>JAYKKI010000030.1:15365000-15997500 GCA_039881145.1 Druceiella hillmani | reverse complement strand
ATAATTTTAACAATTAGGTTTGGACGATGGTATTGCAAAAAGATTATGGCTATAAACGACGTTATATTAAATAGACATGTCATTAGCCTCTAAAAATAGTCTATAAAAGACAAGCAACTGTCTGTCTGTTTACTATGTGTATGCGATTATATTAACTAGCTAATTTTAATAAAATTTGGCAAAAGAATAATTTGAAACCTGAGAAAAGACAGAGTATGTTACATCATTTAATATGGAGAATGATCCAAGATGGCGGTTTATTGTTTTATTCGAGATCCCCCTTGACATAGGATATAAAATGAAAGGTATTAGCTAATAGAATATAATAATATATAATTTACCCGACTAGATACAAAAGTAACACTTATTACTATGTATTCATTTACGAAGTACCAGCACAAAGTACCAGCACTACTAAATAAATAATGAATTTTATATAAATAACTAAATAAATAACGAAATATATAAATAAATAAAAAAATAAAGGCGTACTTATTAATTACGGATTATACATCTTTCAACAAACGCATAAGTTCCTCACTTCAACAACGCTCTAACAACAGAGTAAACTCAATAGTAGGTTCACACTCGCGGGGTCGTGTACACGTAGTCGATATCAGCGGCGCACTGGGAATTGAGGGTGGAGGGGGTTCACATCAGAAGTTATCTACTCGAAAGGACATCCGGCGTATTGTGAATTTCGCCTCGCAGAATTACCAATTGTTAAAATTGTCGTAATAACTTAACATTTCACTACACTATTCCAAAAAGTGTACACTATACAAAATACCGTTTACGCAATATCAAATTCGGCCATGAGTAAATTTTTACGTGAGCAAAGCGGCAAAACAGCTGGTCTCTTTTTATTTAAAAGTTATTTAATACTAGTTGTGTTCGTTTTGTAAGTTATTTAATACTAGTTGTGTTCGTTTTGTAGGAGTTATTTAATACTAGTTGTGTTCGTTTTGTAAGTTATTTAATACTAGTTGTGTTCGTTTTGTAGGAGTTATTTAATACTAGTTGTGTTCGTTTTGTAGGAGTTATTTAATACTAGTTGTGTTCGTTTTGTAAGAGTTAATTAATAGTAGTTGTGTTTGTTTTGTAAGAGTTATTTAATACTATTTGTGTTCGGTTTGTAGGAGTTATTTAATACTAGTTGTTTTGGTTTTGTAAGAGTTTTACGTGAGTAAAGCAGCCAAACAGCTGGTCTCTTTTTATTTAAAAGTTATTTAATACTAGTTGTGTTCGTTTTGTAAGTTATTTAATACTAGTTGTGTTCGTTTTGTAGGAGTTATTTAATACTAGTTGTGTTCGTTTTGTAAGTTATTTAATACTAGTTGTGTTCGTTTTGTAGGAGTTATTTAATACTAGTTGTGTTCGTTTTGTAAGAGTTAATTAATAGTAGTTGTGTTTGTTTTGTAAGAGTTATTTAATACTATTTGTGTTCGGTTTGTAGGAGTTATTTAATACTAGTTGTTTTCGTTTTGTAAGAATTTTACGTGAGTAAAGCAGCAAAACAGCTGGTCTCTTTTTATTTAAAAGTTATTTAATACTAGTTGTGTTCGTTTTGTAAGTTATTTAATACTAGTTGTGTTCGTTTTGTAGGAGTTATTTAATACTAGTTGTGTTCGTTTTGTAGGAGTTATTTAATGCTAGTTGTGTTCGTTTTGTAAGAGTTAATTAATAATAGTTGTGTTTGTTTTGTAAGAGTTATTTAATACTATTTGTGTTCGGTTTGTAGGAGTTATTTAATACTAGTTGTTTTCGTTTTGTAAGAGTAATTTAATACTAGTTGTGTCCGCTACTTCTTTCGCGTGAATCTTTGTGACTGCTATACTTTTTTAGACAGTGTTGGTTAATTGATACAGCAAGAATATTTTTTTTGAATTTGTCTCAAAAATATTGGACGAAAAAACTCTTCAATATTTTTTGATTTGAGTCTTTACTACAGAGTAATAATTTATTTTAAAATAGCAACATCGTTTTTATTTTCAACATTTAAACATTTAATTATCACGACACTGTTGCGAAGTATTTTTTTAATCCACCATTCGCTAGCGTGTGTTAACAATGAATAAATAAAATTTGTTAGGTGTTAGAGTGAACTAATAGTTTTCAAAATTACTGGACCGATTTTAACATAACCTTCAGCATATTTACTTCAGACGCTATATCTAAAGAGAGCTAAGCCGTGATGATAAGTGTTAGACAAGTTCGAAAAGAAACTGCCTATTTTCCATTGATTAAACCACGAAAACACGTTGACGAAAGATTATTTTAGTAATAAAACATTTTGCGGCTGTTTTTGTTGACACGGCTGAGATTTGTGCGTGACAACGTGTCCTCGGACCTCCTATATAGTGACGAATAAGTGTATTTGTTTGTGTCGAAATTCAATCACGAAAAAAGAAAATTACAAATTTCCTTAACTTAACATTAGTTTAAGAAAATAGGCAGTTTCTTTTCGAACTTGTCTAACACTTATCATCACGGCTTAGCTCTCTTTAGATATAGCGTCTGAAGTAAATATGCTGAAGGTTATGTTAAAATCGGTCCAGTAATTTTGAAAACTATTAGTTCACTCTAACACCTAACAAATTTTATTTATTCATTGTTAACACACGCTAGCGAATGGTGGATTAAAAAAATACTTCGCAACAGTGTCGTGATAATTAAATGTTTAAATGTTGAAAATAAAAACGATGTTGCTATTTTAAAATAAATTATTACTCTGTAGTAAAGACTCAAATCAATAAATATTGAAGAGTTTTTTCGTCCAATATTTTTGAGACAAATTCAAAAAAAATATTCTTGCTGTATCGATTAACCAACACTGTCTAAAAAAGTATAGCAGTCGCAAAGATTCACGCGAAAGAAGTAGCGGACACAACTAGTATTAAATTACTCTTACAAAACGAAAACAACTAGTATTAAATAACTCCTACAAACCGAACACAAATAGTATTAAATAACTCTTACAAAACAAACACAACTATTATTAATTAACTCTTACAAAACGAACACAACTAGTATTAAATAACTCCTACAAAACGAACACAACTAGTATTAAATAACTCCTACAAAACGAACACAACTAGTATTAAATAACTTACAAAACGAACACAACTAGTATTAAATAACTTTTAAATAAAAAGAGACCAGCTGTTTTGCTGCTTTACTCACGTAAAACTCTTACAAAACGAAAACAACTAGTATTAAATAACTCCTACAAACCGAACACAACTAGTATTAAATAACTCCTACAAAACGAACACAACTAGTATTAAATAACTCCTACAAAACGAACACAACTAGTATTAAATAACTTACAAAACGAACACAACTAGTATTAAATAACTCCTACAAAACGAACACAACTAGTATTAAATAACTTACAAAACAAACACAACCAGTATTAAATAACTTTTAAATAAAAAGAGACCAGCTGTTTTGCCGCTTTGCTCACGTAAAAATTTACTCATGGCCGAATTTGATATTGCGTAAACGGTATTTTGTATAGTGTACACTTTTTGGAATAGTGTAGTGAAATGTTAAGTTATTACGACAATTTTAACAATTGGTAATTCTGCGAGGCGAAATTCACAATACGCCGGATGTCCTTTCGAGTAGATAACTTCTGATGTGAACCCCCTCCACCCTCAATTCCCAGTGCGCCGCTGATATCGACTACGTGTACACGACCCCGCGAGTGTGAACCTACTATTGAATTTACTCTGTTGTTAGAGCGTTGTTGAAGTGAGGAACTTATGCGTTTGTTGAAAGATGTATAATCCGTAATTAATAAGTACGCCTTTATTTTTTTATTTATTTATATATTTCGTTATTTATTTAGTTATTTATATATAATTCATTATTTATTTAGTAGTGCTGGTACTTTGTGCTGGTACTTCGTAAATGAATACATAGTAATAAGTGTTACTTTTGTATCTAGTCGGGTAAATTATATATTATTATATTCTATTCGCTAATACCTTTCATTTTATATCCTATGTCAAGGGGGATCTCGAATAAAACAATAAACCGCCATCTTGGATCATTCTCCATATTAAATGATGTAACATACTCTGTCTTTTCTCAGGTTTCAAATTATTCTTTTGCCAAATTTTATTAAAATTAGCTAGTTAATATAATCGCATACACATAGTAAACAGACAGACAGTTGCTTGTCTTTTATAGACTATTTTTAGAGGCTAATGACATGTCTATTTAATATAACGTCGTTTATAGCCATAATCTTTTTGCAATACCATCGTCCAAACCTAATTGTTAAAATTATATTTCAGTACTCGAATCCTCCACGCCGTAAAGTTGCCCGACACCCTAATCTTAATTGCACAGAGTATCGATCCGTTTATGGTGAATTACAAATAAATTTATTGAAATGTGTCATCGTTATCTGTTTTAAATATGATTACTGTTTACTTATTAATCATAGCTCTTTCTCTAATGGCATATTATTAAATAAATAAATATGTGGCATTCAAAATGGACTCTATCAAGATTAAAGCCTCTGCGCTTAGAACTGTTTGTCGCCTTTAAACCTGGAATCCTACCCAGGGGTACAAAATGAAAAATATATTTACATATCTGCATTATTCAATAATTTACTTATCTGTACGTTTCACGTCCCTTGTTATATACAAATAGATATATACACCACAAATCTACATTGTCCCCTGTTATAGATAAATAGAAATATACTCCACAAATCTGCATTATTAAATCATTTACTTATATGTACGTTTCATGTCCCCTATTATAGATAAATAAAGATATACACCACAAATCTACATTATTCAATCATTTACTTATCTGTACGTTTCACGTCCCCTGTAATAGACAAGTAGAGATATACACCACAAATCTACATTATTCAATCATTTACTTATCTGTATGTTTCACGTCCCCTGTTATAGATAAATAGAGATATATACCACAAATCTACATTGTTCAATCATTTACTTATCTGTACGTATCATGTCGCTGTAATAGATAAATAGAGATATACACCACAAATCTATATTATTCAATCATTTATTCATCTGTACGTTTCACGTCCCCTGTTAAAGATAATTAGAAATATACACCACAAATCTACATTATTCAATCATTTACTTATCTATATGTTTCACGTCCCCTGTTATAGATAAATAGAGATATATACCACAAACCTACATTGTTTAATCATTTACTTATCTGTACGTTTCACGTCCCCTGTTATAGATAAATAGAGATATACGACCATAAATCTACATTATTCAATCATTTACTGATCTCTACGTTTCACGTCCCCTATTATAGATAAATAGAGATATACACCACAAGTCTACATTATTCAATCATTTACTTATCTGTACGTTTCACGTCCCCTGTTATAGATAAGTAGAGATATACACCACTCATAACTAAGAGTTTTTAAACTTCAATCGTGTATTTAGACAACTCGTGTGCGGATTGATATTTTTTTTATTTTTTACTTCAATTTTGTTTATTTTTAGAAACCTTTATTTCACAGATACTTATTTACCAAGGCATGTTTTTATATTGCATTCCACAGTTATGTAAGTTACGACACATCTTGTTGAAATGAGTTTTGTTTTTTTGACGTGAAAACGTCTATAAATTCGTTTCGGTAGCCAGATCAAAATTTTTAATGCAACGAAATCATGCAAAATTTCGTGAAGCGATAATGTGAATAATGAACCGATGGGAAACTACGCAATTAATTAAATTGAGAAAGCGTACTCTTTTAAGAGTTCAGCTAGTTAGGTTATTTCAACAATTGAAGTCATCTAAGAGCATAACGGTCGTGTGCGAAAGAGAGAAATATAAAGGTATGAATATGTTATAGGTGGTACCCCGTGAACACATAGAACGTCAGTTATGGTGTCCCTGGAAAGGCCTTAAGTAGGTTTGATGAATCCTCAAATGATATTGCCTTTAATAACAATAAATTTTATGACTTTGCAAAGTTAAAAAAATATAGCAATCTAATAGCATAACTTACATAAATTTTACAGGTGGTCTACCTCGTGAACACATGAAGCTAGAACGTCAGTCCAGGTATCCCTGGATAGGCCTTAAGTAGATTTGATGAAACCTCAAATGATATTGCCTTTAATAACAATAAACTTGATGACTTTGCGAAGTTAAAAAATTATATTTTTTTAAGAAATATCAATCGATATGAGACGAAAATACGACCAGAAGCGAAAGATACTAGAAAAGCGCCCAAGCGATATTGGTATAATAAGGTGAATCAAATTTTATGACTGCAAAGTTCAAAAAAGATTTACGTAGAACACAAGCCTAGATAAGTGATTTACATGTACTTATAACATATATTTATATATATATATATATATATATATATATATATATATATATATATATATATATATATATATATATACATTTGTTGTTGTAGAACGTAATAGTAACAAACATTCTTGATATCGATAAAGACAAAACATTTTATCGAAATAAAGGACACGTGCTTCGTCGATTAAATTTCTGCAAAGATCAAGCAAACGGAGAACATGACATTTTCACATAAAATCCTACGGCTCCCAAACTCTATTCCGTTTTTTCTTTCAGATTACTTCGAATCACCACACAGTCATCATAGAAGTTCTCTTTGCAAGCTTGAGACAGAAAACTTTCTTTAAGATGCTATTATAGAAGATATCAGACAAACTGAAATAGATAAAGAAGAATCAGCTCTGTCGTAACTACAATGTGGCTTGAAAAATTCTATGTAAGACTTTTTGTATATTCTACAACTTACTAAATATGGTATATATCAATGGTATACTTCTTCTTAATTAATCCAGGGCTCATGTTAAGAAAACTTACCACAATGTACGATCTTTTTTGAAGAATTCAGCATTAGAGCATTAATCCCTACTCGGGAAACGTGTTACAAGCCGCAATTTGCTGACTAATCTCCATATATACTAAAAACGGAATTTTGAATAGTGAAGATCACCTTCTCCTCCAGTTTCTTATAAACGTGGATAACAGGTGAGTGGGTGAATCAAAAGAATCAATACGATACACTGATTTAGTACGGTAAATTATTCACTTGAAACGTTATTGATTCAATTGACTCTTTGGTTCAGGAACGTTTCCACGTAATACATAATGGGTGCATTGCGTTAACTTATAATACTAATAGCGGAATTTTGAATAGTGAAGATCACCTTCTCCTCCAGTTTCTTATAGGCGTGGATAACAGGTGAGTGAGTGAATAAAAAGACTCAATGCGGTACACTGATTTAGTACGATAAATGATTCACTTGAAATCTTATTAATTCAATTGACTCTTTGGATCAGGATTTTTTCGGCGTAATCAATTATGGATGCATTGCGTTAACTTATAATACTAATAACGGAATTTTGAATAGTGAAGATCACCTTCTCCTCCAGTTTTTTATAGGCGTGGATAACAGGTGAGTGAGTGAATAAAAAGAATCAATACGGTACACCGATTTAATATGGCAAATGATTCACTTTAAATCTTATTAATTCAATTGACTCTTTGGTCCAGCAACGTTTCGACGTTATAAATAATGGATGCATTGCGTTGAATCTACAACTCGCTCGGCATGCACCTCTTTAAAGTTACTTTTAACTCTTTGGAACGCATTCATTTCTCGTATTAGGTGTGTCTCTTTCTATTCCACAAAGAAAGGCGTAGAGAAAGTGAAAAGCACGTAATCAATCGTGTATTAGTTATGCGCGTCACTTTCTTTCTTTAACAAATTACGTAGAGTGAGTGAGTAACATACATTACATTCGTAAACTTACTAGAATCGTATTTTATATGAACTGGTGTTAAAACTAATCTATTAAGAATATTTGAGGAATATATATTGTAATATATTGAACATATATTGTAAAGTTTAAGGACGAACCCCGTACCGGACGTTCTATTGAATTGGACATTCAAAGATTACGACGCCTAATTGAGGAGGATTCTCGACTGATATTTGCAATATATATACATATATATATATATATATATATATATATATATATATTTGTATATATATAAATATATATATATATATATATATATATATTTATATATATATATATATATATATATATATATATATATATATGTATATATATACATATATATATATATATATATATATATATATATATATGCACATAATATAATACAAGATATAGAATCAGATGAATGTATCTCGATCGACACAGTTCAACTGATTCATTAGAGTCATTAAGGTTAATTGATTCATTTTAATTATTTACATTCAGCAAGTCAGTGAATCAAGATTACCTATAACTAGTTCCTCATAATGACAAAATGGGACGATATTTTTTGTTCCACGAATAAAGACAGAAAGTCATGCAATAAATGTGTTGCTTGCAAGACTCATACAAGCAAAGTCCATGAACTTAATATTTGCCAAATTTGTTCCCCAGCTATTAGTATCAATTGCAGTAAATATTTGGTTCTTTGAAGTTTATTACTAAGTTCCTAATAATAATCTAACTTGTTCGTTAATAAAGTATGTTTTAATAAAATATATTGCTTTCTTTTTGGGGTACATATGGACCCCTGGATATGGTAAGTATTCTTCCTAACACAGATAGCGATTCAGTGTTAATGAAGCAGAAGAAGTTAATTTATATTTTTTTATTTATTTTTTAGGTTTCCATACCTGCAGGGTCCGAGCTAAACTCTATTATAATAACAACGCAGTCTATCCGTCCGTCTGCTAAGTTAAATTGTATACTTATTACGTAGTTATTCTACCCAAAATCAAAAATCATATTTGATATTGATACTAGAGGGTCCGGCAAAAAACCACCCTAATTTTTAAAGGTAGTTATAAAAAACTAAAAAGGATACAGAAAAAATACTTTTATTTGTGAACAAAAAATACAATGCCATTTTACATCATTTGGTTTTAAAAATTATGTGACCATTTTCGACACATTGGAGAAGTCTTTCTCGGAAGTTTTCCATAGTTCTTCCTGTCATTTCTCTTGGAATGGCTGCCACTTCCTGGATGATTGCCTCCTTAAGTGTTGGCAGAGTTGTGGGACGATGTTTGTACAATTGAGCCTTTAAATTTCAAAAAAGAAAAAAATCACAAGGTGATAAATCACGCGATCTTGGGGGCCAAGCGATGTCTTCTCGCAAAGAGACAAGATTTCCAGGAAACAACTCCCTCAACATTTCCATAGAACGCCGAGAAGTGTGAGCTGTAGTTCCGTCTTGCTGAAACCAGACTTCTTGCTATTCATGGTCTACAACAAACTGGTTTAACCTAGGTCGGAGGAAGGTCTCTACCATGTAACAGTAACGATCTTAATTAACCGTTACACTTAAGCCATCTTCTTCGAAAAAATATGGTCCCCACACGCCAATTCAGCAACGGCGCACCAAACTGTCATATAAGGGCTTTGTTATGGTCTGATGAAGTTCCCGAGGGTTCTCTGCAGCCCAGTAGCGGAAATTAGATTTGTTTACAGTACAAATAAACAAAGCGGCGGGGAGAATGTTCTGAAGAATTTCCTCATACACAGTTCAGCGAGTTTCAAAACCTCTATCACTTAATTCCTGGGTAATTATAATTTTGAAGAGGTGCATATGAAGTTCCATGTGCAGAATTCTACTTACACTCCGATCAGACAATCGCAGGGCAGCGGAATGTTTAAGTGCTGAACGCCTTGGGGATTGTTGGACAGACGCTCTCACACGCGGCACATTTTCCGGAGTAGTTGCAGTTCGAGGTTGGCCAGTAGGTTTTCTTTTCAAAGCTGAACCTGTTTGTCTAAAGTTTGTCATCCAAACTTGAATTGTTTGTCTTGAATTCCTATCAGGAACACCATCATGTCGGCAAAGTTGGAAGCGAATCCGAAACACACGCAGAGTAGTAATCACAGAACCACAGATACGTGTAAATTCCTCTACAACGAACGCGAAGCAAAGACATCTTTGCTAATATCCCACCTGAAGATGTTGTAATACAACGAAACCTAGGTCGTGGTAAAGAAATTAAAGATAGTAGAAATAATACTACATCACGTAGTTTCATTTAATTGTGAAAATTTATTTCATTAAATACACTTTCGAAGTACAAGTATAACTAGCGCTACTAATATAGACCAGTTGACTAAAGTGAAAGTGGTTAATACTTTACCTTAAGATCTATTAAATCCAAAAGAAATGATATTTTTCAAAAAATCAAACATTTATATCATACTTTTGCGTTTAAAAAAACAATTTCAATTTACCTCGAAAACACTAATACTATCATGGCGTCTTGAATGACGTCACTACACGTAAAACAAATCAAAACAATCGTATCTGTATATGGCAGTTACATTAAAAATGAATTCATCTTATTACAAGTACTGTGTAGTACACCGGTGTAAAAGAACAACTATTAAAACGCCAAACCAATTATTTTATATATGTTCCAAACAATGAACAAATATAGAAAAAATGGCTAAAACTTGCAAGGAGCTCGTAGTTTGTTTAAAGATTCAAGAATATATTTTTGTGGTCATCATTTTGATGTAAGTATTTATTTGCAGTTTAAGTACCTATTTGGTAAACTGTGTTTTCACTGCAAAATCATTGTGATTGTGGTCCTGTCTTAAACAATGACTTATAATTGTGTTTTCTATAGAAAAAAGCTCTATAGAAGAAGCTCTAAATTAATACAGTTCAACGCAAAATGAATATGAATTACAAGCAATCTATTTCTAAATCTAAAGCAAGATTGATGAATTTTGCAGAGTTATTATGTTTGCAAGTTTGCTGATGAAATAATAATGTAGGAGTTTATTTTAGTTGTTTATTGAATATATTTGGCTTTAATGTTGTAGAAATTCATTATTCACAATTAAATGAAACTACGTGATGTAGTATTATTTCTACTTTCTTTAAGTTCGTTACCACGACCTAGGTTTCGTTGTATTACAACAGCAAAGATAGCTAACAGCCCACCTGAAGATGTTGTAATACAACGGAACCTAGGTTGTGGTAAATAACTTAAAGAAAGTAGAAATAATACTACATCACGTAGTTTCATTTAATTGTTAGTTGTTTATGTTTATATTTCGCAAATCTAACCTCAAAACCAGTATCGATTGCTTTACAATAAGTGTGTAAAAACAAAAACAACCAGTATCAATTACCTTACAATAAGTGTGTAAAAACAAACACAACCAGTATCTATTACCTTACAATAAGTTCGTAAAAACAAACACAACCAGTATCAATTACCTTACAATAAGTGTGTAAAAACAAACACAACCAGTTTCAATTACCTTACAATAAGTGTGTAAAAACAAACACTACCAGTATCAATTACCCTACAATAAGTGTGTAAAAACAAACACAACCAGTATCAATTACCTTACAATAAGTGTGTAAAAACAAACACTACCAGTATCAATTACCTTACAATAAGTGTGTAAAAACAAACACAACCAGTATCAATTACCTTACAATAAGTGTTTAAAAACAAACACAACCAGTTTCAATTACCTTACAATAAGTGTGTAAAAACAAACACTACCAGTATCAATTACCCTACAATAAGTGTGTAAAAACAAACACAACCAGTATCAATTACCTTACAATAAGTGTGTAAAAACAAACACTACCAGTAACAATTACCTTACAATAAGTGTGTAAAAACAAACACTACCAGTATCAATTACCCTACAATAAGTGTGTAAAAACAAACACAACCAGTATCAATTACCTTACAATAAGTGTGTAAAAACAAACACAACCAGTATCAATTACCCTACAATAAGTGTGTAAAAACAAACACAACCAGTATCAATTACCTTACAATAAGTGTGTAAAAACAAACACAACCAGTATCAATTACCTTACAATAAGTGTGTAAAAGCAAACACAACCAGTATCAATTACCTTACAATAAGTGTGTAAAAACAAACACAACCAGTATCAATTACCTTACAATAAGTGTGTAAAAACAAACACAACCAGTATCAATTACCTTACAATAAGTGTGTAAAAACAAACACAACCAGTATCAATTACCTTACAATAAGTGTGTAAAAACAAACACTACCAGTATCAATTACCTTACAATAAGTGTGTAAAAACAAACACAACCAGTATCAATTACCTTACAATAAGTGTGTAAAAACAAACACAACCAGTATCAATTACCTTACAATAAGTGTGTAAAAACAAACACTACCAGTATCAATTACCTTACAATAAGTGTGTAAAAACAAACACAACCAGTATCAATTACCTTACAATAAGTGTGTAAAAACAAACACAACCAGTATCAATTACCTTACAATAAGTGTGTAAAAACAAACACTACCAGTATCAATTACCTTACAATACGTGTGTAAAAACAAACACAACCAGTATCAATTACCTTACAATAAGTGTGTAAAAACAAACACAACCAGTATCAATTACCTTACAATAAGTGTGTAAAAACAAACACAACCAGTATCAATTACCTTACAATAAGTGTGTAAAAACAAACACAACCAGTATCAATTACCTTACAATAAGTGTGTAAAAACAAACACAACCAGTATCAATTACCTTACAATAAGTGTGTAAAAACAAACACAACCAGTATCAATTACCTTACAATAAGTGTGTAAAAACAAACACAACCAGTATCAATTACCTTACAATAAGTGTGTAAAAACAAACACAACCAGTATCAATTACCTTACAATAAGTGTGTAAAAACAAACACAACCAGTATCAATTACCTTACAATAAGTGTGTAAAAACAAACACTACCAGTATCAATTACCTTACAATAAGTGTGTAAAAACAAACACAACCAGAATCAATTACCTTACAATAAGTGTGTAAAAACAAACACAACCAGTATCAATTACCTTACAATAAGTGTGTAAAAACAAACACTACCAGTATCAATTACCTTACAATAAGTGTGTAAAAACAAACACAACCAGTATCAATTACCTTACAATAAGTGTGTAAAAACAAACACAACCAGTATCAATTACCTTACAATAAGTGTGTAAAAACAAACACAACCAGTATCAATTACCTTACAATAAGTGTGTAAAAACAAACACAACCAGTATCAATTACCTTACAATAAGTGTGTAAAAACAAACACAACCAGTATCAATTACCTTACAATAAGTGTGTAAAAACAAACACAACCAGTATCAATTACCTTACAATAAGTGTGTAAAAACAAACACTACCAGTATCAATTACCTTACAATAAGTGTGTAAAAACAAACACAACCAGTATCAATTACCTTACAATAAGTGTGTAAAAACAAACACAACCAGTATCAATTACCTTACAATAAGTGTGTAAAAACAAACACAACCAGTATCAATTACCTTACAATAAGTGTGTAAAAACAAACACAACCAGTATCAATTACCTTACAATAAGTGTGTAAAAACAAACACAACCAGTATCAATTACCTTACAATAAGTGTGTAAAAACAAACACAACCAGTATCAATTACCTTACAATAAGTGTGTAAAAACAAACACAACCAGTATCAATTACCTTACAATAAGTGTGTAAAAACAAACACAACCAGTATCAATTACCTTACAATAAGTGTGTAAAAACAAACACAACCAGTATCAATTACCTTACAATAAGTGTGTAAAAACAAACACAGCCAGTATCAATTACCTTACAATAAGTGTGTAAAAACAATACGTATGTAAAAGCAAACGGTACTAAATACGAAACTGAAATAATACTATTTCAGCTTACGATACATATTTTACACTAGAGTATACTTCTATTGAAGTTTAACACTCCCAAATTCTGATGAACGGAATTCACTGCTCGACACGAAAAATCTACCAAGCGTCAATTTTGGGCAAATAACTTCTGTTTGCTGTGCTAAAACCTGATTCCATTGCGAATTGTACCTGTCTTTTAAGGTCTAATTGAAGAGAACTCTATCAACTTGACAAAAATTGTTACAAACGAAAACTTAATCAAACTACCTGTTTTGTTTACGAAAATGTCAACCCAACCACCCAACAATGGTTTTAGTGTCTCTATGATTAATCATTAGAAACTACAATCTATATCTTAGTGGAAGCCAGCCTATTCCCGCACACACTTAAAAGCACAAAAAAAAAGTAAAACGCACATAGTATTTCTATAAAACTAATTACATATATTAACTTTATTTCTCGCCACATAAATGCAAGATGGCGCAAAAGTAATGTCATAATGTGAATGTGTCTTAATTTTGCACAAAAGTAATGTCATAATGTGAATGTGTCATAATATTGGGCAAAAGTAATGTCATAATGTGAATGTGCCTTAATTTTGCGCAAAAGTAATCTCATAATGTGAATGTGTCATAATTTTGGACAAAAGTAATGTCATAATGTGAACGTGCCTTAATTTTGGGCAAAAGTAAAGTCATAATGTGAATGTGCCTTAATTTTGTACAAAAGTAATGTCATAATGTGAATGTGCCTTAATTTTGGGCAAAAGTAATGTCATAATGTGAATGTGCCTTAATTTTGCACAAAAGTAATGTCATAATGTGAATGTGCCTTAATTTTGTGCAAAAGTAATGTCATAGTGTGAACGTGCCTTAATTTTGCACAAAAGTAATATCATAATGTGAATGTGCCTTAATTTTGCACAAAAGTAATGTCATAATGTGAATGTGCCTTAATTTTCGCAGATGGCGCCAAATGTCACTGTGTTTTGGCATTTATGTTGTAGACATATAGAGAATTAGTTGTCAACAAACCATAGAGCGACACACACCTTAATAAACTTTTTACGAAAACAGAACTCTTTTTTTCATTTCTAACAAAATGCAGCCAATTAAAATTATGACATTACTTTTGCACCAACTTGTATATAATATATTGCCTAGTGTATCTTTCAGAAACGTAATAAATATACATTTTACGATACAAAGTTATTTTTGGAGTTCATCCAAGTCACTTGTATGGGAGTCATCAGCTACATGTCAGCCATTACTCATTAACTAGTAGAGTCTTAGCTGTGATAATTTCCCTTTTAACTACTACCCTTATTGCAAATAATTTACTTGATAGGGATGTGAAACTCTAACAAAAATTACTAGTAAGCTTAATATTTCGTAAATGGGTCCCTGTATCGATAAAGTGTAAATGATATAGGCCCCACACTTTAGAAAGACCCAATCAACGCTATCCTAGACAATGGGGTATGCAAATAAAAAATATACACCCCCAATTTAAATGCAGGGGAGACAAACTAAAAAAAATTGAAAAGATTTTTTTTATAACTTTGTAGGCATTATAAGTACATATAACCACGCTAAATGTCAGCGTTATAACACATATTCTGCTAGTAAAACGGCTGACATGCAGACAGACAGACAGACGGACATGGTGAAACTATAAGGATTCCTATTTGAGGGCAAAGGGGTGTAGTGAGATAAACACGAGCGATATGCTCCCAATAGAAAGGTATATACTGGATACGCCCAGGTATATACTGTATATACTTGTGTAATCTTGTAGGTAAAGCAATGACAAAAATGTGCTACTAGTTTTTGGACCTTAATTAAATAGTCATAGAAATATACAAAAGTAATGAAAATTGTAAATTAAAAAAAAAAATTTTGTTGAACTAACTAACATAGAAAAATTAAACAAACTGAGAAAAAGCCACTAAGATAAACAATATTTAACACACGTTCGAATTTCTCTGATCGCTAGAATAATAATAATAATTTGGAAAAAAATTCAAATTTTTTTAAGGCGCGTTATGAAAAAAATGAGAGTGAAATTTTACGATGCGCCCGCACGACCCAACAAAACACGACAGGATGAAGTTGCTCACTAAACATATATTTACATGCATGTAGTGACTGATACTATATTCATGAAAGTCATTGAAGTATATTTAAATACACAACACGTGTTTTATATCCATATAAATCTAAGTTATATCTGCGGTTTTAAATAATATTTTTTTAGTTATTGAAATTTAATAGTGGTCCATATAAAAAAAAAATAATTTATTGTAAATACTCGTGATAGAAATAGTGCTTATAAGCTTTTTAAAATAAATTTTAAGTGTATTTCTCTAAGGAAGGTTAAATTTCGGTATATATATTATTTTAATTATTTAATTTTTAAATAGTGATGATTGTAATTCTGATAAAAAGATCATTTTTTTACTACTCTGTATGAGAAAAACGATTATAATAATTTGATCGAATTTAGAATTTACCAGCCGTATATCTAATTACGGTCCAGTTCTTTTATAATTTTATTTCCATTAATTATTTGCGTGCTAAATAAAGTTATTATATTATTCCAAAGAAGTATGCGCTAATGCGCTTACATAAGTACACGCACAATTTTTTTTCACAAAAAATGTCTTTGTGCACATAAAATATGTCACAAAGTGGTCACCCTACTTCCAAAAAATAGGATGAACACCTCTACTTGTTCCCTGTTGGTACCCAAAATTTTATTAAAATTCAAACCATACAACACTTCGAAAATAACTGTTGGTACCCAAAATTTTATTAAAATTCAAACGGTACAACGCTTATAATGTTCAAGTTTTCACTTATTATTATATTAATTTGACAAAAAAAATGTTTATAACTCATTTCATTGTCGGAATACAATATTTCACATACCTACCAATTTATTCAGCCTTGAACAGAGAGCAATACGAACATTGCTCCGCATAAAAAAGTTTATTGAATAATTCAGTATTCAAGTATTTTTTAATGGAAATTCTGTTTATGATAATCAAAACGTTTAAGTTGATTACGATAGATGAAATGTTGAAAATAAAAAAAAGTTTTGTTATTAAAAAAAACAATTAATTCTCCGCAATAAAGGCCCAAAAATGTTAGATTATCTACGTGTTATGTTTTCAAAAGCAATATGGAAAAAATCTTGCTTCACCAATTAATCAACGACATGCCCTCATAAATTTATACGAAATCCATCGTCAGATCGATAAGATCTCTGACAGCACAGACAGGCTAAATATAATAGAATCTCGATACCGTGTTAACCGACATTTTCACACAAAATATTACCAAGTTGCTTCGCGATAGAAAAACAACATAAAAATGCGAAAAACACGTTAGTAAACAAATAAAACCATTATCTTATTGAAATAGACTAATGGTCTTTACTACATTACTCAACCCAAAAATGAAATTAACTCTGACAGAAACACCTGTGCAGTTACCCCGTTAAGGCACACCAGGGTCTCTGAGACCCGGGATATAAAAAAACCTGGCAAGCATGAATAGAAGTCATACGCGAGGGTCCTGTACACATTTAGGCAGTTATACACAATAAACATTTAATGGTACATAATATTTATATTAATCTGATTACAAAATTTTAATGTTTTAGAGCGTTCATATATTGCCTGCTATATTTTTCGAAACCGCATGTTTAAAAAAAATATGTGACTCCATATAGAATTAGGAACCACTGATTTTTAGATTTTTCCCTTTGATTTTGCTATGAGACCTCCCATTATTTCGACTTTCAAGATTACTTTTAGGTCGAACGGAAGCACCCTATAGATTTTGATGACGGTACAAATAACAAAAATACGTTTTAAAACCCCAAATCATTTTGTTGCGTAAACCAAAAAACTTTAATTTTTTAAAGCAACATAAATCTATAGACTTCAGTGTGCAATATTAATAGCTTGATATCTTAAGCCGTAAACTTGTTTCTTAGCAAAAAAGGCTTTAACAGACAGATGGATGAACGGAAAAAAAAACATTTTTTATTTTAATATTTTTGAAATTATACGTTTAAAAATTAACTAATTAAATATGCAACCAATAAAAAATGTGGGTCTCAAAAACCCTTGTGTACCCGTGAGGGTTAAGATGTTTAATTTTAGTACAAAAAAAACTGGTTAAATTAGTTACACTGTTTAATTCAATCTAATCAAATTCACATCAAATTTTAAATTATTTTAAGTATTGTGGCATTATGGTTGACTGAAAGAGTTAGATCTTTTTGCAATAATCCCGCCATATTTATGTACATATGTAATAATATGTTTACATATGTAATAATATGTAAATTTGTATGCTATGCACAATACTAAATAAACCACATTTTTTTTACCTTTATGTATTAAGTTAAATATTGATAACTGAATTCAACGAGTTTAGCAAGTTTATTCGAATTTAGCAAGTTTATTCGAATTTAGCAAGTTTATTCGAATTTAGCAAGTTTATTCGAATTTAGCAAGTTTATTCGAATTTAGCAAGTTTATTCGAATTTAGCAATTTAGCAACGAGTTTAGCAAGTTTATTCAAATTTAAATTTCAATCTAGCGCAACCGAGCCCAATAATTTTACTAAGTTTATATCGATATTAAATTGAAAATAAAATGTTAACATTTACGAACTTGCTATGAAATAATTACAGTAACTAATTATAATTAAAATAGAGATTTAATTAAAACGTTATGTTAATTTGATTAAATTGAGGCTTACAATCAAGATTGTATACAGGGCTTCTTATTGGGGGTATACAGCCCATACTTAACCGTAAAATATATTTTGTCAATAATTACCAACATAATTTCCCTTCAATCGAACAATTATTGAAAAAAAATGGGGTGTGGCTGTGTCATGGAAACGGCCGTGTGTTGTACGTGAATACGTCTATGTAACGCATTAATTCAACCGCCCCAGCTGCAGATGTACTGGCACCGTCGTTGATCCGCTTGGCCCTTCATTCTTGTACGTTCCCGGCACTGCTTGACTCGGTCATATGGTGTTTTATTATTACTATTCTATTGTTCTTGAGAAGCCCTTTCCAGTCGCATACAATCTCTGTATTTGGTTTTGGCTTTTCGACGCGTATAGGCCGACATCATATATTTTTGATAATATTTTTTTATTCTAACAACTTATTAATTACACTGTCACTACTTTAAACTAATCTTTTATATACAATAGATAGATTTTGACGACAGCTGACTATTAAAACTTAAACGAACATCGTAGCTTTTCCGAATCAAAAGTTATACTAATTGCAAATCTCGATTCGCAGAAAAATAACCTCAAAATGGCGGCGCTACCCCTCCACCGCTCGCGATGCGTCACTGTTCTCGCTTATCGTAATGAATTCTTTGATCCTTTAGCTATCCAGTGGTATAATTTAATTTTTGATGTAGAGGATAGATTCGAAACCGCAACGCCAAACTGTATCCCCCGATTTCGTTATCATTAGGTTTTTTGGATTGCCCCCGTATGGTAGCAAATTTAAAGACTCTAAATAGTATATAATATAAAAGCATTTTAATAATTTATAAGAACAATACAGTATTTAGTTTTCTGAAAATCTAATCTCATATCTGCTCATAAGAGGTTACTCTCTACATTCAACGGCGTTTGCTATTTTTTGTCACATACGTGAGTCCAAACCTTGATTTCAATGTAAATATTACTGTTTTTTTTTTAAGTAAAACCTTTTTTGTAAAATTTTAAATTATGAACATTTGTTAATAATTTTTGTAATCGGTAATAGTTCGTTTTGCCGTATTAGTTCAACAAGGTGTTTTTTTATTGAGATTGGGCAGAAATAATAATTTCTCTTTGAGAAATAAATTCAGTTATATTAATCATATGGCTGGCATTAAATTGTTTATTTCACTCATACTTTTTCATATTTCTCTAATAGACGACTAAAATCATAATTTTATCCATTTCTTAAAAACTAAATAACTCCATTGATATTGACAAACCTGTACCCAAAAGTTCTTTTTTAAGTCGATATAAAGGATTTTAAGTGGTTTCTATGTTTCTTGAATAGTCCTTATTACAGTCGAATAATAAATACATACCATAATATGTGATTAGTATCCACTAAATAATACATACCATAATATGTGGTTAGTATCTTAATAGTCCTTATTACAGTTGTATCTTAATATCTTGATAGTCCTTATTACAGTAATACATACCATAATATGTGGTTAGTATCTTAATAGTCCTTATTACAGTTGTATCTTAATATCTTAATAGTCCTTATTACAGTAATACATACCATAATATGTGGTTAGTATCCACTAAACATTACTACAAAATAGCATATTTCATAATAATATTATATATTATAAAGATATCCTCGTGGGAAAGTAGTAGCCACAAAGTCCGCACCTTGGCACAATGATTAATGTATTGTTCCGATATGGCATCTTTTTGATACAGAGTTAGGTTGGGTTGGGTGATAGCTGTATGAAGTAGAATTATCACGTTAAGATGATTAACAAATTAGGTTTTTTTTTGTGTTTGTCCTATGTAAGTTGAGTTATTTAATGAATAGAAAGAACTTGAAAATTAAGCTCTGATTGACCGTATAATAACCTAAGGAATAACATCTTGGGCTGGTGCATATGAAAACACATTGAAGCCACTAGTCTGTCTATTTCAAGGATTCTGAAGAAATATCTATTAATAATAGGCTATTTTATTACCAAAAAAACATCAGTCAATTAGTCACAAGAATTTGAGTTATACTGCTATTAAATATTATATGTATTCACGTCAAAATTATACGTCAGATTAAAAATGGTGGTTGGATATTAAAATGTTTCTTTTAACCAGCGACTGGTATGAATCTAGCTTTGCCTGGATTTAATTCAAATCCATCTAAGTAACTCAATATAGGAAGTAAATAACACATAAATTATCCGATGAGAGGTGGGCGTTTCACGTAAAAAACACATTTTATTATTGTTGGAAACAAACTCGGTGTTCCCAGTCACTTCCGTTCATTAGATTAAGTGGCTAATTTTATGGTCATTATCAGCTCTTCATTATCAGTGGTTTACTGTTATCGAACTTTTTTTAATAAAATAATTCCTTCATAAATTATTTTGAAACGTCTTTTGCAGTTTTTCTTTTTTTTGTTATTACTATTTTTATTAAAACTAGTTATATAAATAACGATTAATTTGTTTCTGAATTAATGTACTATGTGCTGACAAAATTAAGATTTTCCTTTGAATCACTTAGTGTTCTAATCTAACAAGCTCAAAAGGTTTTATTCTTTTGAGTCTTCTAATAGTATTTTGCACATTTGAGAGTCTGGGCACTTCTGGATTAATGTGGTTTTGAAGTCTCTTTTGGTGAGAACTAGCAAATTTACTAATAGTATCGTCTATCATCTCAATCTCAAGATAGAGATGGAGATCACAGTTACGGACATACCAAGGCGCGTTAACTACACACTTCAGCACTTTGTTTTGAAATCTTTGTATCACTTGGATATTAGACTTACTGGCGCAGCCCCACAGCTGTTTTCCATAACTCCAAATTGGGCGTAGGACTTGCTTATACAAAATAAGCTTGTTGTATGTTGAAAGCTCAGAATTACGATCAAGCAACCAATACATTTTTCTGAACTAAACATTTTTCTGAACTAGTCTTTTGCAGTTTAATAAAAAAAAGCCATTTTCTCTACTGACTTTTTTTTCATTCATCATTACTTGTCAGCCTTCAGACATAGTTTAATGATACATCGTCTATAAACATCCTGAAGGCTCTAACAAGCGATATGGCAGTGCAAGGTGGGCAGGTATACGTAAACGTTGCGTCAAAATGTGTCCGGTAATTTCGGAGTTTAGATTCTACATAGGAAAAGACAAACAAATTAAACTATTTACGTAATAGAAGATATAGAAGAATGATCACCCAGTCGTGAACAAAGATGAAACATATAAAAAATTACTCTTTGCCTCTATTTCAACTTTTTTGCTCTTTTTTGTTGGCCCTTAGAACTTTTCTAGAATGAAAAAAAATCATCTAAATGTTTAGTCCATTGAAAAGTTACATTTGGGGTTGCATTTGTCAGAGGACGCAATTTTATTTTATACATATCAAGGGGGAGGAGGGTTAGTGTAAAGTTAAATCTAAGTTTGTGGGATCGCAACCCTTGTCCCGCGGCTGCCATGTTGGAAAAAGTGGTATAGATGGTTTTTATGGTTTATCTGGCAAACTATTGGTCGCACAGAAAATTTGCGCAAACATTTTTCATTATAAATTAAATTTTCTATAACTTTGATACTGTTACTTTTAGTCATAGAACCAAAAATAACAAAGTTATAAACGAAAAACCATAAAAATTTTGGAACAAATTTTCTTTTGGTCGTTATAACTTTTTTCTGGCCATTTTACAAAAAAATGATATCATAGCATTTTTATAGAGGATTTTTCAAGGAATAATTTTTATTATAAACTTTTTAAATTTTATTTATTTATTATGATTTTATTGACCACTAGTCAATAAGTATACATTAATATGAATGATTAGGCATAGTTTTCAATCATCTTTTCATTATTTTCAAAAGAATCATGTTAATTATTGACATTACAGTGTTGTTATTCATTATAATAATAATAATAATTATTATTATTATTATTATTATTATTATTTGTCCACAGGAGGCGCAGCTGTCCTTCAATGTTTTCTTCCTGTTGTGCTACGTATTTCGCCACGTGCAGACGTATTTCATTGTGAAAAGTATTTTGAATTTTGTGGACGACACAATTAAAAGTTATATGGAGAAGATTTTGAATTTTTTGGACAGGATTTTGAGTGTTGTTTCATTCATATTATTGTATACTTATGAGTACTGGAGAATAGTATTAGTTTCGCAGCGCTGTAAAACCCTAATAAATAAATAAAATTTAAAAAGTTTATAATAAAAATTATTCCTTGAAAACGCCCCTATAAAAATGCTCTAATGTAATTTTTTTGTAAAATGACCAGAAAAAAGTTATAACGACGAAAAGAAAATTTGTTCCAAAATTTTTATCGATTTTCGTTTATAACTTTATTATTTACGGTTCTACGGCTAACAGTTACGGAACCAAAGTTGTAGACAATTTAATTTTCAACGAAAAATGTTTGCACAACTTTTCTATGCAACCAATAGTTTGCCAGATAAACCATAAAAACCATCTGCACCAGTTTTTCCTAGATGGTGGCCGCGGGATAAGGGTTGCGACCCCACAAACTTGGATTTAACTTTACCCTTGACTTGTAAAAAATAAAATTGGGTCCTCTGACAAATGCACGCCAAGGCCAAAAAAATGTAACATTTGAATGGACTAATTTAATATGATGGACGCCGCCCCAAGAAAATTTTTTTTTCTATGCCATAATGTGAAGGTAGAGATGGGTTGGTAACAATGATATATAATATTTTACCGATACTTGTAGCCATTATTCAGTATCGGAAGTTCGGAAGCTAGTATCGATAACTTTTAAATATTTGCATGTAAATGTCGAAAAGTGTCTTGTATCAAATATAAATGAAATGTTAGGAATTCTAAAAAATTATCGTTTACACACAGGTATTATGATTAAATAATATTAAACGAATTTATTTCTTTTATTTATTCCCTACATATTAAATAACAATAACCTTACAGCTATTGTGACAAGTAGGCAGATTTATAAATAACCTTACAGCTATTGTGACAAGTAGGCAGATTTGTAATTATCAGTAAGTATAAAAATAGAATTTTTTTTCATCTGAACCATTGACATAAAATATAACTAAATTAGAATTGGTGAACGTCCTTACTTATTAAATAACAATAACCTTACAGCTATTGTGACAAGTAGGCAGATTTATAAATATCGTTAAGTTTAAAAATAGATTTTTTTTATAAAATATAACTAAATTAGAATTGGTGAACGTCCTTACTTATTAAATAACAATAACCTTACAGCTATTGTGACAAGTAGGCAGATTTATAAATATCATTAAGTTTAAAAATAGATTTTTTTTATAAAATATCACTAAATTAGAATTGGTGAACGTCCTTACTTATTAAATAACAATAACCTTACAGATATTGTGACAAGTAGGCAGATTTATAAATATCAGTAAGTATAAAAATAGAATTTTTTTTCATCTGAATCATTGACATAAAATATAACTAAATTAGAATTGGTGAACGAATGTAATTAAGGTTCATCAAACGTTTTTATTTCTGTATTATTGATATCCTGCTAATTTTAAATTCTGGCAGGTCAGTATTTCTTAAAATTAAATTTGTAATGAAATTAATAAAAGGGGAGCCATTTTTTTATTGGAATTTAAATAAAACAACGTTGCATATATTTGGCGTTAATTTTGTAGAAATTCATTTTTCACAATTAAATGAAACTACGTGATGCAGTGTTATTTCTACTTTATTTAAATTCTTTACCGCGACCTAGGTTTCGTTGTATAACAACATCTTCAGGTGGGCAATAAACACCGCGCTCTAGGCAAGTATTGGATGTGTTAAAAAGAGTTATGTGTAATATTTTTTTGCACTCTATTAGAAAATGGCGCGTTTTACGTTTTGTTTCAACGCCTTTATAGCCAACGAATAACGTCTTTCTTTGTTCGACCCTTATTCCCGGACACCGTAAATAATAATTGTGTACATTAAACTACGTAAACAAATAAATAAATAAACCACTATTTTTGAATACTTAATATATATATATATATATATATATATATATATATATATATATATATATATATGGAGAACTTGTTGCTACGAAAACAATCTCTTAAAGCCAACTAGAACACCAGTCTAGCCCCGCTCGATGAGCGGGCGGAATCAAACACGGGTCTCCACGATTTGTCGAGCCGTTAAAGGCCGCATGCCTTGTGATCAACCCAAAACACTACGGCCTTTCAACAATACTCTGCACATATGAAAAAATCACCCCAATCACCATGTATGTGAAAAAAAATCATCCAACTAGTTCGGAGTGGTACTTTGAAATAACTTTTTGTAAAGATTTCGTTATATCACAACTTTGATGAATATCTATGCAATTACAATTTCAGCCTTATAGTACCAATAATCTGCGAGTAAATTGCTTGTGACATGCAGATAGATAGACAGTATATATATATATATATATATATATATATATATATATATATGTGTGTGTGTGTGTGTGTGTGTATATATATATATATATATATATATATATATATATATATATATATACATATATATATATATATATATATATATATATATATATATATATATGTGTGTGTGTGTGTGTGTGTGTATATATATATATATATATATATATATATATATATATACATATATATATATATATATATATATATATATATATATATATATATAAATATATATATATATAAATTAAAAAGAAATTAATCACAACTAAGTATATTCTACCTAGTTTACGAGTAATTGTCAACCAACTTATGACATGTAATTGGGTCTGTAAAACGTTCATAGAAACTCCATACAAATTACTTAAATCAAATGCAAACAAACCTTTGTATTTTAAAATATATGTATATTAAGTTTGTGAAAGATATACTATGCAACGTATTTATATATTTATTTATTCATTAACTTTTATGTATAGTACATATGGCGGACTTATTGCTACACGAGCAATCTCTTCCAGTCAACCACATTTACATGGTGAGAAACAATATTATTATATTTAAATATATACAATATTCTTTCTTACTCTGTAAACGATGTAATACACAATGTATTTATGTTATGAAAATTAATATTTACATATGGGTTAATAGAAATAGCACGTACCCTTAAACGTTTATAAGTGTGGTAAAAAACTTAAAAAGGAGTAGAAATAATACTACATCACGTAGTTTCATTTAATTGTGAAAAACAACGTTGAAAATTAATTTAAGTATTGATAATATTAATTAATTATTTTGTCGTAATAATATTTAACAACTAATTATAACCTCAAAATCATACATATTTATCTCTTCACTGAAGACTTGACATGTTCCATACAAACTGGGAATTCTCCTTTAAAACCAAGGAGGAAGTTTATAATAGCTTTCATTCTGTTTCTTTCATCTTTCTGATAGTGAGATAACAAAAAAATTGTTTTTTTGAAACAGTCAATACTTTTTTATTACTTTTTATGATTCCATAGCCAAATAAGGAAACCTCATAATTTCGCCATATTTGTCTGACTGTCTATCTGCATGTCACAAGCATTTTACTCGCAGATTATTAGTACTATAAGGCAGAAATTTGGTATTAATACATAGTTATCAAAGTTTTAATATGACAAAATCTTTAAAAAAAGTTTTTTCAAAGTACCACCCCGTACAAGTTGGGGTGATTTTTTCATATGTGCAGGGTATCGTTGAATAGACCGTGGTGTTTTGGGTTGATCACAAGGCATGCGGCCTCTGACGGCTCGACACATCGCGGGAACCCGGGTTTGATTCCGGCCGCTCATCGAGCGGGGCTAGACTGGTGTTCTAGTTGGCTTTAAGAGATTGCTTTTGTAACAATAAGTCCGCCATATATATATGTATATATATATATATATATATATAGTATATATATATAATATATATATATATATATATATATATATATATATATATATATATACGGTGTCCGCGAATAAGTGTCGGACAAAGAAAAATGTTATTTGTTGGCTGAAAAATAGTTGATTGTCGTTAAAATAAAATTCTAAAGATGACCTTTTTCATAAAATTGAAAAAAATATTCATAATTATTTGTCATCTTTTTCATACACACGATACTTGCGCACATTATTCAGCGCCGCTCAGGAGAGTAACCAGCAAAAAACAACGCAGACCTCTAGCTGCATGGGTAAACACCGCGCTCCAGGCAAGTATTGGGTGTGTTAAAAAGAGTTAAGTGTAATATTTTTTTCTACATTCAATTAGAAAAAGGGGCGTGTTTTATGTTTTATTTCAACGACAATTTATTCCTATATGGCCAACGTCTTTCTTTGTCCGACACTTATTCCCGGACACCGTATATGTTAATTGTGTACATAAAAGTACGTAAATAAATAGACCGCTATTTTTGAATATCTGAAAAATATATAATAAATTCAAATAATAGACCACACGACTGAAGTAAAACTTCAAATTCACAAAATATGAATTTTAAAATGAATTTACAATTTTATTCACTTTAAACGTAGAATATTTAATGTATTGAACAAAATAATAATTTATAAAATTGTTTAAGCACGAAATGAAATTACAAAATAATAAAAAAATCACGGTTCGCGTAACGCATCGCATATATATATATATATATATATATATATATATATATATATATATATATATATATATATATTTCATAAACTGGGTATGAGAGGAAGAGAGAAAGAAAATGTGCGCGCGCTCTGCTCTCTCTTGCTCCTACAGTGTGATACAGACAATAGGCTTGCACTGTGTCTTAGATATACGAAACATAACTGGCTATGAGAGAAAGAGAGAAAGAAAATGTGTGCTCGCACCTCTCTCTCTTGTCCCTACAGTAATATACGAAACGTAACTCTCTTTATGTCTTCACTAACTTATATCTCCCTCTCAACTTCCGTTCGCCTCGCCCGATCACACTTTTCGTAACGCTCTCGTCACGCATTCACCAGCTTATTCCCCAAGTCAAGCATGCGTAAAGAAGTTTTACTTCAATTATAACATCTAAGTAATACGAGTAATAGTCGACCAACTTATGTCGTATAGCTGGGTCTGCAAAAAATTCATGGAAACTCCATATAGTGACTTAAATCAAATCCGAAAATAATTCTGTATTTTAAAATATATGTTTATTATATTTGTAAAATATATATTATGTAATATATTTAAATATTTACATAGTGGGAAACAACATTATTATATTTAAATATACACCATGTTCTTACTCTGTAAAATATGTAATACTCACTGTATTTACGTTATGAAAAATTAATATTTACAAATGGGTTAATAGAAATACCACGTACCCTGATATGTTTATAAGTGTCCAAACGCATATGGAACCCCCGGTAGTGAGAGTTCCACTTCTACTTGAAACTGTCTTGTATTTAATTGATACAGTTGGTATAGTTGAATGTAATGTTAGAATTACCTTCAACTTTATCACTTTGAAGTCATGAGTGACACAAACTTAATTTTTTTATTAGTGGTGGTGTCAGTTACACCCCTACCAAGCTCTTTAAATTAATATGTACATACACATGTGTGTATGTAAAAGATGCAAGCGCCTCCAGTGCGATCCCGACCGCACTGAGCCTTGGCTGAGATGGGAACCCTAGGGTTGCCATCTCAAAAAAAAAACTTGAGGAAAAAAATAACTTTAAACACGACATATGTTATTTCATTATTAAGAAACAAATCAACTCTGACATAAACAAGATCTACGATATTAAAAAAAAAAAAACAAAAAACGATTCCAAATCTTTAGTTCCAAGTTCCACTATGATATTACGTTTCAACAAAAAATTATTCATTTAAACTGGTTAAGCTCTGTCCTCGACTTCGTTCGCATAAAATTCACTGATAATTATTATTTAGAATAACGGTCATACGTTAAAATATTGACAATTAATGAAATAGATGGCTTTAGTTATACCATATCGTAATATATCTATGAGCATATAATTTACTAAAGACGCTAATAGATGGCGTTCATTGTACCATATCGTAATATATCTATGAGAATAAAATTTACAAAAGACGCTAATAGATGGCGTTGGCAGTAGCAATATCGTAAAATTAATCAAGTCAGAGTTTTTTTTTAATTTGTAATATTCAGATAAAAAAGTATATTATGTTTGTATATTATTTACTCGAGAATATAAACTATTACCATACCAGTTTTCATCAAAATACGTCCAGTATATTTTGTGTGATTGAAGAACAAAGTAACAAACAGGCAGACATACAGACAGAACAATTCTAAAAACAGGTTTTCTGGCTTCTATTATTATCCTATACGCTAAATCAATCATTTTTTTTTAAATATTTTCATATACAGCAATCACTCTTGACATTTGACTTTTTGACTTTAATTGTACTTGGTTGTGGGGCGTGTTGTATTATTAAAAACGGGGGAGTTTTAATAAATTTCTGAACACGAGGGATAATCAAAACTGAGTGACTAATTCCGAAAGAACTTGAAATTTCGGGAAAGTTGACAATCCTGGTCTGCCCATTTTTACTACAGTAGCAAAAACTGGGAGCCCTCTCTAACATTTTAACGTATTAGACGATTTCAATGTGTTTTTTTTAAGATACTACACCTGAAAATAAAAAAAAACAGTTAAATTAAATATAGTAAACACAGAAAATTTGTGCGTTGTCCGAGTTTCTGGACAAAGAAGAAAGTCTATGCAATCTTTTTAAAAGTTTAGTCATTTCGGAGAAGTAATAAAAAAGGTCGCAGAAGAAAAAGCAGGAAAAACAAAGTTTCTTATGACTTAGCCTAGTTTATGTTAGTTTTGCTTAGTTTACATAAGTTTTGTTTGTTCAATTGTACAATAATAGGTTTTTGTTACAGTATTAAAAGTGCACCTGGTTGAAAGTTTGTAAATAGGCAGAAGTACTTTTATTTTTTACCTTTTCTGCAATTATACTGTTAATTTTATGTTACTGGTTTTTTTTCTAGACATACGTCTAAAAAAGAAATACAAAGCATATATACATCACCGAAGAATTAACATATACGAAGAAAATAGTTCCTATCAAAATATTATTTCAAAAATTTACTACATTTGGCGTTAATTTTGCAGAAAATCATTAAATTAAAAAAAGGTCAAAAATTGACCATAAACATTTTGTATATCAATGCATTTTTTGCCTGAAGTTTTGGTGCCTTTGTTCTAATTCTTTTCGAAGAGACAGTGTTTGTCATATTAAATAAGAAATAATATAATATGTGTATTATATAGTCTTCTTTATGCCTCCCATTCGACTTCCTTTCTGTTTATTTCTTCATTAGTGACATTTTTAGCACGAGTATATTGAGTAAAAATAGAAACAAAGATAAATCATGATATGATTAAATAACAGATAGAGGAGTACCTACATGCTCATGTTCATTGAACCCTTATAGATCAACTTTATTTAAACCCTTATAGAATCACTTTATTGCATGTCTGTCTGTCCAGATCTTTTTCCTCAGGAAGGGTCATAGGTATCGAGAGAAATTAATATCAAATACTAATATCTGCGGCCCCACAGACCTTTCAAAACTAATACTCCTAACTTAATCCAATAAAAAGGTACAGTCATTCAAATATCACATACTATGGATGCCGACTTGATCAAAAGAATTACTAAGGGTACAATTCGTCAACCTAGAATCCTAAAATTTAGTACTAATAAAGGTTTCATTACACCTGTAAAGGAAACTCATTAATTTACAAAGTAATGTTTTAGATATTTCGATTTTAATTTTTTTTTGTTTACTTTTGTAAAATACCTTTACGATAATATGATCTAAGGGTACGGAACCCTTAAGGCGCGTCTTACCATTCAGCCAGCTTCGGACAGCTTCGCGTCTTTTTCCGCCTTAATTCGGCCAGCTTCGCGTCTTGTCGACTCTTTTCGACTTAATTCGGACAACTTCGCATCATGTCGGGTCTTTTCGACTTAATTTGGCCAGCTTCGCATCTTGTCGGATCTTTTCGACTTAATTCGGACAACTTCGTGTCTTGTCGGCTCTTTCTGACTTAATTCGGCGAGCTACGCGTGTTGTCGGCTCTTGCCGGCTTAATTCGGACAACTTCGCGTCTTGTCGGCTCTTTCTGACTTAATTCGGCGAGCTACGCGTGTTGCCGGTCCTTGCCGACTTAATTCGGACAACTTCGCGTCTTGTCGACTCTTTCTGACTTAACCTTCCCTCTCTACTACACTATATACACGCAACTTTACGTGTGTGTTAGTGTATCAGCAGTTTTTTTATTTACTAATGCTTACAATTTCCTTCGTTTATATCTATGTATTGAATTAAACAACAACACTTGTTAAGAAGTAATTCTGTCATAAATCTTTCAATTTCATAAAAATAAAATAGTTTAATTAAATTAATATTTATCAAGAACTACGTACTCGGCCATCTTTTTTAGAAGAAACCAAGATTTCTCTGCGTTCAATTATAGGATACACTGGATCTACGATATTTGACCGCCATCCCGGACCAGGCGTATTATACTTCTAACATAGACCGAATGAAATAAGTTTCGAACATTTCACACACTTTTGTTTATCAACTCGATATGGACTTCAAATTTATCTACACTGTTAAGAGGAAAACCTGTTTGTTTGTTCCTATAAACTGCAATATTACTAGACCCATTTTGACGAAACTTTGATGCGTATCCTGTACTGATGTATAGCTTGGCGTAGTCTTAAGTATGGTTGTTGATTGTAATTCTAGATTAAACTGTACTTCAAAATCATGTATGTAGGAATTACTTTACAAAGAAAAAGATAAATTACAATATTATTAAAAATTACAACTCAAGAGGCTGCTGAAAATTAGCGACTGGATCTAGAAAATGGGTGACTAGGGTAGGGTTGCAGATGTCGGAGATTTCCGAGATAGTCTCGGAATTTGTGATGTTGTCTCGTGTCCAGGAATGTAATAAGTTTGTCCCGGAAATGTAAGCAACTGCGGTAATTCTTAAAAATTGTCTTTATTGGCATTTTTCAAACCTTCACATGTCATGGCCGCGTTGCCGTTTTACTGGCTTTATCAATGGAAAAACCGGAATCGAATGATTACGGATCTAGTCAAAGCATATTTTTGCAGAGTCTTGTTCTGGAATTTAACTGTTGCTATTAAATAACTCCGTGGGTAATGAATTGTTTAAAATAATCAAAACAAGAGCATAATAAATTTAAAATATTGTTAATTTCTAATTACGAAAGTTAAATTCCTAATTGTTATTAGATAACATTAATTATCGAAAGATAATTAAATGTTTACAAATTGTTTTGCCAAATATTAGTACCTATATAATAGTACTCTAATAGTACCCTAATAGTACCGTAGCTTTTAATAATTTGGATAGACGTGACTAACGTTAACGTTATATTTTGTATTAAATTATAATTGTTTAATCAATAAAATACCTTTTGTGTTTAAGTATAATTGTTTAAATAGTCAATCACTTTTGTTAAAAATTTTATTGTATATTCAGTAGTACAAGACAGTTTTTATTTATTATTATAATCTTAATATTTCGTTAAGTTAAAAAAACCTGTTGTTGGTAAAATTACTTATTTTTCTTAAACTACTAGCACAAAGAAAAAACGTTTTTACTGTGGCAACCCTAGACTAGGGACATAAAGCTTAGCTTCAACAATACGAGTTTGTCTTTTACGAGAAACATCAACCTCAAATTGAATAATTTATTAGTACTACCTATTCTGAACAATTAAACTGATCTGAAAGACTCAGAGAAAGGCTAGGTTTTTGTCGATCGCTATTTATAAAATAAGTAAAATTTTAATATTCAGCCACCATTTTGAATCTACCTTTAAAATGGTTCAAAAATTTCCCGATTAAAATGAAATTATACAGATGATCAACTATGAAATCCATTTTTTTCAATTAGTGGGGTATTTTCAAATTTAGAATACTCCTGTCAAATGCCAATTATTCTAAATATAAAAAATAAATAAATATATTAATAAATATATTAAATAGATTTAAATATCATCTTTCACGTTCGACACACTTCAATTTTCGAATTAATAAAATCTGCCTCTAATCGAAATACACTTTGTACATAAACTTCTATACCAATGTACTTACATAGCATATATGTAAAGTGTATACAATATTATTCTATGAAATGTACAAATTAAACTGTATAAATATATAGTTAATAGGTTATTTGACTCTTTTGTTCCATAAACCATAAATTCAAGGTCAAGTTGATGAGGAGTGAAAAAAATTGACAATCTTTAAAATTAACAGAGTTACAGTGCTTCAAACGTCACGTTTAAACAAGGACGGCGATATTAAATAGTGATGTCACTTATAATTATGCTCGTTGTATTTTCTACGAGAGCGAATGAGATAGAGAGATATACCCACCCATGCTACAATTAAATTTATATGATTACTGAATATGCATATTTTTTAACAAACTTTTTTAACTTTTCCACTAATTGTTTTTGATTGACTATTATTTTCATGATATTTCACTAAAAGCAACAAATTTAGGAATAGTCAACTACTCCATTATCTATGAAAAATAATTCGATTACTGACATATTTTTGAATGTAGAATGCTCGTGTTTATTAACAACAGTTCTAAATACGAAAATAAAGTTACATCAAAATTGAAACACGATTTTGACGGCTGCCTGCACTATCACAGATACACGATAGTTAACATCGAGAAGATTTAATAATATACGTAATACAATAGATATGACAATATATATAACAGAAAGAAATATGACAGTTTCAATAATAAATTTTTACATAATCTTTCTGTGGCCGTAGATTTAAAATTTATTTATATTCGTAGATACCCGTCCTATAGTTTAGACAAATAAAAAAAAAGTAGGACGAAAAGTGTGTAGCTAAAAAGTAAAAGTCAAGAATATAAATTATTCTGTAATCATTTTTAATGAAGGTAGACAAAAGAAAAATTAATCTCACTTTTAGCGTCAGCAATAGAATTTTACAAGTTTACATAGCCGGCATCACAGGTTCGACACTACCTACAAATGCAAATGTAAAAAACATTAAAAGTTACTCGCCCAGGGATCGAAATTCGACTGTAATCCATAAAATGTTTAAGTTTGAACGTTGTTGAAGTATTTTTGTCACAGAGTACATTACTATATCATTGCATTTTTTTTAAATTTTGTTCTATTACGTTAGCTGAGAGCGTGTACAAATACGACATTACCGTGTGTTGTTTGCTTAATTCCCTGCAATACCTATAACATTTAAAATGTAATGTTAGTAACAGTTAAAAAAATACAATTACAGCTTATATTTTATTTATTTTTTGATACAATTCATTATCCGTTTTAATTTTTTCGTGTTATTATTGTATGGAATAAATGCAATGACCTGACATTCATAGAAGTATAACATATAATGTTCAATCTCACACTCCTCCGTGTGCGCAATATGCTTAAAAAACGGTACAAAGTTTTCTCGTCACGTGTTAATATACAGATACTCGTATGTATAAATTTTAGCTCCCGGACTCCTCCATATAAACTTTAATTATGCCAAATCTCACACTCCTCCGTGCGCGCCATATGCTTAAAAAGGTGTACAAAGTGTTCTCTTCACATATTAATAAATAGACATATTATTTATAAATTAACTTTCTGCACTCCTTCTCCATATAAAGTTTAACTATGCCAAATCTCACACTCCTCCGTATGCGCAATATGCTTAAAAAGGGGTACAAAGTGTTCTCTTGACATATTAATATATAGACATGTTATATATAAACTTTAACTTTCTGCACTCCTTCTCCATATAAAGTTTAACTATGCCAAATCTCACACTCCTCCGTATGCGCAATATGCTTAAAAAGGGGTACAAAGTTTTCTCTTAACGTATTAATATATAGATATATATATAAATTTTAGCTTCCGAACTCCTCCATATAAACTTTAACTATGCCAAATCTCACATTCCTCCGTGTGCACAATATGCTTAAATAGAGGTACAAAGTTTTCTCTTCACGTACAGATTACAATCACAGATTTACATCATAAGAGAAACAATTCCGGAACTACCTATAACCCTTCCTTTTGGTTTCACCATAGTCGAATTAAAAAAAATGGCGTCTGTCAAGATTCTGTGTACATTTGACAATGAAAGCTACAAAATTATTATTTGAAAAATTTAAGAACATCAACATAACTTTTTCCTAATGTAGCCATGAATTTCTTCTGTATTATTGTTATTTTTCGAAAATATGTAATTGTTCGGAATCTTTTTTAATACTGTAAACTTAAATTAAATAATATATCACTGTCTTTTTTGCTTAATGATATTTTGTCTTTGATTATGATTTTCTTCAAAAATTTGCCTGAGTACTTGATTTGAAAATTTCTAAGCCTAATACATACTATAAAGGATTCGGGTATTTCTTTTGTTTTTAATCAAAAACAAGCAATCAATTTTCGATCCCTCATTTAAAAAAAAATTAAAAAATATACCAAGTCTAGTAAATATTTTGTTAACAATTGTTGTTTGCATCAAAGTCGAACATGATAATTTTTTTATCTATTTACAAGACCGTAGACAAAAATAATCACAGGAGGGAACAATTTATGAATAGTCATAATATTTATCATCTCTAGAATAGTCTATTTATTTTCAACATTTAATCAGTACAGAAATATACAAGAATTAGCTACAGGTTCCTTTTTTTTATTTATCTTTTTCATGGGATGTAGATATCTACTTGTAAATACCTACCTATAATGTGTTCATTCTCACGGCGATAAAAATATTAAAGGTGTTAAAGTGACACCCCTATCGATACTCCCTCTCTTGGCTACGATTTCTTTTATGATAAATACATATAGTGTATCGACGACTTAATTATTTGTTTATGTATCCGAAAACGTGCAGCTTCAACGAAAACTTTAATCCGTCTACTTTTTGATATAAAATAAAAATACGCCATCAGTTTGAAAAGAAATTCAAAAAAGGCATAACATAATAAGTTGTAGGATCTCACGACCGCATTTCTTATTCATAAACCGCGTCAAAATCAAAATTCAATCAACAAAATATCGCCACAACACCCATTTTACTTCAATCGCATTAAGTGAAATTCATAATGGATGAACCAAGATGGCGGCCAAATTTCGAAATCTAAAACTTCCCATATACTCTTACGAAAAAGTTACTTTCATACAAATGAACTAAACTTTTCTTTAAGGCTAGAGAAATACGAACAAAATATACAAATAAACATTTATATAACTAACACGTAAACCCTTTTTTTAATTACAAATTCGAAACAGAAAAGTATAATGAAGCCAAATATTGTGAGGAATGAAATTACCTACCGTTGCTATGTCATAATGAAAGCGTATGGCGCTCCGTTTTTACCTACGCCTATAAGAGAAATAATGTTAAAATATATTGTAATTTAATCACGATTTACAATTTAAGTATCCACCATAAACATATATTCAAATATTACATTTTCATATTTATGTGTTACAAAACCTAATTTTTTTTTAATTTACAACAATTGTTATTCTATACAAGACATATTCTAAATTCAAAAATCTACCTACTAATCGAAATATATTTTCCAAATTATATATAAATATGTATAAATTTTATAGGTAATATACATATTTATAAGCGTCATCAATAATTAAATATACCTACCGGTACACAAAACGAAACCAAAGTCCGTGATCCGCGTCGGCCTAATAAAAAACCGCGTCAAGTTCAATGACGTAGCTGAAAATATGAAAAGATTTTTTAACATTATTGATTTCGCGGGCCTCAGCCGTAACGCCGATCGCCAACCACGTTTCGATATACGTCTATCTATAAATATTATATATACGTATAATAATGTGGATATAGATATATATAGCAATGATATAGATAGTGTGTGAACCGTATAAAAAAATTGATACACACATAGTTGCTGTGTTGGTCGTTCTCATAGTTATTGTGTACATGCACACGCACACATATGCACGGGTTACTCGGCTCCGCTGTCAATTTTGCGATGCGTTCCGACACCGCTCATAATTTTCTATATTTTTTTATATTTGTTATATACGTAACATGTTATTTATCTATTTATTTATTTTTCAAAAACGATCGATGTCGCATGGGTTTGTATTGGTTGTAATGAGTGAAAATAAGTTCCTTAAAATGTGTTGTCCTTATGTAATGTGATGTTATAGAATTTATTTTTTGTTGTATTTATCATTTGTGTTATTGTGTTGAAGTAGATAGATACGTAACTGTAGTGTTTTTTGCAACAATGTGTAAATAAATGCAATCACAAAATATTAAAAACTTCCTAATACCATTTTTTTCTTTTCGCGCGTTAGGGCCTCAATCAGTTTAAATAGTATTACGAAAGTATGTGAAGATTCTAATCCACCGAGGGTGGGAATAATGTGTAAGGCCCAAGTCATATACGTGGAAAAATTAGCGAGCATATCGAGTGGCATATAAAACGCATCTTTTGTATATATAACAATTAATGTATATATAATAAATACATTGTAGATGTTTTTAAAAGTTTTTATTTAAAAGAATCTGTACTATGTTGTTTTAGTTTACATGAAGACACATGGTTACGAAGTACATACCTACATAAAAATAATTTTTTGTGTTGTGATAGGGCATCTATTTATGAAAGAAGAAACGCGTACTTTAAACAGTGACAAAATACAGTAAAAGAGTATTGCTAAGAGTATTCATTGTTTACAAATTACAAGTATGGTTTAATAACCAATCGAGTGGTAACGCGTGAATGGTAACCGGCGAAACCTGGTTCGAATTTCACTACTATGTTCCTTTTTTATTTTACTTTTTGTACAAGTAACAGGTATTTTTATTTGGAAGTTTAAATTAAAATTATTTTATTATTTCATGATTTAATTACAAAAAAAAATCTAGATATGCTTGAATTCAAAAAATTTTGTATATTGTAAATATATGGTGTTTTAATACATTCATAATGATAACAGCCGAAAAAATATAACACAGCAGAGGTTTCAAAAATTAACAACAATATCGCAAAAGTGGTGCCTCCTTGTTATTTTTTTTGTGAATAAGTAAATGTAATATCTTTATTAAAAGCACATAGTAAGTTTATAAATTAACTACATCCTTCATATATAAAAATATTAAGAAATTATTGTCGTTGACAGTAATGTAAAAATACTTATATTTTATAATTTTATAGAAAATGTACCTTCAAATTAACTCATTATTTAATTTCTTTTTGAATATGTTTACCTCAATAATCATTGGTATAAAAATACTAGTATTAAATTAATTAGTGTTATAAAAATGTTATAATTATTCAAAAAATTACATCTATAATTTTTTTGTTCCGGTTTTTATTGCAACAGTCTACATTTAAAGTGAAACGATAAGTTGTCCAAAAATAATACTTTCGTTAAAGTCGGTCCGTTGAACCATAAGTCAATACGAGTAGTAAATGAACCATAAAGCAGAAAAAACCTACATACAGCAAGTAACAACGTTTTAGATAATAATACGATAACTTTTCTATTTAAATTCTAATGTCAAAATATTCAAAATGTTGTATAATACCTTTTTGGTATTAATACTATGTTAGAAATTTGTCAATATGAAATCCGTCACATGCTATGATATATATATAACAGGATTCCATAGTCATTGGAAACTCTTGAAATAATTTTTACTTAAAATTGTAATCAAATTTAGTCCCGTTTTCAAATCTATGATTTAAACATTTTGAGAGAATGGGAACGCGTTACTTGAAGGGTGATATTTCGAAAACGGGACATAGAAATGAAGTCATTAATGGAATCGCAACTTCATTTTAAAATATTTACAAAATCATACCTTATTTAATGAAATGGCCAACAAATTTCGCCGTCGTGTATATGATATGGGCCTGAAGCTATTGAAATAAAAAGGCTGTGACAGGTGAATAGAAAGACGTCACTTGATAAGAGTTTCTCGTATTACAAATTACTGCAATATGACGTTCGATTTTGTTATATATGCTATACTATTAATAGATAAGAAATGGTAGTAAATATAATCATGTATCATTAACATCTTACGAACACCCTAAATTTTGTTTAAATTGGTACTTTAATATAGTAAATTAAATAAAAACATTAAAATAAATTAAAGTTTAATGTCGGAACATTTGTCTGTTTGTTCCGGTATCAGTTAAAATTTATTAAATAAATTTTGATATAATCTTAAATATTGTGTGGCTTAATGTCGAATAAAAAATATAACATATGACATGTATCAATTAGATGAATAATTATACTTTTACTTCTTTATTTAAATTAAGACTTCATTAAGTAGTTTTATTATAGATGAAGTGAAATCGCTAAATGAAATCACTTAAAATATATTGAATGTATAATTATTTTAATTTATCTCAAATAAAAAAAAGTTCACTTGAGTGAGCCCCTAATCGAAACTCATAGAAAATAAATATAAAAAGCATAATGTAAAAAAATTACAATTCGTGACCAAAATATTGTCTAACTATGCATCATATTTAACAAATATTATTTTTCGAAAACGGTTTCGGAACGCATCCGCTAGAAGAATGAAAAAATTCTATTGCCGCAGCACATGTATGGCCTCACACACACACAAACGCGCACACCATATAGCATACACACGTACACATGACGCACACACACGCCCGCGCGAGCGCGCGCCCGCCTAGATAGAAAAAACTCCAAAAACATGCGGCGCAACGTTGAAGGGACGTCGGCCAGCGGCCCGGCCTCCGATCCCCGCCTCCTATAGCAAACTCAAAATACGCCAAAAATGACGTCCTTCAAACGTAATCGCGACAAAACTGTTACGCCGCCATACTACTACTCGGCTAAGATTTTTTACTCGGCTCCGTAACAATTTGGAATTTTCCAAATGACTGACTCTCGCTCGGTTCTTACAAAAATGTCTTAAATTGTTATTTCTTGTAAAATTATTGTAATGTTTTTCAATGTGTTCTGTGCGGTGAGGCGCGACGCGCACCCGACTTTGGCACCGCCCGCCGCCGCTACGGCCGGCCGCTAAGGCTCAAAGTCGCTCGCGCGCGCGGTGCCCGATGAAAAATCTGACAGTTCAAACTGGCTAGCTAGCGCTAGTTCTGTAGAACCGCGCGGTGAGGAATAGTGTTTCCGTTTTTACATCAAATATTTTTTATAAAATAATATGTAAGTTAGCAGTTGGGTTCACAGTGAAAGCTAAAAGTCGGCGTATTGATTTTCTTATTTCGCCGCGGCTGTACATTTTATTTTTCTAAATTTATTTTTACATTCAAAACGGAACAACAGCCGATCGCTACCACATAACTGTACACGCCAGTCGCTTTCGAAAAACGCTTTTTTTATGTATTAATATAATTTTTTCCCGTCCACGGCGGCTCACAATATACGCGTCGGACGGGCGTAGATATTAAATTAAATGTAATTTGGTTTCATTACAGACAACCGGGCCGTTGTTGCATGTTTGTTTAAGAAATTCCTCTTTTTTCGTTAATTTTTTCGTGCCTATGAGTGTGTTGGGTGTCAACAATGTATCTGCGCCTACTTTATTATCACATCAAATATAATACAAAAGGTATGTAATATGTTGTAAATGTTTTAGTTTTTCCACGAGCCGTTTTCTAAATAGTTTTTGCAGTGAACTGCTACAGTGTAAGCCGTGTTGCTTATAATTATTAGATAGATTTTGTACATAACTCTCGTGAAAGTCGCATGTTTTTGTTTCGTTACTTACAACTACTGGATGGAGTATTACTTTTTATCTTGATTTCTAATCACTCCGCTAATTAATTATTGTTCGAAATCGGTTATTTGATTTGTACCGTTGTTTCTCTCGGCGTGTGCCAAGTGATTTTGAAAATGTGTTTGTGCGTGTTATGTATTATTTTGTGTTATTTGCTAGTTTGAACTTTGTAACCTCAAAAATAATGTCGATAGTCTAATCGGAAACGGTACATATGTAATTTTTTTTTTCATTTTTATCTCGATATTCTATTTTTAAAAAGGTTATTGTTTTTTTTTCGTTATACAGCTGTCATTACGTTTAGCCCAGTGAAAAATTCCAATAAGATTATTTTAGACTCCAGCCAGAACTTTCTAAAATTTCTTTTACGACCGCCTCTAATTATTTTGTTTGTTTGTTTTTCAATTCTCTACATTTCTAGTTGTACGAACGAAAGTTATTGTTTGCCCGAAAAGGAATTCCGTGAATGTGTATCGAAATGGCGTATGACCCTAACGTTCTCTTTGAGGCCCGTTAGATTTTAAGGAAGTGAAAATCGTGTACCTTTTAATTACATATACCGGAATAAAATAGATTAACGTGGAAGAGTCAAGCTTGGCGCCGTGACCTCCCTGTTGCGTCTCTTAAAACCAGACCTTTTCCGAGAAATACAAAATTTTCCTTAAAAATTACGAAGCAAAATAACTCAAACAATAAGATGACTCAATTTTTGTTTATTTTTGTGTCATTTTGGGCGCGTGTCATATTTTTGTATTTAACATAGACGAAAAGAAAGTTAGATGGACTACTTTCCGTAAAACACATAACACATGTTGATTAACATTTTCAAAAATTATTTAAAAAATTGATGGATTTTATAACTGTTTCTTCGTTTCGTAAATTGTGAAGTTTATAACAATATTTGTATGAGATTGTGTTGGGGGTAATTACAAACATTAACATAATTAAATTAGAATAAATAAAAAAGTGAAATCACAAAAGTTATGCACATTTTCAAACTTTTTAAGATGAATAAAACTAATGTCTATACTTCTTTTAAATCTAATTTTCATAAAATAATTTAAAGTATTGAAATTCTCTAATTCACGTGGGTATTTTTTTCTTATTTCTCAATTAACACTATTCAGTAATTTTTTACATCTTTGCACTTGATTTGACATTATTAAAATATATTTGCAAAATATCCGTTTCATTTGAGTTTTTTTTTTAATTATACTTGATTAGAAAGCGTTTGACATTGAACATTTAAAAAAAAGTTATTCTGATATTTAGTAATATGAAACAAAAAGTGGTAAGATAATCTTTGAAAACAGACAATATTTATAGTAAAAGAATGTACGGAAAATCACAAAAGGAAATTAGTAATTTCTTGAAGGTCAGTGTTCATAAATTAATAGCTTTATTACGAAGTGAAATCTATGACAGAAGAAAACTAATGATGGTGGGAAAAAAGGAAATGAATCTACACTTTATCGTTAAATGTCAATTATATATGTATTCACGTATGATTAATGATACATATTATTTTAATGAATTTTTTATAAACAGCATTTTTCTATATATCAGTAAAAATTTGTAGTGTTTATAATAACATAAATCTTACATATTTATGCCAATCGACGTAGCCCAGCTGGTACGCGTTGAATTTGAAAGTTTTACTTCAGTATAAATTTTGGATCGTTTCGTATCTCACGAATGTCGTATAAAAATAACAAGACCTTGAATGTTTTTTTTTTAAAGTTTTTCTCATCTTACTTCATTAATTTGTTTAGGTTATCTATCGAGTAAGCCGTTAAAATACTTTACAACTTTTCTACAATTTATATTCCACATTTTTTTCTTCGACTCATGGTTACATGTAAACTATTGACTGTTGCTGAGATTTGATATAATTTAGCACTCTTTACTGCCGCAATCTCCTCTCACAGCACGGTCCTTATAAACTTTTTTCACTTATTTCATACTTCATCTTTTGTCTATTGTAACCGTACTGAATTTTGAGAATTCTAGTGCAGTCACGTTTTACACAATCTTCAATACAAATGGCTTACCGCATATGTTTCTCGAAAATCTCATTTTTACTGCATCCAACATACCCCCATAATTTTTTCAAGAACTCTGTGACTTCGAATCTGTGGGCTTCTATACTACATTTTTTTTATTCAAGCTGAATGTAATTTACCCATATCTCCAGTAGTTGTTTAATTTAAGCAGCAGTGATTTCCGGACATACTTAATGAATGGCATATTTATTTTATTAAAATTCAATTTGTTATAAATGTTTGCTTTTCATTATTACATTAGCTGTCTTATGAGACATTGATGACAAATTGACTAGCACTCTGGAGGATGTCACCAAGTCATCAAAGGTTTTTAAAATGTTACTTTTCGTTGGGGGACTGTTTTTACATTACGGCAGTAACATTACTGATTAAAATGTTAATTGTTTCTTATAAACGGTGTCCGGGAATAAGTGTCAGACAAAGAAAGACATTATTCGTTGGCTGTAAAGGCATAAATTGTTGTTGAAATAAAACGTAATACACACCTTTTTCTAATTGAGTGCGAAAAAAAACATTATACATAACTCTTTTTGAAAATAGTTGCTTGTAGTGCAGTGCTTACCCTTGCAGCTAGATGTCTTCGCAGCTGTTTGCGGGTTATTCTCCTGAGCTTTCTCCTTGTGTACGAAAAGGATGACAAATAATTATGAATATTATTTTCAATTTTCTGGACAAAAGTCATCTTTTAAATTTTATTTTAATGACCAATATTTTTCAGTCAACGAATAACGTCTTATTTGTCCGTCACTTATTCCCGGACACCGTGTATACTTTAAAAAAACAATATATTGGCATGTATTTATACGTTTCTGTTTGAGCGTTCCTTTATAACTAGAGAAGCGTTTAAAACAATTTTATAAATCTAATCTGTTATATGGAATGTTCCCCTACAAAGATTTTCTTGTATAAGCCTTTACTCTTTCACACGATAAATGATGTAAGGATCACCGTATGGGAGAAATTAAAATTTTCTTTCGAGTTGTATAAAAATCATAATTTCATTAAGTTTTAATCATTATATTATTTTTAATATAAAATAAGGACGTCTTAAATAAAAAAAACGAGTGACTAACACTCCAGATGTATGAATATATGTTAAATTTCTACACTATTCGAATGGGGGTAATCCCCTGTTTGAAAGAAAGTTTTAATTAGAGTTCCATAACTCAAATTTAAAAATGGAACTCTTTTAAGTTTACTCACATGTATATCTGTCAGTCTGTCCGTCACAGTCGATTTCCTCAAAAACAGTGCGATGTCGAAACAAGGAATTTTCTACAGTTATAAGATATTTTATTACCCCGTATATTTTAAGCTAGTCAAATTTTAAAATATTTGTTTAAGAATTAAAGTTGGGGGGTAATAAACTATTCAGAAATTTGATTTATCTTATTTTATATAATAGGGCTATTATTTGACAGGACTTGTTATGAGGAATTATTATTTTTTCATAATTTAAAATTATATATAATATTTTATATATATTATGTATATATTTTATATATATAATATTTTATATATGCATATATTCTAAAAAATTTAAAAACATAGAGCTTCCCAGAATTACTGAACTAAAAATCATGAAAGAACATGGTTGACAATGGCGATTATCTAAGATGTTATAATTTTTTTAAACATACACCATGTTTTATATAACATACATAATATTTATATAATATATACCCTATATTATATAAATATTAAATACTATATATCCTTAACAACATAATCATAAACAGAAGTGCCTAAATATGTACAGAACCCTCGTTGGGCGAGTTCTACTCGTGCTTGACATCGTTTTTTTTATTTTACTTCTTATTGATAAAAAAGATAAAAGATCTGTCAAGCACGGGTGGAACTTGCAATACGAGGGTTCTGTATACTTTTAAGCATTTATAGATATTTAATGGTACATAATATTCCTGTTAAACTATTTACAATATGTTAATTTTTTAGAATGAAAATATATATTTCACAGACGCATATTTAAAAAAAATGGTTTTTATGTGATAAAATTACAAATTAACGATTTTTTCCTTTACTTATGCTGTGAGACCTTGCTTCTTGCCAAATATTATTCTAGGTCAACGGGAAGTACCCTATAGGTTTCAATTTATTTGCAAGTGACAAAAAATACGGCATAAATGGCCATATTTTTAGGGTTTTTTGAGTGCGTTGAATTAGAACGTTGATTTTTTTACAGCTCCAAGGGACCGTAGATCTAAGTATTTGATATTAATTTTAACGTGATACCTCCACGCGTTTCTGAGATAAAAGGCCTTGACAGACAGACAACGAAGTGTTCCTATAAGGGTTCCTTTTTTCCTTTTGAAGTACGAAACCCTAAAAACGGTGAGGAATGCTCGTCCCATAACATTATCTCTAAAAATAATAATTGAAAAAATTCTAGATATATGAAAGAATCTCAGGATTGAAGGAAATTTTCTAGATTTTAGCATCTGATTTATTGGCAAAAATTTATTATTTAGAACGGAATTGCAATTGAAGTATTGGTGCAAGTGAAACAATGAATATTTATAAAAATTTCTCGTATTGAACTTTTACAATCATTTCGTTTCTTTAATTTAATAATTTATGGTGTTATTATAATATTACAATGACATTGTTTTATTGGTACCGTGGGACACTAATTATGTATGACCTGACTCATCTGATTGCTTTTTTATTTATTTGAAATAATGTCATGTCATACCCAAATAACTTTACGACTGATATATATGAAGGATTCCTCTCATGTATTTACAACATTCAGTGGTTAATAGCATCTTAACAAGACTTTGTGTGCCGTTATTTCTGTCACTCACTCTTGTCAATGATGTCAATCTGAAATTCAGTCTTCAATGTTCATTCTTTGAGCTATGAGGGATGGAATTTCTTTTTTACATTAAGTTTATACTGATATTAAAATCTATTAAAACGCAAAATAATTTTTACATGATGTAAATTGAAACCCTCTGAATTATGGTTCGAATGTTTGTCACTTTATTGAATTGATATTTGACCGGTTTTAAAATTTCATTATACAATGAAATCTATAGATATGATCTTGTTACAAAATGAAATAAAACCGGGCAAGAATGTGTCAGAGATACCAATGCGTTCGTAGCCATAGATTTATAGGTATAGGGCGTTATAAAAACATGCAGTTTTAAATTGTATATTAGAATGACGATAACTGTTTACTTGATAAAGTTTTGTCATTGTTTGAAATGGTCTTTTAAAAAAAAATATTGGGTAGTAATTGCCACAGTATTTGTTATAATTTTAATTAAATGTGTTTATTAAGAACCATTTTTCAGCATTTTTTCAAATTTTTTGAAAAAAACGTTTTAGAAGTTTAACAAGAACACACCTTATTGATGATATATTGAAAGGAAACATCTCTAAACCAAACTGTTAGAATTATTTAGTATTAAAAACCAGTTTTGTTGCTATTTGGAAGATCTTTTCACCGACTTTCCATTTGATGGGATAGACAATTTTTTTAGTTTCATCTCATTTACTCTAAAGGAGGGTATTTCAAAAAATTATTTGTAAAATTTTATTTCACATTTGAATTTGCATCATTAATATAAATATGTTCACCAAATTTCATCACGATAGTGCAAAAAATGACAGAGTAATCAGATGGTGATATACAGATGGACGGACATAATGAAGCTATAGGGGTACGGGCTGAAGTTACATAAGCCTGAAAAGTCTGTTATCGTTATGTATGTATTGAAATAATTTGAAAAATAAAATTATTATATTTGTAAGCACAAAATGTTTGTTTAACAAACATTTTATTTTATTTATCACAAGCAACTACCAAGGCTACCAATTAAAAATATTACAGTGTAATATTTGTTGGTGTGTCAAAATCAGCTAGTCTTGTTAAAAAATCTCATTTTTAAGTGGCGCTTCTTAATAATAAAATTGTTAGCATCTCACTCCTCTAAATAAACACCGAATTAAATAAAAAAGACCCTAGCTGATAAGTAAAACTTCCACTAACAAGGGTTTAAATAAACGCCGATTTAAATAAAATAAAGCTTAGCTGATGAGTAAAACTTCCACTAACAAGGGTTTAAATAAACGCCGACTTAAATAAAAAAACCTTAGCTGATAAGTAAAACTTCCACTAACAAGGGTTTAAATAAACGCCGATTTAAATAAAATAAACCTTAGCTGAAGGGTGAAACTTCCATTAATAAGGGTTGTGTAGCTTATTTAAAACTTTTGACAGTTTCATAATGTTTTAAATAAATGACTTGTATTATTTTTTAGTTCTATGAGTATTTTACCTAGTATATCTTTAACCGGCGTGTAAGACAAGTAACTTGATTGCCTACATCCTTTTATTTTATTAATACAAATTGACAAATAATTTTACATCGAGGTATTTACCGAATGATGTTATCCTTATGTTTTTAGATTATTACCATAAGTATTAAAAAAAGGTGGAACCACACCGCAGAATGGTTTGAAAGAGGACGTTGTATCAAAAAATTTTACTCTATGTTTTTGATTGCATTTTAAAATACCTCTTCAGCGACGTCCCACTCGAGGGGTCCGTGCAAAAAAAAATTTTTTTGTTTGTCCTATATAAAAAAGCGTATATTGAAAAAAGATTAAAAAAATATTTTATTTATTTCTATGTGTTAACGTAATTTAAATATGTCGACCTGTAAAATTTCATTATAGTCGGCCCTAGTCTGGAAGAGCTATGGTGCTTCGATGTACGGATGGACAGACATTATGAAATTAAATGTAATCAGTTTTTGCCTTTTCATTACATAATCCAAAAAGAAATATTTTTCCGATGTTTGTCGCTTTATTTTAATTATCGTCATCTGAAATATTTTTAACAATCCTAAACCGCGTTTCCCAATTGAATTCTCGGTGTTTATGAACTTGTACCAACTTTATTTTTCATGATAATCAAGCGTTGATCTCGCTGCAACTCTTATGCTTATTGTCTCGTATCTTATGCTTTTGTGTTGCAACGTTTTATTCAGTCATGTTGGTAGACATACATGACTGAAGAATTGTGGTTACCAGCAGGTTTATGTGTGTTTTTATTCTAATAGTGATCAGGCATTGTAGTGTGCAACTAGCTACATATTTGAATAACATCTATTTACCACTTGTTCGCATTGACTATGGGGTCATTCCGTGTTAATCAACACACTGATTCAGACTTTATGTCTCAGATTGTCATAATTTTTGGTATGCAACAACATACTATAGACTTATGAAAAAATACCAAATTTCAGTTATGTCACAAAATTACTTGTGGAGTTATTAATTTTTAATAATTCAACTTTTTCTCAAAAAATTACTCGTTTTGGTACTTTTTTTTAATTTGGCATATGAAGTATTTGAAATTTTTTTTTAATTCCATATATATACATATAATATAAAATTGCTTGTGTGTGCGCCTTTATTCCACTCTGCATCTAAAACTACATATTGCAGATGAATGGCAATTGGATGTGGTAGTAGCCTTAACCCTCTCATTGTACACTATGGTGGTTGCACGTCGATGATTATAAGAGTGTAGAAGATTCGGGGTTGAAAGTGGTCGACCTTGAAAATCTTCCAGTGGTCGACCTTGAAAGCTTGTGCAAATGTAGGAAAGGCATAATGATTTTTCTAAATGTCCTAGTTTCTCAAATAATTGCGACAATGTGTATATAATTATGTCAGGTATTATAAAATATTTTTTGCACTAGAAGTACTATATTAGTGATGGCATAAGATAAATATAGCAATTTCACTTTAAAAGCAAGATATGGAACCCGATGCGCGAGCTAGACTAGTATTTGACCATTTTTTTTACTGCACTTTATCGATTGGGATATTTTAGAGGTAACCTTTATTTTTTCAAGTGCGAATTTGAAAGCGGTTAAAAAAAATTTTGTACAGGCACTTGATTAGTACTTGTAATTAAAATTGTTACGCAACTCTATTTAATGTGTATTCTGACACGCACTTGAATGCGTTTTATGACTTCGTTCATTTTCATACGTTTCATCATATTCAGTGTGTTTATACAGAAATATTAAGCAGACGGAGGAATCGAATTAAATGCTGGCAGAATTTTTAATATTACCTGTATAATTTGGAGTATCGTTTAAAAAGCTAGTTTATAGGGACTTTGAAAATATTGTTTAGTAATATGTCTTAGGAGATACACCAAAAAATATGCAAAGATATGTCATTATTATTTTCAAAAATACTTAATTTAAAAAATTTGTAGATAAAGTATAAATATTATTTGGAATATCACAGTTTCTTTTATAATTATTAAATATTTGCTGTGCTGGGAAGCCCTTATTGGTGATGTGATATAATATACAAAGTAATATCTGTACAGACGAGGTACGGAATCCGCGAAGCACAAGTCAAACTCGCACTTAGCCAGTTTTCTCGTATCTAATAATATTTTCATATCTCACATGCTTTTAAGTTTTTGATATATTAATTTATTACCTCTCTGATCACGGCGTGGCTCACGTAAGTTTTTTTGTTCAACCAGTTGTTTAGTGCCAGTGGTCAATTGGTTAATGGTATCAGAGTACTTAGTAACCAGATATTTTTTTTTAAATTCCAACTTTATTATATAAAAACATACTTTATTTTTTTTCTAGTCTCTAAGTAACAAAACCCAATTTAAATTTATTCCATAGTTTTTGTGGTATAATTACAAACGAATAGAAATAATTTTTCAACGTGTCGAAGTTGTATTGAGATAATATGGACTTCATTTTACTCCCGAGTTCCTTAGCTAGATAATATTGAAAACTACGTAAAAAGTATGTCAAGTGGTTTTTGAGTGATGCACACATAAACAGAAAAAAAATTTAAAAACCCAAGTGCGAATCTGGCTCGTGCATTGAGGATTCTTTCTTTGTTCGAGGTGAAATCAGTTTATTTATCGTAAATTGTCACTAATAGGGAATTACTAATACATAATAAATATATGATAATACCAAATATAATTAAATAGGGGGGTGTATATATTACGGTGAATATAACAAAAACTATAACATTTGTTTTCGCTATAGTTTTCAATAATATACCTAAAATTATGAAAAGAATATTCATAAGAACCTTATAGCACTTTTAAACTATTTCCGCACTATTGAATACAAATGTTTCAAAAAAATTGGTTAAGTACTTAATTTACACGCCTATAATTCTCATACAAATATTTGGAGAGTTTGCTATTAACATATGTGCAGGTTTGTTATACTTTATTACTACGTTGAATTTCATGTTTCTGAGAAAAACGGTTATGACAGACGGACATGTGAGTGATCTTATAATGATGGTTCTAAGTTTTCCTTTTGGTTACATAAGCTCAAAAACAGTTGATTTTTACTCTATTGTTTATTTATAACCCGGCCGCATACTAGGTGTGCCTACAGCTACTATACTAGTTACTACTTACTACTACTACATACTAGCTACTTTACTAGCTGTGTCTACGACTTTTCGCGTGAAATTCAAACAAGACAACTTATTGCAATTTTTTTTTCTCGATACGAGAGAAAAAAAGCTCTTGGCTATAAACTATTACCATACTAAATTTCATCAAAGTCCGTTTACTAGATTTTGCGTGATTGATGAACAAATTAACTTACAGACAGACAAAAATTGTAAAAGCTGGTTTTCCTTCTTCATTCTGTATGCTAAATGAATCACTCTTTAAAATATTTTCCATGTACAGAATTCACTCTGTTACAATTTTATTATATGTATGGTGTGTGTGTGTGTATATATATAAATATTTATATATATATATGTATATGTGTATATATATATATATATATATATATATATGTATATGTATATGTGTATATATATATATATATATATATATATATATATACATATGTATATGTATGTGTATATATATATATATATATGTATATGTAAATGTGTATATATATATATATGTATATGTGTATATATATATGTATATGTATATGTGTATATATATATATATATATATATATATATATATATATATATATATATATATATAAATGCATGCATGGTGTAAAATTGAATACGACAAAGCCACTAAGAGATATTCTCTTCAATATCCTGAAGAGAACAGTGGATACCGTTTTTTGGAATGGGTGGCAGTTCCGGAATTATTCAAGTTCAAATTTGAAATTTTTTTCTAAAAATGTTACCACCATATTTTCTACATTCATCAAAAAATTTATATTTTTTCTATAAAACCATAAATATTTCAAAGTCTACTTCATAAATCAGTTGATCCTCAAGCGGATGATTGATTTTTGTTATGAAGAATTTCAAAAAGTGCTTTTAAGTGCGCCTCTTTGTCCACTTACACACATGGAGCGTTGCGTCATCAAAATGACGCAGTAAACGTCTTATTTGGTTATGAATATTGACCAATACAAATATTATTTCATGGGAAGAAAAATTTATTATATTTTTAATTCCAAGTTTTTCTAAAATTTTCCCCTTGGATGTTCTGTTTATGGTAATGACATGTCTTATAAGTCGAATGTCGCCGTAGTAAGGTCATTCATAGTAGGACTTCTCATCACAGTACGACACTTGCAATAAACAAGTATTTATGTAAAAATTAATTTTGTTTGTTATTTAAATTTCAAATGAACAAATTTTAAAAAATAATCGACAAACAAAACTTGAAAGGTTGATAAACTTTGACCTAATAAGAATTTTTTGTAAAAACCACTGACCGATAAGCGTTAAATGTAATTATGATTCATAATATGTTGGAAAATAAAAAATATTTTGCGCTATTGAAAAATTAATTATTTCCCAGTTCCAGGTCAAGAAATGTTGAATTTAAGTTCTTATATTTTTGAGGGGTATTAAAAAAAAATTCTCGCTATAATTGATATGTAATTAACCAACATCTCTATTATCCCAGTCAAAAAGTAGTTATTCTCCAGGTCGAGAAATATTGAATTGAAGTTCTTATATTTTTCAGACGAATTAAAAAAAATTCTGTATGTAAATTTTATTATTTTTAGGGTTCCATATCTCAAACTGAAAAACGGAACCCTTATAAGGTCACTCACGTGTCCATCAGTCAGTCCTCTCGCATCCCCTTTTTTTTTTGAAACCATAGAACCAAAAACTGAGTTAGTAAATTCGACTAGAATATATAACTGTAGCAAAATTTGTCATCTCCTGGTCTGTTAGATTGATCACAAGTTTTGATAGTGCGCCGCACTGTGAGGATCCGGGTTCGATTCCCGGCCGGGACTGGTGTTCAGGTTGGCTGTGAAAGATTGTTCTCATAGCAATAAGTCTGCCATATGTATCAACTGTATACATTAAAGTATGTAAATAAATAAATATTCTATATCTTATAATTTTTGAAGTATGCACCAAGTTATAAGATGTGGAAGGCAATATATCCATATGGTAAAAAATTAATAAACAGTCAAATGTTTATACGTGAACCCTCGTAGTGAGAGCTCTACTCCTGTTTGACAGGTTTTTTTATTGTACTTCTTATTGATAGTAATGGTGAAAAACGCTGAGGTCCCTGTTTAAACCAATTTAAACAATGTATATTTATTCAATTTCCTCGTATTGCTTAGTGAGAACTTAAAATTATTTATGGTGGTATTATAATATTAGATGACAATGTTGTACTGGTACCGCGGATCACTCATTACAAATGACTTACTCATCTGATTGCTTTTTTTATTTGTTTGCAATAACGTCATATGATACTTAAATAGCCTTACGAATGATATGATTGATTCGTCTCATGTAAATGCAAGAGTCAGCAGGTAAGAGTATCCTTACAGGAATTTGTGTGGCGTTATTTCTGTCCTTCATTTTTGTCAGGAATGTTAACCTGAAGTTCCGTCTTTAAAAATTATTCGGAGTGAACTTGATGAATTGAGTTTTTTTTTATATTAATTTAAACAGACATTAAAACCTGTTACAACACCAAAATATTCTGAAACTAAATAGAGTTGGTAAAATCCGACAAGAAAATTACAGAAAAACTGTAGAAGTTATTCTATATCTTATAATTTATGAAATATGTACCGTATTTTAATGTCCATAAAAGATACAAAAGCATTGTGAAAAATTAATATATATTTACGTTGTAAAAAATTAGAATATATTTACGTTGTGAAAAATTAATGTTGTATATAGTTAAATTGAAATATAGTATTTTTAACCTTAAATTTGTATAAATGCGTAAACGTGTAAAACTATTGAGTTCAATAACAATTTGTCTGTTCTTTTACGCTGTCTCCGATGTAGACAGGTTAAGAATTGATGACGTAACACCATATTGCTCTATACTAACATTGCTCTTCCGCTTCACTCATTCATACATTTCTATTTTTGTGATTTCCTGCATAATTGTTGGCACAAGTACGTCATTATTTACAGATTCTCATTTTTTTTTTCAATGTACGCTTGTTTTTTTTCCAACATTCATAAGAGCGCCAATCAGTCTGTTACACATGTAGGTACTAGTCTTTTCAATTTGTTTTCTATATTTCAATTTCTCGAAAATAAACATCACAACATAGACAAATTCGCGCATATGCTTTACAGCCACATTGCTTAATTCCATTTTGAACTAGCTTTGTTAGTTTTGAGTGTGACAACGTGTTTGTCTAGTAATTACGTTTATATCTTAATAGCGTTTGAGTTCTAAGAACAGAGTTTGGGATCCCTTAAACAATATTACGAAAAATTATTACGAACAAAATGTAACTTAGATTTAAATTAAAACCCAATGCATCCAATACCATGAATGTTTCTTGTACTTTTCAAAGCAGACTATAGCTTTTGCATGACATTCTAGCAAACATACATATAGAGAAGCAGACAGACATTGGTTTCTAGAGAGTATTAGATTGGCACAAAAGTTAGCCTTTCATTTCATTTTAACCTTAAACATAATCCCGATGAAAATTATATTCAAATAGTTCCTATAGTTTTTGTGTGATCTTGTAACAAACAGAAAAACAAATAAACAGAAAAAACAGATAAAGACCTCTGGAGAGAAACAGACGAAGGCCTTTAGATTTTGTGTGACAATCTAGTAAACGTACTGAGAAAGAAGTAGACTGACGTAAACCTCTAGAGAATATTAGATTGGGACAAAAGTTAGTCCATTCATTTTAACTTCATTCCTCCATTTCATTTTAACTTCAAACATAATCCCAACGAAAGTTGTATTCAAATTATTCCTATAGTTTTTGCGTGATGCTCTAGCAAACAGACAGAAAAAACAGATAAAGGCTTCTAGAGAGAAACAAAGACCTTTAGTTTTTGCATGATAGTCTAGCAAACATACAGAAAGAGAAGCAGACAGACATAAACTTCTAGGAAATATTAGATTGGGACAAAAGATAGCCTCCGTTTTATTTGAACCTCGAACATCATCCCAATGAAAATTATATTCAAATAATTTTTATAGTTTTTGCGTGATGCTCTAGCCAACAGACAAACAAATAAACAGAAAAAAACAGATAGAGGCCTCTCGAGAAGAACAGACAAAAGCCTTTAGTTTTTGCATTATAGTCTAGAAAACAGACAGAAAGAGAAGCAGACAGATATAAACTTCTATGGAATATTAGATTGGGACAAAAGATAACCTCGCAAACAGACAAACAAATAAACAAAAAAAATAGATAGAGGCCTCTAGAGAGAAAGAGACAAAGGGGTAGAGTGAAAGGGACTGGGTTTTACTCCACGTTCTTCAAGCATTATTCTAATAAAAGACCTGTTTAAAAAGGCCTATAGATTTTGTGTGAACTTCTAGCAAACAGGAAAACAGATATAGGCCTTTAGGAAATATTAAATTGGAAGAAAAGACTTTTATTTTAATCTGAACCATAAACATCATCCCTGTGAAAGTCTTGTTCAAAAAATTCTTGTAGTTTTTGTGTGGCAGTCCAGCAAATCGACTGACAGACAGATAGACGAAAGTCTTTTAGGTAATATTATGTTGTGACATACGTAGCCTAGGTTTTAATCTGAACTTCAAGCTTCATCCCAGAGACAGTCCCGTTTGCATTGGTACAGTAGCTTTTGAATGAAGCCCTTAACATACGAACGATTGTTTGATGAAGTTTTTTTTGGTTTCTATTCATTCCCCGATATAAATTTTCTGTGGAAACTTACAGCTCTGAACAATTTCATATAATAGTAGAGATATGATTTCGTTTTCCATCCATCTTTCTGCGAGTAATTTAAATACGCATTTATCGTTGCATTTTACAATTTTATATTGTTCAATGCTAATAAGACAATATGTCCATTAGAATGTATCTATTGTGAGCCAATTTTTCCTATGGAGTTATTGAATATTGACAGGGATGTGAAACATTCCAAGCTCATTCCAGTTTCAAAGAAGGGACTTTGGTAATATATGTTTTTGTGGATATCTCGAGCACTGTATCTAAAGCCATCTGGAAAAAAAAAGCGATTTGGAAAAAAGTCTAAAACTTCATTTGGATCGTCTTAAATTTCTTTAAAACATTTTTAATTTTCGTATATTTCCATGAGATAAAGATTTCCTTATTTCCTTTGAGATACAAAATAATACCGAGAATTACTAAGATCACCGTAAAATAAGTACATGTCGCATAATCAGAAACTTTTTCATCATTACATTTACCCTTTTGTAGAAAAATTCCTGCAGTCGGTTATAATAGAGACTTAAAATAATATTTCTCAGGGTTTGCGCGACTAAAAGTGTGCTCCGTTAAAATTAAAAGATGGTGAATTTCAAAAAATTTGAAAAAATTTGAATCTAAAAAAATTTGAATTTTTCAACAAAAATGTTTTTTAAAATTTCATTTCATGTTTTTTAACTAAATAGTTTGGGATCCAAAAATGAAAAAAAAAAACAAAAAAGACCTTGTTCTGTATTAAGTAGCAGTAGGCTGACATGTTGTCGGGATACATTATTGCAAACGCTTTTCCTCGTATTTACGATCTTGCTCCTAACGATTTCTTAATTCTCAGAAAAAAATTAATTCTATTTTGGAATAAATGTAAATCCTCTGGTATTGAACCAACTTTGACCAATAGTGTTTTGTTTTTGCATGATGATATTACAAAAAAGACAGTTATTGTAATTACTTAGCAATGCATAATGTGTTTTTCGTAATGTAGTACGAAGAATTTCCCTCATTAGTACGTGGAAACTTGCTGCCAAATTAAAGGAAAACCTCTTTCTTTTCATACTATTTTCAGAAATACTGATTTTATTGTTTTTCCAAGTTTTATTTGAATCTTTAATAACATTGTAAGTTTCTGTTGTTTGTTATTATTTTGTTTGTTGCAAGGTCATCATTTTTGAGATTAAATAAAAGCTTATTGAAATTTTGAATTCCAAAAAAATATTTGTTTTTTCGAAGTAAAATTTTTTCTAAAACATCTCAAAAATCTCTAAAAAAATGTGAAGTTTTAATGATGAGGTCTTTATTGGCTAATTAACTGCATTACATTACCTGATGTTGGTTTTTTTGTTGTAATTTTATAAAAAATCTTGGATAGATCGTAAAAATATTGATTTTTTGATATATAGATATTTTTGAACGTTAGATATATTGCATGCATTTATATATATATATATATATATATATATATATATATATATATATATATATATATATATATATATATATATATATCTTATGTTGATGTTTATTGTATGCATTTATATATATATATCATATATTGTACGTATTATTCGTATTTGTATGCAATAAAAACGTAAATTTTTTTTTAATGAACAAATGAATAGTCAGATCAATGGGTATATTCCGATTGTAGATTTATAAATAAGAATTTAAAAATATACTTATTAACATCAGCCCCTATATAAAGGCTTACTGTCATTTAAAAAAAAATCACAGTTACATAGTTATAGATAATAACTCCCAACAGTACTCTATTTTGCTGCAATATTGAATTGATTGCATTATGCAATTGCACATTGCATAAAATTTACACTGTAATCATATTTGGAAAAGTGTCGCAATGTGCATTTTTTAATTTCACTTGGGCGAATCATTCTACTATATGTTTAAACTTGTTAGTTTGTTTGTTAAATATTTTACGAAAATTTTGTATCAGGGGACGTGTAAGGGGTTGAATAGAAGACAAAACCATTCTTTTTAGAATTTTCCTGCTTTTTTAGATTTCACTGCTACGTTTCTGCAACGACGCTTAGTGTTATACTATTAAAATTTGGACTACTTACTATAGTAGTTGAAAATTCTCCAAACAATATGGAATTCAATATTGGCACTTACAAAGTAAGACCTAAGTACGTGGGTTTAAGAAATGATGAATAGAAAATGTCAGTACAGACACTAATTCAGCATTCGAGTCCAAAGTAAGATATAAAATGGAGTCCAAAGTAAGATATAATATAGAGTCCAAAATAAGATATAATATAGAGTCCAAAGTAAGATATAGTATAGTCAAAATAATATATAATATAGAGTCCAAAGTAAGATATAATATAGACTCCAAAGTAAGATATAATATAGAGTCCAAAGTAAGATATAATATAGAGTCCAAAGTAAGATATAATATAGACTCCAAAGTAAGATATAATATAGACTCCAAAGTAAAATATAATATAGAGTCCAAAGTAAGATATAGTATAGTCAAAATAATATATAATATAGAGTCCAAAGTAAGATATGATATAGACTCCAAAGTAAGATATAATATAGAGTCCAAAGTAAGATATAATATAGAGTCCAAAGTAAGATATAGTATAGTCAAAATAATATATAATATAGAGTCCAAAGTAAGATATAATATAGACTCCAAAGTAAGATATAATATAGAGTCCAAAGTAAGATATAATATAGAGTCCAAAGTAAGATATAGTATAGTCAAAATAATATATAATATAGAGTCCAAAGTAAGATATAATATAGACTCCAAAGTAAGATATAATATAGACTCTAAAGTAAGATATAATATAGAGTCCAAAGTAAGATATAGTATAGTCAAAATAATATATAATATAGAGTCCAAAGTAAGATATAATATAGACTCCAAAGTAAGATATAATATAGAGTCCAAAGTAAGATATAATATAGAGTCCAAAGTAAGATATAGTATAGTCAAAATAATATATAATATAGAGTCCAAAGTAAGATATAATATAGAGTCCAAAATAAGATATAATATAGAGTCCAAAGTAAGATATAGTATAGTCAAAATAATATATAATATAGAGTCCAAAGTAAGATATAATATAGAGTCCAAAATAAGATATAATATAGACTCCAAAGTAAGATATAATATAGAGTCCAAAGTAATATATAATATAGAGTCCAAAGTAAGATATAGAGTCCAAAGGAAGATATAGTATAGAGTGAAAGTAAGATATAATATAAGAGTCCAAAGTAAGATATAGTATAGAGTCCAAAGTAAGATATTCTTAAGATGCAAAGATAACTTATGATGCACAGAAAGAATAGCTAGATAACACCAAAAATATTGTCTACAAAGGAGTCAACCCTTCAACAGTCAAATCTAGATTTTTTATTGTTATATTAAGCATAATGTGAAATAATTTTTTTTAACATTTACTCAGAAAAAGGGTTCGAGTCCATTTAACTGAATGATATATTAAAAATATATTTTCAAACAATATTGGATAACAGTTTTGAGCGTAAACTTCAAATTTGGCAAAATCCATCTCTCAGAGAAGCACACTTAAATTTTCCAGGTTTTTTTTTGTAAAATATCAAATTTTGTTTCCAGCTGATGCTTCCATTTCTAAACGTGTTAAATGGGATAGCCATTGCTCCAAACAAGGTTCAATTATATCTCATTTGTATGGGTCCTTTTGTATGGGTTGAGAAAGCGTTCATTTTTTCATAACAGAATTGGGTATTTGACTAAATTTTTTTTATTTTATTAATCATAATTTCAAAGTACAATCAGATGAAGAGGGAAATTTTTTTTTAATAATCTTAAAAATTGACCGAGTTATAAAAGTTTAAATTTAATCTTTAGACAAGGACGAGAATATTGTGTTGTGAGGTCATTTTTAATATTGCACATTATATTCTACAAGAGGAAAAGAGACAGGGATATACCTAACCCTATCCATATCTTCAAATTTAGAAGCTTATAACTGGCTTATTTTTCAAACAATTTTTGAATTTTTTTCAAGACTGGTTTTTAATTAACTTATATTTTACAATATTGTATGAAAAATATCAAAATTTAGAATGAGTCAACTACCGTATTGTTTAAGTCTAAGAAAAACTCACAAGTAAAACTTGCACTACGAGGGTTCCGTACACATTTAGGGATTTGTAAACATTTAATGTTATATAATATTTCTATTAAACTATTTTCAAAATTTTTACTTTTTAGAACGTTAATATATTGCTTACTACATCTTTCACAGGCGTATATTTTAAAAAAAATATTTTTTTTATGTAATATAACTATAAATTAACAATTTTTTAATTTTTTCTTTCACACGTGCGGCGAGACCTCACTTCTTGCCAAATTTCATTATTCTAGGTCAATGAGAAGTACCCTATAGGTTTTGATTTATTTGCGAGTGTCGAAATATGTGGCACAAATGTCTGTATTTTTTTATTGCGTTGATTTAAAAAGCTTGATTTTTTTAAAGCTCCAAGGACCGTAGACCTAAGTATTTGATATTAATTTTAACTTGATATCTTAAGGCGTTTATGAGAAAAATGGTCTTGACAAACTGACGGACAATCAAGTGGTCCTATAAGGGTTAATTTTTTCTTTTCGAGCTCTGGGACCCTAAAAAATAATGTTGTCTCATTAGCCTCTTATGTATTCTTTACATAGATAAAGAAAAAACACTTTGATGTCTTTAAACAGGAAACCATTTCCATACCATTATTCGGAGTCAAATTAAAATATATTTTGGGGTTTCTGTCGGAAAATTTAAAACTTAATTCCTATAGTGGCTCTTGGGCGAATGGAAAGACTATTCGCACATTCTTATTTGTGTCGGTGGATACAATTCGGCTATCTTTTATGATAAATACTGAAAAGAACAGTGACAATTTCCCATACAATTGTAAGTCTTGTTTTTTAGAATTTATTGTTATAATTATTTGGTATAATATTATAGTTAAACTTTATAATATTATAGTTATTTGGTATAATATTATAGTTATTATAGTCTAATGAAATACTGTTAAAACAGATTTAAGAGCTTACGGGCAAAATCGTCTAAGGGTAACGAGCCCAGTTGGGTGTATTTAGTTTAAGATCGATCATAAAATATTCATATACACTGTAGCATTCATATAGCATTTTGAATAAATTTTGTATTTTCTGGAATAACTTGTAGCGCCATACATTGTATTCTTGATCTCTTCTATCGTCTCTTATGTCTTCTTTTCTGTCATCTTTTATATCTTTAAAATATATTTTATAACTAATGTTTAAAGAAATACTTCTTTATCCCCGAATCTTTTGAAATAAATTTTGAGATATATAGATTATATTTAAATTTCAATAATGTCTGACTTTTGTGAACATATTAGCTTTTCTTTAAACAGTTTCTTGCATTCGTTCATATATTATTATGAATGTTAATAAAGATCCATCAAAAAAAATTTTCGATCATTCATCATAAAACTAAGTAATTTTTTTTTAAATTACATGACAGTTTATCAACATGTTTAATGAAGGTTGTAATGAAATTAGTTTTACCACAATCATTGGGTGTGGCTTTTATAAAAGTAAAAGAATGTTTTGACTGAAGATATGCTTTTTATTAATGATAATAAAATATATACAAAAAAATTTATATAAGGAAATTATATGTGTATATTGAAGTAACTTGTGTAAATGTATGTTGTGTTCGATATCTTGTAAGTTAATGGTATTTTAGAATTATAGTACCAGGTGACCGAACATTGCTCGGTGTATTTCGAGTTTCTCATAGGAACGTGAACTTGCTCGTTTAAGGTATTAGATTTGCTTTGAATCTCAATAGAATGGTCCTCTCCCCCTCGCCCTTCCCTCCTCTTCCCTTCATTCTTCCCCTTCCCTTCATTCTTCCCCTCCCCTCCCCCTCGCCTTTGCGTTCACTTTCGCTGTCTCGTTCGCCTCCGCATTTGCTGTCGCGTTTGCCTTCGTGTTCGCCTTACGTTCTGTTCGCCTTACGTTCTGTTCGCCTTCATCTTCCCCTTCGCGTTCCCCTTCGCCTTCCCCTTCACTTTCCCCTTCTCCCCCTTCTTCCCCTTTGTCACCCCTTCCCCTTCACCTTCCCCTTCTCCTCTCCCTTCCCCTTCGCCTCCCTTTCCCTTCTCCTTGTGCGAAATAAAGTTATTGTATTGTGTCAAAGATATATAACTTCCAATGTGTAAATAAGTACGTTGCAAAATTTTTGTATTCATTCATTTTTTTGGATTATCCTTTAAAGTTACTAGGCGACACAGTCACGACCCATTATCTACTATGGTAAGCCACTGCTCAGTGGGATGCAGAATTTTGATGAAATATTTCAATGCCTGCATCGATAGAAAATGGCGTGCCATTATGTATTTTTCCATGCAAATTTTTGAAAAATAGTTCATCCATAATAGTCCGTCCATTAAATATGTTAATTCTAATTTACCACGCTACATCTCAACCTTTTTCATTTTAAATATTGAAAATCATCATCTTTAACGTATATTTATTATCGTTTACTGAAATAAAAAATTGATATTACCATTTAAATCTATTAAAAAAAAATGAGTGCGAGTAACCTTTAGACACAGTTGCAGTAAAACTTTTTTGACGGTTGTAGCAGATATTACAAAAATTGCATGCAACTCAGTACACATGACAGAAGTGAAACTTCTTTGGCGTTCTAAACCTAGATTTATAAGTAAAACGGCAGAGAGGGAGAGACAGAGAGAGATAAAAGTAGCGAACATCTTGAATCACAGTTATTTTCCTACCATCTGTTAAAGAGTTACATTTTTTGTCTCCAGAACTCATTATCAGATCCTGACCTGGTCGATGATGAAGTTATTTTGCAAAGTAAAACTTTAAGTAGCAAATATCTTGAATCACGGTTGATTTACTACCATCCATTAAGGAGTTCCATTGTTCATCTTCAAAACTCATCATCAGACCCTGACCTGGTTGATGGGATTGTTATTTTGCAAAGTAATTATCAGTAGCTAATATCTTGAATCACAGTTGATTTACTACCATCTGTTAAGAAATTTCATTGTTCATCTCCAGAACTCATCAGCAGACTCAGACCTGGTCGATGGTAAAGTTATTTTGCAAAGTACAACTATAAGTAGCTAATACCTTCCATTGAGGAGTTCCATTATTCATCTCCGAAACTCATCATGTGGCCCTGACCTGGTTGATGGCGTAATTATTTTGCAAAGTAACAACTACCAGTAAAAAATATCTTGATTCACACTTGATTTAATACCATCCATTAAGCAGTTCCATTTTTCATTTCGGAATATCATCATTAGATCATCACCATATTTATAAGGGATCACATTGCTAGTATATGCTTTAAAAAAAAAACAATTATTAATATTTCAAACTTAATAAAAATAGAATAGAAATAAATTCAAGTATATATGTATATATAACACATATCTGTATACACATATATAACACATATCTGTATAACACATATAACACATATCTTGTCAGTCGATGTTTCCAAAAACAGGAAATTGCGTAAACAAACTATAGACTTTACTGAATATTATTTCCATCTGAAAAAAAATCTGAGATACTTTCAAGTTGCACCTAAAGAAATTTATTTCAAAAATTAAAGTGAGAAAGAAGATAATATACAAACTAGGTTTGAGAACCTGCCGCAATTTGTCTAGAAACCAAAAAAGAAAGTTATCTAGTATGTATATAATAAATAAATATAATAAATATGTATATTTGTATGCATTATGTAAATGTGTTGGTTAATTGGTATAACTATTTAATACAAATTATCTCCAATATCAAAGTTTCTGTCTGAACTTTTTCAACTTGCTACAAATGTTAAATGCGGAAATCACAGTGTTTTCGTGTGACAACTTTTGTAAATAAACCTAAAATTATAATCATATGTAACGGAAATATGTTTGGGTTTATCTATCATAATCAAGCTTTCAGGAAATAATAAATTTTCTATATTATGTAGGGTTACCATTTTTTATTAAACAGTTTTGGATTTTATGACATTATAAGGGGAATAAAGTGTATGTAAAACTCGCACCATGAGAGTTTTTTGCACATTTAAGTAGTATTGGTAATAAATATTTAAATTCTTAAATATATACGGGTGTCCCGTAAGGAGTGGACCAATGAAATGTCGGTGATAGAGGGGGTTATTACACATACGAAACAATAAATTGCATTATCCTATTGTAATAAACATTTGAGTATTCTATTAAATCATTTATTAATATTATTATATTATTTTTGACCTTACATGTTTGTCTGGTATATTTTTTACAGACCTTGGAACATTGTGAAGTTTTAAAATATTGTGAAATCTAATTCATTATAACCCAGCAAACTTTAGCTTAGCTTCTAGTTGCTTTTTTTCATAATAGGGTAGTTGACTCAACTCAACTGAAATTTTGATATTTTTCTTACAATATCTTGAAATATAAGTTAATTAAAAACCAGTCTTTAAAAAAATTCAAAAGTTGATCGAAAAAGAAGCTAGTTGCAGGCTTCGAAATTGACAGATTTGGATATATCCCTGTCTCTTTCCCTCTTGTAGGATACAATGTACAATATCAAAAATGACCTCATAACATAGTATTGCTGTCCTTGTCTAAAGGTAAATTTATACTTTTATAACTGTGTCATTTTTAAGATTAGTAAAAATTTGTTTCGCTCTTTAGTTTGTACCTTGAAATTATGATTAACGAAATAAAAACAAATTAGTCAAATACCCAATTGTAGCTTTGGCAGTTTAAGAAAAAGGGATTGTTGTCTTTGGTTAGTTTCAGCAATTTATCTAGGACTATCTTGGATAAAATACTGAAAAAATAATTTTGGTATTATAAATAAGCCTTTCTTTGGACACTACAGATGACTGAAAGCAAAAATTTTTTTAATGTCAAACTGGCCGTCTACAAAATACTTAATAAATATTTTTTAGATTCTACTATTGAAAAAAAAATGGGGGAATAAGTTTTGTTACTATGACAAGTTTCAACTGTCAAATGTCAAACAGTTCCTTAGAATGGCTATATCAGCAAGGTCACGTGAGTGATGTTATTAGATATCCATATTTTCATTTTAAGGTACAGAACTTTAAAAAAATTATTTCAATATAAATTTAACACAAAAGACTCGGTGGAAACAGAACCACTTTTTACTCAACAGCGGACAGAATTGATTAGTACACAAAAAATTAATTTTTTGATAATATTAATAATATTTTTAGCATATCTGAAACCCATGGGATACTGGGAAATATTTGCTAAAATGATTTTCTAAACATATGTCATTTCATACAATAACTCCGTTGTAAATACATCAAAAACATTTCCTTTGCATCTCAGCTAAGAATATCGATACATTAAGGATAAATATCATTTATCCTTAATGGATTTTTAATTGATATTAAATATTTGGTCCTTTATTATACTTGTTATTTGAATACTACTTTTATTATATATCTAATAAATTATATTTATGTTTGGGTATTGATATAGTAAATGACTATAGATGTGGCCAAAAGTCTAATTTAAGAGTCTAAAAAATTTTGAAAACCGTTACTTAAAGATGTGGCAGTTAGTGCTGTATAAAATCATTATTGTCTTTATTAAGTAATGTTCTGTTTATTGGTTAAATGACGTTATGTTTATTAGTTAAATGATCTTATGCTTATGGTTTAAAACAATGAAGAAATATCGAACATGAGATCCACAAAGGAATACGTATTTTATGTATATTGTGACTACATAAATTTTATAGAACCTTTTGTCCTATTACTCTGTCTCATGTTAAACATAATACATATTTATTGGTTAAATGATGTTATGTTTATTGTTTAAAACAATGTACAAATATCGAACATGAGATTCACAAAGGAATACGTATTTTATTTATAGTGTGACTAAATAAATTTTATAGAACCTTTTATCGTATTACACTGACTCATGTTAAACATAATACATATTTATTGGTTAAATAATGTTATGTTTATTGGTTAAAATAATGAACAAATATCTAACATGAGATCCACATAGGAATATGTATTTTATGTATAGTGTGACTACATAAATTTTATAGTATTTCTTTTATCATATTACACTGTCTCTGGTGTTAAACATAATACATACCTACCTCAAAATTGTTAAACATTATGTTCATTCCATACCCAACAGAGTCATTAATGTGTCATGATTAAATGTGTGTTTTGATTGTATTTTTTTCATTGATATTTGCAAACGGACCTGATGACTGTTTACTGGACTCTTTTATATACTCATGATTGAAAATTTGCCCGTTCATTGAGAATTAGCCTCATAAATTTTTAGCCATGGCTAACCATACACAGCACAATTGTTGCTGATAGGCAATTATCAAGTGATGTTTTATAGATTATCTGATGACTAGTTAAAATCTTTGATCTTGTATTTTATCTATTAGTAATATTAATGTGTGTGTATTGTCAATGTATGTTTGTTAATATAGATTATTCTTTATATGTTTTTATCGTGTTCACAGTTTATATCTAAATGAAGGCATTTCAAAAATATATTCTTCATTCTTCTTCTTGGTAGCACGGCCTAGAGCAGGCCAGCGCCGTCCCAACTAGCTTTTTCCGTTGGAGTCTATCAGATGCTTTAAGTTTCCAGTTGGTAACCTTTAATATTTTTAAGTCTCAACATCATTAAGCAATCTGAGTGCAGGTCTTCCCCGTTTCCTCTTATCCGGGGGTACCCCTTGTAGTCCTGTACAGGCTTGTTGAAAGTTAGTAGCTTAGTTGGGTTATTATCTTCTGAACTAAATAAGTGTTCAAGGTACCTTATTCAGTTTGAGTTGATGACTTTAACAATGGTAGCTTGTTTTATATTGATTATAAATTTTGTGATTATAAAGAATTTGCCAAACCTTATTTTCTTAGGCAGCACTGAAGATTTTGCATAGTATTTTTCTTTCAAAAATTAGTAGTCTGTTTAAATATATTTTCTATTTAATTAGTTTTAGAAATTTTACCCTGACCACTCCAAGTGTACCCCTCAAATGACGTGCAGCATTCTATTGAGAAATATGTTTCTACCTGGGCTTCTCTGGTAGCATTGATATAGCTGAATAATTTGAGTGGAATACAGCAAATTAATTTTTTTAATTTTTTAAATAAAAAAACAGGAGGTTGAGGTCAAAGTTTGTTACGAGCTTTATCTTAAGAAGGGTAATACTTAGGAAATTGGAATTTGTCTCCAATGTTGCATAAAGAAAACTTTCTTTTTATGCTTGTGAAAGGTGTATTAGGCAATATATTGGTATCCCAAAATTCAACGTCAAGCGGAGCACATGTGTAGGCCAGTTTATGTCTATCCACAAAAAAAATAAAAAAAATAAAGAAGCCATTTTGTTTTTAATGACATAAGTATTTTATGACATAAAATGCTTATGTCATTAAAATCAAAATGGCTTCTTTTTTATTTTATTTTTTACACTACTATTATAATAAATTTGCAAACTTTCTTATTTTTGTATCGGTTGCCTTCATAACATTTCTGTTGAAAACAATACTAAATAAAAACAGATTTGCTATAGTTTAAACACAAAAAAACTTTTGTTTCAAATTTTTCTTGAAATTATAAGAAATTGTTTTCAGTTAACTTTGATACTTGAAAAAAATGTATTGCATCTATGCATGGCAAGATATTGTTTTTTTAGTTTGAAAGTAAGATTTCAAAAACTACAAAACTACTTTCTACATTGTATATTTTGATTTTGAATTTTGGGACATCTGTACATAGTGAGTTTAAAAAATTTTAATATTTGTGAATAGTTTAATGCTATGTTCCCTTAAATATCCCAAACTTTTATGAGTATATAAGAATGTAACTTTAGTAGTGCGAGTCCTACACCTGCTTAGTAGGTTATCTTCTTTTAAATCTATCACACAACACATCCGGTGACAACTTTTAAAGCCGTCTTGACATGTTGGATTGATCCCATGGGGTGTTGGACTGATCACAAGGCGTTATGTTATTTGGCAGTGTGGTGCACTGTGGAGACCCAGGTTTGATTCCCGGCCGCTGTTCGAACCGGGCTAGATTGATATTCTGGTTGCCTGTGAGAGATTGCTCTTTTAGCAATACATCTACTGTATGTAACAATTGTATACATTGAAGTATATAATTAAATAAATATGCATATTGACTTTAATTTGATATTCGTATAACAAACTTTAATTATTTTTTAAACTTTCACCATTTTCAAAACACTTAAAAGGGTTTAAAAATATATAAAATTTCAAAACAAAATTGTAATAAAATTAAAGTTGGTGATTTAAAAAAAGGAACAGATTTTTGTTTGCTTTGTCTGATATTGTTTCCATGCGTTTTCCGTTAAGTAAAGAGTCGATGCCTCATTGATTTTGTCACATTGTTTTTAAACAACTTCCCATCATAGAGCTAATTTATTTCTTTTGTTTTTCGTATTCAAATAGATCTTAATAGCTTTTCATTTGAATGCCCATTTTCATTTGAGGTTTTCTGCAGTAAATTCAGCATTATGTGATTAAAGATTTCTTTCGTATCATTTGTTTGGAAATAACATGTGTCTTCTCCAGATAATAACAACTGCATGTTTATTCACAATGTATTGTATAATTAATATTTACCTATTGGTCTGCTCACATTAACGAGTTTTTGGATCAAGGAAAAATTAATTTATTCCATTACAAAAACATCACGGTTACGTACCTATATATTTTAAAAACGATGATAGGCTAATGATAAATACGAGAACAATTAATAAATTCAATGACACAACATTAAATAACGATGACACATTTCAACGAATTTATTTTCATTCATTACAAACAAATCGTATTCTTGTGTGACTGTAATCGGGTTATTGAATCATTTAATACTATGGAATGCTTAAATACTATGGGAAAGTAAGAAATTCCCATATAATTCAGTCCTAGGCTAGGCTAGTAATCGCAAAAAGGTGTTGTTTACATGAGTGCAGGAAGTAAAAATTGAGAAATAAAAACAATTGTTTTCAATCACAAGTTCCTAAAGCATTGGCTGTTCCAAAAGCAAATTTAGTCCATACCAACTTTTGGACTTTTGGATATACAATGTGGATTTGACAGTTCAACATTAAATGAAAATCCAATCAGTACTAGTCAGTGTAAATACTGTAAAATAATAAATACTTTAAAATAGTGAAATAAATAATAAAAAAAAAATTTTCAAACAAATTAAATGGCACTTTAATAAAAACAAAATGTGAACGCCATTTGCAATGTTTATCTTACTAACCTGTGCAAAACGGCAATGGTTAGCGGTTGTTGTTTGTATTTGTTTTTTTTGTCAACACAGCAAAGTAGCGCAGCATGTTTAAAATTATAAACAAACCACTTAAAACTATTCCTGTGACTAATCTACTGAATTTTGTTAATTGATTTTTAATGCATGGTTGAGGAACATGATATAGTATATTAGGATTCATTTAATGTCCGATCGGTTAAATCCACATTATATAATATTAGTTGGTTTCAGATTAGATTTCCTACTACAGTCACAGGTAAAAACGGTTTAACTGAAATTTATCCAGCATAAATTAAGTAATGACAGTAATACATTGACTGTATGAGCATATTTGTGTATGAAAATAGCACTTGAAATAAAGAAGACTAACATGGTAGTTTTGAATGTATGATAGATTGATTAGCACCATCTATTAGTTGATACTGTCAATGAGAGACAAAAACCATAAAGAAAACAAACGCACCTTAGTAAAAGTAAATTTTTCTGAAAGAAAATTTAATTGAACTTTATTATACATGTTGGTTTAATTCATAAAAAATGTGTATAAGAAAATGTTTTCCATATAAATTATGTTTTTCTAACAAATAATTGTAAAAAATTTAGTTATATTAGGTTGGCTAGTAAGTTTTTAGCCACAACTTTGGGACTTTTCTAGAAAGATTTTCAAAACTTCTAGAAGGTTTCAATCTAGGGTATAAATAGGTCTAGTGCAGAGTATAAATAGGTCTAGTAAACATGTTTTTGTATCTAATATCGAGATAAAAAGTAAATAAAAAAAAATAAATTTTAAGAACGAAACATCAGTCTTTATACATAAAATAATTAATTTTTAAAAAATCTCAATTTTTCCCATTACTTTTCAAAATTTGTATCGTACACCTATCCCATCAAATTGAAAATGGCATCTACCCTTGGTTTATTAAAGCCAGAAACCCGCATACCGCAAGGTGCCGCTGGCCTACGAACAAAAAGGTCGCTATTTCTTTTCAGAAAACCACTTAGCCAATCCCTATCAACCAATCCAGAATTTCTTCTTGTCATTTCTTAAAGCAACTTGATATGCCAGTCGCTGAAGTTCTGTAGTATTTAGTCTTAAATAGTCTTGCTTCCATATCTTTTAAATATTTGTTTAATTCTTCTTCCTGTGATTCAAACACCGTTTCTATATGACCCAAAAACGGAACTAATTTCATTTCACCCTTTTTTATAACCTTAACACGATATGTGTCTTTATATACATACTGAATACGTGCCTTTAGCTAATATAGGTAAAGGCACGTTGTATAATATTGCCTTTTTACGATAGCCAATTTTCTTTTCATTTACAGCTTTTTTCATATCGACTTTATCCCATTCTCTTCTATTCGTTTTTTTATACGTTCTCTGTTTTTAAAGCAAGTAAGTAAATATCCAGGTATTTATAATAGTAATAAGGATTAAAAAGGTCCGCGGTAGTAACACAAAACTAATGACACATCACTGTATTCATCTTGCCCCATTAGATGTTTGGCGATTCAAAATATGGCGTAGTAAGCTTGAAAATTTTTGATATATATTTATTATTTTATTAATAATTTGTAATCTCATAGAGTTTGCTTACCAGTCCTTCGTTAATGTTAGTCACTCATACGATCTGAGACGATTGTAAACTTCAGCAAAAATTGGATTGATTTGTGAAAAAATTATATTATTTTCTAACGCGTGACACGCGCTTCCCTCACGATTTATACTTTCTCACTACTTTACCCCTTGCTCGCGTAATTATATTGGGACAGGAGCACCCTCTCTGTTTATAGAAGTAAGTTGCTCGAAGGTATAAACTATTACCATACCAAATTCCATAAAAATCCGTCTAGTAAGTTTCTCACGATTGAAGAACAATTTAACAGACAGAAAAAAATTCCAAAAACAAGCGTCTATTATCATTTTATACATTAAATCAAATACTTTTTTAAAAATATTTTTTATGTACAGAATTCACTCTGTTACAATTTTATTATATGTGTAGATTTTGTAGGTATTATAAATGTGTATAGCCACCATAAATTTTAGCTTAATAGCACAACAGTGCGAATGAAGCGGCTGTGACATAAAGAGATGGGCAGACGGACAAGGTGAAATTCTAAGGGTTTTTTTTGCTAAAGTATGCTTATATCTCTCGGGGCAAGTATAAGGTTGCAAGGTTCCACATTACGGTGTTATAAGGTTCCATATTACGGTGTTATTAGGTTCCATATTACGGTGTTCCATAGCACATAACTTTGTTTCATTACATAATTTTGAAAATTCATTCCAATAGTATTTTTGCTACATTTGCTTTACATAGTTGTAATTGAGAACCCCGAAGCTAATGAATCAATGTAATGTTCTTCGCTTCATTATTTTGCTGTTAGGTAAGGTTGCAGAGAAACTTGAGCCTTAAAAAGGCTTTCACTTGAGTAAATACCTCCAAAGGATATTTACCACAAGATGAGTGGTGTTGTCCATTTCTGACAGTCCAAATGTTTGCCATCAGGGCAGATGCTTTCTCAGATTTTTTTAATTTTAACGATAGAAGTAATTATAACTCGGATAATTTTACAAGTACATAATTTTTAATATAGCATGTTGGAAGCAAGAGATCTTACATTAAAAAATGGACAGCCTTAATTTTTTAGGGTTCTATACCTCAAAAGGAAAAAAGGAACCCTTATAGGATCACTTCATTGTTGATCTGTCGGTTTATCAAGTTCCTTTTTCTCGGGAACGCGTGGAGGTATCAAGTTGAAATTAATATCAAACATTTATTCTACGGTCCCTTGGAGCTGTAAAAAAACTAAGCTTCTAAGTCAACACAATGAAGAAGAACCCTAAAAACACGGTCATTAAAGTCACATATTTTGACACTCAAATAAATCAAAATCTATGGTGTCTTCATGTTGACCTAGAATCATGAAATTTGACAAGAAGCAAGGTCTCACAGGATAAGTAAAAGAAAAAATCCGAACATCGTTAATCTGTAGTTACATAACATAAAAAAACATTTTTTTTTAAATATACGCCTATTGATAATTGAATTGTATTTAATCTCTAGGTATGTGTATATACATACATACTGTCATTCTAAGAAATTAAAATTTTGCAACTAGTTTAATAGGAATGTTATGTACAATTAAATGTTTATGAATGCCTAAAGGTGTACGGAACCGTCGTAGTTCGAGTTCCACTCAACCTTGACAGGTTTTTATTTCATACCTTCTAACTGTTCCCAGCCCTAATTTTGTGTGGGTCTTACCCTGTTAGCGTGTCTTCATTGTGATCTGTAGCATATCTCTGATCCATGTTTTTAAATTTTATTAATTTGAAAATTTTTTTTGCGATTAATAAACAAAAAAAAACATGAAATGTTTTTCTCACTTTTGGCTCTTTTAGCAATGTTTTATAAATATTGATTATTTTTTGCTGTTTAAATATATTATATTTTTCACAGGCTTAGGAAAAAAATATTGTTAATTTCTCAGAAAAAATAAGATTTAGAATGATTGCTTTTCCTTTTAACTTCTAGTAATCCCGTTTTTTTTTTTACATAATTTACTGTTTTTTTACATAATTTAATTTCTGCACTTTAGGAAATATGAGGGTGGAGAGGGGGTTACATGTTTTTTTATGTGTATGAAATTCTAAAATAATTGTTTTATATAATTTTTAATATAACTTTTTCATACCCTTTCAAAATTCTTAGACAAATATTTTTAGGTTCTTTTCTGCGTCAAGTCGTTTCTGAGAAAAATGGCTGTTAGATGGACCTATGGACAGACATGCGAATGATCTTATAAGAGTTCTATTTTTTTCTTTTTTGAAGTGCAGAACCCTAAATAGTACTTTTTAATTGTATTGACATTTATTATAGGGTTTTTTCTTGTTTTTTTTAAAATCATTTTAATAACATTGTACTGAATGCAATCTGTATCTATGTATTTTTACGCTTAACTCTGGTTGTTCTGGTCTTATTGCATATTTGCAATTAACAGCAGTTATTTCCAAATTATATCCACAAAATATGTATAACCGTAAAAAAACAATGTGTAACATAAAACATTTAAAAGATGTTCTCGTCCAAAATTGAGTACAAAATATGTTTTTACTCAATCATATGCTGTCCTGATATTTAGTTATCAATATTAAAAACACAGTAAAGAAAACATTTATATTTTTAAAATCGTCTTGTTTTTTTTCTGTGATCATAAAAGTATTCTAAATAATAAAACAATTGTACCAATTTTCAAATAAGGAATCTAGTCTTTCTGTATTTTAAAATATTAAGTTAGAACTTTAATATAATGCTATCTATTAGTGAAGCAGCTGACATAAATGCCACCATGTTACTGAGTCTTAAGATCATTCTTAAGACCTCAAAAGGTCTTTTTGATATTTAAATATTGTGTGATAGGTATATTATTACATTTACGGTGAATAATACTGACACAATTTATTATTACTAAGTAAACAAGTGTTCTTTATGATATTTGTACATCAAGAACATGAGAAATAAAAAAAACTTTGTTTCTTATTAGCGTGCACAGTTTTTTTTTTGTTTTCTTAAAAATCAGAAATTTAGTTATTGCTAAGTGTAGTTTTATAAAAGAGTAACTTTTTGAATAAATTTTGTCATTAAAGAAGGTTCAAACAATCTTTAAAAGTGAAATAAATAATTTCTAAAAGACAGTCAAGTGCAAGTTGGACTCGCGGTTTGTTGGTACCTTGCCACTATATCATATTCTCATGACTCTTATTAAGTAGGCGCTTTATAAATATAAAAAAAAACTAAAACCAAATAATTAGGTTTGTCACAAAGTGATTCCATGTAGAATTAAAAATATAAAATTTTTAGATTTTTTTCCTTGTGCGAGACTTTCTTTGTACCAAATTTTAATATATCAGGTCAATGGGAAGTACCTTCGGTAGTTTATACGAGTGAGTCAGGATCGAATTAAGTGTTATTTGGAAGACCTGAGTAAGAGTTAGACGTCTGAGTTTTTTGAAGTGTTTGATATTGATTTCAGCTTGACAACTTGGTTCATTCCTGAAAAAAAAATTTGACAGATAAATAGACAAAGTGATTCTATAACGATTCTGCTTTATTCATTCTAAGATACCCTAAAAAGCTACATAATCAATTACAATTTACGGTGCTTTATTGATTAAAAATAACACAAGCGACATGCGGCTGTTATGCTTCCATTATATTCTCTTATTCAACTAGGGTGTAATATTAAAGAAATCGTATAATTTTTTCCTGGGCCTTATTTGCATTGTTTTTGCAAACGCTTGCTGTTTGTTTGCTTGTGGTTGTGGGAGACCTGACTCTGCCAACAAAAGGTACAATTGCTTCATGTAAATTGCACCTTTGTTTCCCAAATTTAGTGTCACCCTTTCCTCTTTCATTCTATTTGCTTGTACTTTATGCATATCAATGTCCGTTGGAACAAAAATATAATAAGTTCGATATTGTGATATTTTACAATTCACGATTACATCTTAGTTTAGTTAGACAAAAAAAATGTTACTTCGACCTCTTTATAACTTCAAAAGGGCATGGGACATTATATAGATTACAATGGTAACATAAAGGCTGGTTTATCTCACGCTCCCACTGGCAATGCCGTGTGCCACGAAAGTGCCGCTATTGTGAGAAGATGGCAACTTCACCGAAATTGCACTCCGAAAGTGAGACCTTGCTAGGGTGTCACTTTCGTGAGACGGGGGATAGCTGCCCAGTCACGTAGTTCGAATAAATCAAAATATTTGTTTTTTTGGGTAGGAATTTGGATTCCGTTTGATTCTGTTAAGTCCTTTTTGCTTTAATAAATGAGTGATAGGTTTTGTGTGTCCAGATACATTATTAATAAGGAGTTGATGGCAAATACATGAAGATTGAGGGAGTGGGTCTCAAAGGACGATGGAATCATTGTCCTAAAACTATTAACTCCCATAAAAAAGGGCGACCGCTGTGACATTACAGAATTAAAGTATAGAAATTTTTTTCTAAAACATAGTTTTTTAGAATATGTAGAACAAAACAGTTTAGTGATTCACAATCAAGATAGGGCAAAAAATAAAATACAATTTGTAACCATAATACATAACAAAAAAAGCTGTCTTCATAAACATGCATATATTATATTATTTTATATATCGAGAAAATAATAAAAATATAAAAACTTAATTAAGTAAATAATGGAAAAAAGTAAACATTTTAGAAATGGTTACAAAAAATAATTAATGTCCATTTTTTAATGTGTAGCCATTGCCTAAATTATTAAAAATAAACTGTTAATTGACATTGACATTTGTGCTGTGACAACAAATGTATTTTTTGCTCTTTTTGAGTTTTATGTGGCTTTTTTCAATGACTATCCGACCTGTGAGTTTCTTCAATTAATGTCACATTGGTGTATAGAGGATACAAGACACAATCGGCTCTTTGTTTCATTTGACAGTGTGGATAACGGTAATAACAAAATTTATGCTTTATTTAATAAATCCTTTATTAAATACAAATTATCCTTTACAAATTTATCACAAATTAATACTTTGCTCTCCTATTGCTTGACAACAGATGAATGTGGGTACAGCCTGGTTGACAAAATTTAAAGACAACTTGTGGCTTCAACCACGTGGAAAATGGAAAAAGTGATATCACATTTTAATAATAATATAAAAATATTGGATCTTAGCAATGCATATGGCTAAGTAGCCAAAAATATCCTACGTCTATCTCCATGATGCAGGCTACAAGTATGCAAAATTACATGTGAAAGCAAGACAAAATCAAATTAACTTTCGCATTACAACATAACTTTAATTATGAGTGAAATGTTTTGAGTAAGTTGCTTTGAAATAACCAGTTAAATGCGGGTAGATCTCACTATGGTTGGGTACTGTACAAACTTAAAAACAAATTTAAGTTGGAACGCTTCAGAGTACACTGTGTTTCTATTAAAATATTCAGTATGTTTTGCTTGTATTCTTCATTACTTAGAAGCTATATTATATACTAGTATTTGCTGTTCCAAGTACAGGATATGTATAATATTGGAGAAACAACAGTTTCCTAGGTGTTGCTGTTGTTGCAATGGAGGTCATAATAAGAGGTCTAAAGTTAATCCGTTTGGCAGTCTCGCACATCGTTATCTTTTGATTTAAAAATTTTTTTTAAATGTTTTTGCACTCGTAATTGATGGGATGGTTTTAATAAGTTCGTACATCTATAGGTAAAAAATTTTGTTCAAAGCCGTCGCTTGGGTAAAGTGAGACTGATTGAATCAGAAAGCAGTGTTTCATTAATTAAAATGTCAAATATGAGTAGAACTTGCACTACAAGGGTCCCATACATATTTAGGTCCTTCTAAATATTACAAAGAATTTCTATTAAAATATTTACAAATATTTATTATGTCCAATGTAAAAATATTACCTATCGTTCATAGGCGTAAAAACGTAGTGCCTTTTCCAAAAAAATTATAAAATTTAAGATAATAGCAATCTTTTTTTTATAACCATTCAAGGTTCCAAAGACCCTATATTTTTTACTCAATTTGCCCAACGCCCCCCCTAAAATTTCTATATAAATATACTTGAGTGTTAGAAATTGGGATACTTATGGGCTATATATTTTATTAATATACCAAATTTAATGTTTTTACTTTAAGCTCTTTCTGAGAAAAATGGCTGCGACGAACAGATCCATTTTTTTCTTTTAAGGCACAGAACCCGAAAAAACCATAGAAAAGACAAAAATATTTTATTCAAAATAGTGCAGTACTTCCCAATTTAATAGGAGACTAATAAACGTATACAAAGTTACCTTTTGGTCAGTGACAGAAAAATATAGTGAAAAAAACTAAATTTTTTTATCTAACATTGTCGCTTTAATAAAACGTGGAAATGTTTGGAAAAGTTTTTTTTCTGAATCCCTCCTTGAAATTCCATCACTCATCAAAATGTCACCAAGTATCTATTATATGTGTATGTTTTGGCCTCATTTTTATTTATATTGTTTGAAAACAGTAACGGTGTTTATTCTACAAAATTACAAAATATCTACGTTTGTCTATCGTCTTAAAATTACAAAAATTAGACCATGTTACAAACGTTACCATTTTGATTATTTCAATGTTGATGTCCATTTTCCTTTATTGTGACGGATTAGCCTTGTTTTTAAAATTTTTTCAATTACCTTAAAATTCCCCGTTAATTACATCAAACGCAGTTGACGTTATCTTTAAATTCCTTGTAATTACATCAAACTCCATTATTCATCACTCTTTCGAAAATGCGCGTCACTTTGTTTTTCCTGTGCGGGCACGGTGCTTTACTGATTGCGAGGTTCAAAAGGGCAGTCATCGAACAGAGCTTATGTTTGGGAGATGCGTGCAGACGCGTTGAACTCTCAGCGCTAATCTCTTTATTTACCTAATCACGTACAGTTTGTTTAAAAAGTGAGTTGCTTATTTAAATTTAATAATTGAGCGGTTTATTTTTAATTCAATCTATTTCTTCGGGATGCTAGTAAGTTATTTTTTTATATCTCTAACCTTTATATAGTTTTACTTGTTTGGGTGTGTTTTTTTCGGTTCTAAAATTAGGCCTGAAATAAAAAAATTCACACTCATAATATATTTATGACTTGAAGAGGTTTTATCAAAACTATGTAAAGTTTGATTTATCATATATCTTTATCATTACAATTTGAAAAAAAAAACATATTTTTCGTTTTCATTTTTTTTTTAATTTTTCAAAACGAGATTGCGGGAGCGTTGTCGATTTGCAAAGAGGTTCCAAGTTTCATGTGGCTATATCCAATGGTTGAATCAAAGGCAGATTTTGTAACAGACAGACAAACAAATAAATTAGGGGTTTCACAATACTTTTTTTCATTTATATCTTTTACCTATAGAAGTAAAAAACATGGAGTCTTGTATTGTTCTTACGAAACTTGCTGATGCAAGTTTGGTACACTTTTTGTATCTTTGTAATATCACCATGTCCTTCTATATGTCACAGTAATTTTGCTCGCAAAATATTAGCACTATAAAAATGGATTTGATGTACATAACACCTATAAAGATGTGAAATAAATTAAAAATTTTTTTTATCTTACTTTTCCTATACGTAAAGTGAAGATGATTGTGTAAGAATCCATTGTGTAAGTTATCGTTTACAGGGCTTTTAAAAATATCAGTGTATGTTGTGTGCATTTTTTTGAGATCGGGATCGGTTTATGACGTATTAAACTTAAAGTGGTAATTTTTATTTGACGTAACGTAACACACTCTGTATCATTTAAACTTCTATTTTTGAATATCTAAAAGGTATTCACAATTATATATAACGAAATTGAAAAGATTATTTTCACGACCAAATAGGCTTTACTTACTAGTTTACGAGATCGACCAACTTATGATATGTCATTGGGTCTGTAAAAAGTTCATAAAAACTCTGTAAAATTGAATTAAATCGACTGCAAAAATAGCTTTGTATTTTAAAATGTATATTTATTATGTCTGTAGAAGATATACTAGGTAATGATATAAAATTTATAAATTAACATGGTGAAAAAGTATCTTAAATGTTTCTCTGCTCTTAAATTTGTATGGAATCTTCGTTGTGTGTCTCTTACTTAACAAGTTAATTTTTATATTGACGTGGAATGTGTTGTCATATGAAACTTTACCACAATTCATCTCCCAACAGATTTTAGACAGTCAACAAAATTGTATTTGAAACGCAAATTGAAGTTGTGTCGCAATTGATCCTTGTTACAAGTTTAATCTTTATATGTATATGATTATATGTATATGTACATGTATATACATGTACATACATATATATATATATATATATATGTGTATAATGTGTGTGTATTTTATAGGGTTCTACAATTTCCAACTAATTTTTTACAAAACTGACACTCAAATTTTCCAAATAATAACTTTTGTTGAGGGGTAGACGATTTCTGCTGCACTCTGTTACCCTTGATGGGGAAGGTGGAAGTTTTTATGGGAAAATGCTGTGTTAGTATAATGCTATCATCGTTGGTTTATTTCTCACAAAGTTCTGATGACGAAAAGACCAAAGAATGCCGGGTACTTTACTAGTTAACCGTACGGTTGAGCCTTATTAATGTGATACATATAAGAATAACACTGAAATAAGTATAAGATAAAAAAAGGAACCGACTAGAACGTTTCTAACTTATCTAAAGCTTTTCAAAATAGACTCTGTGACTAATCGTTTCATTTGATGAAACCACTAAGAGAAGTAGTTGACAAACTTTTCTTCAAGCGTCACAAACTCTTCACGACCTTTTCGAAGGTAGTCATTGCCTCTTCGGTGTCTAGGAATCATATTCTTCGCAGTTCATCTTTTATGCTTAGGAATAAATAGAAATTGCATGGTGCAGCTAGATTGGGGTTGTATGGCAGATGACCATAATTTATATACCCGATATAATCAAATATTTGGTCATTTATCTGGCTGAGTGTACAGAGGTGTTGTCGTGATGAAGCAGAATTTTAGTGCAAAGGGGCAATGCACAAACTTTTTTCAAAACAACAGGCAAACAACTGTTGGTATACCAGTTGCGGTAACCATTCTTTTATTTTCCAAAACAATTTTTGCGTAGTAACCCTTGCATTGAAAGAACAAGGTGATCATCTTTTTTTCAGCACTTTGCTCTTTCTTCATGTTTGTAGGCAACTCTTCAGATGGAAACGCCTGCTGTGAAGACTATGTTAGTTGTGGATTCTCAACAATATATCCAGCAATCAATAGATGCGACAGTATATTGAGGTTTGGTCGTATCATTATATATCCACCTAACAAAAATCTTTCTGATGCCTAAATGTTCATGCAAAATTTTCAATACGTGACTCATACTGACGCTTGAACGTGCCCGAGTTTATTGATAGGCGAATAGCCTATCTTGTCTGTCTATATTATGAGCTGCAGGGCATTGATGCTATTGTCATTTGTGACTGTTGAGGGACGTCCCTTCTTAACTCGTAAAACCAACTGTAAACAGTAATACGGGCTAGGGCTTCGTCATAAAATTAATCATAACTTTGTTCTTGATTGAGACGAAAGTGTAAGTAATAAAAAATAATTGAACGAGAATATTCTTGTGTTTAATTTATCTTGACATGACACACAATTTTAAAATTGCCGCCAATTTGCAAAAACAAATGTCAAATTCAAGCAAAGTACCACAATGAATTACGAGAGTTCTATTTTCAAAATTTGAGTTTATTTTTTGTTATCACTATTACAAACGGCCAGTATTAAAAATTTTCAATGCAACCCTCGTATAGACCGGGGTATTGTCGGATTTCAAGGATTTGTTAGATTGTTGCACGTCTCTTGTAAAATAAAAAAGAAATTACATAAACGAATATGCTAAGTTTATTTATTCATAAAACAAACTATGCAAGCTAATTAAACAATAGCATGTACTGCGCAAAGTACATATAAAAAGAAAAAAACTGTTGAGTATGAGTTAATTATTAACATATATTAGGTGTTGGAATTGATTCGTAGTGTTTTTTTAGAAATAAAGAACTATTTATTTTAAATGAAAATAAAAATGCCTTTCGACGTTCCTCGGGTTTAATTCACATGGGACCCTATTTTCCTTCCTTTTGGATAATTCCCAAAGCTTTAAGGCATTTTCCTAAACTTGATAAATCAACCCCCAACCATGTAGACAACTCTTCAATTGTGTTTTCTTTTCTACCCGATGTGGATTATTTGTCCAAAGAAAAAAACCTGTCAAGCACAAGTAGAACTCGCACTATAAGGGTTCTGCACATATATAGGTACTTATAAATATTTAAAATTACATAGTATTTCTATTAAACTATTTACAAATATTAATTTTACACAATGTAAATATATTGCCTACGATATTTTTCACAGGCTTTTACATCGGGAATTTTTCAAAATATGTAGTTATATTTTTAAAAATTAAGGATTTTCGAATTATCCCCTTTACTTATACTGTGAGACTTCCGGCAAAATTTCATGATTCTAGGTCAACAGAAAAGTACCCTATTGGTTTTGATTTATTTGTGGATGTCCAAATATGCGGCATAAATGGCCGTATTTTTAGGATTCTTCTTGATTGCATTGAATTAGAAGCTTGATTTTCTTACAGTTCCAAGGGACCGTAGACTTAAGTACTTTATATTAATTTTAACCTGATACCTCTACGCGTTCCTGTAAAAAAGGGTCTTGAATGACAGACAGCCAGAAGTGATCCTATAAAAAATGAAAAAAGGTACCCTTTTTTCATTTTGAGGTATGGAACCACAAAAATTAATCATTCTGTCATACTTGATTAAAGTAAACTTGTTCTTTTTAAGGCAATAATAATGTTAGTGCTGTCATTACATTGACTATGCTAATGTGAGTAGTAAGAGGCAAGAAAGGCTTTGTCGGACTTTAGGAGAAAGATATGCTAGTGCTCGAGTATATTTTTGAGTAATGCAACAGAGTTTTTCTCCAGTAAAATGTTTGTATCAAATGGTTTAACTTTAATCAGAATCTGTGTAATTCTATTCATCGGTCTTGTTAATTTCTATTCATCAGCTCTTTAAGCCAGTGTACTCGGACTTTACAGCATGAGTGCCGGAAATAGAATTTAGAGTCGCATAAACAATATCCGTTCGTGACAAATAATAGTTTAGATTTTAATCTGAACCCCGAGCAATATTCCAGTGGAAGACCCGTTGAAATCAGTCCTGCAGTTTTTGCGTCACATTCTAGCAAACTGATAAGAAATACAAAACAACAAACGCCTTCTACACAAAAATTTGCAATGACTAATGTATATTATAATATTACTAGGTGTACGAGTGGGGGGGGAAAGAGGGGCCCACAGTTTAACTCGGTAAATTCGGAAAAAAAAATATTTTTCTCTCATATATTGCTTTTGATTATAAACTATTACCAAACCAAATTTCATCAAAATTCGTCTAGCAGATTTTGCATGATTGACGCACAAAACAACATACGGACAGGCAGACAAATATTCTAGAAAAAGGTTTTCCGGCTTCTGTTATCATTCTATATGTTACTCTTTTTAAAATATTTCCCATGTACACAATTTACTCTGTTACAGTTTTGTTAGCATAGATTACAAATCAACATACTTTATTATCTAAAATAAAGAACAACGAAGATGGGCTTGGCCTTACAGAAATAGAATATAATTTTTGAAAAGCTGGTATTTTTTAAAATAAAAAAGCAAACAATTCAACAATAGACAATCAGGATAGAGCAAAAACAAAAAAAACAAGGTTATTTCCATATATCATATTTTTAATATATCAAAAATTGTTGTCAACAAATAAAAATAACACTAAACATTTAACGAAGTACATAATAACGTCTGAAACAATTACAAAAAATAATCAATATAGATTGCTTATTTTAGTTTGTAACGACTAACAAATTAAGTAAACATGAATTGTTAACCGACATTGACATTCGTTCCGTTGTTGTCAAAATGAAAACCTCTTTCATTCTTTTCGAGTTTTAAGTTACTTTTTTCGATAACTCTGTTGGACCTACAAATGTTTGTAACAATTAACTAAATTCAGTAAATATGAATCGCTAACCGACATTGACATTTGTTCTGTTATTGTCAAAATGAAAACATCTTTTACCCTTCTAGTTTTAAGTTTTTTTAACAACTCTGTTGGACCTGCAAATTTCTTGGTTTAATATTTTCCATCTGACTCAAAGAGTCCCGTAGAAATAGCATTTACAAACTGTAATGAAAAATAACCAGGCTCCATAAAAAACACAAAATTTCTCATTTGCTTGATCGACAATTTAAATGAAACTTTACGATTATTTTTCCATTTTTTTCCATTTAAGTGTCATTTTATTGTAACACTTGGGCCCAACGCTGTATGCAGTTTTGCTTGTTAAATGTAGATAACCATGGATGAACTGTCTCCTTTCTTCGTTATATGTAGATAATCATGGAGGGACTGTTAGTGAAAAGTGTTAATTGAACAATAAACCCGTGCGCTAATCTTCTAATTCTCGGGGGAAGCCCCATACAAATTAATACTGTAGTTTGGCCATGATAATTAACACAATAGATTGTGCATCTTTTAGCAAACAGAAGGGTGAAAGACAATTCTAAAAAAAAAGGTGTTATAGTTTCTACTCAACCCTAGACACGCCCCGACACTAAATTTTCCAAAAGTATTAAGTATGCAAAGATACCCTCTCCTTCTATTGAAATAATTTGTGTAATGTTATTGATATACATTATTCCAAAAGATGATTCGAGTACAAATCAATAATTTTAGTAAACAAGAAGTATTCGTCACCAAGTAACACTTAAAACGGCCACAATATCAAAATTGACATTATGTATTGACAAGGAGACGCATCGTTATATGTACTTTCGTCCCAAAACCAACAAACAAACGTAAGGGCAAAGGTCGAATAGATTAAATTCATAATATTAAATACAATTATCTCAAACAAACAACAGCCCCACGTACTGAACAATTTGACAGCCAAATTGCGTTTTAATTATCGTTATTTCTAATGGCCGCTTTAAGAAAATGCCCTCAGAAATAATTGCGCGACAAAAGGTAATGTCGTTTTGTTTGAACGTACTTAGCCGCTGGTATTCGTCTTCCTGTCGTTATGATCGCTATGATGCTGATAATAAAAATTGAATCAATAAACACTGTGTATGTACTGCCCCCATAAACAAGAGGAGGGATCTGCTAATCGGGAGATTTAGAAAAAATGGTATATGTTTTCGTTGACAGTTTGTAAATGTGTAGTTAATTACAATGTTCACTTTGTACAAGTTGTTGCCTATATCTTTATGCGCATGCTCAATTAATTGCAATAAGAGTACCTTGTTCTCAGCTGGAACTTTAAGCTTAACCACTAAAGATTAAAGTCTGAGAATCTCCACAATCTCTAAAACCTGGAGACTGTCACTTCATAATTTCTGTTTTTCATTTCTTATGTTTGTGTACTCAGTTTTAGCTGTGCGAGTGCCATTAATTGACGTTTTAATCTGAATCTCAAGCATTATCTTGATAAAAGACTTGTTTAGATCAGTCCATTAGTTTTTATATGATGCAAAGTGGTATTAGTCCATTAGTTTTTGTATGATGCAAATAGACAGACAAACCACAATTTTAAAAATAATTGTTTTGGCTTCTGCTATACTTCGTACATACCTTGACATAAAATTTTCTTACGAACTATACAAAGTCATTCTCTGTTAAAAATTTCGTATCATAGTGTTTATTCTTTGGTAGCTACTAGGATGGACGGTATGATTTATAAGAAGTAAATGCTCCATTTATGGAAATGCAACAAATATGAGACAGAAAGACGGATGCCGCTTTTTTCAACTCCTTTCCGGTCAGTAATGTAGTGTACATTACATATTAAGTTTCCATACATGACTGTTCACCTGTATGATGTCAGCTCCAAAAAAAAACATTTATACTCACGAGAGAGCATAAAACAGTTATGAAACCAAATACGATTATAAGCCATCTTCACTTTTTATAATAGTCCAGGAAACATATGGCTTTGAAAATCTTTCTATTTACCTATAAATAACAATATTTCTAGAATCTGGATTGTAAATATCAAAAATAAGCAAGCAGAACTTGCTAATTTTTCCTACTTTCAATTTTTTTCAAAAAAACCTAAATGGACCTGGATTCAAAATTAAAATTTTGGTGAATGCAATGATCCATTCATGCCTTCATCAGAAACTGGTGAAAAATACCAGTTTCTGATGAAGGCAGGACTTTGCATGTTTTAAATAGGTTTTGGGATATATAAGGACATATATCTGAGAATTTTCCTTCCCTACCAATACCTACCTATGCGAAGCCAGGCCGTGTCGCTAGTTTGCATACAGATATGAGTAATTCTAGATCCAAAAACGACATTTGTAGAAAGAATATCACTTTCAATTCCATTTAACTTCAAAGAAAAGTGACCGGCGAAAGTCTATGGACCCCCTAAGTGTTACAAAAATAAAAATTATACTCCTATATAGAGAAAACGAAAACATCAGCTCCTTAAAGTTTTATTTAAATTGTCATTATACACAGATGTAACATACTAAGCTATGAAACTCGCAGGCCCGACATGGTTAATAAAAAAAAACACATAGAACTCAAAAAGACGAAGAAATTCATATTGACAATAACACACAACAAATGTCAATGTCAGTTAACAGTTTATTTTTAATTAATCTAGACAATGGATACATATAAAAAAAAAATTAGTATTGTTTATTTTTTTAATTACTGTATATATATATATATATATATATATATATATATATATATATATATATGTATATAAATATAATATTGTTATTTTTATAGTATGTTTTTCTTATTTTTATTTTTTATTGATATATTAAATATATAATAATGAGTGTTAACTCATTCTTGACCACTAAAACGGCTTCTTTGGTTTTTATTATAATTACAAATTGTATTTTTATTTTTTCCTACTTGTCAACCGCTGAATTGTTTGGTTTTTTATATACCAGCTTTTTTAAAAATGATATTCTCTTTCTGTAATGCCAGGCTTATTTTCGCCAAACTCCTCTAATGCTAAATTAAACTACTTAACCAATAATTCAATTTTGGGTTTTTTTTATAAATGTTTTTGCTTGTACAAAAATACGATTCTGTACTGTTGTAGTATTTTAAAGGTTAAGCGTTTTTAGGGTTTCCTAGCTCAAAAGAAATAAACAAAACTCTTACAGAATCACTTTACATTCATTGGTCACGGGGATTATAAGTATAAAAAAAGATTTTGCCTTTCAGCACTCGGTGTTTCATTTGAAACGGTGGGTTTAAAGATTCGAAAGATGTTTTTGGAACCTTAAGTAAAATAGATACAGAGGTATTGCTGAAAATGTCCATATTAAACATATCTCCTCTGAATGTGTTAAAGTTACTATGAACAAAATACTTTTGTTTATCTTTTATCGGAAAACAGTGGGGATGATTCTAAATATCATTTTTAAGTGATTTACAATATTTTTACGCCTGTGAAAGATATATTAACCACTGTATTTAATAATATCAATATTCCGATAGATTTAAAATATTGAGAGCCATGAGGGTACGTGTAGTCTGAGCCAATGTGTCAGACTGTTTAAAAAATAGCTTGTCAAAAATGGAATCGTATAGTTCCAAAACCAGCTTACTTCGTCGCACCACCACCTCGCCTATTGTTCACGTTTAGGAGGTTTTTTTTTATAAAAGATGGACTGTGGAAAACAACCATGTCAATTTTCATCTAAATTTTTCTAAAATTTGAAATTAAAAAAAATTAATTCCATTAAATATAAATCATTATCGGTCACAATTTTTTTCACCTCCGGAAATAGTTTATACCCTGGCTACTTAAGTCCTACTAGTGCTCAAAAAGTTTTTTTTAAGTTTAGTTCTTACTTTAGAAACTTGGCATATCCAGAAGGAAATCGGTTTGGAACAAAACGGAAATTAAGTGTAATGCACATACACCTTAAGAAAGCAGTGACGTAGTGAAGACATGATAGTTTTTCAAAAGATTGTTATCTTTGGTATTAAATAAAACAACTAACTAATAGAAATATTGTTAATCTGGGCTCAGTGCAGAAATCGAATAAACAATTTTCATCCAAAAGTGGGTAACAAGGTTGTGTGACGCATCTTTTCACCCAGCAACATACCTATCATCTCGTAATATAATTTTGGCTTTCCGAGAATTCTTTGAATTGCCACATGGCTTAATAAGCGTAAATATCATGTCAGTCATTTCTTTGAAATCTTTTGAACGACTGAGCCGTTCAAAAGTAATATACAATTTGATTAGGTGTGATGAGTTGTTAGAGATGCGATTGTGTTGCGGAATTTTGCAAACGGCTTGTGATTCTCACGTCGCTGTGGCTCAGCAGCAGTGCTGAGTGTTTGTAATCTGAGTCGCTGTGTGTCACTGTCGCCAGTTGTCATACATCGCACTCCGCTAATGTCGGTTGGATTTTTACTTTTTTATTCATTTTGAGGCTCATATTTCAGTTTTGTTTCTTGCTAACGAGCACTGTGCCCTGTTTCGATTAAGTCTTACTTTAGTTGTATACTGAAATAATTTTGTGGCAGGTACTTAGAAAATGGTTTTTATTTTGAATGGATAATTGTTTTTGGTATTTTATATAATATTTGATATTGTTTAAGCAACAAAATTGCAAAATGCTATTTTCAATTCATCATTGGCCATAGTTGCAGATAACGGACTTGTAAAGCAGAGTCAAAGTCGAGCACAAGTGGTTCTGTACTCGGATATCTTTGAAAATTTAAGAATTTCATGCATTTGGTACTTTATTAGTATCAATCATCTATACATTTAATAAAACTGTAGAATTGGTCGGTCTGTACATTTAAAATATTTACGGTGTAGATATTTGGGGGCATATATAAAATAACAGAACACAAAAATATTATTTTTAGAATTTTTGTCTGTTTGTATGTTTGTGCATGTATCATGCAAAAACTACTACACTGGATTGGATGGTGTAACATTTAATTTTTATTTCATCGCAATTGGTTCATTCTGTCAGACGATATGTAAATTTAATATTTTCGAAAATTAATTAATATTGTATTAGTACAACGACAATAGAGAAGCACCTAGCTACTCGGCGCGTCATACACAAATATATAGTGCATCTAAGTACATCAATAGATGGCGCTATGGGTATTTTAAATTTCATAATTAAATTTTCCACCCGATCATACATTGGCAAAATGGGCATAGCCAGAGGGGAAGTATGGGATAGGGTGGGAGGAGCAAGTGCGTAACTAAGCACGCTGAACACAGACAGACGCATGAGGGCCAACATCATTATTGTTCATAAATTTTTTTGATGTTTTATGTATTCGATATAAGCTTATTTTGTTTCGAAAATTTTTTTAAAATTTGAATTTGCTAATATTAGTTAGATTGTAGGTTTAGTATTAGGTTGTGTAAATTTGTAGGTTACGTACTTTATTATCTATACATATAATAAAATTACAGAATTTATGTGTCTGTACTTTGAAGGTATTTACAAAAAAATTGTTAATAAAAATAATAGAATACAAAAATATTGTTTTTGAAATGTTTGTCTGTGAGCCTGTTTATTTGTCTGTCCATCAGGCAAGAGAAGTTGACAGGATTTTGGAAAAATGTCTACTGGTGGATTCTGATGGATATATAGGCTGTGTTTTATACAATTGCTCATTAAAAATAAATTGGCAATTTGACTTTTGAAAACAAAGTATACTTACTTTAATAAAATGTACTTTTGTTATTGTTACGTGCATTTATCTTGAAGTTATGTTAATTATATCTTGTAAAGGTCCACACATCAAGGAAATCGCAGACACAACCAGTTTGAAATAAGTCAAAAATGAATTTTTTAAAATTTTTTGTTACTCATTATCGATGACACATTTTCTAAGATTTCGTAGAGAACCCTTGTAAATTTCACCGTCCACCTTTCTGCCCTCTGTCACAACCTGACTGTTTAAACTGTTTTGGAAGTCTGTACATAAAATTTTGGAAAGAAATGTTTCCAGATTGAGATCTCAATTAATATTGAGCAAATAGTAAAAGAAATACATAATGAGTTACATTAAATTTTTCCCCATACATATAAAGGGCGAATAAAGGTCTGTCACGCTTCCCATGGAATGGGATGTAATTCGACAGGTCTTTAAAAATGGAATTACGATTCAATTTTTATATTTCTCGTCCGTGGGTTTATTTGGGGTATCGTAAAGATGTATAAATTAATTTTACATGTTCCGACACGGTGTATACTAAACCCTTTAATACGGAGGTTAGTATATCAAGCCACATCACTCGTCGTGTCATTTAGATCAATTTCATTCGTCATATCACTAAGACAACATTCGTCCTAAATCTTGAATTAACAGAAAAGACAAACGAACAAAGTTACAAATGAGTGATAATAATAATTTAATCATAGCGGGTTGTAAAAAATATATTAAATATTTATTACAGTCTGCCAGCCAGACATTTAAAATGAAAGTGTTCATTGACCACGCCAACGTATGGTAATTAAATCTATAAAGTGGAACTTATATATTATCTCGTATATATTATAATCGTATACAAATTGTGTCAAACGGGCCGTTGCAAAATAATGAATATCAAAAGTGAATAAAAATCCAAATTTGATAAATTTTAAATTAAGTTTATAATAGTACTTTATTTAAATTTAGTAAAAGTTTGTACATAATTGGTTGGAAAGTAGGATTTTTAAAAACGTTACGACTGCCGTTAACATTTTTAGGACAGTTATAAATCGTTGGCAAAACGCAAAGTTTATACAATGAAAATTGCTATACGATGTATGTGTCTATCTACATAAAATCATATAAACTAATATATACAGACACAAAATAGCGTACAGAGATAGGCATATTTCCAAGATGGGGCATACAGGATACTCGCTCTCTTAATTCATTACTTTTGGCACAAACAAAATTGATTTCTGCTTTCAAAGACGGTGTGGAAGTAAAATGAAATTTACACGTTAAACGTGATAATGTTACTGTTGTATTTGGCATGACTGTACAGTAACATTATCTACTTTGAAAGACGACGACAAAGAATGTAAAGTCGATAATTTTTGTGATGCCATGCAACCCTTATAAGTCCACATATCCATTAGATTCCCGGTCGCAGCTTCTTGTCTCCTATAAGTCATGTATCATGTCCTATCATTCTACAATTATATAAACAGATATCAAACTGAATTTAGTCACGTGAATAGAATCTGTAACTAATAATTTTTTATTGTATATACAAATGTACATACAAATTTATTGTAGTAAAGTTAAAGTTCCATGGCAGTCTGGAGTTATTCATATTTAAAAATATTCTCTTATTATATATTATACAGTATTCTCCACATTTTTCATTCTCAAGTTATAAAATATATATCAATAAAAAACCTAAATTTTTTCTATAATATTAAAAACATTTCAAGGCTTGGAACGGAATGTATGTTCTCGTTTATTTCATACATCACTTGACAATTACGTACTTAACCCTCAAGCGGCCGACAAATTTTTTTTCATTTTCCAAACGGTCACAACTTCTACCTTATTCAGTATTTCAAAAAACGGTTTTCATTGTTCTCTTTGTTGCTTTGTCATATTGTTATATTATGGGTCCCAGGAAGGGTCTCGAGAGAGCCCGGTTGGAACAGCAGAATTAGTGCTTTGTCATATTTAACTTCCGTCCTGAACAATTGTCATTGAACACGTTCGTTTTAAATGTCTAGCTAACAGATTGTAATTAATATTTGTTATATATTGTTTAATCCGCTATGATTAAATTATTATTATAATTCGTTTGTAACTTTGTTTGTTTGTCTTTTCAATGTGGAATCTTTAGTTACTGAGACTTGGTTGAGAATGGACCGATCTTTGAATCATTTAGAGCGTTTGCTAAGTGCGTTTTTGTAAAGATGGAGATCCTAAATGATTATTTGGATCATAATTTTTTTTTACAAAATATATGCTTTAGTTATTTTTTCTTAATTGCTCCTTGAAATTCCGTTACTCATCAAAATGTTACCCAGTATACGGAAAAAGTTGATGAACAAAAACGTCTGGTAATAGTATATACAGAAAGAATTGCCTTCTTTTCAAAATTCTTTCTTTTTCACTTTCATAATATAAAATTTCAAAATTGTTTTTTGCTATATTTTTTCACGGAAACAAATTTAAGTTAGTTTTTATTGTAAATGCAAACCAATCGAAGGAATACTATTATTTATTTTTCCGTATAGATGCAATTAACTGCACAATTTTGACTTGTGTTCAAAAAATAATTCAGCACTCAAACTGTTAATATTCCACAAATCGGGGCTTCAAAATATGAAATGGTAGATGGTGTCTCAGTTTTAATTTAAAATACCGTTGCACCTCACTTGTTGAGAAGCAAAAAAAGAATTGCTCCCGCTTTATATTGAGGGGAGGCAATTTTTTTTAAATAGGAGGGAAGGAGGGAAGCCTATTTTTTTAAAATAATTTCAAATATCAGCCTTTCTTCTATTGTAAGTGCGCTAACAATCATGTAAAAGCATCATTACGGTAACGTCATCTAGAGAATGTAAATTATTGTACCCACACAGGCCAAAAGCTAACCTGAACGAATAAAAAACTATTAATAAAAACTACGAATTAATTAAATTTAAAATGTTTCTATTTATTTCACAGGAATGGCAGGCACACGGCAGCCATCGATAGTTTAGAAAATGGACTCAACGAGGGACATTTTAAATCATTCCAAATACAAACAAATAAATACATATAAATAAACTTATATAATTTAATATTTTATTTAAAAAAAAAGATAAGAAAGAACACAAGAGATAAATTAAAAAGTAATATATAGATTATAACTTTTTTACATATAGCCAATAAGACATTTAAAATAAAATAAAGTTATAATATAAATAGTTAAAGTAACACACACACTCCTGAAAAGATATATAAATTGACCAAATAGTTAAACCAAAATTAGTTATTTTTCCTCATATATACTTGTTATATACCTGAACAAAAAGCAAAACCTATTTAAAAAAAACGTATAAAATTCACGTTTAATTTTATAAAAGTATTATTTCTTTACATTTTTAACTTAAGTTATATATATCGTTTGTAAGTGAATTTTGTTGTTAAAAAAGAAGTTTAGGGTGGAAGCGAAAAGAACTTTCTAAAATTACTCGAATGACTGAGTTTATGAACAAACTAAACCTAATAGTGTTATATATGTATGTATTTATATATATATTATATTCTGTTATGTACAGGTCTGAATAGTTATATGTGCTTGTAAATATATACATACGTATATAAATATACATCCGTATATATAAATATATATATAGTTATATTTGAAATTAATTAACATATATAATAATAATAATATAATAAATTATATACACATATAAAACAAATAATACCCATAATAAAAATGTTGCCTCAACAATATTGTCTGCGTTGGAAGCATCATTCTACAAATGTTCAGAGCATGTTCTCTCAACTTCTGGAAAAAGGTTTGTGGATTTTTTTTTCATGATAATTTTACTCTGCACGTGATCGGTTTCTATATAAACATGTATATTTTTTAGTATTTATTCTTATATACAAATTTTAAAACTAGTTAATAAATTTTTACGCCAACTTCGCTTGCAAATTCCCAAGATAACTCAAAAGTAACATAGATATTACCAACTGTATGACGTTATGCAGTAGAGTAAAAGATAAGAATTTGGTTGTAACATCATTCCGTATGAAACTAACCAAAGAAAATTAAAGCCTTCAAACATATTGACGATAATCCATATAGATTTAGGTTCCATCTATTGCAAGAATAAAAACGAGACTCTTAAATACAAAAGACCTGTCAAGTATAAGTGGAACTCGCACTACGAGAGTTCCGTACATATTTAGCTAATTATAAACATTATAGGGTACATAGTACATCTATTAGACAATTTAAAAATATTAATTTTACATATTTAGCCAATTATAAACATTTAAGGGTATATAGTATTTCTATTACATTATTTAAAAATATTAATTTTACATATTTAGCCAGTTACAAACGTTTAAGGGTACATAGTATTTATATTAGACTACCTAGAAATATTACTTTTTCATATTTAGCCAGTTACAAACATTTAAGGATACATGGTATTTCTATTAGACTATTTACAAATATTAATTTTACATATTTAGCCAGTTACAAACATTTAAGGATACATAGTATTTCTATTAGACAATTTACAAATATTAATTTCACATATTTAGCCAGTTACAAACATTTAAGGATACATTGTATTTCTATTAGACAATTTACAAATATTAATTTCACATATTTAGCCAGTTACAAACATTTAAAGATACATGGTATTTCTATTAGACTATTTACAAATATTAATTTTACATATTTAGCCAGTTACAAACATTTAAGGGTACATAGTATTTATATTAGACTACCTAGAAATATTACTTTTTCATATTTAGCCAGTTACAAACATTCAAGGATATATGGTATTTCTATTAGACTATTTACAAATATTAATTTTACATATTTAGCCAGTTACAAACATTTAAGGATACATAGTATTTCTATTAGACAATTTACAAATATTAATTTCACATATTTAGCCACTTACAAACATTTAAGGATACATAGTATTTCTATTAGACAATTTACAAATATTAATTTCACATATTTAGCCAGTTACAAACATTTAAGGATACATTGTATTTCTATTAGACAATTTGCAAATATTAATTTCACATATTTAGCCAGTTACAAACATTTAAGGATACATGGTATTTCTATTAGACTATTTACAAATATTAATTTTACATATTTAGCCAGTTACAAACATTTAAGGATACATTGTATTTCTATTAGACAATTTACAAATATTAATTTCACATATTTAGCCAATTATAAACATTTAAGGGTACATAGTATTTCTATTAGACAATTTACAAATATTAATTTCACATATTTAGCCAGTTATAAACATTTAAGGGTACATAGTATTTCTATTAGACTATTTAAAAATATTAATTTTACATATTTAGCCAGTTACAAACATTTAAGGGTACATAGTATTTCTATTAGACTATTTAAAAATATTAATTTTACATATTTAGCCAGTTACAAACATTTAAGGGTACATAGTATTTCTATTAGACTATTTAAGAATATTAATTTTACATATTTAGCCAGTTATAAACATTTAAGGGTACATAGTATTTCTATTAGACAATTTACAAATATTAATTTCACATATTTAGCCAGTTACAAACATTTAAGGATACATAGTATTTCTATTAGACTATTTACAAATATTAATTTTACATATTAAGCCAGTTACAAACATTTAAGGGTACATAGTATTTCTATTAGACTATTTAAAAATATTAATTTTACATATTTAGCCACTTACAAACATTTAAGGGTACATAGTATTTCTATTAGACTATTTAAAAATATTAATTTTACATATTTAGCCACTTACACACATTTAAGGGTACATAGTATTTCTATTAGACTATTTAAAAATATTAATTTTACATATTTAGCCAGTTACAAACATTTAAGGGTACATAGTATTTCTATTAGACTATTTAAAAATATTAATTTTACATATTTAGCCAGTTACAAACATTTAAGGGTACATAGTATTTCTATTAGACTATTTAAAAATATTAATTTTACATATTTAGCCACTTACAAACATTTAAGGGTACATAGTATTTCTATTAGACTAAATAGTCATTATATTAGACTAATAGTATTTCTATTAGACTAATAGTAAATACTAATATACATTTTTCATAACTTAAATAATTACCTATAGTAAAATAAATTGTATATTTCACAAGCCTGAAAACTTGGAACGTATTTTGAAAAATTATAAAATATGGGATAATAACCATTGCTTTCGTATAATAATTTGCACAGATTTTACAAAACTTGCTTTTTTGACGATTTTTTAAATAACACCCCCTTATTGACATTCTATTTTTGCATACTTTTTAGAATATCTTTTTAAATATGCAATTTAAAATTACAAAAATACTTTTGTATTGCTCATTATGAACCTTTTGAAACAATTTTTTTTTTAAATATTGACTTTGAGTAGTTTTAAACGCAATAAAAAAAACTTAAAATATGGTTATTTATGCTGATAGTCTCAAATAAATCAAAACCTATAGTTGACCTAGAATTATGAAATTTGGCAAAAAGCAAGGACTCACAAGGATGGATGTCACATAAACATTTTTTTTTATAATATACACCTGTGAAATATATAGTAGGCATTATCTTTTTGTTCTAAAAAAATTTAAGTTTTGTAAATAGATGTACCATTAAATGTTTATAAATGCCTAAATGTCTACGGAACCCTCGTAGTGCAAGTTCCATTCATACTTGACAGGTTTATTTTTATCAATGTCTTACAGCAACACTATTAAATGCTTATATTTAATCAATGTGGCTGACAGGAAAAGATTGCTCACGTAGCAATAAGTTCGCCAAAGGTATATAAGTTTGATGTAAAATAAATAAATATACCTCTAAAACAAATATGAAATTGTATACTTCTAAACAAATCTTTTTGTTATTAAAACAAATATTTGATAATTTTTATATATGTTCATACATCATGAACAATTATCAATCAACAATGAATCATTTGTAACTTGTTATCAAATATGTAAACAATGCTATATTCAAAAATTGTTTACTGCGTATGCATGTAATCCGAGCAATCGAGCAGCTTTGCCACAGCAACAGGAAAAGCAATGCGTTTTGGACAAGCAGCAATAGCTTACCTTAAACGAAGGATACATTTGAGAAATAGCCTGTTATACTTTTTTCGAAGCATCTCAGACCATTATATGATTTCAGGGGGCGTGTAAAAAATTATCTTCTACACAGGCAACATTAAAACAACTGATCTCAAAAACGGCAACATTTAAGAAATTGTCATTTGTCTCCAATATTACAAATATATTCTTCAAATATAGAAGAATATATTTTATAAATTGTTTTAAATAAAATAGTTACAAATAATGAACGAAACAAGCAAGACATTTTTTTTACACCTCTATAAATTTATTAGCCAATAATTTGTTTACACGGTGAAAAATAATATTAATTCTTGTAAACAATTTAATAAAAATTCTGCGTAAACTTAGGCGTTTGAACATTTGTATGTACCTTATTGTGTAGAGAACCACTTTAGTGCGAGTTCAACTCGTACTTAACTTATTTTATTGTCTTTAAATTCATATGAGAAGAGGTCAGAAAGTTCGCAGAATGGTGTGGAAGAAAAGTCAAAAAAATGTAGTGTTATTTCTCCTCTTCAATATATTCTCCCTTAACCCTAGTAATTTCTCAGATCTGTCGATTAATTTATTTCCCTTTATCTTGAAGATAAGCTGAACGTGCCGACTGGACTTCTTCCACATTACTGAATTTTTTTCCACAAAGCTCTTTTGATTTTTTTGAAACAAATAACAGCCGTAGGGAGCCAAGTCTGGACTGTAAGGTGGGTGTTGCAATATTTGAAAGCTGCACTTGTAAAGGGCAGCCATCGCAAGCTCTTGCATACAGATGCACTGTCGTTCAAAAGCAGCATACCTTTCGTTAATTTTATTCGCATTTTCTTCTTCAATACATCTTTAAGCTGCTCCAGTAGAACAGCCTAGTGTTCTCTTGTTTTAGTAACTATTCGCCTCAAAATGTTATCCTTATCCTCTCTACAAAGATCCAAAAAGTCACGTGAACACTTGACACGTTGCTTTTGTGGCGCAATGAGCATTCTCGGCACTCATTTTACGCTGATTTTTGACATGCCAAGATGGTCATGAAGAATATTCAAAGTGGTAGTAGAAATATTCCAACCGTTTCTTCCAATTGCTTCTACCTTAATTGGGCATCTTCAACTTCTCCAATATCTACAACTTCAACCTTTTCAACTTTTTCCACAATGTCCAAGGTAATGAATAATATAACTAAATATTTTTTATTTAGTTACATTATTCGTTACACATAAGCCTCTAAAGTTGTGCCCCGCTTCCACAATTTCAGACTTGGATGTTCAAAAAATTTTACTTCATAGTGTCATTTGCAGCTCTTTCAACTTTCAAAAAGTCTATATATAATTTAATTCCTCGTGTTCCATTTTCGGCGCCCATTATTTTTTGGTAAAAATTAATAAAAAGTGTTCACATAATTAATATTTTGCGTATAATAAATTAAAAAAGGAAAGAGAACAAAAGTTAGTTTGATATTGGTTTACTACCAGACTTTTTTTTTCTAATTTATTTTTTCTAAGTTATAGTAAAAAGCGTTATGATGCAAAACATAATGATTCAATAAATATTAGGTTTATAAAAAATACTAGGTCCAAATGAAACTATTATAAAAATATTCACAGTAAAAATTGATGTTGAAAGCTGTTTACGCTACATATGCGTACATCTGACTAGAGTCACAAACAACTTCGCAAATGTATAAGGGTTAACATTACTACTACTCTGCGGCATTACAGCCCTTGAAGGTTCTGGGCCCCCTCTGCAATTAGCTTCCACTCTGTCCTTAGCATAGCCCTTTCAGCCCAGACTTTGATATAAAAATGTTGTTCGTGATCTGGTTGGATTTGTTGTACGCGTGTGCATCTTTTTTATTGCGGGGGATTTTTTGTAACGAGATGTTTTTATGACGGTTAGCTCTACCCACAATCATCTCAATGGCTGTGCTTCAGAGCACGCTGGACCGCTGTCCATTTATATCGGAATATATATCTTCTAACCTTCAAGAATCTCTCTTTTCCCTCTAAGGCAGTGGGGTTTCTGGTTGTTATCTTTCCTAAAAAATTAATTTGTTTTTTATGTTTGTAAATTCGTTAGATTTTTATTGTTAAAAAAAATAGACCTTATTAATTCTTGAGATCTTTCTTGTTTTTGTTTTTTTTATGGTTACAAATCATATTTTATTTTTTGGTCTTTCCTATTTGTTAATCTCTGAAGTATTCGGGTTTTTTCTAAAAAATTCCAACTTTTTTAAATTGTGTTCTATTTTAGTTTTACTTTACAAAAAAATTAGTCATTACATTTGGAATTGTTCAGTAATCTTTTTTTAATAACACACCGCACTCAAGCAATTTATATAAAAAATATATATATATGAATTTCCAACAAGATCACAATTTAAAATTTAATTTGAGAGTGCCAGTGGACAACCACTATGCCAAATTACTACTTCCGTCGCAACAGTTTTCATTCATCAGTTTTTAAACTTAAATATTTGGTTCTTGCTGCATGAGTACAAATAATTGGATATCAATTCCCTTTGGGAATATGCATTCGGAGCAAATCATCATCCTTGCGAAATTTCCTTTCAAATTACTCCAGTAGCTTTTGGGTTGTGCTCTAGCAAACAAACAGACAGACACAACTTGATCCCACACACTCGTCTAATATAATATAAAAATATACGATACACAAACTCGCACTCAAGCGATTTTAAATAATGGTAGGATATCAATGTTTTTAGCTATCTATGTAATATGATTATAACGTTCTGATCTATACATGATTATATGCTGGAGTGTCATACGACGCATTTTCGTTTCTCTCTATTGGTATGTAAGTGATATTACCCTTGTAATAAATCTTGTCTTCTGTTATTTGTAAGGAACAATCATTTAACAAATTCATCGTGAAACTTCTTTGTAAGTTTCACGTAAAATTTTAGTTTGTTTAACTCGAAAATATTTCTGTATCTCATTTGCAGTAGAAAATGGGCCGTAACTGACGATACGTAACTGTTAATGTATCCATAATGGGTTAAAAATTTAACCCATATGTACACTTAACTCCCTGCACTTAAACCGTTATTGTTCATTACCCGCACGTGACAAAAATATATTATATACGCCCATATGGGCACTGTAAGCTATATGATGGTCAAAGATTTCATGTCAGTTGGGTAAGCCAAAATCTAAAAACAAACAAAAACACATAACCTTCCTCTTAATAAAATTAATGTAGATAGCTGTACCAATTTGGATGAATTGAAATTGGGTGATCACTAGATGCTTGTCCGTATAAATTATTTTGGACCAGTGTGGCCAGTTGACCTTCATCACAAATTTTAGAGACGTTCTCCGATGTTCTCCAAATCAAATGTGCTGAGCAGGAAGGTTCATCCAAGATGGTTGGGTTGATATCATTAATTTGATTGAATTTTGTGTACGACTAAAAATTTACAAGAACAAATAAACTGGAACAAGATACTATGTGTGTCAGCAATAGTCGAACATGGACATGTTATACTGAAATAATTATGCAAAATTTGTTTCTCCATATTTGTTAATTACATTAACTGATGCCCGCAAAATAAAATACAACGCAAAAGACGTTAGTGAAGTAAACAAAAAAAGGTGATAAAAGTCACGGAACGAGATTAAGTAAAATAGAAAAAAAAACCTTTTGAAATGAAAGACGTAAACAAGGCAATGTATTGGCAATTATGACATTAATGTTTAAATTATTTGATTGCCGTTTGGAAAATTTCTAAACTTTTGTAAATAAGCATTGGCCAATTAAGGTCAAAAGTTGCCGATATGTCCTCTGTATTTTACATCGTGGTCAGTGTTTCTCCTACCTTTGGAGAATTAGAGTCTGTTAGAAAATATTTTAAAACTTTGCCCAATAACAGCCTGTTAACATTTGACCCACTTAAGCCAAAAATATGAATGGTCTATTAATTTCTCCAAAGCTTATTAAAGTTTGGAAATGGTAAACCTTTTTGAAAATTAACTTGTTCGTTTTTAGGTATCCATACCAGTTAAGAAGCTCATAATTTTATAGGTATTGGGTATTAGTTAACCCAAAGACATGCGAAATGAAATTACAAAAAAAAATAAAACGTGTCAAGTACGAGTGGCGCTTGCATTACCAAGATTCCTTACATGTTCAGGCCTTAAAAACATTTAAGGGAATATAGTATTTCTGTTAAACTATTTATTAATGTTAATTTTCGCTGCCTATGCCGACTTCCAAGATTGCTGGTCGACCGGAAGTACCCTATACATTTTGATGATCGGTAAATAAGACTATGATAAAAATAAATAAAAAATGTGCTTTAAAGCAATTTTAAGCAATTGTCGTCACTGTGGTGTGCTAGGTTGATCACACCTTTGACTGTGAGGTGCACTGCGGGGACTCAGGTTCGATTCCCGACCGCTCGTCGATTGGGGCTGGACTGGTGTTCTGGTTGGCTGTAAGAGATTGCTCTTGTAGCAATAAGTCCGCCATATGTATCAATTAGATACATTAAAATACAGAAAAATAAAGGGCTTTTCTTTTTGTTGAGTAAACCAAGAAGTTTTTCAGCAATCTAAGGCTGGTATCCCTTAGTATATAATATTAATTTCAAATTGATGTCTCAAGCCGTTTTTAAGAAAAAGATAGACGGATGGACAACCAAGTGACCTTAAAAGGGTTCCGTTTTTTCATTATGAGAGATAGAATCCTTAAATGAAAACATTTGCACCATAGAAACCCGGTATTTCTTTGTGTTTTAAATATCTTTTTGAAACCTCTGCCATCGTAGTCAAGTTTTTTCTTGCTAAGGAGCATAACATAATTATAAGAAGTACCAATCAATAATCATGTTGATAACATTACCATTTCTTTTGTCGTCACTCGCTTTCTGTTTAATAATTAATATTTTAATCATATTAGGTTGGCGCCAATATATGGAGTTATGGATAATTCATAATGTTAATTGAATATTTGACAGTTAAACGACCGGAAATGAAGTACCTCGTTTTTGGACACGTGCTTTATTTATTCATTGTTTTTCAGGTATGAGTAATTCTTCATGCTTTGTGAAGGTACCAATCTTATTACCGAGGATATTTTCAGTTTCATTTCATTCAACCCTTATTGCTCGTTGTGTTTTTACAGAAAATTTTTTCTACGTCAAATTTGATTACAGTTTTTTAACAGTTTTGTTAGCGACTAAGCGAGTAAACGAAATCTTATTATGAAGGATTTCATTTTTAACAGTTTTATGTCAGTTAATGGTTTTTTAACATTTATTGGTAAAATGTTAAATTAAGTCATATGACTAAAGATCTTATTACGAAGGATTTCTGTATGAAAACATTAGACCGATAAGCGTTAAATACATTTTAATTTTGCTAGATTATTCGCATATTTACTTATGCCTTCTAAAGTAATATTATATCTGATTAAAATCACTGTAGAAAATAATGGATCATCATACCCTAGAAAAATCATTATAAGATTAGAAGATGTAAACAGTCAGATGCGAGTAGAACTCGTACCCTGAGCGGTTTGTACCATTATATCATATCGTAAAGCTTAAATAAGTGGGAATTTTACAAATATATATAAAAACGGGAAATCCTAAAACCAAATTAATTGTTTTTGTGTAATAATTCCGCATACGAGTATAAATGATTTTTCAGTTGTTTCCTTTATTTTTGCTACAAAACCCTCTTTGGTATCTAATTTCAAGATTCTTGTTCAACGGGAAGTATTTGAATGGGTCAGCAGTTTTGATGAATTCAATTTAAAATACATAATATTTAAAAGCTTCTAGATCTTAAAAGATCTTGGGTCTAGAGGAGAGACCCATTTTTTTTATTCCGAGTCACGGAACCCTTAAAACACATTTCTGTTTCAAACTGAAATATGTGCTAAATTGTAACATCCCTGTAATACACCATGTTTGCTATTACAATTTTATTAAACAAAAATATTTATGATTATCTTGGACGGTAAATTTTTTTTATTTACAGCATGAGCGCAAGCAAGTAGCGGAATCTGTCTTTCATGTAATGTATCTTAGAGCACTGAAATTATGTATGACATAAAAAGCGGTCCAGTCGGGTTCGCACATGAAGGGTTCCGTACCATCGCACATCTATTAGTTTAGATTAATCTTATCTATTAATTTGGAACTTAGAACTAATAGCTTTTCCGTCTATAATATAGTATTGGAGTAACGACCAACAAGATGTACCTATCAGCTGCAACTCTGGTCAGTTAAGTTTAAATTTGAAATTGTAACCACAACAGGTCATGGTAGCTAAATAGTGCCCGCACGCCGGCACAGTCCCCGCATCAGTCAGACACAGGGACAACAAACGCCGAACCGCATGGTGTGCCAACTGCTAATGTTTTAATATAAGCTTAGTTATCAATATTTTATTATTTGATGTTTTACTATAGAATATGCATCAGAATCAGACCAAGTTTGATGCCTGCGTGTGACGCAGAAATAGAAAAAACCAAAATAATGCATTTTTTTAAGATTTCTTGTATGGGGAGATACCCCCTCCTTGTGATCTGACTTATTATCTTTTATTATCTTTTATTTGTCATGATAGAGGCCATAATAACATGTATCCTGCGGCAACTTCAAATGTCTAGCTAATAGGATTTAAAAGATACGGCCCTGTGATATATATAGACATAGTGACAGACCGATGGAAAGTGAAGGCTTAGTAATAGGGTTTGTTGGCACCCTTCGGGTATGGAACCCTATATAAGCTACTAACTCTACTGCACTATATGAGAAATTATGTCTTTCAAAACGAAAACAGAATTTTTTGATAAGAATTCTTATATAGGTCTTTTTTCCAGTATCATCTTCGCTGCCGTCAGATGGCATACTTATTTGAAGAACCATTATCATGAGTAATGTCAAGATTTCTAGACATAAAATAACTAGAAATCTTGATAGACTGATAGACAATCACTAGATATTTTAACTTGCTTTAGTTATAGCAATTAAATGTGAACCATCTTAAACAAAGTATTTAATTAAAAGTGCATTTTTGGAACTATTGTTCAGAAAAAATCTCTGTCAATATTTGGACAGCATTATGCTTACTAATTGATATCAAATATTGACTGAAATCAACACTGGCAACAATTTGGCTCCAGAACTGAGGAGATGAACAACTGCAGCAAACAGCTGCTTTCATGGACTAAGAAGATTTCTGAAGATATCAGAAGAGACACTGAACTACTATTATATAAAAGCTTAATCAGATCAGTACTTACATATGCAGCTGAAACGTGGATATTGTCCCAAACTGATGAAAAAACCCCTGCAATTTTTGAAAAATCCTCAGATCCATCTTTGGTGGGTTCTTTGAGAATTAGTTTTGGAGAAGGAGAACTAATGCCGAACTTTATCGCTTATTTAAAGAACCAGTTATAATCAAATTTATAAAAATTCAATGTATGAAGTGGGCCGGCTATGTAATTAGAATGAAGGAAGATAGAAAGACAAAATGAATTTTTCTTATTAAATCAACTGGCTCAAGACCGCTCAACTGTCCGTCCGTCAACTGGCGGACTGTCTACAAAGTGTTTTCGACACTTTCAACGTAACAAACTGGAAAATGATGGCGCCCAGAAGGAGGGCTTGGAACAGTCTGCTTGAGAAGACCAAGGTTCACCGAAGACTGTCGAGCTACTGTTGATGATGACGCTTACTAATTGAAACACTGCAAGATCCCATACAAGATTTTGTTTTAACGGCAGTTTAGATAATTTTTTTTAGGTTAAGGTTGATGTGCAAAACACGTCGACGAAATTTGTAGAATTTTTTATATATTATTCAAACTATAAATATTGTAACTTTAAAATTTAAAAATTATTTACCATTTAGTTTTGGTAAAAATCCCCCTCAAAAATTGAACAATTAACATTACAGAAAAGGCAGTTATTTCACCACTAAAACCAATAAAACTAAAAAATAGTTTTATTCAGATAACCCATTGACCGATTTATCTAAAAAACCAAGTCAATGTAAAGTGATGTTACATTGACCTTTTGAAAAATAAAAAAATATTGACCCTATGGTTTTGGTAAAAATATCTCTAAAAAATAGTACAATTTATATTACAGGAAAAGTAGGTATTTCACACTTCATTTTATTTAAGAAAGGCAATGAAAATGCAAAAGTTATTTTATTTTACAGATTGTTAAAATGATGTTATATTAACAGCTTGGAAAACAAAAAAAACTTCAATAAAAATTGTATAATAATTTTTTGGATTTTATGGTCACATGACAAAATGTTAAGAGATAAACAAGAATAACACGATTTTATCAATTTTTAATTAAATATTTTATTTTACAAGCAACATTCATTTCCTCCGCAGAGCGCTTTTGCGATGTCACTGTGTGCAGTGGTGGAGTCTCGGTGCGTTGCCACCGGGCTGTGCTGGCAGCGGGCTCGCCACTGTTGGGTGCGCTGCTGGCCGCACACGACGCACTCGCCGAGCCCGTGCTCGTCATCGACCAGGCTGAGCCGCGGCATTTGCGACCGCTACTCCGGTACCTTTACACGGGGGAGATGAGCGTGCACCATGTGAGTATTAGCCGAATTTGTTTTATTTTGAAAGGTGGTGCGTGAGCAATGGGGTTCGGTGGAATTGTGTATGTGAAACTATGTATGTATGTATTATGGAATGGTACATTCATGGCATTTATGTGGCTTCCATATCGGGTAATGTACATGTTTATATATAAAGATAATTGCGCATTATTAAACTTTTCCAGAGACCTCTTACAATTTAATTTACGTAAATAATTTCATTGCAGAGCTTTTAAAGTATTTTACACAGTAAAATTCCCAAGATCCGTTATGTCAATGTATAAGTCTATGACATAACCACAAATTAATTAACGTTTTGTGATACGTATTTTATTTTTACCTTTAAAACACGAAAAACATTCTTGCTTATTCAGTTTACAAATTTTTATTTGATGACTAGGTACCGTGCGAGTTTGTCCCCATGGAATTTCAAATTACAAGTGCCATGGTTTAATCCGTTCATTTTATGTTCTTATGTTAGACACAAATAATTAGTTTAGTTTAAACCCCATGTGGACATACGTGCTCTCTCTTGGCCTGTCCAACTATCCACTTTCGCGTTTTCCTATAGCACTTCGCTGCCATAACTAATGGTGAAATAACTATGTGGTAAAATTTTAACTTCGTTAACTTTAAAACCGTAACGTATATTACAATGAAGCAAAAACTATATTGGTTCCAGAGTTACTATCTATAACCTGTCTAGCTTAATTTCGAGTTAAATGTGATCATACATATAGAAAATTGTTTTTTAACTTTGGTTTTTTTTAGTAATCGAATATGTAAAAGGAAACGGTATTTAAAACCTGAAATTACAAAAATTACAAACACTTCAATTTTATTTGTCTGTATAAATGAGATTTTTCAATATTTAACCAATTTAATGCCAACAAAATATTTTCAAAATCGCCAATATTTAGTTCTATTTAATCAAAAATGGTTTTTTTGTAAATACTTTTCAGTGAAATTAACTTATTTTAAAAACATTAATAAAATACTTTTATTTTTCACAAAAAAATTACTTAAATTGCCTTGTGATGGATGTATAATAATTGAAAACTATCTTTACTAAAACAATTTGTTTGCCTTTCTGATATCTGCAACATAGTCACCCTACAGATTTCGCTGAAATCTGGAATACAAAATTTAGAATACAAATGAATATAGAACTAGTACGCATATAAATACTTAAACATAATTTTCGTTGCATTTTTAAAATTTTTTGTATTTGGATGAAACACTGAGGATTAATCCTATAGTGTTTCAACGACATATAACATCATCCTAGCGCCATCTATGAGACCATTTTTTTTGGGTAAATACAGACCTTTCTTATGATTATGAGTGAATTTGTATAGTATGGGCAATTATTTTTTAAAAAAAACAAACATTTGAATGTTATCATTTCATTTCAAAATCATGAATGGCCATGATGATTTGATACATTTTTTGGAATATCCTGCAGAAAATAAAGTATATATGATTAATAAAGAGTAGTTTTTAAATAATTATATTCTTTATTATATATTAATCTTTTATTATTAAATAATTATATTTAAGTTAATAAAATTTACAATAGCACTAATAACATTATGCAATTTGTTTTACTATCTAATGTTTCATAATTATGTTTAACAGAGCCAAAAACCGTCGTAGAAGTTTCACTTCTGCCACAGGGTGCATGCTGTTAATTTTTTTTTAATTTAGCTGATTGCAAATTACGTTGATGCTAATTTCAGGTTATATATATTATAATTTGAAGAAAATTCTGAAAAATACCCCTCTCATATCTTCCGCACTAATATAACTCTGTATGTAAAATTTCAGATATAATTGATTCATTAGGATTTACTGAATTAAATAACAAACGAACAGATTTTCAAATATTTAAATACATATACACGGTGTCATAAATTCTCGTTGAAATAAAATGTAAAACACACCCTTTTTCTAATTGAGTGCAAAAAAATGTTACACATAACTCTTTTTAACACACCCAGTACTTGCCTGTAGCGAGGTGCTTACTCGAGCAGCTAGTTATCTGCGTTGTTTTTTGCTGGTTATTCCACTGAGCGGCGCTGAATAATGTGCGCAAGTATCGTGTGTATGAAAAAGATGACAAATAATTATGAATATTTTTTTTTTATTTATAAAAAAATACATCTTCTAAATTTTATTTTAATGACAATCAACTATTTTTCAGTCAACGAATAATGTCTTTCTTTGTCTGACACTTATTCCCGGACACCGTGTATATTGATAAGGATTTAGACCAACTACAGTGTAAATTGATATCTTTGTCTAGTAAGTATCCCCTTGATTTGTGCAGTACTGTACACAACTGTTCATTAAGTTAATATCTGTGTCTAATAACTATCCACGTAATTATTTATGCCTAGGGGAATATGAGCCATAGAATTAGAATCTTAAAAAACCTATATGCTGAACAGTCCTACAACCTTTATGTATGGAAAAATCCACTTCGATCAAATCTGTAATATATATCTTACTAGAGTGTAAATTTAATCTCTCTAGTAAGTATTCACATCATTATTTATGCCTATGGGAATACGAGTCATAGAATTGTAATTAAATTTATTGTGATGACGTTTATGTAAACCTGACAACTCTATGTAAGTATCCACTTTATTATTTATGCCTAGGGGAATACGAGCCGTAGAATTAGAATCTTATAAAGCCTATACGCTGAACAGTCCTATAACCTTTATGTATGGAAAAATCTACTTTAAATAATTTAATAGTATGCATCCAACTATTATTTAAATTGATATCTCTTGTTTAGTAAATATCCACTTCATTATCTATGCCTATGGGAATATAAATCATGGAATTAGAAGTGTGTGTATAACCTGACGTTTATTAATGGAAAAATCACTTTGATAAATTAAGTAATGCGTATACAGCTATAGTGTAAATTGACATGTCTGTCTAATAATTATCCACTTCATTATCTATGCCTATGGGAATATAAATTGTGGAATTAGAATTGTGTATATAATCTGACAACATTTATTAATGGAAAAATTGCTTTTGATAAATTCAGTAGTGCATATATAACTATAGTGTAAATTGGCATCTCTGAACAATAATTATCCATTTCATTATCTATGCCTATGGGAATATAAATCATGGCATTGGAATTGTGTGTATAACCTGACATTTTTTTATGGAAATATCACTTGATGAATTCAGTAGTGCATATACAACTATAGTATAAATTGGCATCTCTGTCTAATAATTATCCACTTAATTATCTATGCCTATGGGAATATAAATCATGGAATTAGAATTATGTGTATAACCTGACATTTTTTTTATGGAAAAATCACTTGATAAATTCAGTAGTGCATATAGAACTATAGTGTAAATTGGCATCTCTGAATAATAATTATCCATTTCATTATCTATGCCTATGGGAATATAAATCATGGCATTGGAATTGTGTGTATAACCTGACATTTTTTTTATGGAAAAATCACTTGATGAATTCAGTAGTGGATATACAACTATAGTATAAATTGACATCTCTGTCTAATAATTATCCACTTCATTATCTATGCCTATGGAAATATAAATCATAGAATTAGAGTTGTGTGTATAACCTGACATTTTTTTTATGAAAAAATCACTTTTGAAAAATTCAGTAGTGCATATAGAACTATATATTGATATCTCTTTCTAATAAGTATTCTCTTCATTATTAATAATATATGAGTATTAGATATAGAATCATATAAAAGCTGTACAGTAAGCAGTAGTATAATTTGTATAATCTTCAGGTATGCCCTATAGATTATACAAATTGTACTTTGTTCAGTTCAAAAGTGTATCTATATGACAAAACAAATGTTCACGCTTATTATAACGGTGTTGATGTGAATGGCTCCTATACAGAGAATCTATAACTATAAGTAGATAAATATAATGTGATATTTCCATTGCAGTCGCAGTTGGCTGGGCTGCTGAAGACGGCTGAGGAGCTTCGCATCAAGGGTCTCTCCGACATCAAGTGGAGCAGCGGAAAGGGGCCCCAGCCGCAGCCGACAGGTTCGTTTCCTTTCGCTTTTGAAGGTTTCAGAACGTTTTTACTGTGTTTGTTCCGAATGTGTGTTCTTAAATGTTTATTTAGAAAATATAACTTTAATACAAAATAGATAAATTACTCTTACATCGACTTTTAGATATATGGCCTTAGCCCTCGGAGTAGATATGTTTTCAGGATACCTGGACATTCCACTTTCCTAAATATTGTTTGTTCAATTTTTGAAATAACTTTACTCTCAGTATCAAAAAGCCACTTTCTGTATGTAATTGCAAAAAAACTCAAGAAAAACCATATCTCCCAATTTTAGTAACTTAATTACATATTGAGCTTCATAATTTTGGTTTTATTTGTCAAATACTAGTCGTTTTTTTTTTTGGGAAGGTTTATTGTTGTTTTTTTTAGAAAGCTATGATTTCCATAATCATACATTTCACTAAGCTTGGCTGGAAGCAATTGCTCTTGTAGTAATAAGTTCTAATTTAAGTATAACATATACACTAGTGTGACACTACATCTATGCCGTAATAGCGGCTGGTACCCGGCGTTTGCAAAAAGCATTGAATTAACAGTATAACTGATATTTATTTTTTAGGGTTCTGTTCTTCAAAAGGGAAACAGTATCCTTATAAGGTCACTCAGATGTCTGTCTGTCACAACCATTTGAGAAACTTGAAATTTGGCATAGCAATAAAACATTAACTTGAACGTATATCAACAGCTATCAGCCAAAAATATTTGTATGGAAATTTTAGAGGGGAAAATTAGTACTCGAAAATTTTTTTTCAATTCTATGTATAGTACGGGGTATTGTTTGAAAGGGCTTATAGTAAGGGTCCCAAAAATATTCTTATTATATTTTTAGGTAGAATATTTTGAGACATGTACTGAAGAATGTAAAAAAAAGGTATTTTACCCCCTTATTCTTGAAACTACTCAACATAAAATTATAAAAAAAATACAAAGGTTATAGGCAATCCCAGATCCAACCCCAGATCTTATTTCTGTCTAAATTTTTAAAATTTACTGCACTGTGTTTTAATTTATATAAAATATATTGTAGGTATATTTTGTGGGCAACAAACATTGCAACTGTAGTGTGTTTAGTAGTAGTGTTTCTTCAAATAAATTGAAAATGAAGAAAAAAATCCAAAATCTTTTTAGAGCCACAAAAGAGACGTGACAAGTGTCGAACGGTGGAAAGGGAGTGTTTCTACTTTGTTGGTATGAAAAATAGCAAATATTTCGGGCTGTCCCAGAAACTAATGAATGAAGATAGGATAATAAATTTTGGATAATAAATTTGGTCATTATGAAGACAACAATTCCAAAATTTTATTAGAGCCACAAAAGAAATTTGCCGCATCATGATAAGTTATGTAAAATAGAAAAATAGACTAGTTTTGTAATCCATACGTGTGTGGTTAAAGTAAACCAGAATGGTCAAAAAATTATTAATGAAAAATACAAAAAACAGTAGTAATTTTATGAAACAAAGTATATTTTTGTGAATCGTTATAAGTTACTCAACATTTTTTTACATTTCTTTTAACGCTGGTTCCCTTTATACAAACATATGTATAGATTATAAAACCAGCAATACTTTTATTTCAGATAAATATACTCTAGAAATTGAGTCATTCTCTGACTTTGTCAGGTTTCATTGTCTATAAAATTGCTGTCGCATATCTTCTTTGAATATGAAAAAAACTTTGGATTTTCCTTTTAACTTTAATAAAAATATATAAAAACTTAGAAGAAGTGTCATAGCTCCACCTTTATTCATCCTTTCTGAGATGCTAACCCTCCCTTAAAGTGGTGTTAGCACAGACGAATAAGTAGATAAAACATACAGACAGACGAACCATCTGATAAAAGTTCCAAAAACGCATAAAACGCTCTAAAAAATATAATTGTGAAACCCAATTGATATCATTCCAGTAGTTTAAACATGATCCAAAAATGCATTGTTCTGTTCGTTTCCCAATCTATCTTCTCCAAAAATGTTTTAAAATTACAAAATTTTTAGTCTTTATCAAACCATACATTTAAAAGGAAAACATTTAAATCGTTATATTTTTAAAAAAGATATCACAAACCAAAAAATGTTCGAGAAGGATATACGCACATATGCACACACGTGTTGACCACCATGTTTAACAAAAAAATAGTGCGGGTCGAATAGACGTGATAAGTGTTAGATAAATTTAATCTACCAATTTGCTGTTCTTTTTTTGTCCGTTTGTGTGTGTATGATTAATATATTTTCTAATCTGCACTTGGTTGCACACGTCCTAGGTTTTTTTTATGGAGCTTATTCTTGCTAACGTTTTACCAATAGACGTGGTACAATTCCCGAAAATTGCATCAAACCGACTTTTTATTTTACGAAAATTTATGTGTTTCTCTTTGTCATTTTATTTTTTTTTGAAATGACATTCAATACTCCATTAATTGGAAAAAAGTTATCCGTTCCAAAGTGCAATTGTACTTAAATACAAACAGAAAAAAAGACACCACAGACACCCAACTGGATGAATAGAAACTGAATTGGTTTCATACAGAACATTAACCACACCTCGAATAACATCAAATAAACCAGTCAAGTACGAGTCGGCTAAGCACTATGAGAGTTCCATACTCACTTAGACCCAAATATTTAAGGATACATTGACTAATATGTCTATCATAGGCTTAAAACATCACGAATTTCTCAAAAATACTACTATAATTGGAAAAAAATTATTGTTTAATATTGATTAAAAGTTTTAGAACTGTCCATTTATTATTTGATCCGTTCCAAAATGTAATTGCATTTAAATACAAACAGAAAAAAAGACTAACAGACAGACAACTAGATGGACAGAAACTGAATTGGTTTCGTACAGAATAGGAACCACACCTCGAATAACATCAAGTAAACCAGTCAATTACGAGTCGACCACGCACTACGAGAGTTCCATACTCACTTAGACACAAATGTTTAAGGATACATTAGTCAATGTTTAAGGATACAAAGACATAATTTTTAAGCCCTTTTTTATACGTGTTTAAGCTTTCTCGAAACATAACGCTACATTGTTACTGATAAACTTGGATTAAAAGTTTATATTTTGCATAAATAGAGCATAGATAAAAACGTTAATAATAAGCTTTGTATATAACAAGCTCGTCATAAATTTGTATCTGTCACACTATTCCGACCTCGAGCTAAGTTTAACTTTGGTATAACCTAAAAAAGTTGACATTTCGGCAAGTGTGTCTAAGAGCATGTCAGTTTTTGCAATTCGGTTGTGTTTATAAATATTTTGAAGAAAACTGTTTTATTTAATTATAAATAATATTTAATATAATATTTAATTTATTTCGTGGAGCTGCAGCGGGCACAATATTCATTGAAGAAAAGAAATTAAATAAAGTCTTTCAAGTAATATTCCAATTTGTTGTTAAAATAATTTTAAAAAATGCATAATCTTGATAATGATATATAAACATATATTTTAGGGTGAATTGTGACATTTTTCCAAAATTTGTTGTGAAACTTTTAAATCAACCATTATTTTGTTTATGCTATCCTGATAACGTTTTCACATGCGGGTCTTGCTCTTTTTTCAGCATCTTATGCTGTTTCATAATTGGAATAAAGCGGCAAAAACAAGATGAGAGCAATTAAAAAATTATATAAATTTAAACGATGCTTTAAAGATGTCATCTGATGTGACAGATGTAATTTGTATTCACAGTCATAAACAAAACTGCATATTTTTATTTATCGAAGACAAGCGTCGTTAACATGTTTGATTTTTTAAGTAATTTTTATAGTAGTTATTCTATTGTTTTATTGAGTTTATTAGTAGTAATTAATACCTTCGTTATACCAACCTTATGAACGGTATAAGTATTCTCAGAATAAGAGGAGTATAACTTAAGTTTAAACATTTTTTATTAGTAACAGTGTAAATCATTTAAATACTGTTTCTACTTTTAAGCCAAGGAGCTCAGAAATATTATGTGTGATTTTTGAGACCCTTTCCAATTTTCTTTAGAAGCCTGTGATGCTGTCCAGGTTCCATTCACATCCTTTGGGTACAGAACCGTTTTTTAACCATTTTAGTGCCATGGTTTTTTACTCATATATACTTAAAAGTGCCAAAGAAATTGTTTTTGATGTCATTTACTCTTGTCTCGAAAAAAAACTGTATCTCTTCCAAAAATTATCCAATTTTAATAACTTTTTCGGTGGTTTCTTAATAAAAACTTGTACAAGGATAATAAAGTACAAAGAAAATTATGGAAATATATATTGTGAACAAAAATTATAACAAAAACTGGAATCAAGGTCACATTGTATTTTCGCAGTCCGGTACATCCTCCGTATCAGCAAAATAATTGTTATCATCACTATTACTCAAAATTTGCACTATAATATCACTCCCACTAGCACTTTCTTCACAACTTGAAAAACAATCATTTTCACTCGAATTATTTTCGTATTCCGACATTATGGGTTCAAAATTTTCTTTTCCTGGATCTTTTTTATATTATAATTACTAATAATATTATAATTTGAACTTTATGTAACACGTAGAAAGATAAAAATTAGCGATGCGTGCGAGCCACTTCCCCTACCGTGCGCTAAACAGCAACTGATTTCTCGATCACCATCGCGTTCGTGTCAAATTTAGTTAGTACGCGCACGAGCACGATCTTCTGCACGCACTTCTTTTGAAACATTGGAACCAAAATCTGTAATAAAATGTCAAACAGCTTCTTTATATAAAAATATTTTGATTACAAAAAATTCAGTTTTTTATCTAAATAACTGATAAATTGATTCTGTAAAAGTGAAAATCTACATTTCATAAAACTTACCGACTGTTTTGAGCCTCTCGTAAGTAAGTTGCAATAGAACTTGCTTTAATAATAAAATCAAAAGTGAAGGAAAAGTCTCACTTGAAACAATCTGCCCCCTTAAGAAATGAAAATACTCGGTATTTTTAGTCTATACAATGAAAAACACAATCAGAACTTGGGCTGCTCTAGCAATTTTTTTAAACTTAAAAACTATATAAATTGTGTATTGAATATATTTGGCGTTAATTTTGTAAAAATTAATTATTTACAATTAAATGAAACTACGTGATGTAGTATTATTTCTACTTTCTTTAAGTTTTTTACTACGACCTAGGTTTCGTTGCATTACAACATCTTCAGGTGGGATATTAGCAAAGATTAACTTTTAGGAACAACCAACAGCATTTATATGTTTCAAACACAATAGCGGAAGCCTGGTTTGTGCAGATTTTTCATTGCTCATGTTAGTGAGTTTATTGCAGGGACGCAGTGTAGGTTTTATTATATTACCGAGAGTTATAAATAATACTACATCACGTAGTTTCATTTAATTGTATAGAAATTGTTATAAAATTAAAACTGAATAAATTAATAAATACAGTACTTTAATCTTCATTTAATAAAAGAAATACAAAAATAGAAAAAACACTGATTATTCAAAAGTTTACCTATTTATTATCGGTCTAATCCTCATCCGACTAATCCACGATTGCTGCACCTCTCATATCCAAAATAGAATGTCACAGATGTTATATATGCGCAAGACGTTACCATTCTTGCGCCTACTTTATATTAACAGTGCTACTAGGCCAGTACTGTTGGGATTTTATATTCTAACCAAAGGCTGTTATTCTATGACATGGTGTGGCGAAACTGATAATTTTGGGATAGAAAAGAACGAATAGATGTTGATACGTAAAATTATAACGCAGCATTTTTGGCACGTAAATATATAATGATGGCGATCTACCCGTAATAAATAATTAATTATCATTAAACATGTAAAAATGTTATTACAGTTGCATTTCAAATAATGATTTTTTTCTTTTTTTTATAGCGATATAATTTTAGCATTTTCAATGTATTGTATATTATAATAGATAAAATAATAAGTACAATGTGTATAACAATATATAAATTGTATAAAAACTACATCTTAGCATTTTCAATGTATTGTATATTATAACAGATTAAATAATAAGTACAGTGTGTATAACAATATACAAATTGTATAAAAACTACACGAAATCGTTAAAAAAATGCAAAAATTTAAGTTTATTCATAAAAATTTATTTTGTCACCGTCAAAAAGAAATTACTCGCATTTCAACTGTGATAATGCCGGACCCACACTTCCATACACTTGTCGTAGGCCGAAAGTGGTATGTATGACCTTTAATTTTTGCTCTGAATTCCGTTTAATATCCTCAATCGATCAATCAATGTCTTCAATTGATTCATACCACCAGTTGATGCTCTATTTGCAAGAATTAAGCTCTTTCGGTACCAATTTTGCTGTGACGCATCTCATGCACTCATACATTGATTATAACTCCATGGATGGTCGTATTATCTATGTTCAACTCTCAAGCCCACTCTGTAATACTGAATTAACAGTGATAGACGTTAAAGACCATCTGGGACGAGGCAAATCTTCGACTAATTCATGTCCCTCTTTGAACAATTTTTACCACCGAGTCACCATAGATAGGCCTTTTTAATGATTCGGCACAAGAAATTTTGTTTGAAACACAAAATTTAAGGAATCTCTTCGTTCAAGTAATTTATAGATAATAAAGTTTGCAGAGCAACTTTAGGGTTGACCTGTTACAACAGCTGCTGTAAATACAGTACTTGACAGATAGATCACATTCAAGTTTGGCTTGGTAATTAAGACCAACTTAACAAAAATAAAATATTTTACCAATTACTTTTTTTTATTTAACAATTCCGGGTAGTTTTTATACAGAAGATAAAACAAAAAATAACATGCTGCAAGATTGTACTTCATGTGAAGATACATAATTTACAGCAATTTCAGGCTATCTCGAACCATTTCTGAAAAAAAAAGGGCATTGACAGACAGATGGACGGACGGATGGGTAACCAAGTGATCCTGTAAGGTTCCGTTTTTTAATTTTGGAGGACAAAAACTGAAATAGATTTTATTAGAAAAACATCCTTATTGCTTGAAATAATATTTTTATATTCTTTTGTATTTTATACATTTAAGACCCTTCAAAATATTTTTGTCAGCTTTTCAGAGCACCGTACAGTGGGGGGCACCACTAGTCACCTCTAAATTCCACAAAGGCTACAAGGTTTTTTGCGTTTTTAAAATTATTAAAAAAATATTTTCTATGTAATCTAAATTTCGACCACTTGTACTAACTCTCAATAGGCCACTGTGAATAATTTCTCCGCTTAACCTTTCCGATTTCAGCAACGCCAGCAACCAATGAGGAAAGTGGCCCCGCGAGGTGGGATGCGGCGGAGACTGCCAGGACAGACACTCGCACTGACTCTTCACACTCTGTCAATGGTGAGCGGTTAATTTTTATTTATCACAGTACTTAACTCTCTGTATACTAACAGGATAAAGTATTTATGCCGGGGAAAGGAAATAATTCGTCCAAAAGGGTCTTTGAAAAGTTTAAAAAAAATTTTATCTGTTAAAAGTTAACTCGTGAAAGTTTGCTCATGCTATGGAAATTAATTTGTATACTATAGTCGATGCTAACAAAGTCATGGATAGTTAGTGTAGCTAAAGATATATTTAGCTAGAGAGAAATTATATTTATACTTTATTCCATTCTGTCTTATCCTTGTTTGTAAATAAATCAAAATGACAGTTGAGGTTTTTTCTTATATTCACGTTAGTCTATTGATATATTTAACTAGAGAGAAATTATATTTATACTTTATTCCATTCTGTCTTATCCTTGTTTGTAAATAAATCAAAATGACAGTTGAGGTTTTTTCTTATATTCACGTTAGTCTATTGATATATTTAACTAGAGAGAAATTATATTTATACTTTATTCCATTCTGTCTTATCCTTGTTTGTAAATAAATCAAAATGACAGTTGAGGTTTTTTCTTATATTTACGTTAGTCTATTGATATATTTAATTAGAGAGAAATTATGTTTATACTTTATTCCATTCTGTCTTATCCTTGTTTGTAAATAAATCAAAATGACAGTTGAGGTTTTTTTCTTATATTCACGTTAGTCCATTGATACATTTAACTAGAGAGAAATTATATTTATACTTTATTCCATTCTGTCTTATCCTTGTTTGTAAATAAATCAAAATGACAGTTGAGGTTTTTTCTTATATTAACGTTAGTCTATTGATATATTTAACTAGAGAGAAATTATATTTATACTTTATTCCATTCTGTCTTATCCTTCTTTGTAAATAAATCAAAATGATAGTTGAGGTTTTTTCTTATATTCACGTTAGTCTATTGGTATATTTAACTAGAGAGAAATTATATTTATACTTTATTCCATTCTGTCTTGTCCTTGTTTGTAAATAAATCAAAGTGACAGTTGAGGTTTTTTTTATTATATTCACGTTAGTCTTTTGGTATATTTAACTAGAGAGAAATTATGTTTATACTTTATTCCATTCTGTCTTATCCTTGTTTGTAAATAAATCAAAATGACAGTTGAGGTTTTTTCTTATATTCACGTTAGTCTATTGGTATATTTAACTAGAGAGAAATTATATTTATACTTTATTCCATTCTGTCTTATCCTTGTTTGTAAATAAATCAAAGTGACAGTTGAGGTTTTTTATTATATTCACGTTAATCTATTGATATATTTAACTAGAGAGAAATTATATTTATACTTTATTCCATTCTGTCTTGTCCTTGTTTGTAAATAAATCAAAATGACAGTTGAGGTTTTATTCTTATAATCACATTAATAAAAGTTGTAATTAAAAAATATCATTTCTTTTATTGGTACATATTTACACTGTGTAAATAATGTTTTACTTATGTTATTGAAAATGATCGGTGTACACATTTACACTGTATAAATAATGTTTAACTTATGTTATTGAAAATGATCGGTGTACACATTTACACTGTATAAGTAATGTTTAATTAATATTACTGGAAATTATTAGTGTATAAATTTACACTGTACAAATAATGTCTAATTTATAGTATGGAAAATTATTGGTGTACACATTTACGTTGTATAATGTAATGCTAATAATGCCGAACATTGACATTTAAGTTTTTTTAATGGTACTTTTTTTTAAATAAATATATCTAACATTAAAAGCAACCTTCAAAAATATACAGTCAGGCAAAAACTGTTACAAAAAAACACTGCCGTGTACTGTGTACAAAACATGTATTCTACATTGCAAAGTGGTATTAACACTTGTTTAAAAATAAAATGTCACAATCTTTTTTTTTCTTCCACTTATACATATAAGTATATTTGTTACATAGCATCTACCTGTTTTGCCTCCTTTACTTTTTCTGGCTCATTTAAGCATCACGTTAGACAGACAGTTGAATATTGTCTATAGTACAGTGTTTGAAGATAAAAAGGATGTTACCTCCGAATTCTTTCAGATAACACCAATTGATGTGAGTATTTTGGCAGTAAATAAGGAATAACCCAAAGATCAAAAATTAAATGGTGCCGATGTGTGATTTTACCATGGAGGTGGTTCCCACCCTTTCTTGGAAGTGGAAATACAACAATTTTAAATAACTGAATTTTTAATATCAGAACTGACGAAGATCAATAGAGTAGTAATAGATTGTGAGCAAAAAATGTTCTATAAAGTTTTTTCGATAAATCATTACTTTTTGAGTTATTCATGATTGAAAATGTTGATTTTACATCAAAAAATGCATGTTTTAGAACGGTTTTACATGAATAACTCGAAAATTTCACATTTTATCAAAAAAAGTGTAATTACAAAAAATAAAGCTTATAAAAAAATGAGAAGAATGATATTTTTTTTTTCTTTAGATGTAAAAGTAACCAAGCTATGGCTCATAGAAGGTAACATCTCGTTTGCCGAAAAGTAAAATAAAAGCATTTAATGTTTAATAATGAAAAAACGAAGCATTATTCGGAGAAAAGTCATCAGACCTTTTTTAGAGTACAAGAAAAGACCTCGAAGGTTCTTAAAATGTTTTTTTAGTTAGCTCAAAAACTAATAGAGTCATCATGAAAATAGAATTATTCATTCACTTTTTCGAAGAAAAAATAATATTTGAAACCTGTGGCATTTCCACAAATATTAAAATTGAACCTAATCCCTTTATACATGATTTTATCTAAGTACCAATAATACATTCTAGAAGTTTGATCGGCTTAAAATGCTAAGTTTTGAAAAAGGCTGATTTATTTGAATTTGTTATTAATTTTTCAACAATTTTTTTTTCAAAGTAATTCGTAAACTAAATAAGATATCACCTTCTATGAGCCATAGCTCGGCCACTATTGCATCTAAAGAAATAAAAAATACCGTTCTTCTCCGTTCTCATAAACTTCATTTTTTATAACACTTTTTCGATAAAATGTTAACTTTTCGAGTTATTCACTCCACTAGGGTAAAAGCACGCATTGGCACTATGTAATTTTTTATATTTGGATCATAATCCCCACTTACCACTGACAAAATTTCACCAATCGGTGTTATGTGACAGATTTCAGAGCTAGACCTTCAAACAATTTACTTCTACGGGAAAATAACACTGATTTCAGATATTTCACTTCAACACATTACAAAGTAAATTATGTGTAACAAATGACACATATAGATATGGACTTCGTACATGTTCGAATATTGAATATTTTTTCGAAATGTTTTATACCTCTGAGTTTTGGGTGGCTCTAAATTTCAAAATTCATTTTCAAAATTTCATTTGTAAAATATCTGTGTAATATTGATAGTTATAACATTATTTACCGAGACAATGTATTAAGTTATTAGAATGAATTACAATGAGTGTGTAGTCGTCAACTGATTTAATATATATTTGTGCCAACCATATTTTAACTGTCAAATTGGTTTGTTTACAAACATTCTCTTTTGACATGGAATGGAGTATAGATAGAAAGTATTTGTATAACTCTAAATAGCATGTGTATACGTTTGTCCAAAATAGATAGAAGCAGAGTGAAAAATTGTGTTCTAATTGGAAGCAAGATGAATTTTTGTCATGTTTCAATATATTTTACAGTTATATCATTTACTTGCGGATTCCAAATGAATTGACCAATTGGTGGGCTAAGCTCTTTTACTGTAGAAGAAAATGTAATCGTTGAGCCGTTAACAGCTAGTTGTGGCAACTCATCCGCGCATACTTTCTCCAGTTTTTGACCGCTGACAATAATAGCTTGTTACTCAATAAGAATAATCGGAAGAGACCCTACCGTCTGCTCCATTGTCTGATTAGATGTAGATCTGTGTTAAAGTTATGCAAGTAGGAAGAGTTTTAATTTGAGTTGCAACATTTTTGGCGCACTAGCAATTAGTTGAAAGAGAGTTGCTACACTTTAGGATTGATAAAAATCAAAAATAGCAGTAGAGTTTTGGAATTCCACCTTGCTCAATAAGGCTGATTCATTCTGAAAAGATTTTCATCATTCTTGCGACCGTGAGAATGGGAGTGACATTTTTAAGGTCGTTTAGGTGTGCATGTGTCACAAAGAATCTTTTGTCTGATGCTGGTAGGTCTCATCTAAATGCTGCCTTCTGTCGCCTGATATTTTTCGAGAGGTTATTTAATAACTTAGTAAAACATCAAAACCTCAGTTGTTTAGTGTCTTTAAAGGATTCTACATATCCGCTGACAACAAAGCCACTGACTTAATCGGTGGCTTCATGTCTCATAAGTTGGAAAATTTGGTCAATGGCACAAAATCAGTAACTTGTTTTAGGTAGGAAGGACGTCACTATAGCTCGAGTGTCGTCGGCAACTGAGCATGTATGCAAGTTGTGGACATGTTGCCAATATAAAGCTGCCGACCCCAAAAAACCGAGCTTTGTCGGCAGAATGATAATTGAATAATGTACATTATGCAATCATTAGAGTTTTAACAATCACACATAAACTGGTATGCATTACCTATCCATTCCAGATCTGCAACGATCTGGGTATGCTAATGATGTGTAGATTTAAAACAATCTATAAATTAAATATCGCAAACCCTGAATAAAATGTAAATTTAGTAGCCTTTTACACGTTTACGTGTCATGTTTAATAACCTTACGTTATTACGTGTAATCAGCGCTTGTATACCAAAGTTAGATCTCGTGCTATTTACGTGTGATAATAACCCTTTGGAAAACTTATAAATTGAACGTCGCAGACATGGAACAAAACAGTTAACAATCAAAAAACAGAAAAATTTTAGTACAAAATTCAATTTTTGCCCTGTTGAGAAATTTGAAATTTAAAAATTTCAAATAAAAAGTTATTAATATAACTAAAAATACGCAGAAGCATTAAAAACTTAATGCGTTATTATATTAATATAAACAATATTTGTGAAGTAATATTTTTATGAATGTTTATTAAATAATTTTTTTTATTTTAATGAATATAGTTTTTGGTATGATACATGTAAAATCTTTGACTAAAATGACGAATCTCACATTTTCATTTGAATTTAACTACACTCTTAGTTCCAGTAGAAACTACTTGCTTCTTGATATATCCTATCTTCCCAAACAGTCACGATAATTTGAATATATAAATTGTACGTGTTTGTCTGAATTTGGCTATGCTGTCTGTTCCCGTAGCAACTACTTATATATTCACAAGTACTCTATACTTATTTATTGACAAGTACTCTATACTTCTTTATTGACAAGTATCTTCCCAAATCACTTTGATAATGTGAATATATAAATTTGTACATGTTAGTTCGAATTTGACCATGCATTTCCCGTACAAACGATGTGTTTCTTAATACATACTATCTTCCCAAATAGCTACGATAATTTGAATATATAAATTTGTATGTGTTCATCCGAATTTGACTACGATCTCACTTCTCGTAACAACTACGTGCTTCTTGATTTATACTGTCTTCCCAAATAGCTACAATAATTTGAATATAATATTTTTTATGTGTTTTTCTGAATTTGACTGAAGAGTACAGAGAGCGTAGTTACAGAACTGAGAGCGTCTCAGTTCTGTAACTACGTACTTCTTAATATGTAGTATATCCCTTAATAGCTATGATAATTTGAATATATATATATTTGCATATCCTATACTATTAAACGAGCAATTCGTATGTATGTATATCTATGGCTCTAACGATTTCGTGGCTATGGGATTTCGTGGATAAAATGGCTCTAACGATTTCGATGAAATTTGGTACATTTATTGCTTGGGTGATTATGATTATATTGAATAATTTCGAGATGAGTCATGTTGGTTAATTATTTTGGAAATGGCAGTCATTTAAAATTTCCAAAATTACTATGAACACTATCATTATGACTTAATCAGTTTTGAATGCAAAAACATAGGTGAACAGGCGGGGAAGGGGAGAGGAAGATGAAGTGTAAGGGGAAGGGGAAGGGAAGAAGTAGGTGAAGGGGAAGGAGAGAAAGGGAAGTTGATGGGTGAGGGAAAGGTGAAAGGGAAGGTTAAGAAGGAGGGAAGGGAGCGGGGAAGAAAGGGAATGGAAAGTTGGAGGGAGTGTAAGGGGAAGGGGGAATGGGAGCGGAAGGGGATGGGAAAGGGAAAGAGGGGAAAGGGGTAGGGCAAAGGCAAGGCCAAGTGGAAGCTGAAGTGAAAAGGGAAGGGGATGGGGAAGCTGAAGGGGAGGGGAAAGGTAAGGGGAAGTGGAAGTGGATGAGGGAAGGAAATGTGAAGGTGTAGGAAAAGGTAGGGTTGTGGGCGGTTTGGGAAGAGGAAGGAGAAGAAGAACCACGTTGATGATAATGTTTGTCGATTCTATCGAGATTCAATCATTAAACGCGCAATTTCATGTTCCTATGGAAAATTTGAAATACACCGAGCAAAGTTCAGTATTCCAGGTACTATGTATATGCACAGAGCAAAAAAAATTTATCACTTATTATTTATAAAAATTTTTTTATATTTTTCCATTATCTAAAAAGAGACTTTAATTATAGACTTAGTTTGTGTTTTTTTTTCATAAAATATGTTTCTCCTAAACTGCAGAGAATTGCTGTACGCTACTAGTTTTTCATTTTAAATGTATATTTGATTCCGCAGGTGGTCCTCCGCCCCTTATCAAACTTCCAGTCCCGAGCCCGGCTAGGAAACGAGAAATGACCAATGAACCGTGAGTATCTTTTGTTTACATATTTATATATTAAGACTAATGTATGTGAAACTTAGAATATAAATATAAGTCCATACTTATTGGTTCAATAGCAATCTCTACAAGGTTGCTCATGTAACTAAGAAATTCTGGTGATGTGATGAAAAGCAAAAAAATGTTCCAGTGTGATAAAAAAAATCCACGACAAATTAAATTTATTATTGAGGATGAGAAGAGAGAAAAAAATGTACTGGAAATTAGGTCAGGTGGGATTAATTCAACCAACTTGTAAAGATATTTACAAGGGTAAGGTTCCGATGTCAGGATCCAGCTGATTATAGCATTGTGTCAAAAATTTCCTTTGTTTTTCAAAAAATTTCTCGACTAGTAATTTAAGAGATAAAGACGTAGGATAAGTAATTGGGTATTTAAAATATATATAAAAAAATTGTGCGTATACTTATGTACGCGCATTAGAAGTTATATTTCTTTGATATAATAAATCTATATTCAATCAAATAACTTATAACATATATTAAATACTATTATAATGCAAATAAATACATATTGAAAGTTAACCTCTTTTGGAGAAATATACTTAACATATATTTTGAAAAGCTAATAAACACTACTTCTATCACAAATATTCACAAAAAATAAATGTTTTTTTTATTATAGAGACCACTATTAACTGTTAGAGTGCCGACGAGCGCCATCGCGCTCGTGCGCGTACTAACTAAATTTGCGACGTGCGTGATGGCGCTGGCTAAATCAGTTGCTGTTTAGCGCGCGGTAGGGGAGGTCGCTCGCACGCATCGCTAATTTTTTATCTTTCACATGTTACATAAAGTTCAAATTATAATATTACTAGTAATTACAATATAAAAAGGATCCAGGAAAAGAAAATGTTTAACCCGTAATGTCAGAATACGAAAATAATTCCAGTGAAAATGATCGTTTTTAAAAAATGTTTATATTATATCAGCTTTCATTAGATACATCACATAAACGCATTGAGATAAAGTTTCTTCTAGACTGGGGCCTATTGTGACTATTCACTAATTTGAGCCTGGCCGTCTATGTTAAGCATATTTAAGAATAGTTATATACTTAATGGTTTTTCTTAAACAATTTCGTTGCCGTTACAGTGACGAAAGCGGACCGGGAAGCCCTAAACGCAGCAGAATGCCAAGCAGGAGTGACAATACTGATGAAGAGTAAGTCTGCTTCCTATTTATGTACGCCATACTCGCTCATCATAGAAAAGCCATACTCCTCATCTTGATTACATACATCTTTGTTTTGTATTTTTCAATACCATGTACATTTTAAACACAATCTTTCCTCAACGTACTATTTGTTAATTTGTTCAACCTATCTTTCAAGTCTTTATTGGTCTTTCATTTTTTCTTCTTTTGTATCTCAACATGTGTAAATAAAAATGGATACATTTACATATGATTTTTGTTTCAAAACAAATTATAATAATTTAAACATCAAATTGATTTGTTGTTATCCCATAAATGATATTATGTTAAATGTGCAAAAATGGGAGAGGCCAGACACCAAATGCCTGTCTTTCAAGTAATTATTTTAACTTTACATCTATTTTAACAAAGGACAACGTCTTGCCTGGTTTTATATAACAAAAAAAATTGTTTATCTGGTAAAAGTCAAAGAGTAACAATAATAACAATATGGTTCTATTTAGAAAATTTTTTTATTCACTAAATTGTATATTCACTGCATTGTAACAGGAAATTGTAGAATAAAATAAGCTTTCACATTTTTCACATCTATAAAAAAACTTCTATAATTAAGGATGATACTGACAACTTTGGGTATGGCCACTGTCATATTGACATTTAATAAAAAATAATACTTGAAAATCGAAATGTTCTTAATTTAAAAAGCAATCCATTCATTATGGTTGTCATCATTATATTTGTTAGCCAGTAATTCTTAATAAGGAGGACTTTACATTGTTAGTTTTTTTTTAATTGGAAGAAAATTTATAATGAAAGGGCTCAGAAAATTGTTATGGTCAACCACAATTTCATTCAGTTAAATTTTTGATTTTTAAAATTATTTTAAATCTTAATAAAATTATAATACGTGCGTCATATATTTTTTTACTTATTACATAAAGATGGTTTTTACAGGTTTGGAAAATAATTTTTTACCGTTTTCATTTCATTATTATCATTATGTTAAAAAGTAAAGTACATTTCATAAATAATTTGTTTATTTTTAATTTTATGATATTAAAAAACATGTATTAAGTTTTTTACTGTAATACGGTAGATAGTTGACTCATTCTAAATTTTGATATTTTTCTTACAATATTGTGAAATATAAGTTAATTAAAAACCAGTTTTTAAAAGAAATTCAAAAATTGATTTCAAAATAAGCCAATTGTAGGCTTCTAAATATGAAGATACGGATAGAGTTGTGTATATTCCTGTGTCTTTTCCTCTCGTAGAATATAATGTGCAATATTAAAAATGACCTCACAACACAGTATTGCCGTCCTTCTCTAAAGGTTAAATTTAAACTTTTGTAACTCGGTACATTTTTAAGATTATTAAAAAATTTTTTCACTCTTCATCAGCTTGTACCTTGAAATTATGATTAATGAAATAAAAAAAATTAGTCAAATACCCAATTTCACATGACTAATCAGTAGCTATGACAGTATTTATTTTAATTCTTAATAAAGTTTATATTTCATTAAGATAAAGAGATATGACTTTTTTCTTTCTTTTTCCAAAACTTCTTGTGCCCATTGTCGCTTGCTTAATTGAAAATGTGTAAAATGAATGAGTTACTGCAAATCAAGTTTTAAGGTGTTTCTTTAGTGGTGTCTACTCTGCGTAAGAGAAAGATCATGAAGTAGGTTAGTCAGGGGTACTGGAAGATCTAAAGATATTTAAGTTTCTATCTTCTATTTTAGTCGGTCTGTGGACGTGTGGTGACTTGCTTTGCTCCTATATTCCCCAAGTACTGGTTAGGGTTTGCTGGAATCTTGTAGAAGTTCAGAAGCCATAGTTCCAGTTTGCTCAAGGGATATATCACTTACATATCACCGATATCATACATGCCTAAATACCTCCTCAAAAAGAATGTGCTAGGCAAATATTATGTTAAAGCCTCTGGAGATTTTGTTTGCCCTATATATTTACACCACTAGTGCCATCTAATGGAGCATTATCTTATTAATGTAAAATCAATTGAAAGTTTTAAATTTTTTTTTTCCTTTGTTTGAAACCTTTTTTTGTTTTGTTTTCTTACAGATTTTATTTAACTAAATTGCACTCTCCAGCAAAACTACGAAACATAGTCAAATCATCAACCACTCACTTTTTTATTACCAAATATATATATGTGTATATATATATGTAAATACACATATACACGCACATATATAAGTAGCAAAACTAAAACTAAATGTTTTGTGTTTCATTTGCAGGGAGCGTGAACCTGAGTGGGCGCACGGTCCTATGGTAAGTATCACCAATTCATACTTTCCTCGTCATACATAATGCTACTCCAACGTACCACTAATTTTTTGATTCAACATTTTCTTTTATTTAGGCAAATGATTACCCCAATTTTTTCTACATAATTTTGCTTTAGGGTGACGAATAATAAACATCCAAAAATTTTATTTTGTGGGTTCTGTGGAGCTGAATAATATTGCTTTAAAAGTGACTAAAAATATGTGCGTTTGCATGGTAAAAAGTTAACACCTCTAAACATGTTATCTGTGAATAAGTTTTTTTTTATATTAAAGTAGAATAAAAATTTACTTATCATACGATGGACATCATTGTCTCCTAGGACTTAGGCCAAGCTTCCTACACTAGCTCGTTACGTTCTAAAAGTGAAGTTATGCATTATTTTTAGGAATATGGCAGTGAAAAGGCTGGCTCTGATTCGGAGCCTGAGGATGGTGGATCGGAGAGCGAAACAGACTTCCCGCCGCAGGACCTGGCCCGTTTTCTGGACACACGGCTCCGTGTCGACGGAGAACATGTTGCTGGTGAGTGTTTCGTATTTATTGATTATGTAATCTGTGCAGTGTATCATTTACATGGAAAACATTGAAAATTAGGAATGTCCTGAGATTCTAATGATTTTCATTAAATTAATTTCTTGTCAAAATTTCTGGTTGGTGACAATTATAGAGAATATCCTAGAAATTATTAGCAGGTCTGGTCCCAAAAAGGTACATAAACCACATACATCTAGTAGAAACTGGCTGGGGTATTGGCGTGATTGCTATGATTACGTACAGGTGTGTGTGTAATTTTTTCGTTGCGTAATTCGTTTTGACTCCTTTTCCTTTTGGATTCGTAATTGGCTGTCACTTATGATTCGATTCTTTAATTAATTTCAATTTAAAAAAGTGTGTTCATTGCCGTGAGAAATACGTAACAATATCATGGCAGAAACGAATACTAACAAAAAAATTGTGTTAACTGAATTTTCATCTTTTGTTACAGTGATATTTTATTTTTAAAAAAGTGCACCGACCCTTCCGACAATGAATTTTCTTTACATGTCTATGATATGCCAGGGAGATATTATTGTGTCTATACTTCGTTCGATTCCGAAAGAGAATGTTTTTAAACAAAGCAAAATGACAATCCAGCTATTGTAAACTTTTTATTTGTATTCATGTTAGTATAATAATATGGATATATTTGGTATTTGTGATTGACAAACCAGCAATTGTAAACCTTTTACTTGTATTCACCTTAGTAATATGATATGGATATATTTGGTATTTGTGATTAAAGTTGTTGTATACACATTTATGTTCTATAATACAATGCAAAAGTGCTTATAAATAATGTTGAACTTTAACATTAAAGTTTTTTAAAATATTATTTTATTTAAATAAATATACCAATATTAAAGATAAATATTAAAAATATGCAGTCAAATAAGAGTAAAAACTCAACTATTTCAACCCCTTAATATATACAAAACATGAATTCCACATTGCAAAATAATACTAAAACCTATTTCAAATAAAAGGTCATAATGTTATTTTTTTTGACTGTCCTTACGCCAAGTATCCTGAATATATATATTTAGATCTTCTGTCTCGCTTAAACATCACGCCAAAATGAGTCGAATATGTCCAATTGAAAGTGATTTAATCTCTTCAATACATTGTAAAATAACATGTGTAAATAAATAGCATATATGGAAATAGACTACGTACGTATTGGAACATCGAATATTTTTTCAAAATGTTTAATACCCCTGAGTTTTCAGTGTTTGATGGCTAGGGTTGTCCATTTTTCTCCTCTATATTTTACAATTTATATTAGTAAAATATCCATGTCATTTTTATATTTATTACGTTATTTGGTATGACAGTTTATTAATTGATACTATATAAATTATTGTAATACATTGCTTAATAATATCATAAGTGAATAGTCATTCACTAATTAAATATGTATTTGTGCCAACCCTAATTTAACTGTCAAATTGATTTGCTTCCAAACATTCTCTTTGAAATGGAATGGAGCGTAGCTATGTATATAAATTATATTAAAAATATAGAACTAGACAAAGTCATTTCCTTCAAGCTTTATTAAAGCAAATAATCTCTTTAAATTTTATTAATTAAATTGATTTGTTAAGAAATAAATGTCTTGCATTTCAATTATTTAAGCAACGCTTTAATTTCTTTAATAACACTGTCGTACTTATTTCATACATTATATTACGTTCGGAGAAATGTACGTTCATTAAGTGAGCTTAAAGTAAAAAGTGACCGGACCTAATTTCACGTTTCTCATTTAAATAGCCAAAAATATTAAAAAAAAAATTTATGAACTTTTTGACAAAAAAATTAATATAAAACTTTTTCACCAGTTGAACATAGCTTACAAATTTTCATTCAAAAATATTAAAAGCTTGTGGTACCTCGTGACTTCGTCTGCACGGAATGCCGAAATGCTAGTGTTTTTAATGCGTTATCTTACATTCTTTAATTAGACACAAATAATTAGTTTAAAATCGGGGACAGGGACCGGCTTGCGCTCCCTCCCCCCTTTCGCGTGCTCGTTCCCACGTATTCTACAACCCACCGCTGTTCATCATCCATGTGGCGGAGATTTTGTTTACTTTCCTAAGTAAATTTTCATCATCATAACTTCAGAGGCCTTTTAGATTTCATGATGAAACAAAAAGTGATTTGATCTCAAGGTTGCTGTCTATAAACTTTGTAAAATCACAACAGTACATTTACTAGTTTTCGTATTAAATTCGTTCATACAGACGGATACTGGTTAATAGGCAGACAGTCCTCACTCAGTTTAAAAAGTAAACTTCTGATATATAAGAAGATAATAAAACCAGGATGGACTTATGGCATAGAACTCTGGAGGTCAGCAAGCCACTCCAATATTGACAAATTTCAACGCTTCCCAAACTAAACCTTAAAGATCTTGACTAGTGCCCAATGGTTCGCAAGAAATGCGGAAGTGAACGAATATTTAGAAATGCTCACTGTCAAAAAGCATATAGATAGTTCCTGTAAAGTCTACGAACAAAGACTGGAACATCACAAAAACTATTTAGATAAGGAACTCATGGATACTGATAATAGCATATTCCGATTAAAAAGGACAAGACTAGCTTCAATCTGAAGCTATATTATTGAGTGAGAAGTCAGATCGAGGTTTAGCACATCTCTAAAACCTTTGACGATGCTAAATATATCTAATTACAGCTTATTGGCTGATTGTAAATAGAAAATAAAATAGCACGGATGGAGAGACAGGCAGACAGAAAAATTTTGTTTAACATTAGGTTTGTTTTTGTAATAAAATATGCAAACGAAAAAAATTATTTTAAAGCCAAAAATTTGAAAGGCACACAGACAGACACTTTAATTTCATTTATTTGTTTGATTACCATCTTAATGCAATCCCTGATGATCTAAAATTAAAAAAATTTTGTTTGTGGAGGTTGTCACTGTAGCTGTATTACCATTATTAAAATGAAGCTATAAAAAAATATGATATGAAAATAAATACAGAAGTTGATTTTCACGGAACGAGAATAAAAAAATAGGGTCACTTTAATTCTGGTAAGGGTTGTAAACAGTTTAATTACCGATTAATTAGGGTATGATTTATAAAAATCTGGATGTATAAAAATCTATACTGAAGACATCACGGCATTTTGAAAAGCATGGCTTTGAGAAAGAAGTTCAAATTTTAGATGTGTTTTTTATTGTTACATTTTATTATCAATTTCTGGGAAATAAATACCTTGTTTTGGTTTTTTTGCTTCGATTTAAAAAAAAATTACATTTCGTTATTTTATTAAAGTCGGAATAAAATGTACATTAAATTTTAGAATTTTATCTTCAGTATTATTTCTTAATAAAATTGCCCATTTGTTAAAGCCACGAAGTAAAAGTTACTTAAAAAATGATTTTTTTGTCGCGTTCAATAGAAATATTCCGTCTTACAAAAATGTATTAAATGAGCAATAATGTATGCGCCGCAGGTGAAGATGAAGATAGCAAGGGAGCTGATGAGAAGAAGATGGAAGGCTGCAAACAAACTACAAGCGGAGTAGGAGTCAAGGGTAAGCTGTGGAAATGAGACCTTATCTGTTTTAAGTTGTTAAAAATAAATTATAGATAGAGCTAAATAAAATATTTTTGGGTATATTTAACCTCTTCGCTGTTAATCACGTATATATTCACGTCACTGTGAAAGTTAATAAATAGTGCTTATGATTAACCGTTTTAGTGCCATTGTTTTTTACTCATATATACTTAAAAATGCCAAAGAAATCTTTTGTTTTTGATGTCATTTACCCTTGTCTCAAAAACCAACTGTATCTTTTCCAAAAATTATCCAATTTTAATAATTTTTTCAGTGTTTTCTTAGTAAAAACTTGTACAAGTATAATAAAATACAAAGAAAATTATGGAAATACATATTGTGAACAGAAATTATAACAAAAACTGAAATCAAGGTCACATCGTATTTTCGCAGTCCGGTACATCCTCTGTATCAGCAAAATCATCGTCACTATTATCACTATCACTATGCATTACGCCAAATTGTGAGCGCACCACAATGTCACTCCCACTATCACTTTCTTCACAACTTGAAAAAAGATCATTTTCACTCAAATTATTTTCGTGCTCTGACATTATGGATTAAACATTTTCTTTTCCTGCATCCTTTTTATATTGTAATTACTAATAATATTATAATTTGAACTTTATGTAATACGTAGAAAGATAAAAAATTAGCGATGCATGCGAACAACTTCCCCTACCGCGCGCTAAACAGCAACTGATTTAGTGAGCACCATCATGCTCGTGGCAAATTTAGTTAGTACGCTGGCGATGGCGCTCGTCCACACTCTAACGGTTAATATGTAAACTGCACAAGGATTTGTGTATATCTCTGCTTCTGAAAGATATATTGTGTATGTTTATTACGCTCAAAGCCCTATGCCCAATAAAGCGATACGACTTGTTCATCCGAATTCCTCCTCTGCGTAATGGTAATGTATGCAAGGCCAATTTTTGAAAGCATTTTTAGATATGATATTTTGAATCTAATCATCACGGAGACAAATTCTTTTGAGGAGCAGTTCAATCGAGTTATAAGGATAATTGAAAAGACGATCCAAGCATACACAATTTGTCACATTGTAACATTTTTGGGTTGACGAAGTGCTGGCTTCTTAGGAATTTTAATTAAGCAAAAATATAATAATCATGTATAATTTATTTTTAAACAATACGTGGAATCGTGCAAGAAACATAGATGTCGCTTGAAAACAACATAAGAACTTTTAGTTACATGTTTGTCAATCAGTGTTTTTTTCCGACATAAAATAGTAAACATCATTGAACGTAAAGAGGTTATATTACGAGTGAATATAAGATGAAATTTTCACAAAACTAAGCGCTGTATTGTTTTTACATGTTATTAAAATGACTTTATACTACGCGCTACACCATAGTTAGGCAATATGAAAAATTTCGATTAATTACAATATGTATACGACTATATTATCTTGCGACTACTGTGTTTACGACCTAGCAGACTTCACATAAAAAGATGACCATAGCCAAAAGTTCATGAATTTATCACCATGTGGCGCTAATAGTATCTTACAATAGTCCCTACAAAATTAACTTTTATGGTGCAAAATAAAACTTATATTAAACATAATAAAAAGTATAATATTACATCATCACTGTCTTGTGTTGGATTGATCACAAGGCATATGGCCTTTGGAGATGTGGCGTACTGCAGGAACCCGGGTTTTGATACCCAGCCGCTTGCCGAGTAGAGCTGGACTGGTGTCCTGGTTGGCTGTAAGAGATTGCTCTCGTAGCAATGAGTCCGCCATATGTACCAGACACCTAGTGACAAGTCCTGCGATTTGCCGTAATTGTCATCTGTTTAGTATTGGCAAAAGCTATTATTTTAAAGAATCCTTTCTATAAGCTCTTGAGTTTTCAACGTTTCAGAAAGCACCTTAAGTACTAATTTTGACAAACCCAAAAAATACTAATGAAAAATGACTTACAAATCGGTGTAAGGATTTGAGTTATTTTTGGAAATACTGTCCCATATGTTCTTTTGCTATAAGCGTAGGCAAATGACCCGTGACTGATTTTGCAGCGTGCGCCGCCACTACGAGCAGCAGCAGCTGCAATAGTAGCGGCAACGCAAGTGGTAACACCAACAACAGCATCGGCGGCAAGCCAGGCTCGTCTGCAGATCCTCGCTTCTCCGACGTGGTGAAACTCAATGACTACCTACTGCATGGACGACGACCGCATTTTTGGGAAGAGGATTATGTGCGACGAGTAAGTTACACGCATTTTACTTGTGATTTTCTAAAACCAATATATTGTCTCCAATTAGGTAGTCGCAAAGCATTAATACTAGAAGCAAAAATATTATTATAAATTACAAAATATGATTTTTAGCATTCTGCACTTCAAAAAAAAATACGAAACCCTTTAACCTCACTCAAATGTCCGTTAGTCTGCCCCATCTATCTCGGAAATTGTTTGATGTATTGGGTTGGTAGGAAAGTAATCAACGTTGTTTTTATAGTTTCTATTTTCTTCTAGAAAATGATAGAACTATCTAGAATGCAACAATGTAAATTAGTCGGTGTAACTATTTAAATTTGTGTAAACTGCTAAGGACCGCTTCAGGATTTACTGAATCATTGGAAGCGACAAAAGATATGAATATATCTTTATCTTTTGTACGAGTTTCATTTTGATCAGTCAGCAGTTGTAGCTGTTCGAAATATGCATAATGCATGTAGGAGGTGAAGATTGTGGTCTCTGAAGCAACTAAAAGACGTTGGTTTCAGAGATTCGGAAATGGGAATTATGGTTTAAAAGAATTATGATTTATAAGGAGATAAAAGATTTTAAAGACGAAGTGGAAATTAACATAGACCTTTTAAAAGAATTAATTGGAACGGGTACCTGCCTTAGCTCATGTTGCCTGGTAGCAAAGTTCAGTTGCAGCCATGTGCAGGTATTGGAACACTTGCATCAACTGGATAAAGTGTGTAAGCTAGGAGAACCACATACCCTGACCACCGTTTAGTTAGACCAGCGTGCCAATATACATACGAATCTTCATTGCGTTAAACGCACATAATACTAGCTTGACCAATTGGTAACTGGAGACGAAAAGTGGATTCTATACATAAACAATACGCGAAAGCGACAATGGCAAAGCTCACAAGCAATGCTGATAGAGACTCCAAAAACTGAAAATCAAAAGAAAGTTTTATTATCTGCTTGGTGGAATGCAAAAGGAATTTTGTATTGGGAGCCGTTACCAGGAAATACCACAATAGGCTCGTCAATATACTGCCCTCGATTTGATCGACTTCGCACAGAAATATGAAACAAAATGTTAAGAACACTCAATAGTGTATTTATTTCCTTCTTGATAATGTCCGGCCGAATGTAACTAGAATTGTCTACGAAAACTTACTAGATTTTCATTGGGAGATTCTACCACATCCATCATATTTCCCTGATTTGAGCACCAACAGATTTTTATTTATTCTGGTCTTTAAATAGAGTTGTCAGTTTCCTTAATAAGTTTTTTTAAGTTACAGACCCGAAGTTTTTATGTGGGAGGATTCTTTACCTGCTTGCTATATGCAAGAGGTATGAAGATGTGAAGATTGCGGAATCAGGAAAAAATAGAATTAAAATTTGTAACCATAATGCGAAACAAAAAAGCTATCTGTATAAATGTGCATATATTATATTTTTAAAATATAAAGGATTATTAATTGAAAATAAAAATAACATAAAAAATGGAACAGAATACGTAATAACTTTTTACAAAGAATAAAAAAAATTGTCTATGCCTCTTGCTTTCTGTAACATGTAGCCATTGCCTAAATTAATTAAAAATAAATTGTTAACAGACATTGACCAATGGTTCTATTAGTGTCAAAATGAATGGCTTTTTCCTCTTATAGAGGTTTACATAAGTAAGTTTTTTTCTCTTTGAGCCTGTGAGCATCACGGATTAATGTGGTACATCTGTGGATGTAGGATAAAACGAGACACAATTTGCACTTGCCGGTTCACAGAATTCTGTAGAAATTACATTTACAATCTATTAGGAAAAATAACCTAACTTTCATAAAAAAATACAAGATTTCTCTTTTGTCCGATTGATGATTTTAATAAAACTAGGTGTGATGTGAGATGCCCCATCACTAGTGATGATATAGTTTAAAAATTTGGCTCTATTCTCATCAAAGAAAACGATGCGCTACCCTAGCTATGGTTATATTCGCTGAAGACAGGGTGGAGAAACTGGTCTCACAATACGATAAATATCTCAATAATGTTGATATATATATATATATATATATATATATATATATATATATATATATATATGTATAAAACTAATTTCATGTAAAAATAGAGTTGGTTTCCTGAAATATACATAAACTTTCTTTGAAAAAAATTTGGTTTTTTAAAAAATATTGTATTGTAAAAAATAAATGATCTCTCGTAATTGGGCTACACTTCATATATGTGGACTACACTTCATATAGGCTACACTTCAATTATGCCAAATTCCAGTTTTCCTTGTCAAATGGTCTTTTAGAAGAACGCTTACGACAAATAGACAGACAACCGAAGTGATTCCAAAAGTGTTCGTTTGTCCAATTTTATTACGGTACTTAAAATATACAGAACTTAAAATAGAATTAATAGGACATGGAACACATATTGTTTAACTGTGGAGACCACGACGATGCGCCTAGAATTTTATTGGGAGTATGCGTCGTGAAAGTAGAGTAGAAGCACGCGGTTCTTTAGACTGGCCCGAAAATGTCCGCTTATTTCCGTTAGTGTGTTTTATATTGATTTCATGCATTCGGGTGTCTGAATACCGAAAATGAGTATATGCGGCCAGCCTTAGTGACTTTGTTGGAAGTAGACCGAACTTTGAGTCATTTAGAATGTTTGCTAAAAGCGTTCTTGAAAAAATGGAGGTGGCAAATGAGTCTTTGCGTAGGAACATTCTCTAACCCTGTTGCTTGGAAGTGTTTGATGATAGACACGGGACACTATTAGGGGAACTTCGAAGGTCTCTGCTTTTGTATGAGAGTGTATGTTACGGGTTCTTGGAGGGGTCCTGAGACAACCCAGGTGGAAATATGGGTAACTTAAAATATGTAGATAAATAATATGGCGCCTAAAATGTATAGTAAAAAAAATAAACAAGACAATGTGGAATTCTGCAGAAGAAATATGTCCTAATGAAAAACAAAAGATCACTTTGTCTATTTTTTTTAATATCACACATTTTGTTTATTGAAAATAAATATATCGCATAAAATATATTTTGACTACCACTGGTATGACATTTATAGGTGATGGAGGCGGTACGACTGAAAGAGTTGGAGATGAAGCAGGCCGCTGAGATTCTGGGTGTGAGTTATGGTACTCTATACGGACGTTACCGTGATGTTTACGGATGCATAAATCGACCTTACAGGTAAATATTACTGCCCGCCCACCAAGCTATTTTTTTATTTTTGTATTTTTGTTTCTCGAGATAGAAGTATAACTCACTCGGCATTAGATAGAACCGAATTAGATGTCATATTATCAGCATTTATACCTTTAAAATTAATAATTGTAAGGTGGTAAAAAATTTAATTATATAAATTACTGTCCATTTTATTGTAAAATTTCTAGCTCTGCTTTTTAACCCTTTAGTGCAGCAACAGTATAAAGTTTATTTAAATTCCCCTTATTTTATATACTATATTTTCATGTAGAAGAAACAGAGTGATAAGATACTAACGCCATCTATTAGATATTGTTTGCACTATGTTCTATTACACTAAACAAAGATTTGAAACAAATGAACGCCATCTGTTTTTGATTTCGTAAACTGTGTTACGTAGGATGCGATAGCAATGTAGTTCTAAGCTAACAGTTGCGACATACTTTTAACAGTAATTTTCTTGTTTATATTATATGTGTTTTGTTAGATGCCACATCGCAATTCTTGAGGTGAATGGTTTTCATTGTGCCATATGTAAATCCCTTTAGCGTTAATAATAGAAAAAATTTAAAATCAAAATTAGTGTGGTGGGGTTACCCTAAATTTAAATGTTTAATTCATCTTAATTTCTTGTATACAGATTTGTAAGCATTTCAAAATTTAATTAAAAGTCATTTTACTGAGGAATTGCAAAATTTGCAGCCATTTTTACTGAGGAATTTTTTTAATAAATCCAATAATTATACCCAACTGCAATAATCGCAAGTGCCCATTGGATACCCTTTTTTCTCCTGTTTAACATAGATATAATTATAAATATATAATTTTTAATATGTTGTTTAACCGTTTTAGTGCCATGGTTTTTTACACATATATACTTAAAAATGCCAAAGAAATCTTTTGTTTTTGATGTCATTTACCCTTGTCTCGAAAACAAACTGCATCTCTTCCAAAAATTATCCAATTTTAATAATTTTTCGGTGTTTTCTTAATAAAAACTTGTACAAGGATAATAAAATGCAAAGAAAATTATGGAAATATATATTGTGAACAAAAATTATAACAAAAACTGAAATCAAGATCACATTGTATTTTCACAGTCCGGTACGTCCTCCGTATCAGCAAAATAATTGTTATCGTCACTATTATCACTATCACTCAAAATTAGCATTACGCTAAATTGTGAGCACACCACAATGTCCCTCCCACTATCACTTTCTTCACAACTTGAAAAAAGATCATTTTCACTCGAATTATTTTCGTATTCCGACATTATGGGTTAAAAATTTTCTTTTTCTGGATCCTTTTTATATTGTAATTACTAATAATATTATAATTTGAACTTTATGTATCACGTAGAAAGATAAAAAATTAGCGATGCATGCGAGCGACCTCCCCTACCGCAAATGATTTTGCTACCGCCACCGCGCTCGTGGCAAATTTAGTTAGTGCGCGCACGAGCGCGATGGTGCTCGTCGGCACTCAAACGGTTAAGGAGACAAAGTAAAGCACCTAAAATAAAAAGAAATTTAAATTTTTTTGTAACAGAAAACCAAATTTCCCTCGACTATCAAACTTTTCAATATCCCATGTGTCTTTCTGATATATACATAGTTTATGTAAAATGATAAATAAAATAAAAAAAATACTAAGTAATTAGCACTTTTATTATTGAGTTGCTGAGTAAATGCCAAATTGGCATGCTCCAAGTGGTTATGCTTAATAAATCGCGTGAACAATATGCTGTGGACATTCTGTTGGGGTGTAAAATAATCCTTTCGTGACAGAGATAACTTAAGCGTACCACAATTGTCGCAAGAACATGTATTGGTATGCGATTAACAGTTGATGAGATATTTTGCAAACCTGTCTTTTTATAACTTTTACAAGAATGTTTAAAAAAAGTTTAGAATGAAAATTGCAAATAGACTTTTAGTCTACAAAATTGCAATTGCATGTTTTCAGTTGCGCTAAATATTTCATGATACATTTTGCAAAACTGTTTTTTTATAACTTTTACAAGAATGTTTAAAAAAAGTTTAGAATGAAAATTGCTAATAGACTTTTAGTCTACAAAATTGCAATTGCATGTTTTCAGTTGCACTAAAAATTTCGTGAGACATTTTGCAAAATTGTTTTTTTATAACTTTTAAAAGAATGTTTAAAAAAAGTTTAGAATAAAAATTGCTAATAGACTTTTAGTCTACAAAATTGCAATTGCATGTTTTCGTTGCACTAAATATTTCATGAGACATTTTGCAAAACCTTTTTTTTGTAACTTAAAAGAATGTTTAAAAAAAGTTTAGAATGAAAATTGCTAATAGACTTTTGGTCTACAAAATTGCAATTGCATGTTTTCAGTTGCACTAAATATTTCATGAGACATTTTGCAAAACCTTTTTTTTGTAACTTAAAAGAATGTTTAAAAAAAGTTTAGAATGAAAATTGCTAATAGACTTTTAGTCCACAAAATTGCAAAACTGTTTTTTTATAATTTTTAAAAGAATGTTCAAAAAAAGTTTAGAATGAGAATTGCGAATAGACTTTTAGTCTACAAAATTGCAATTACATGTTTTCAGTTGCACTAAATATTTCATGAGACATTTTGCAAAACTGTTTTTTTTACCATTTGATATTTAACGTATGTTATATCATTAGTTTACAAAAATAAAAAAAAAATTAATTTTTGCAACTTTCATGTGTTATAACTTATAAACGGTACATTGTATAAAAATAATCTCTATTATATTATAACATCAGCAGTTTATGAAGAACTTAATTTTAAAATTTTCACGAGCAAAGCAGATTTAACGGAACACCTCAGATTGCGCTAAGCTAGCAAATTACTCAGGGTAATAATTATTGGTAAATATCATAAAAAAAAATTGGTTTAGCCTGACCATACATGAATCCATTCTTGAAAAATTTTGTGACTATAAAAGCCACATTTATACCGAAAGGATAGGCCATCTAAAGTTAAATATCCTTGATAAAATATAGTATTTATTTCATTGTAAACTTGCAATGTGATGTGAAGATTATGCATATAACTCAATTGTCAGTGTCCACACCTCTAGCAGTGTGCTTGCCCGCCCCAGAATAAAGGAGTTTTGGTCGGAATCGTCTCCGGCTGAGGTGGTGCAGCGGGTGGCGCGCGGCGAGGTCAGCCTAGGGCAGGCGGCGGATGCGCTGGCTGTCCCGCCGCAACAGTTGGCCGCGTACATCACTTCGCTGCCTGCCGGTGGTGGGGGCGGCGGCACCAGCACCGTCGCCAGTAGCACCGGTGCGGGTAGAAACGTTACGGCTGGCGGCGGTGCAGCGGGCGGAAGCGAGGATGTCGGTTAGTTCAATTGAATTGTTTTTTGGATTTAACTAAAAAGTTTGTTTAAGTCAATTCTGCGAAACTTCATAAAAGAGCAACGATGTACTGTCAAATTAAGTAAATACGTATTTATTTTAACTTGGCTTATTTGTCGGGTTCTGTGCCTCAAAATAAAAGATACAGAACTTATGCGATCCCTTTGGTGACTGTCAGGCCCTTTTTCTGAGGAAAGACGAGAGATATCAAATTGAAATTAGTATCAAACGCTAAGTTCTATAGACCCATAGTCTTGTAAACAATTCAATTAACTCTTCATTGACTTATCTTATGATGCACCCATGATACACCTTCAAAACAAAAGCCTTGACTTTTGGGTACGGCGTTTAAAGTTTGAAAGTATAGGAGGCAGTTAGTCTACGGGACGGGATGGTGTATCACAGCTTATGGATAATGCTTTTATGGGACTTTTAACTCTGGTAACTCAGTTCCCATTTTCAGGGATGCGAGGCCAAGCAAGAAAATTTCAGAGTTTCTTAATGCCCCTCAGAGTTTCTTCATGTCTGTTCTTCGGTTACCACAGTCTGATTACTCTCATTTTTGCAACTATTGAAACGCAATTTGATGCGGAGACAGATGTTGATAAATCAAGATAAGAAATGAGATGAAGCAGAAAATAATATTTTTATTTCCTCCCACCCATATAATGAAAAGGAAGGCAAAAAAATGTTTATCGACCCTACCGAATGGATGACGCCGCATAGATCTTTTAACCGGTAGACGGACCTATATCGGACCTCAGTACAAATTTATGCAGATGGCCCGAGAGCCCGATATCAGGGCCCTAGTACAAATTTATGTAGATGGCCCCGATATTTTACCCGAAATGTATGCAAAATCTAGACTGAGACATTCTACTTCTTCATTCTGAGACTTGGCCCATCTACTAGTTAAAGTAACATAAAACATCACTCAGAGCTAAGTCATTTGAAGGCTTCTATCTACAAGTATTTGGGCTCAAATTCGCTAACAAGGTGTGACGTGATCTCAAATATTAAAATACCATTGTAAAAAATCTAAAAAATTGAGAACCATACCTATTATACTTTAGTACATCATTTCAAGACAATTTTGGGAAACCTCTTCGATGAAATTTCTGTCAATGCGAAGTAGCCCTTATTATCTGTTCCATTAAGTTTAACCTAAGTTTAGGTTTCAACAAGTAAATGGATAACTTTAACAAACAAGTCTCATAAATACGGTACAAGCTGGGTTGAACAATTTACTTGTGTGCGGAAAAATATATATAATATTACTCAGAGTCAAAATTTTATTCTATATTTGTACGTAAAAGCCATGTCCATTTATATAAAATAACAAAATATATTCAAAGTAAAAAAACAAATATAAAGCAACACAAATAATTAAGAACAATATAGACCAGAGGTTCCCAAACATTTTTTTCTCATAGATCACTTTCAAAATTTTACTGGTTTCGGTGGACGCCAACGTAGACCTCTGTCGAGTCCCCCGTGGACCCCTGGGGGTCTACCTGGACCATTTTGGGAATCATTGATATAGACGTATGATTGAGGAACTAATGTCAAATGATACGTACGTAATCTATTATTACTAACAATGTGAAATGATATGTACGTAACGTAAATTATTATAAAATGACTACGGAACTCTATCGTGGATACGTTCAACACACTTCCACTGGTTTTTTAATTACGTTAGTTTTGTTCTGAAGGTTCCAATGTATCTGAAGTAAAACTACGTTTTGGATGCGTCATTAGCTATTCACATAAAATTCTACGATTATATTGGAGAAATAACGTGTATCTACAGATTTAGTTAGATGATAACAGGGAAATGAAAAACATTTAAAAAAGAGTGAGCCGTCACGGGACGTCCGGCAGATGTGAAATGTCGTGTTCGTAGAAGTAATATGCATAAAAGACGAGATTATTACAGGAACTAAATACAGCATAATGAAAAAATAAAGTATTACGAATTTCGTACAGAAAATGGTGACTTTATTTAATAAACATTTATTTACAATTAATACAAAAATAATAAAGCACAGGTTATGTGTACCGCAGTACACAACAGCGTCGAACTGAGTGAGGAGGGGGTCGCGTAGTCGGTTGCACATGGGGACATGTCGCCATACTGTACACTCTACTACATATAGACTATATATATACCTTAGTATAGCGTGGCGACGGGTCGCCACACCAACGATCCGGTTTATACCTGCGCCTATAGATGTTTCACATCAAAAAGTATGCACCTACATTTAAAAAAAATCTGCGTTTGATTAGAAACAGATGGTCTTTCATAACTTAACATCTCGGAAGTACCTTTGACCACAATAAAACTAGCTTATGTTCTTAGCTTCGATTTTAAGATTAATTGATTTGGTTTAAACAGTTAATTTAAAATCCCTTAAAGCAAATTCGATCAAGTCCAAAAGTAGGGTAGTTTTTAATTTAAACCTCACGGACTCAGTAAACATCTCATCCAAATCGGTCTTACAGACTTTTTAACAAGACGGGCCGGCAAATATAAATTGTAAAATAAGCTTTTTATTAATTCCGCTCGATCACCGACACAAAATCGATCACCGACACACCTCGAAAGACTTTAATATATCAGTTTTTATTTATTTTAAAGAAACTGGGAACGGAAACTGAAACATTATTTACTTTACTGACGATCTGCTCTTCGTTGACACACTAAATGACTGGTCGCAGAGGGGGAAAACTAGACATTGCTCCCTCTCCCAGTTGCCGATGTGTTTCACTTTTGGTTGCTCATTGCTCATTGACACCGAACTGATTTCAAAAGTATTAGAACATTTTATCAATTCTAGTAAGGCACTATTCAAAATGATGAATAATATGGATAACACATAATCACAATGTCCACAGGTGAGACAAGTGCGGAGGAACCACCGAGCGGGCTCCGAGCGCTGCGCCGCACAGTCGCCGCCGGGGAGAAAGCCCTCAAGAAGCTACTCGTCACTGACCAGGACAAACCTGTGACCGCGCCCACCAAGGTAATGAAGAAGCATATCGAAACAACCGAACTATTAGCCCATTGTGAATAGTGCGAGCGCTGTAAATTATTAAAGAAAATATACTTTTTGTATACACTATTTATCTCATAAAAATTTTCACCGGCGACCAGGTGCCGAGTATCCGTGTGGCCTCGCTCGAATCGCTTCGCGGCACCAGCACCCAGACCAACTCGGTGGTGACGGCCGATTCGAGTTCGCCGGCCGCCGCCCTACTCCGCACCCGCCCCGACCTCACCATCGTGCCGCGGGGCAAGCCCCGACTCGACTCGGTGACGTGACCCGGTCGTCCGGGCTAAACTCGTCTCGCCGGAGGCGACCGAAGCGGCCGTCGCCGCCACCTTTTTATAAGAAACACCCGTTCTATTTTCTTTTTTTTGGTAACGTCACTTTTATTTTTGTAATTTTTTTTTCAATTTGGTGTCGCAATTTTGGAAAGAAAGTGAGATGTAGAAAATTGTGTAATATTCGTGTTGGTTTTTTTTTGTTAAAAGCGGAGAGTACCCACGATATAGAAGCACTGCATTCTGAGTTAAAGAAAATAATGATCATTCGGACGTATTTGGTTGTTACTAAATAAAATGTTAAAAGTAACCAAGAAATGAAGTTGATTATAGATACGCACTTTCTGTTCGCTAAATTTATCACATTTTTGGGTATGTTTCGTGTCGTCTTAAACTATTTATAAGTGACGTAGACGATTCGGTTGTTGTTGAGAGTTTAATGTAATGCGTAAATTTTTTTATGGGAAATTGTGGTTATGGAAAAAATTTAGATATAGGTAATAGAAGAGGCATATTTTTTTATTAAGAGTAACCACAATGGCGAGAGTTTGCTCTGTATTATTTAGACAGATACGACTTTGTTAAAAGTTTGTTGTGCGGGAGGCTTCTCATAGACAACGTTTATTATTTCAACATTGAATTTTTTTAGTGACTTATTGGCATCTAGAATATAATGTAACGCTACGTCATAGTTGGATACCCCATGTCAAAGGAAATTAGTATATCTGTATAAATAAATATATATTAACATTTCATAATATTTTTCATATAAATAAAGCCAAGAGAAATCACTTTAAAATAATTTTAAATATTTTTTTAACGAATCGGAAAACCTGGATGAAATGTATTTACTTCATCCAAATATAGCAGAAAATGCGCAAGATCGTCGTTCTCTAGTATTTTTATATAGTTTTTTTAGAAAAATGGTTATAAATTGCAATTATCGTGCAAAAAGGTTACAAATTGCAATTATCGTGCAAAAAAGGTTATAAATTGCAATTATCGTGCAAAAAGGTTACAAATTGCAATTATCGTGCAAAGGGGTTATAAATTGAAATTATCGTGCAATGAGGTTATAAATTGCAATTATCGTGCAATGAGGTTATAAATTGCAATTATCGTGCAAAAAGGTTATAAATTGCAATTATTGTGCAAATAGGTTATAAATTGCAATTATCATGCAAAAATGTTATAAATTGCAATTATCGTGCATTTGCCCCACATGCGGAATGTTTGTGCATTTAACCTTTTAAATCCCTCGAATTTTTTTTTATTCAGATCACGGAATGGGACGTTGGTTTCCGTAGGAACTAGGGTTAGTGTTTATATAAAACAATAAATTTGATGGCAGGCGTTAGTGGTAAAGCCACATTTTGCAAAATTGTTTATAACCTGTACTCAATTGTAAAAAAAATTATGATGGAAAGTATATTAGGAAGAAACATTCTGCATTTAAATTATGTAGAAATCCACTTTTAACGTGGTGAAATAATTGCGACCGTCTGATATAAATGGGTGCATTTTGCAAGAGGGGATGGTCTCGGTAAACGTGACACAATACTAAACAAAATCTTGATGCAGTATTGTTTTATTGTTTGTGATTCGTATCGGTACGGTATTCGCAACTTGAAAAGCTTATTGCACAGAAAATGAATTTGTGTTTGGGATTTTTTTGAGAACTCCTAAAAAGTAAATTTTTATTTTAAGTGCTTCCTGATAAGACATATGGCAATAAATTTAAAAAAAATGAACTGTTAAAATTGAAGCAATAAATGTTTTAATGATTTGACATCTTTCAGCTCGTTGCTCAGAATCCGCAGTGACATTTTCTATATCTACGGTATTGTTAGTGAGACTTGGTGACGATCGGTGAATAGAAAAACACAAATCATATTTATATTTAAAATTTTTTTTATGCTAAAATGAAATACATAAATATTTCATTATTTTAGTTTTGAAGCTACGAAACAGCTACTGAATTGTTTTTAATATTTTTTGTTAAGCGTGGAGTCCACGAACACATCCAACGCGAAAGAGGCTCATTCGGACGCACAATATATTTTCCTCATCTTTTTTTATAACGCACTAAAAAATTTTAATCCGATCACTTCTCGAATAGGTCGCTCTCGCAGGGCGCAACTCTTCACGGACTCCACGTCTTCGATGGTTATATTTATAGAAGATACAAAGAAAAATACTAAATCCCCACAACCGCTGTAAATTGAATTGTAAAAAATAAAAAAAAACAACTTTCCACGAAAGCCCCCCCTCCGTCTAAATATTGTAGTTATATATATATAATCATGAAATTCGTTATAAATGTCCAATTTTTTTGTTATTTTAATTTTGATATTTATATATATACATATATATATAAATTTATATATATATATTATATATATATGTATGTAATATTTAAAGCGTAGATAGATGGAGAGTGTTAGTGGTATAAATAAAAATATAATGTAAATTATTTTATATAAACAATATGAGCTATTATTAATGTTTCATGAGATATTATTATGAAAATAAATATATTATAGTTTACTACGAAATACTGTTTGCGTTTTATTTAAATAAATTTTGCGTTAGAAATTTTGTCCATTATTTTTAACCGTTTTAGTGCCATGGTTTTTTACTCATATATACTTAAAAATGCCAAAGAAATCTTTTGTTTTTGATGGCATTTACCCTTGTCTCGAAAACAAACTGCATCTCTTCCAAAAATTATCCAATTTTAATAATTTTTTCGGTGTTTTCTTAATAAAAACTTGTACAAGGATAATAAAATATAAACAAAATTATGGAAATATATATTGTGAACAAAAATGATAACAAACTGAAATCAAGGTCACATCGTCATTTTGGCAGTCCGGTACATCCTCCGTATCAACAAAATAATTGTTATCGTCACTATTATCATTATCACTCAAAATTTGCTTTATGCCAAATTGTGAGCGCACCACAATGTCACTCCCACTATCACTTTCTTCACATCTTGAAAAATGATCATTTTCACTCGAATAATTTTCATATTCCGACATTATGGGTTAAAAATTTTCTTTTCCTGGATTCTTTTTATATTGTAATTACTAATCATATTATAATTTGAACTTTATGTAAAATGTAGAAAGATAAAAAATTAGCGATGCGTGCGAGCGACCTCCCCTACCAACCTCCGCTAAACAGCAACTGATTTCGCGAGCGCCATCGCGCTCCTGGCAAATTTAGTTAGTAAGAGCGCGATGGCGCTCGTCGGCACTCTAACGGTTAATATGTCTGTTATTTAATGAGTTTTGGAAATTAAAATGTAATCCAACGATTCGTTGTGCTACATTCATCATTGAATAAAAAAATAAAAACTTTATTTACGTCTTTAAAAATTCTTATGTATTGTTCAAATATTAAATAATTTATTGCCAAAATAAAAACATGTCAAATTTATAGGTAATATTAATTTTTTTTGTTAAAGCATGTTTGTCTCCAGTTATTTCGTGAATTTTGAAAATTAAAATACAATCCAACAATTCTCAAGTTGTTGAATAAAAAATAAAACTTTATTTATATTTTTGAACATTCATAATAATTTGTTGCCCAAATAGGCACAAAATCGAAACATGTCCAAATTGACGACAAATTTTTTTTATTGAAGCATATTGGACTACAGAAGGCGCACTTTTATTGTATTTAATAGCTATTTTCTTGTTTTTAATGACTATAATGTTATTAAAAACTAGCAATTGCCCACAACTTCGCCGCTGCTCTATTTAAATCATGTACATGTGTGAATGCTCCATCAGTCAGAATTCATCTGGTCTTCGTAGGCTATGTTCCTCTGGCCGCTCACAACTCTTGTGTCCATTACCGTGATCATACACATTCTACATCTTGTCAGTGTTGTAACTGTCTTTTGAAGCGGAACAGGTTATGAACATTGGCTATTCGTAACTTTGAAGAAATGGCGGGTATTGAACAAAAATAAAGGATTACAGAATTGTTTTTTTTGTAATATATTAATCATTAGATAATAATTTATCCTTATAGTAATTGTAAAAATTTAATTTAATTTCCATAGAAGTTGATGATGAAAACGTGCAAAGACGTTTTCCATCTTCTGGTGTAACATCTACTTCTATTAGGTACTTTTTAGAACTGCATAAAGTGATTCTCTTCATCATCATGTTGAATCTTCCAAGATGATATAATTTACCTATGTAAACTTCATATATCAATGTGTCAAAATCAAGTTGATAGATGAACGACCACGACCCACTTCGATATGTCGTTCGGTATGAGCTCATGGGCACATCATTGTGAACAATGACATCATCAATGACATTTTGATCACGACTACAACGCATGTGTTTACCAAGTGGTAAGATAACTGTGAGAGTTTTGAGCATTGCGATACCTTAGTGGAACGTACCGCGTGAATACATTGTATTGTGCCAAAAAACATTTGTACACAATTAAATGAAATGACGTGATGTAGTATTATTTCTACTTACCACGACCTAGGTTTTGTTGCATTACAACATCTTCAGGTGGACTGTTAGCAAAGATTCACTCTTGGGAACTTCCAACAGCATTTATATATTACAAAAACAATAGCGGAAGATGGGTTTGTGAGGGTTTTCCCACTGTTTTATGATAGTGAGTTTATTGTAGGGGAGCGGTGTAATTTTATTAAACTTTCGAAGGTTATGCAATGCAAATGTTCCGGTGTATGTAATAAAATTAAATGGGTATTATTTTCAGTAATATATTTATATAATAGCAAGGGTATCTGATGATTGGAACAAGGATGTTTTGCGAAGCGAGATGTGCTTGGTTTGTTAATTCATTGAAAATAACCATCACCCTCATACTGACAATGCTCCCTATATATTACAAATAACTACAAAAGACGATAAACTCAACATCCTAGAAACATTAGAAATAAACAGACATGAAAGAGACACCAAGGTTAATATATTAAATGAACAACTAAATCTAATATCACCCATACCTAATATCTTCTAGACCATAATATAATTAGACAACATTGATACTACAGTACACTTCAAATTGTTTCTGCCCGGCCACACATCTAAGGAGATACATCACAAAAAAAATAAAAAATGGGAGATATGTATAATTAGTGGTATAACCTTGTTCCAACCATCAGATACCCTTGCTATTGTATAAATATATTACTGAGAATAATATCCATTTAATTTTATTACATACACCGGAACATTCGCATTGTATAACCTCATATAATAACATCAATTTAATTTATTACCCTCACTAAAATACTGGTATATTGTATAACTCTCGGAAATATAATTAAACCTACACCGCTCCCCTACAATAAACTCACTAACGTAAGCAGTGGGAAAACCCACTTACGCTATTGTTTTGTGTAATATATAAATGCTGTTGGAAGTTCCTAAGAGTTAATCTTTGCCAATATCCCACCTGAAGATGTTGTAATACAACGAAACCTAGGTCGTGGTAAAGAACTTAAAGAAAGTAGAAATAATACCACATCACGTAGTTTCATTTAATTGTGAATAATTAATTTCTACATAATTAAAGCCAAACATATTCAATATTAGAAACATGTATGTATCTAAATACATTTATGTAGCTAAATACATTTACTTGGAAACAGTGAAATTTATATACACAGCGATGTACAAGTTTACGCAATGCAACATTCCTGAATATGATGTTCGGCAATGATATATTTATTTACCATTGAAAACATTTTTATGTATCACCTATTGACTATGAGTGTATGTCGTCGTGAATTTTCCATATAACTTTGGTTGTGTATTCAGTTTTTTTACCTGCGCATAATTTGCTTTAACTTTTGTGTTCACTGCTCTGCTTCATAAATGATGGTGTAATTATTCATACATAGTGTATCTTTTCATCTAGGATGTACATTGGGCCATGAAACAAATAAGCGGACAACCTTTTCTTTTTATTATGTTAGTGGAGATTAATTTACCTATCGTTAAAAAAATTCAGTTCCTCGGTCCCGACAGTTGACATTGGAAAACTTGTAACTATTTCCACAGCTGGTCTGGATGCGGCTATATTTATGGAAAAGTGTATATCAAAAAAATAGAAATGGACACAGTAGGAACTTTCAATGAAGGTCCACCGGTTAATAATTTTTCCGGGATTTATGTGTATACATAAATATATATATATATATACACACACACACAAAATACTTTTAGTACAGTCAAAAAGACCTCAGAATGAAAGCATTGAAGCAATGAAAACCAATTTTCGTGATCTTTGATATCTTAACTACCAGATACAAATCTATGGAACTTTTCAGAACATCAAAACAAAGGTCTGTGCACATTTTATGTTTCCACATTCTTAAGTGAGATTTACACTATGAAAAAAATTAGCACCTCACACAAGTCCGTAAATGTCGCTTGCGCACTCACTTTGCAAATGAATGATAATTTCTCGTGAATAATAATGCTATCGCTATGTAAATGTTAATTACAACCAATCAGAGACAAGAGATTAGGTTGATGATATTTGTTTTTGTCTAGTTTGTTACGAATATTACTTCTCTTCAAAAATAGTCTAAAAAGCTGACTACCAGGCGTTTTACTCATTTAGTATTTTGGTTGCTTTGAACGCGTCTAATAATGAAGAAATGACGTAATATGTTCAAAGTGCGCCATTTGTAAGTGTACATAGTGTATTTAAAAACAATCATTTTAGTATTTACAGTGATAGTAATGCACTCACTAATGTGTAGTTAAGTGTTACAAAAATGCGACATTAAATTAAAATGAAATTAATACCGCCATCTAGCGAAAAAATATAAAATTAAGTTTAAAAGTTGTAAATTTACAAGTAGTAATTACTTTTTTATGTGATAGTTGCTTGTAATATAAACAGATGTCGCTACTAATTATCTTGAATAAAGTCACTGAACATATAGGTATAATCCATGTACATAAAACTAATGCACAATTTTTAAACGTATTATTCGAAAAAAAATCTTTGACAAAATGTAAACATTAAATTTCGCTGTGATAAAAAAAATATTTTTTTTAAACTATCGTTGATTGAAATATACATATAGGTATTTCTCATCCAACTATTCCTCTGTTAAACTTCTCCATCTCTTAATCCAAGGAGCTGTAAACAGAGTTAATTTCTTAATTCTAAACAGAGTTAATTTTAAAAAGAAATTCAATTGCGTCATTTCAATCTTTTTAATCAAACATTCTCGTTTTGCCATTGAACTCTCCAAAGAGTTATTTCAAAGAAATATTATTTTCAGAAACTTTGAAAGATACTGTAAAGGTATTTGCAGAGTTCCAAGTTTTACGAGCCTTTTCCGTGTGTAAAAATAAAACAATTGATATACTTTATCTTTTGGGAACCTTGAAAAAAAAATTAATAAGCCTTACAAATGCTATCAAATATAAGGATTATAATAATCATACAAAACAAAAAGACTAAGCGAATGTAATGCTATAAAAAATGGCTTCTAAAATGTGAAAATATTTATATTATATTCTAAAAAAATATATTATAAAATAATATATAAAAAATACCAAAATATTGCCCTAAAGATATTTTTTCATTAAAAATTTAATTCACCGATATATAACAATTATAATTCTTGCCAAAATGTTATAACGACATTGAACTAAGTGGTTTTAAATAATCTAATTAATAATTTTATGTGTGAGGATTGGATTATATCTCGTTCCCATTATTTTATTTCAACGTCGTCAAAAGAGTAACGTGCAACATTTTTATGACTTGGCAGTTGATTTTATTATCAACTACAATGCAAAGTATCTTAATGTTTCACTGGAATATCGTAAACTAGGTTTATTAAAAATATATTCTCATTTTTTGGCTTGAGGACATTTTGCTTAGATATTTTTATATTTCGTATTTGATATGTTTTATAGATAATAAGTAGGTTGTGATCTATATCTAATTAAGAAAAGTGATGTTGTATAAAAAATAAAGGCAACCTCGACTATAACCGGCATGTTCAAACGTCTTTATACAAAGAGAATAATAGACAATTTAAAAAATACGTCTTGTGTCAGTCTTTCTTGCGAGATCAGCTATTACGAAAAAAACTAAAATAATATATATTGTATTTATTTCTTATTTTAGTTTCCGTAGCGATGGCGTAGTTTTAAAGATGTTGTGCATAAAAACCTTAGAATATAGAATAATACAGAAGGCGTACACGCAGAAATCTCTTCGCGGTCGCGGTGATGCCAAAAATCTTCCCCCCTCCACCGTGTTCCTTCTACTAGCGCTCCACCCTACGCACATAGTGTTACCAGCAGAATAAATTTATCCATCAACTCTGGGATATCGACGCATGTAAATATATCTGCTTGCGCTAGTACGATACACATTTGCATCGATTTATGTGGTGCATTGTTAGGCTTATATTAAGTATTATTATGGCCTCAGGTTAAATTTTTAAAATTTCCGACCACAACCAATAGCCGAAGAATTTAGGTTAAAATTAATAAACAGTTTGTCACATGAATTAAAATGAGTATTAAAATACATTGTTATTAATCTACAAAATTATGTTGGTACTTTTGTCAATAATTTTTTGTTTTTTTTTGTTAACATAAAAACAAAGTAATTAGCATAGTGTGTTAAAGTAAAAAGAGAGATTAAAAAGACCGCTATAAAAATTAAAAAAAATAAACTATAGAAATTCAAAATAGGAAGAAAAATTGTTTTATATTAATTAGCATTCAATGTTGTGTTGAAATGTCTACTTATTTTAAACAATATCCGTTCGCATTTACAGAAAATTAAAGACAACAATTCATTCATTTGAATGTAAGATTTGTTTCTTTCACGCGTCTCCCTAATCCTAAATACTATTATTATATATGCAATATAAAAAAATTTAAATATTACACCAAATTCCCCAACGACATCTTCCAAATCCCAATTTTTTAACAAATTAAATTTTACATTTTTCAGTATCGAGCAATTAAAATGTTTTAATTTGGGTAAACAATTTTTTAAGAGGTGACAACACCAAAGTAAATGGCGCGATTCTGTTAATAATAATGTACTTCGATACTTCAAAACGGCATAATTAATTTAAAATGAAATTAATTAATAGCATTTACGTATGACAAGTTTCCCCTTTGTTTCTTTTGCAGTCCAGTGATATTTTTGCAGGTGAGAATAACATAAGCCGGCATTTTAAATTATATTGTCACATAAACCACACGACCGTTCAATGCTGTGTCTTAAATTGCACTGACAGCCACGTTTTGATACTATGCAATTTGTACGTAGATTTTTTGGACACACTATCGCACGTGTTTTCGTCTTCTTGAGTACTTATTATTCTATGATCAAAACTGTTCCCAATGAAATTTCTATAGTTATAGTGGATTTAAAAGGCCGAAAACAAAAGAACGAAAAAATTTATATCTTCCTCCAGTGACAATTGCAACCCAAACTTTATTTATAGAGAAATAGTATATACAGTATAGCTACCGTTTAGCACCAATAATGATTTAACTTTTTTCCTGATTAAATGAAAAAAATATACTTAAAAACAACATATTTAATAAAAAAAATGCGGTCACGATTATTTTAATAAAAAAAAATTAAAACTGCTCGTTCAATGTAGAAACGGCTGTCAAACATAAAATTTATTAGGTCTCTACACAATTTGGTTATTTAAATTTTTGAATTTTTTAAGTTTGTTTTTTATTTTTAAGATATACGCATGTTTGTATTTACATATTCAGTGTTTAAATTTACTGAGAATAGCAATTAGTCAAAAAAATTATAACAAAGCAACTGTTTAAAAAATGCACTTTGTATGGGCACTATTTTTGAAATAATTTTTTTTATTGTGAAATGTGGGTATTATTTTTGTTAAATATATTGTTCACAGTCTTCATTATTTTATTTAATGAACAATAAACAGCACAATTCTTATTGTGTTTTAGTATTAAGTGCATTTGTTGCAAACATATTTTTTTTAACCAAAGAATAAATTTTTGTAAAATTGAAAGAAGTTATCGATGTTGGTTGTCCTTCTCATGTCTTGGTAAACAAGGCTGTTCATTCACCACGGATATAACACTCTTGTCATAGAAGTGGGGTTAATTATTGTAAAAATTTACAAAAACAATTTCTGCTCGCCTGTTCACTGTGTAAATAGATAAGTTAAGAAAATTCTACAATGAAATTGGCATGAAATGCCAATTTCAGACACACTGGCTGATCCTTTTTTCAGCAAAAACTTTACATCGATGACTAAAATACTCCGAAGCGTTAAAAGAGTGTTTCCGGTGCTGCGGGCTACAAAGTGGGTAATGAAGTCGACTGCAGCGCTCGTTGTGGCAGAAAGGTAAAGTTCAGATGGCTATTGTCAAATATTTTCATAGATAATGTAAATTACTTACGTCCATACGTTTTCATTTTTATTTAATTTTTTAACAAACTTTCGAAATAGGATACGATATTTGTTATATGTTAAATTGTAAAAAATACTTCAAGAAACAAACATCTAATAGAAGATGAAAGAAATGAATGCATGCATAACCAACATTCGAGCCGTGTAACCATTGAATTAGTTTAAACCCTGTTTTCATAATGGAGTATTAGTTACATTAATTTTCTTGTGCTGAAAACGTAACGTTAATATGTATTATGGGTTCAGACAACTATTGTCTTGTTATTATTTGTTAAAAAAAATCTTTCAATCAGATATTTTTTCTCAACTTTATAACAAAGTAACAAAACAATAAACCAACTTAAGCAATTTTGTCAAAAACAAATAATATTTTCTAAAAGTGCACGAACAAAAATAACAAAAGGACAACCATATGTAGTTAGGGACACAAAGACAAAATTTGCATCGATACTTTTATTTACTTTCATATTATTCAAGTAAACATTTACCAGAACCATTAACTTGATGCGTTTAATGTTGAGGGCGCTAGGTGGCGCTGATGTAATACACACATAGCGTATATAGTCCGCAACATATTTTACAGTTTTTTTTTAAATGGATCCATATCGGGTTTCATCCCTTAATCATCCATTCGATACTGATTCGATCCCTTAATCATCCATTCGATAAAGAAAGTTAAATATTGTCATTGAAATGCAGAAAATTTCAAATAAGTTTATATCATTACTTGAAAAGATAACAACGAATAAATTTAATTGTCCACTGAAGTAAAAACGATGTTATAGAAGTTTAATAGAAAAAGAAAACATTTTTAGGTCTTCATATGTCAAAATGAAAAAGGGTTCCACCCTTATAAGATAATTCACGAGTCTATCTGTCCGTCTATCACAGCCCTTTACCTCAGAGACCGCATAACGTAGAAACTTGTAATTTAGTACAATTATAAAACATATTAATACACATAAATTTCAACAGATACTCATAAATATTCATATAGATAATTATAGGCGGTGGGGGGATGGGGGGATAAAGTACTCGAAACAAATTTAAACCCCTGTACATATAGAGTGGGGTGTCGTTTGAAAGAACTAGTTATAAGGTTCTGAAAAATAGATTTTTTTAATAAATTTAGGTATTATATCTTCAGAAATACATTGCAAAATATACAAAAAGTAAGTTTCCTTCCTTATTTCTCCCTCTTATTTCAAGTACTTCACCGAAATGTAAAAAAAAACAGAGTTGGTAAAACCAGATTATAAGCTAATTCGAAAACTATGACGATTATCTTTGATCTTATAACTTTTTAAATATGCATCATGTTTTCATGCGTGTGAAAAATATAGTAATCGATATATTCACTTTGTGAAAAATTGTATTTGTAAATTTAATATAAATACTATGCACTCTTAAAGGTGTTTGTTTTTATTTAATGTGAAATCCCCCATAGCGTACATATTGTAATAAATAGAAATTATTTACAATGCTTAAATAAGGTGTAGTGTATTGTATAAAAATAAGGTCTAATGTATTGTATAAAAGCATTTTAAATTTGTATAAAAGCATTCAAAAAAAGAATAAAATGTTTCGTTTTTCAAAAATCGAATCTCGTTCTCAAAACATAACCTCTTTACATTCAATGACGTTTACCGTTTTCTATCGACAAGAGTGTTATATCCGTGGTGAATTATATTCTTGTTTATCAAGATATGAGAAGGATAACCAACATCGATAACTTCTTTCAATTTAAAAAAAAATGATTCTTCAATTAAAAAAAAATATTTTTGCAACAAATGCACTTAATACTAAAATACAATGAGAACTGCGCTGCTTATTGTCCACGTGTGTGTGTGATATAACATAAAAATAATACCTTCATAAAAACTCATATAGACATTTGTCAGTTAAATTAGCCTATTAAATAAAAGAAGACTCCTATTAACCACGTTAAGGAAGACATTAAAAAAAAGAAAAAATAGTCACGATCATCGATGTAAAAATGGAAGACACGGTACGCTTAAACGTTGTAGGGAAATGATACAAATGTATTTGCCGTTAATAGTACTAGAGCAGTTTGGAAAATTAGCTTGTGTCTCAAATCCACCAGCTGCTGATAACCGTTCTTCTTATGATGATGGTAATTTTAGGTATTCGTTGTAGTAGTGTGTCCCAAATGGTAGTGTACACTTCTGCAACAACTTTCTCAACTGTAGCGCTTCAAATACTCGTACGGTAAAGATTACTTTGATTTATGTAATGATCGATGTAAAAGAAGATACCGTACAACGTAAATATAAAACGGGCACAGATACAACTATACGCCCACACAGTTGCAATCGCAAATCGCCTACATGCAAAATTAACCGAAAGAGACAAAGCTATGCATTGTGAGTGTAGCGCGAGCGAAACAGCAAATTGCCAATTTGCAACGAACGTACTGCTATACTATGGTATAGTAATTTTAATTTATAACTATCACCTTTTGCATTTAATATAATTTGTTTATAATATGAACTCATTACGTATGTTATTCATTAAGAATTATATTATATAATAAGAAATACATTACAAATGACTTATTTAATTAAAATAACTTCCGGTCATAACTAATGTACAAAAATATTATTTAATTCCCGTGCAACGCATCAGGTATGAAATTTTTTAAATTGATTTTTTTTATAAATAATCGCCTGCTGCAGATTTTTTTTATACATATCGTTTTTGATGTAAATTTTGCATATCATATCAAAAATTTAAATTTGGATAAATACTAACAATTGTCAAAATATCATTGGTACTAAAACGCATTCATACCAAAATTTAATATTCTTACTCTTGTTTTATTGGCATTGATATCGATAATAATGTTTAAAACACAAACATTATTTATATCGAAGTGATCTTCACACATAAAAACATTTGAGTGAGCTACAATGCTGTTTAATTGTGGGCTAATTGCAGCCACTTTTTTGTCTTTTAAGATTTGTTGGCACTGAAACAAACTTTATGTCTACTTTTTATAGACGTATTTGTACATTGTGTCACTACACACCGTTTATACACCATTTTAATATGAAAATAAATAATAATCCCATTCAGTGAGCAGGACTATTTGTTTACATTGTGTGTGACGTCACATTAGTCGCCATTACAGAAATTGCGTTTTTAGCGCGAGTACGAAAATTCAAACTTTAAAAGTGATTTATGTAAACAATACGGCATATATCCTATAAACATAAATGCTTATAATAGAAAATAGAACAATTTAAAACAATATACAAATTCAAGTCAAATAGCTTATTACGCATGAAAAGTAAATCCATGTGTCCTGTTTTTATCGTTTTGAATGGTTAATGTGTGTGATAAAAGCACTAGAAGGCATTTTTGGATCGATTTGACTGAAAATATTGGCAATTTTAATTTAAAAAATCCCTCGTCTATTCGAACCGCTGGTCTACGTACGACTGAATTTAACGAAATAGACCTGGTTTACGCGGACCACGCACCACTTGAACGTACCGTGTCTTCCCTTTTTACATCTATACCTTCAGCTTAGTTTTCATTGTATTCATTTTCATAACCGAGAAACAATATCCGGCAATATTCTAACCATAGCTTACTTCTTGCATAGCTATCATTATTTATTCATTGGAAAAATCCCACAAAGGAGGCCGTTCACCTACTTCCGAAATTACACGTTTAGACTCAATGTTCTTTGCGTTGCGCGCTGTACGTATACGCGTGCTATACGCTTGATCGTCAATGCAACACACGCACAGTCGATAAAATATATAAATTATTGAAGTAAAACTTCTTTACGCACGCTTGACTTGGGGAGTAAGCTGGTGAATGCATGACGAGAGCGTTACGAAAAGTGTGATCGGGTGAGGCGAACGGAAGTTGAGAGGGAGATATAAGTTAGTGAAGACAGAAAGAGAGAGAGTTACGCTTCGTATATTACGGTAGGGACAAGAGAGAGAGAGGTGCGAGCACACATTTTCTTTCTCTTTTCCTCTCATAGCCAGTTATGTTTCGTATATCTAAGACACGGTGCAAGCCTATTGTCTGTATCACACTGTAGGAGCAAGAGAGATCAGTGCGCGCGCACATTTTCTTTCTCTCTTCCTCTCATAGCCAGTGCATGAAATATATATATATATATATATATATATTTCTGTCGTATATATATATATATATATATATATATATATATATATATACATATATATATATATATATATATATATATATATATATATATATATATATATATATATATAGTCTCGTTAATTGTTTAAACTGCATTATCGTAAATTATTTCAACTATACAAGTTTCCTTGCCATTTGTTTAGATTATCTAAGTACTATTTTGAAAGATATATCTATATGCTATAAATCATGTATAGGGTATAGATTCCACATTGAAACAGAATGTAATTTTATTGTCTCTGATAACATTATATCTATCTACTATACAGTATCGAAATTGAGAAGAAAGATTACGTTAGTTGATGCTAAGGTTATTTTATATATATTTTATAAATGTATTTTATTAAAATACCCGAATGTTACAATATGGCGTTCGCCGTAAATCCGTTAATTGTTTGGAAGTGTTTTAACAAAATTGACACAAGAAATTATTCGTGTAATTTGTGTGGGAAAAATTATAACACTAATGGCAATAAAACTAATTTGATCGCACACATGAAAAGCAAACATTATTCTGCTTTCACTCAACTATCTATAAAAAGTAAGACTAATAACAAAGATATTGGCCGGGTGCAAACCACAGAGTGGGGGTAACCGCAGCGCTCGCTGTGGCAGAAATGGAAATATATAAAGGCCCCTGTTAAATATTGTCATAGATAATATAATTAATTTGCGTATATTGTCGTGTTTACTTCTGGAACCAGTGTAGTTTGATGTCTTGATGAAAGAATATACATAAAAACGATGTATTTTAAAAAATAGGTCTTGGTAGTCATTATTTTATTATGAAAAATTTAATAAATTACAATAATACCTCCATTTTTTATATTGCACATTTTTTTCACTATTTTCATTTTATATTTACAATTAGATATTACATATTTAACAAACATTTAAATATGAATGGTGATAGTAAGGGAAAAAGTTAGATAAGAGATTAATAACAATTTACACAATCTTTAATAACAATTTACACAATCTTTAATAACAATTTTCACAATCTTTAATAACAATTTACACAATCTTTAATAACAATTTACACAATCTTTAATAACAATTTACACAATCTTTAATAACAATTTACACAATCTTTAATAACAATTTACACAATCTTTAATAACAATTTACACAATCTTTAATAACAATTTTCACTATTTTAAAAAGATGATGTTTATCGCACTTAATATTAATAAAAACATTCAGTTGTACCAATCTTAAAAAATTATTATTAAATCTTTAGTTTATGATTTTTTAAATTTTTTATTAATAATCGGGAGCAAATGCATTGTAGCAACAATGATAATTTCACTGTTCATCAGCCCAAAAAAAAAAAGAAATTGGAATTACTTACTTCCAATTTCTTTTTGATAGAGGATCCATAAAAATATAATTTAAAAATTTGTATGTCATAAACTAAATAGTTAAAAGTCATAATTATTTAGCTTTTTAATGTTTTGTAAATTGTTATTATTATCACTTCTGGTTAGATTCTTTTTGAGGGTGTTGTATATAATTAAATTTAAAGTGAAAATAGTGAAAAATACTACAGCGAAAATAAAATAAAGATATTTATTGTAAGTAAATTCTTAAAATACATTTTTGCAATTCTGAGTCGTATTATCCTTTAACTTAAAAAATCACTAAAATTAGTATTTTTGCTGTACTATGCAGTACCTAATTTTGTATGTCTAATTTTGTATCCATTAAAAGCAAGTTTTCTAAATACGACACGATAGTTATTTTGTATTAAATTGTAAAAATACTTCAAGAAATAACAAATTCTAATTTTACGACTTCCAATATCTGGTTTAAAATTTTGAGGAAATTATGAATAGGCAGCCTATATTTAATGCCTATGCTTGCAGATAATAAAACACGCCTTTTTGCTCTCGATGAAACTGGCACAACAACTGTAGAAAAGTCCAAAAAAATGTCGCACCAAAAGGGTTCGAACGAATTAAACGAGGTAACTAGTGGTGAAAGGGGTGTAATTGTCACAATCTGCCATGGTCTTTCCATAAAAAACTACAAGCATTATGTTATTAACAAAGCTCCTCCCAGGATAAAAAACTACAAGCATTATGTTATTAACAAAGCTCCTCCCAGGTACTCGTACAGTCAACAGGTTGGATGAGCACACAGTTCTTTACAGAGGTTATGGAATACTTTGTCAGCATTACTGGTTCACCTATCCTCCGAAGCTTTAAATATTTCTAAAAGCAACGGAGTGATAATCTTTACTAGTCCGCCAATTATAAGTCAGGCGCTGCAGCCATTGTGTGCGTATTCGACCCACTGTAAGCTTATTATAAAATAGCTGTTGACTCGTGGCTGATGCGAAACCCGGGAGTTCTAATATCAATTTATACCATTGCAGAAATATTGGGAAAAGCATTTAAAAAAGCAATGACACAAGTGATAGTTTTTTTTAAATGCTGTTCCCAAATGCCAAAACTGGAATTTTTGCGTTCGATAGTGATATTTTCATAAATGACAATTTTGCGCTTAGTGAGGTGACCAATCGTCCTGGTTCACCACGTAAAATGCCAGACAAACACCTTGTTATTCCTGGGACCTCTTCGTTTCTAACTCCCATTCTGCAAAGTAACCGCTTCTTTATTCTATCGAACGCGCCATCGCCAAATCTTACTGAAGGATTTTACCAGGTCGAATTGGAATCATTTGCAGAGCGAAAATAAACCTAAAAAAGATTGCTGATATGACGTCTAGAGCAAATGATGACATTGAGCACATTTCAACAAAAATGAATATTGAACCAGATAAATTAGAAAAAGAAAAAGAGAAAATATAAAGAGTTTCGAAAGCGTTCTCAAAAGTCCAATTGAGTGCATGGACTGTCCAACAGCTAAGCATCGATTGAACTCGTCTAAGGGAATAAATACGCCAATACGCCTATAAAACAAGAAATAAAACAATTGCAATAAAGACACTAATAAAACAGGAAATTAAAACAATTGCAATAAAGGCGCTAATAAACCAAAAAATTAAACAATTGCAACAAAGACGTTAATAAAACAAGAAATTAAAACAATTGCAACAAAGATGCTAATAAAACAAAAAATTAAAACAATTGCAACAAAGACGTTAATAAAACAAGAAATTAAAATAATTTCAACAAAGACGCTAATAAAATAAGAAATTAAAACATTTGCAATAAAGACGCTAATAATAGAAGAAATTAATACAATTGCAGTAAAGACGCTAATAAAACAAGAAATTAAAACAATTGCAATAAAGACGCTAATAAAATAAGAAATTAAAACAATTGCGATAAAGACGCTAATAAAACAAGAAATTAAAGCAATCGTAATAAAGACGCAAATAAATAAGAAATTAAAACAATTGCAGTAAAGACGCTAATAAAACAAGAAATTAAAACAATAACAATAAAGGCGCAAATAAACAAGAAATTAAAACAATTGCAATAAATGAGCTGATAAACCGAAAAATTAAAACAATTGTAATAAAGACGTTAGTAAAACAAGAAATTAAAACAATTGCAACAAAGACGCTAATAAAACAAGACATTAAAATAATTGCAACAAAGATGCTAATAAAACAAAAAATTAAAACAATTGCAATAAAGAAAATTTTATCCTAGTAAATTTTTCTGGAAAACAAACCAAATATTTTCTTGGCAAGCTTTTAACGGACTGAACCCTGAAAATAATGAACATGATATCAGTTATTTAAGATCAAGTGTTTAATTTTTCGGTTTAAATCCTTTGTCCCGCTATTAGTCTGCTTCTATTGTTTCGCCGGCTGTTTCTATTATGTTTCCATAATTTTCCAATATTCACTCAAAATGATGTTTAGCAGCAATCTGGGGACATCATCATAACTGGTAATATTCTTATTGTATATAACGAAGTTACTTTCTTCTTCTTTGTCAGCAGTACAGCCTGGCGCAGGCCAAGCGTTTCCCAATCTGCTCCCTCCAGACAGTACGACTTGATGCAAGGTTTCTCCACATGTTAACTCCCAAAATTTTTAAGTCTCTCTCTACTTTTTTCTTTTCCTTCTTCTCTTTTTAAGTCTCTACACTTTCCAACTACCTTGTAGGTGGTTTTCCTCTTTTCCTTGTACCTTCAATCTTCGCGAAAGTCAGTTTTCTAACTAGGTCCAGATCTTCCCGTCGAAAAACGTGTCCCAACTATTTGATTTTGTAGAACTTGATAACTCTCAAAGCAAATAACCCTGCAAGTAATCAAGGCAGTGACTCTGCACCATCGGGGCTGAGGAGTTGACACCGGAGGTTAATGATAAATTTTGCTTGAGGTCTGCTTGAGATCCACACTATTAGTTTAAAACCAACCGATCCTCGAGTCTCGCGACATAGGCAGGCGGTACCACCGCAGCATCAGAACTGAGGAGTTGGCTTCTGGTGTCTAATGACAAAGTCTCTTGAGACTAACAACATTAATTTAAAACCAGCAGACATCCGAGTCTCACGGTTTAGGCAGGCAGCATCCACGTAGCGTCCATATTTGAGGATTAAAGACTGAACAATGTCATCATAATACTGTATCGGCATTGGAACTGAAAACATGTGCTAAGTTTCCAGTTTCCTGAGAATCGATTTGAAAAATCGTTGAAAAATCGATCGCGATATTTAAAACAACATAGAATATTAATTTTTTTTCAACTGAGACGCCAGACGAATGTTACATTATTTCGATCGATTTTTTTTACCTTTTTCAGTCACTTAACTTTTATATTGACTTCATATAACATAATATGGAAAATATGAATGAGAATTCATACAAACACAATTTATAAAATATAGCATACTGCCGAGTTATGTGATTAATACAATGTCTTGTTTCCGGAAAAAAAATATATCGTATTTACACGATAAGAGCAGGTATTTGTTTGATAACTATTAAATAATCCAACATTTAAATAAATGCCATAACATGAGAAAGAGCAAGCATCGTACAACCAATGAATGTGTACACTAGGCTTTCTATCCCCAAAGTTTTAAACCAGGACAAAAAGGTGGAAACACTAGGACATTTTAAATTAAAAATAGAAGCCTACGTTTATACGCAACTATGGTATAGATTCAATCTATAAATTTAAAATAATTTATAATAAGTCCTCACTTTCCGTGGACAAAAATAATTTTTATCTTTTTTTAAAGTAATGAAATAACCCCATCCAAAATATCTCGGATTTCAACATCTCACCTTTCTTTTTTTATGGAATTATAGAATTTTGTTACTAGTGTCGAAAGAACATTTTCAGCAAAGCTTAATTTTTGACGAGAAAAATCTCTGAAGTTCACCGTGGAGTTTTTTTTGGAAATGAAATAGGTTAATTTGGTCTTTTTTTCGCAATTATTTTAATAACTGTTTGTTTTATTAGGTACACAATGTTTTCTTTCACTTTTTTCATTAGCTTCCGTGCCTTGTATTAATAAAGTACTAACTATAAAATAAACGATCATAAAATTCTCTACAAAAAAGGTACTTTATAGTTTTTCAGTACAAGTATTCGTTTCGAAGATAAACCGGAAATTAGGTTCGAAGAAAAAAGTACACATTTGTGTTATATATTCCACATTGCGCATTAATGTATATTTGAAATATTTTTCCTATTGGAAAATATTTTAAAAATGTTTAAAATAATTTACAGAGGAACAATGAATATTTAATTGTGTTTGTATAAATAGGTTTTCGTGACTGAATGTAGACATGTAGAATGTAGAAGGGTAGACGATGGTACGCAGACAGAGAAAGGACGTTCTGGATTGCATTTTTGGGTGTATTATATGAGTGTGTTATTGTCGCTCTCAGTGAATTTATGTGAAATAGTCACAACAGACACGTAAAAAATATTTTAGTATTATAAATTTTATTGAGCTGCAGCTAAGGACTAACCATAAATGAGGTAAAGACAAAATTTATGGTGGTAACAAGTAGATTTTATACTGCTGCAGATAAATTCTTATGTCTTCGAAGGTGTTGACCGTTTTACATATCTTGGTACTGTCATTACTAATAGCAACCATATCAAGCCTGAAATTGACAATAGATTGTATATGGCTAATAGGTGTTACTTCAGCCAAAGGAATTTTCTGAAGACTAAACTTTTAAAACCGGAAACAAAAATTAATATTTATACTACTCTTGTTAGACCAATAATTCTGTACGGTAGTGAATGTTGGCCTTTAACAAAAGCAGATGAAGATAGATTTCTCATTTTTGATAGAAAAATACTTCGTAAAATATTTGGCCCTGCAGAGAAAATAACAAATGGAGAATTTTGTTTAATCGTGAAATTTATAGAAAATTTAAACAACCAAATATTGTCCGAGTCGTTAAATCATTTAGTATCAGGTGGCTTAGGCACATTTTTAGATTTGAAGACAACAACCCGGCTAAGAAAGTGACCTTTCTCAATGTGGAGGGCACCAGAAAAAGAGGAAGACCTCGCACTAGATGGATCGATTGTGTCGAGAATGATTTTAAAGTTTTAAAAATTCTACGCTGGCGGGCTGCTGGAGAAAGCTTATCGAGACAGTCTTGACCTGTAAGAGGTTTTAGTGCTAACCAAGAAGAAAAAAATTTCTTGAAATTAACGGAAGTAGTTTTAAAATGGACGAAAATTATTTCATGTGTTGCGTACCTTTATCGGATTATAACCCTGTTTTGATTCAGTGTGGTTAACAGACTTTTTGAGTCGTGAGTGAAGAGAAAGTTATGGAAAAACAGGATTTATGCAGAATTCTGCTTTCATTTAACTTCTTATCGAGTGCCACAGAATCTGTGTTCGGACGAATGGTATTTCCGCTTTCTTTTCGAAGGTGAAGATTGGAGGTTCCGATCACAGCACGTCAGCTTCAATTCCATCACATACTAAATTACGTTTAAGCGAATTATCGCTTAATTTTGCAGAATGGTGTTCTCCTTGCGGCGCGGGAGCTAATGAAAAAAAAGAGAGAGAAAACCTGCGTCTAGGCATTGTAAATTTCCCTTAGTTTCGACAGAAGCTTTTAAAGATTCTGTGAATGTAATTAAAAAGTTAGTGAGTTGGCAATGACCGTAAAAAATAGTTATTTTAGACGATTTGGTCGCTAGGGAAGTCAGGTGTCATCTGTCACACGAATCCAATGTCAAATAGAGCTTTTCTATTGTCCTAAAACAGGTAGTTGCAAAAGTCGATGACCCGAGCTTCATCTCAAAGTTCCCATCGATAAGATATATTCGTACATCGAAAACGATGAGTGCTAATTTAAGTTGAGAGAATTACCAGATATTTGCATGGAATACACCCCATCTGAATTAACAATTAAAACGAAATCGGTGAATAAATATGAAAGAGGAAATGTATATATCAACTAAACAGCGATCGCCGACTATCGTTTCTTTCATTGATACCATATAAGAAATCAATTTTAATTTTTATATGGTATTTCTATTACACTAATTACAATATTAATTGTAAACTCCTATCATATCTTTCACAGGCATAAAAACGTCGGGCATTTTCAATATATAACTACAAATTAACGCTTTTAGGACTTTTTTCCTTTACTATACTGATCTTGCTTCTTGCCAAATTTCATGATTCTAAATCAACGGGAAGTAATCTATAGATTTTGATTTACTTGCGAGTTTCAAAATATGCGGCACTAATGGCCGTATTTTGAGGGTTCTTCTTGATTGCGTTGACTTAGCTTGATTCTTTTTCAACTCCAAGGGGCCGTAGATCTAAGTATTTGATGTTAATTTCAACTTGATACCTCCACGCGGTCTTGGGAAAAAGGGTCTCGACAGGCAGACAACGAAGTGATCTTATAAGGATTATTTTTTTTAGGTACAGAACACTAAAAATTTATAATTGGGAAGAGCAGCATAAAATAATATAATCAGTTGCTTCAGTAATTCTTGATGCGATTCGAGCTACAATAAAAGAAAGTAATAAACATGCTCCAATGAACATTTACCGCATGTTTTATTTGTGGCATGAAAATAAGAAAATGAACATTTTTTGTAAAGAATTTTATTAAGTTTATTTATCATAATAACTATTTTATTTGAAAAATCAATAGCAATTGAGATAATCGCAAAAAAAATTAACCCTACTTCATCCCCTAAAAGCTCCAGGGTGATTTTCGGAGACTTTTCAGAATGTCTGTAGGACACTAAAATAAAGATCACCTCAAAAATTTAGTTTGCTAACATTTTTTTGTAAAATACTATAACGTCTGGACTATTTGTGTATATTATCGAATGGACGAGAAGTAGGTAAGCCGGAAGATACTTTAGTCGAAAAAAGGCTGAACCAACGTGTTTTTGTGTGAAACTAAAGCTGAATGTGTTCCATCCCGATGTCATCACAAAACTTCTTATAGTGACATCACCTCGAAATTCAGAAGTCGAGATCTACGAAATAAGAAAAATAATGCGAATATTTTTTTAATACACCTAATTCATGATGTAACAATAAATCAAATAATTTCGTTATTTGATAATGTGGTTTACGATATATATATATATATATATGTATATATACATATATATATATATATATATATATACATATATATATATATATATACATATGTATCTATATATATATATATATACATATATATATATATATATATATATATATATATATATATGTATATATATATATATGTATGTATATATATATATATATATATATATACATATATATATATATATATATACATATATATATACATATATATACATATATATATATAACATGGATATTTATGAATTGTATCAATTATCTTGATTTGATATATCGAAAGAATTATCTTTAACACGATTCATGAATACATTTTTAAATTCCCAACAATACTAGGACAAAGGGCTGAATTTAAGGAAGTCATTCGGTAAGGATGGGTCCAATAACTCCTCCCAATAACCAGCAGGGGACAGCTCCATCATTTTGTATGTGGATCGCCACGCCTCGTAATGTTCCACCCGGTATAACCTTCCACATTGCCATCTTTGCATTAAATGTCAATATAATTTTATTGAAGAAAATTTGGTTTCAAATCAATGCAACGAAGGAAAAGAGCAAATCTCAAGCATTTTAATGGCACTCCAACTTCTGAATTGCGACGAGTAACAAAGTATCCACAACTTAGCGACCGCGCCGTTCTGTTTTATAGGTTATCCAGTAAAAGGGACTTGCGATGCACACGGATCGCATTGAGAAGCGCTGTGTGGGACAAGCAGTAGTCAGAGCCCCGCACTTGATTGTTGCTGGATTCGAGGATTCGACGTTCACTAGATCTAAGTTACTGTTAACTATGTAGTCAGGGGAGAGCCAGTTGGGTCGATTACCAATGAATGCTTCTCGTCGTTGGAAGACAATTTTTTTATTGATTAATTTACTGACTATAAATTGACTATTACTGTAGCGAACTAGAAGTTGAACTCGAAGTCGAACCGATGAACTGATCGTTGACTATATTTTTGCAGCGTCGTGACCCCTTTTATATGCCGCTAAGTAATCCCTTTGTGCGGTCGCCAGTTGGCACACCGGGGGTTACGAACCCACGGCCGCCCGATCGTCGCATTAGTTTGTGCGCCCGTCCGGAACAAGTGCTCTTTCGCACATTTTAGTGGGCAGATGCTTGCCATCGAGACGGAAGTCGGTGTTATCATCGACTGACTCCCACTCGACTCGAAGTGCATTGCGGAGCCTATTAGTCGCCGCGCGAAGTCTTTTCCAGACGCACGTGCTTTCTGTCCATCCTGCTAAAGTCCTTCTGAATGTCCTTAATTCAGATCTTGGAAGCGGAATTGGATAGCGCCATGAACGTTCGAACAAACGTCCGCCAGGTTGCGTAATAGAAACCGATTAAGATCACCATATTGGTAGCTCAGAAACAGAAGCTCCTTGGAATACCTGTCAGGGAGATTCAGTCAGCATTTACCGACTGTTGTGACAGTGTAACCACCAATTTTTTAAATAAAAAATGATGCAGGGAGTGACGAAGGTATTTACTGAATCCACATTTAGCCGTATCTGGATTTGCTCAATTTTAATCTTGGCGATGTCCTAAATTGTCGCGGTCGCTATGTGGAATTTCGTCGGGAACACCCAAATAAATATAAGCTTCATTTGTAATCAGAACTTTCGGTGTTCCACCTTGAACCGTAATTGTGTTGGTAGATGCCGTGCGATTTTTATCTATATTGAGAGCAGTACACTTTTTGGCGTTAAACGTTAGTCTAGTCCAGCTCCCAAACTATCCCATAATATCCAACAGCTTCTGTAGGCTCTCCTTCGAGGAGGAAACTATCACCATTTTGTCCGCATATGCTAGGATGTCAATGTTTTACTCGATATAAGTGTCGCCTCGCGAGCCGATGTCCCATGATTGCCGGTCTGTACTCCTGATATTTCTTGAAGTTACTTGGATATCTGAAGCACTAGTTCGATGCCCAGCGATGAGTTGCGCGATATATACTGCGTCATCGAGTAATTCCGCTTCCAAGATCTGAAGTAAGGATATTATGTTGCCACCGGAAATATAAATAAGTACAGAATAGATTGGACATCTTCCATAAACCCCATATATAAAAAATGGCTGGAACTTTTATGACCACGCGACTAAAACACCAGATGGCGCAAGTTGCATTACCAGGGCCCAAGAAGATGGTTTTTAGATGACGCAACACCATTCATAAATGGCGTTATTAATTACCATTTTTACAAGTTTTTATTAAAACTATTAAATAAAACTAACATTTCATAAAATATAAATACATCTGAGATTTTACAACTATAGTATTCTAAAATACAATAATTTGAAAGATATATCTTGATTCTCAAGCGGCTTCATGACTTCAATGCTGTTCAGGTGGATTATTATCTATAAGTTTGCAGCGCTAGGTCAATGTGGATCGTGGAGTTTTTGTTGGTATTGACTTACTGCCGGGTGCAATAAATGCCATATTGAGTGACCTTTGCAAAAATCATTATGATATAATCGGTACCTAAACTGGTATAAAATCATTATGATATAATCGGTTCCTACACTAGTATTAAAATCATTATGATATAATCGGTACCTAAACTGGTATAAAATCATTATGATATAATCGGTTCCTAAACTAGTATAAAAATCATCATGATATAATCGGTACCTACACTAGTATAAAAATCATTATGATATAATCGGTACCTAAACTAGTATAAAAATCATTATGATATAATCGGTACCTAAACTAGTATTAAAATCATTATGATATAATCGGTACCTAAACTGGTATAAAATCAATATGATATAATCGGTTCCTAAACTAGTATAAAAATCATCATGATATAATCGGTACCTACACTAGTATAAAAATCATTATGATATAATCGGTACCTAAACTAGTATAAAAATCATTATGATATAATCGGTTCCTAAACTAGTATAAAAATCATCATGATATAATCGGTACCTACACTAGTATAAAAATCATTATGATATAATCGGTACCTAAACTAGTATAAAAATCATTATGATATAATCGGTACCTAAACTAGTATAAAAATCATTATGATATAATCGGTTCCTAAACTAGTATAAAAATCATTATGATATAATCGGTACCTACACTAGTATAAAAATCATTATGATATAATCGGTACCTACACTAGTATAAAAATCATTATGGTTTTTTAAGATATTTTATTTTTAAATTTTTAGTGACTAATATATTAATATTATAATCATCACAATTAATTTTTTTCTTAGAATACTGGATAATTATTAAAAGTCACGGGCAGAAGCTTTTATATAGATAATTTTCTCTTTGTATAAAGATGGTTATCAACAACAACAGAAACGAAGCGATAGTAGTAGCCACCAGTGGTTAGGTTTTAGCAATTGAGGAGTTCCGTTCTCCATATCCACAATCGAATATCAGATTTTGCAAAGTAAGAACTAACCAGTAGCATATATATTGAGTCACGATCGATTTACTGCCATCTGTTAAATAGTTACATTATTCATCTTCAGAACTCATCATCACACACTGACCTGGTCGATGGTGCAGTTATTTTGCAAAGTAACAACTACTAGTAGTAAATATCTTGAATTATGTTTAATTTACTACCATCCGATAAAGAGTTCCATTGTTCCTCTCCAGAACCCATCATCAGAATCTGACTTGATCGATAATGTAGTTATTTTGCAAAGTAATATCTACCAGTAGCAAATATTTTGATTCGTACTTGATTTACTGTCATTAATTAACGAGTTCCATCGTTCATTTTCAGACCTCATCATCACATCATCATCATATTTATATGGAAACACACCTATAGCACCCTTTCCAAATAAAAAAATGAATCATCAAAATCGGTCCACTCGGTAAAGAATTATCGCTGAACATCATAAAAAAAAAAGATTCCGACGAATTGAGAACCTCCTCCTTTTTTGAAGTCGGTTAACAGTAGAAGGCGGAGAAAATATATATGAAATGAATACACAACATTTCCCAAACTATTTAGATTATTCAGACGCCAAGTTTCATATGAGTACGTAAAGCGACATAAGGACAGGTGAACTAATCACCGACATACATGAATACATTTAGCGCCATCTTTTGTTTTTTGAGCAAACTTTTTTAATACGCTTATATTATGTCGACTTGTGTGTAACTATGTAAAGTGGCTATTACACTACTTTAAATTTATTTATTTCTGTACATTAATGTATCTAATTGATATGGTGGACTTATTGATACAAGAGCAATCTCTTACAACCAAGCAGAACACCAGGCCAGCCCCGCTCGACGAGCAGTCAGGAATCGAACCCGGGTTCCCACGGTGCGCCTTGTAGTCAAACGTCGTATGCCTTGTGATCAACCCAACACACCACAGTGACGACGGAAAAAGTAGTTTCCCAATTTGTGTGTGAATTTAGGACCCTAATTAGGATTTAGGAAAGGGAACGAATTTAAGAGCTCCTGAATACACTACACTGAATCAGGATCCTAAAAGTGCTATTACACTATCCTGAATTTAGATCCTAATTAATATTAAGGAAAGGAAATCTGGAATTAAGGAAAATGTAATAAGAGTGTGACTCTTATTACACTTTAACCAGAAAATGAGGAATGTATAATAAGATTTCATTTCTTATTCTAGATTTCCTTTCCTAATCCTAATTAGGATCCTGAATTGAGGATAGTGTAATAGCTCCTTAACAACATCCGAGAATGAACGTCTAAGTGGGTGCAGGACTTTTGCACTTACACCGACTTTGTCCAAGCATTAAAAAAAAGAGCTGATGATGGAAATTTTCAAAAAAATAATTTTTCGGCTAGATAAATGGTTTATAGTTTTAAGATTATTTTAAACGCTTAACCACTTCAAAATTCAATTTATTATCGAAGATATAATTTAATTTTGAAGCAATTAGAATGGAGCGCGGCAGAGAGCCGCGAGAACAATACCTTTTGTCAAAGCCTTGACAAAGGGTATTGGGTATCTTTTAGTCAGTTCTTTATAACAATAATTATGTTTTATAACGATAATTGCTTTAGAGGAATTTCGGAAGCTAAAGTAACTGAGACACACACAGTTGGAACTAGTTTAGACTCGCTTAACATTTAAAGTCACAGAACCAGTTTATTTCTATTAAACTTTATTTGGGAAACTACATTTTTCCAACTAGCGTCTAAGATATTTCGAGATCTACTTAACCGATTTGGTTAAAATTTACAACACACGTTTTTTGTAATGTTATGTAAGATGCAGCGTATAATTTTGTTTCATCGCGTGTCACGTTCATAAGTTACAATTTTTTTAAACTCGAAATTTCAATAAACATTTGAGTTTTTTTAAACAGCTGTCATTTCTACAAAAAAAATTATTTCGAAATAAGACAATTATTTCTAAATTAGAAAAAAATAATTTTTTTTTATTTTTGCATACAAATATTTTATTGATACCCATATGATAACATAGGCACAGAGTATGTTAATATAGGTACCTCTTATTTTGGGTGGTGATTTTAATGTGAATTTTACGTCTAAAGATTTGATAGCATTAATTAACTTTTTGTGTGAAAAATTTAATCTAAATATGAAGAGTGATCGTAAGATGCAACAACAAAATTTGGAACCACAATCGATGCTATTTTCACATGATATCAGAAAAGTAGAGTCAAAATATGAAATGTACGATACGTTTCGCATTTTAGTTACCATAACACTACCGTGCCAACTTTACCAACACAAACATCACTAAATAATACTATAAACATTGAGGAAATAAATTAAGAAATGTAACTGATATTTTCATCTTTTAAATACTATTCTTGAACCCTTTAAATACTATAGATACTTTTAGAGTATTTTCCTACCCATAAATACTTTTAGAGTATTTTTCTCGCTCTACCGTTTTATCCCTTACTGTATAGGTACTTATCAAGATATACATTGCCAAAAAGAAGTTTCACTTCCGTCGCGTCACTCCCTCAAAATTTTATTTAAATAAAATAGGCGTATGATTTGTGTGAATAGAATAAATATTTTGTCACCGAGGCAAATTTTAATTTTTTATGAAAATCATTTAACCATTAGTTTCTCTCAGAATAACGTCATTATTAGTCGTAGCAATTGTTAATTATCAACGTTATCGTTTTATCCTTATTTAGACATTTAAGCTAAAGTAACGAATGTGGTTTTAAAAACATAACATTTTATTTGATAAATACTACTGAATAAACAAAATATAAATATAGTATTTCTCTTTTATTTTCTTTTTCGAAGTAACGACATTTACTAATTCCGGTCTTAACATCACTCTAATAAAAGAATATTTTTTTTATTCAACCCACAATACTCTAACTATTAAATATGTTCAATAAAGTATTTTTTGTCAGAAATATCACAATAAAATAAAACAATAATAATACATATAAATACATCCGTGATTTCACAAGGACGTTTCACATTCAACGGAAAATTAAAAAAATATTTTTAATGTGGATTTTATAACTGCTAACGCTAGAAAACTAACACGTTTTTAAAAAGAATCGAAATCATTAAAATCAATGTAACGGCATGTTGGGTCTTATTCTCTATAAAAATTATATTTACGTAACGTAATAAAACGTCAGGCTGGCGCTAGTCCGAATGGTGAATTTTGTACAGTTTCTCATCACTTTTTCTATTTTTATAGTAAAGAAAAAATATAAATTAGGAACAGTGTACATGGAAGAAGTGTTTCGTAACTAAATTAAGTACTATAATATTTAAAGTATTTGATTTAAGTTATCGTAAACCTATTTTCAAAATGGTGTAACAATGCAGCGCCATCTAGTGCTAATTTAATTTGGGGCGCTTAGTGCTAACTTAATTATCAACATTAACTACTTATCTAGAGTATAGATGGCGCACATTTACATTGTGCTAGTAATTGAATGAGATACATTCGGTAATAAAATAATAATCTCCAGTAAAATAAAGTAATTTTGTCTTATGTCTAAAAATTACCCGAAAAAATTAAAAATTAAGAATAGGTATTTTTTTTGTTAAGTTAGCAGTAAAACTTTCCTTAACTACCAAGCTAAACTTGAGTGCAATCAATGTCAACTAGTCTCGTAATAGGTCGACTTCAAAGTTGTTCTGTGAATTTTATTACGGATAAATTATCACTTCACTTTTTTTTATTTTGATATAATTAAACAACTGATATTCAGACTGATATAATAAATTTAACCCTTTTAGTGTCATTGTTTTTTACTCATATATACTTAAAAATACTAAAGAAATCTTTTGTTTTTGATGTCATTTACCCTTGTCTCGGAAAAAAACTGTATCTCTTCCAAAAATTATCCAATTTTAATAATTTTTTCGGTGTTTTCTTAATAAAAACTTGTACAAGGATAATAAAATACAAAGAAAAGTATGGAAATATATATTGTGAACAAAAATTATAACAAAAACTGAAATCAAGGTCACATCGTATTTTCGCACGCCTGTACATCCTCCGTATTAGCAAAATAATTGTTATCGTCACTATTATCACTATCACTCAAAATTTGCATTACGCCAAATTGTGAGCGCACCACAATGTCACTCCCACTATCACTTTCTTCACAACTCGAAAAATGATCATTTTCACTCTAATTATTTTCGTATTCCGACATTATGGGTTAAAAATTTTCTTTTCCTGGATCTTTTTTATATTGTAATTACTAATAATATTATAATTTGAACTTTATGTAACACATAGAAAGATAAAAAATTAAAGATGTGTGCGAGAGCGACCTCCCCTACTGCGCGCTAAAGAGCAACTGATTTCGCGAGCGCCATCGCGCTTGTGGCCAATTAGTTAGTACGCACACGAGCGCGATAGCGCTCGTCGGCACTCTAAAAAATATATTACGCATAAGCATCCTTGGGAAGATGATCACAGCTTTCAAAAGCTGTCCTTAAATTCATTGTTCGACCGTTTGTTTACGATTTACAAGTGGTCAGATTTAAAAACGAATTTTTTAACTTGACAGCAAATAACTTCGTTGAATAAGGTCATGGCGAGGTTTATAAAAAAGGAATGGAAAAAAATTACTCGCACTTGAAACGCAATCAACGAATTTTATAAAACAAATTAATTATATTCTGTTCGACGTTTAGAAGTTGGAAAAATTTAGGGATTTTTTTGTTCTCCTTTCATCAACAACTCTATCGGAGTAACAGATCAAAAATATATAATAGACGTAATAAAAGCAAAAAGATTGTCGCGTTACAATATTTTTTTTTCGTTTCAGTGAATGAATAAACATATAATTAATTAGTGATTAATTAAACGAACCAATCGAATAAACTTATAAAAAATACAACATTTATTTAAAGTTGAACACGAACTGAAATCTCTAATTGCAGTAACTTTTATTTCTTCTTCACTGGGATCTTGGAACTCGGACCTGCTCTGCTGGAGCTGGCCAGCTGACTTCCCTCTGTAAAAAGAAAATAAATACCCATCACTGTTGCAAAGGCATTCTAGGAACTTGTTTGCTGAAACACCAAGTCTTTTTAGAACATATTCATTTCTGTCCCGAATTTTAAAATATTTTTAATTAAATTTGTCCAATGTTTTAACCTATTTATTTTGTAATAGCCTTGTGATAACAAATCACTCGAAATGAATCTTGTTTCATCTTTTTTGCTTCTAATATAAAAATATTGAACAAAATGAGCCACATCCTAGCTTTATAAAATTTTTCATAAATAAAAACAAATGTCTTAATTAACATTTTAGACTTTAAAATAAAAAAAAAATATTTCTACAACCATACTCAATAAGCTTTCTGACTCGTTGATCGCATAGTTTTAAAGACAAAGAAGGGGGCGTTAATTTCTCAAGCGAGATGCCTTCTGTCACCACAGAGAAACACGCTGCGATACTGTCTTCCTTTTGAGACGGTATCACATCTGTTGGGCATATTCAGAATGCATAATTTTGTTTATGTGGTTTTTATTTTGCAAAATGTGTTTAAGCGCACTTTTGGTGTCAGCGTATGTGACCAGTTTTAATTTATTATATTTGGCTAAAAGAAATCAAAGATCTAGCGGAAACGCAAACATGATATTATTGTCAAATTTTGGAATTGAAGCAAGGATTTTCTAGAAACTTTTTTTCATATATCCTTATTTCATTTAGCCATTATTATATTTTCACCTATCAAAATCAAAAAGTGTAGTGTGATACTGCTACACGTACTTTCGTACTGGGGTGTAACTTGATACCTCAAAAAATATTCTACTTATTTTTATAACAGTTTGAAAACTACAACCCCATGATAGACAGACAAGTGACTTTATAAGAACAGCAGAACTCAAAACGTTAAAAAATGACCAACGCACCATTTGGCACAGCAGGCTCTTCGGCCTCGATCTCATCCTCTTCCTCCATCACTTCTGTCTCTGAACCATGATCGTCTTCCTGCGATGCTACAACCTGTAAATAAATAAAATGTTTTACTTGGCACATTTTGTGAAACACTTTTCTCCTGGGAAAAAGAATCAAAAAATTGGTCTCGAGTCCCGATTCAATCCTCCAAAATACTCAAATGATTCAAGTGTAAGGTTTTGGAACTTAGATTTGTAGCATGTACTCAAATACGAAATTCAAATGGGGAAAATGTACTTAAATATAAATCCAATAAAGATGAAATGTACCTTTATAAGATATATCTCTCCTAATCGCTCATTTTCACAGGGTTGATCACTGATAAAATCTGATTATACTATAGAAGTTATCATTCCGTTTTTCCATTTTTTTAGTATGGGCAAAGAATATTAACTATTACTACGTAAAGAAGCAACACTTATCTCCCTCTGCCAATTTAACGTCACACGCAGATAATGAGTACGATCATGTGTACGCGTTTCTAGGTTGCTGCTTGCTGCGTGCGCTTGTGATTTGTTTAATCGTGCAATGTTTGGTTGAGTTTAGCTTGTGTAATTCAGTGTTACTATTATAATTAACTACTTATAGTAATTAAATTTTAATTATAATTAATTTTTAAGTTTATAATTAACTATTTATAGTAATTCAATGTAACAGTCCGTTATTGCATTGTGTACAAGTGCTTAAAAAGCAATAAAATCACTAAGGATAGAAGATTGTTTTGTCTCCATTTTTTTGTTTGTTGTAAATAATTTTATTTTGTGTCACCAACTTATTTGGTACCTATAATTTTGGGTCAGCTAACATGTCACTGAGCGGATTTAAATTTCAAACTGTTCTTAAAAGTCATTATTTTGTTTGAATGCGATGTGGTTTGAAAACGTATTCTTGTAGTGTCGGCTGTAGGTATGTTATATTGTTTATTAAGAGATCTTTCACATGAAGCAAATCTAATCAAGTCAAATATACAACGAAGACAATATTTCAGTGTATCACATTTATAAATAAACAAAATTTATTTTTATTTAAGATTTTATTTAGTTTTAAGATCCATATTAAGTACATTTTTTTCAACTGGTATCTTAATATTATTATTATCACATCACTTTCGCACAATTAAATGTACAGTGTAAAATATTTATTCAGATAATTACATTTTAAAAATTAGATAATAATAAAGTCGTGTGCGCCAATATAAAGCTACTATGCCAGCGTGCTATCGAGACAGCCATTCGATCGACGTTATTGATTACAAAGAGAAACAGCTATGTTGCTGACATTTAGCGTCAACTCGCTCGATCGGCGTGATTGTCCGCAACGATTGAGACCGATATGTAGTACTAAAAAATATTTTTTATTTGAACGCTGCTGACAGCCCTACAATAATTTACGCACACACACATACTGATAGGCGAGTATGTGTGTAGTGTAGGTAATTAAATATTTTCGCTAGTATGGAGTGTTTGCGGGTGTGGTATGGATATGATGCATGGCATACATCGCATTATTCTGAATAGGAAAAAAAAATGAGTCCATTGAAAAAATTGTTTTCAATTAATATATTCTTTCTTTTTATTATCCAGAATAATCGCCAGAATTACCCCTCTTGTGAAACTATGTCGAAGGAACAAACATTCTTCATATTTCTTGACTGAAACATTGAATTCGAATAATGACAGTTACCCTCGGTCAATATGAGCAAAAAGATATTGTGCTCTCTTTCCTTCTCCATAAAGAGAATAAGGAGACGTCCCGAGAGAGATACACGACAAGCTAAAGAACCATACTGTAAGCATACTTAAATTGTAAACTGGCGAGGGTAATAAAATTTCAAACATAAACACCTACAAGACGTTTATTGAGCGTGTGAAAATTTTATAGTATTGTGTGTTCCAAGCAGTTTTGGAATATTAGCAAAAACATAGGAAACACAACAAACTTATTAAAACACTTGGAGTGAAATTGTCAATTATAATTTATTTTATCCTTGCCTTCTATAAATTGAGATCCTATTCTAAAAATTTCATGGCATAAGACTTCCCTGATTGTGATTTCGCAATCGTTCATAACCATTTCTTTGACTTTTTTCACGTTTTCATCGGTTGTTGATATGCTGGGGCATCCGGGGTGTTCGTCATCTTCAACGCCTTCACGGCCATCTTGGAAACACTTATACCATTCGTAAACTCTTGTTTTACTCATAGCAGACTCGCTATAGGCCTTTGTTAATATTTGTTAAAAAATAAAGATGAAATGTACCTTTATAAGATATATCTCTCCTAATCGCTCATTTTCACAGGGTTGATCACTGATAAAATCTGATTATACTATAGAAGTTATCATTCCGTTTTTCCATTTTTTTAGTATGGGCAAAGAATATTAACTATTACTACGTAAAGAAGCAACACTTATCTCCCTCTGCCAATTTAACGTCACACGCAGATAATGAGTACGATCATGTGTACGCGTTTCTAGGTTGCTGCTTGCTGCGTGCGCTTGTGATTTGTTTAATCGTGCAATGTTTGGTTGAGTTTAGCTTGTGTAATTCAGTGTTACTATTATAATTAACTACTTATAGTAATTAAATTTTAATTATAATTAATTTTTAAGTTTATAATTAACTATTTATAGTAATTCAATGTAACAGTCCGTTATTGCATTGTGTACAAGTGCTTAAAAAGCAATAAAATCACTAAGGATAGAAGATTGTTTTGTCTCCATTTTTTTGTTTGTTGTAAATAATTTTATTTTGTGTCACCAACTTATTTGGTACCTATAATTTTGGGTCAGCTAACATGTCACTGAGCGGATTTAAATTTCAAACTGTTCTTAAAAGTCATTATTTTGTTTGAATGCAATGTGGTTTGAAAACGTATTCTTGTAGTGTCGGCTGTAGGTATGTTATATTGTTTATTAAGAGATCTTTCACATGAAGCAAATCTAATCAAGTCAAATATACAACGAAGACAATATTTCAGTGTATCACATTTATAAATAAACAAAATTTATTTTTATTTAAGATTTTATTTAGTTTTAAGATCCATATTAAGTACATTTTTTTCAACTGGTATCTTAATATTATTATTATCACATCACTTTCGCACAATTAAATGTACAGTGTAAAATATTTATTCAGATAATTACATTTTAAAAATTAGATAATAATAAAGTCGTGTGCGCCAATATAAAGCTACTGTGTCAGCGTGCTATCGAGACAGCCATTCGATCGACGTTATTGATTATAAAGAGAAACAGCTATGTTGCTGACATTTAGCGTCAACTCGCTCGATCGGCGTGATTGTCCGCAACGATTGAGACCGATATGTAGTACTAAAAAATATTTTTTATTTGAACGCTGCTGACAGCCCTACAATAATTTACGCACACACACATACTGATAGGCGAGTATGTGTGTAGTGTAGGTAATTAAATATTTTCGCTAGTATGGAGTGTTTGCGGGTGTGGTATGGATATGATGCATGGCATACATCGCATTATTCTGAATAGGAAAAAAAAATGAGTCCATTGAAAAAATTTTTTTCAATGAATATATTCTTTCTTTTTATTATTCAGAATAATCGCCAGAATTACCCCTCTTGTGAAACTATGTCGAAGGAACAAACATTCTTCATATTTCTTGACTGAAACATTGAATTCGAATAATGACAGTTACCCTCGGTCAATATGAGCAAAAAGATATTGTGCTCTCGTTCCTTCTCCATAAAGAGACTAAGGAGACGTCCCGAGAGAGATACACGACAAGCTAAAGAAGCATACTGTAAGCATACTTAAATTGTAAACTGGCCAGGGTAATATAATTTCAAACATAAACACCTACAAGTAAAAATGTGAAAATTTTATAGTATTGTGTGTTCCAAGCAGTTTTGTAGTATTGTGTGTTCCAAGCAGTGTTGTAGTATTGTGTGTTCCAAGCAGTTTTGGAATATTAGCAAAAACATAGGAAACACAACAAACTTATTAAAACACTTGGAGTGAAATTGTCAATTATAATTTATTTTATCCTTGCCTTCTATAAATTGAGATCCTATTCTAAAAATTTCATGGCATAAGACTTCCCTGATTGTGATTTCGCAATCGTTCATAACCATTTCTTTGACTTTTTCCACGTTTTCATCGGTTGTTGATATGCTGGGGCATCCGGGGTGTTAGTCATCTTCAACGTCTTCACGGCCATCTTGGAAACACTTATACCATTCGTAAACTCTTGTTTTACTCATAGCAGACTCACCATAGGCCTTTGTTAATATTTGTTACACTTTATTTCATTTTTTACGCAAAATTTGATACAAATCCTTTGATCCATTTCTTTTAACAAATGAAAATCGCCGAGCTCGTAAAAACACGTCTAACCTTAGCAGCTGCCACAGACAAAGTAAACAATGAATACAGCTGAAAATTTTATCATACTTCAGGTATATATATTTTATCTACCATATACCATTTATATACCATATATTTTATATACCAATATAATAAATAAAAAATTTTACAATCAGACTTTCCAAACCCACGAAATTTAAAAATTTCCGTTATTTTCTGAACACACTTCGTACATTGGAAAAACCATTCAAGAAAAAAATGTTTAAACTACTTATTCACAGCTCACTTTTTTCATAATATTTTACTCATTTTAAATGCAATGAGCCAAGTAAACAGGGAGGTCTATCAAACTCCTCAGGGTGTACTTGGAACAAACAAGCAAAAGATGACAGGCAGACGATTAAGTGATACATGATCAGCACAATGCAGAACTTGTCAAACTCTATAAATAGCATATAAAGATGACCAACAAAAATTCATATACTCACAGTGATGGCCTGGCCCCATTACTATTATTGTTATAAGAATAAAAACCTGTCAAGTAAGAGTAGGACTCGCACTGTGAGGATTCCATGCACATTTAGGCATTAATAAACTTTTAATAGCACATAATATTGCTATTAGGCTATTTACAGTATTTTAATGTTTTAAAACATATCTATACTGACTCCATAAATATTTATGTTCAATATATAAATATATCGCCTTTCACAAACGCACATTTAAAAAGAATGTATAACTCAACATAGAATTAGAAATAATTTACCTTATAATTTTAATGACAGGGTAAATATTAAAAAAATGAGTGTGCTTTAGACCACACGACTGAAGTAAAACTTCAAATTCACAAAATATGAACTTTAAAATAAATTTACAATTTTATTCAGTTTAAACGTAAAATATTTAATGTATTGAACAAAATAATAATTTATAAAATTGTTCAAGAACGAAATGAAATTACAAAATAATCAAAAAATCACCGTTCGCGTCACGCTAGCAAACTCGCATATATATATATTTCATGCACTGGCTATGAGAGGAAGAGAGAAAGAAAATGTGTGTGCGCACTGCTCTCTCTTGCTCCTACAGTGTGATACAGACAACAGGCTCGCACTGTGTCTTAGATATACGAAACACAACTGGCTATGAGAGAAAGAGAGAAAAAAAATGTGTGCTCGCACCTCTCTCTCTTGTCCCTACAGTAATATACGAAACGTAACTCTCTCTCTTTCTGTCTTCACTAACTTATATCTCTTATACTTATATCTGAGTAAAATATTAATTCAGGAAATTCGCAGGTGACACAGTCGTCAAAAAAAGCAATGTGAAACTCAAAAAGTGCAAAAATATAGAACAAATGACTCTCTCAATTAACAATTTTTTTTAATTAATTAAGACAATGGCCAAAACAATCAAAATCCTAATATAATATTTCTTTCTATTCGTTAGAAACGTAATGTTCTGGATTTACAGGACAGATGATAATATAAACCCTAGGAAGACCATCCGCTTTTCCACTATAATGTTAAGAAAATAAATGATTATTGAGATTTTTTAAAAGCAGTCACATTTTTTCGTCCTAACGCCTTTATGGAAATTTATATCTCGTGTTTTTCTACGTTCAGAGAGAAACAGTATTCAGGAGAAGACAATTTTGTATCGTCCCATGATTTATAATTAAATCTTTAATTCAAAACAAAATGACACGCATTTCCGCATATTGGACACTGTCGCTTGTGTCGTTAGTCAAAATTAATCCGTGATGCCCTGCTAAAAGATTTGCTGTATCTTGCAGAAAGTTTAATAATTAATACGATAACGAAAAACATCGCAAAAGGAATTGGATGGCATGTAAATCGTTGGCATTAACAAGAGAGTTAGAAGTTGAAGGTGAGAAAGGATCGGGACAGCGCCAGAGAATGTTGATTGAGCGTATTTCACATGTATTTAATGAAAGCATCCATTTGTTGGAACCATGATATTGTTGGTGCAAGCATACACTGTCAGCATCGACACCTTATCGTAATACGTCTTAAATATTTTTAATTTTTGTTAAGTTTGTTGGCCTTACACTTTTTTTAATTCCCCTTCATTCATCGTCATCAATCAGAAGATGTCCTCTGCTGAATATATATCTACCCCATAGAACCCCCACAAAGACTGATCTAGTACTGCTTGCATTCAAAGGCTTTTCAAAACCCTTATCAGGTTATTTGTCTAACTAGCGAGGAGCTGTCTCATTCTGCATCTTCCGGTACGTGGTCTCCATTTGAGAACCTTTCCATTCCAATGGTTATCCATTTTTGGCGCTGCCATTTTACCTGCCCATAGCCATTTCAGCCTGCCAATCCTTCCAAGTTATGTCGGTGAGCTTAGTTCTCCTATGAATCTCCTCCCAATGGATCGTATCTCGTAGAGAAACGCCGAGCATAGCCCTTTCTATTGCTCACTGGATGACTTGGGAGTCTTTATGAGGTCAATAGCAAGAGGCCACATTTCACTTCTGTATGTTATCACTAGCAACACAAACTGCTTGAAAAGTTTCGTCTTCAAACACTGGTGAAGTTTCCGGAATACTACCCAGTTGCGTTGGATTCTCTGATTGACTACTGTCTCGGAGTTTGATTTACCTAACTGAACGGTTTGTCCTAAGTATACATAGTGTTCACCAACTTCAGAAGCACCATTCCTAATCCTACATAGGTATAGGTATGACATGGATGTTAGATATAATCCCAACAAATAGGTCATCAAATCAACATGGCTTGTCTTGTCCATGTTGGGAAACTATGCTTAGATCTCTGAGCATAATTCGTACATTGTTCAGTAATTCTGCCATAACTTTTTATGATTAGAAAATCAATGATGAGTGATGTAATTTTCCATTCATATTGACGCTAAATCAGTTCCAATCTAAGAGTTTAAAGACATCTTCCAACGTGGTGGTAAAGAGTTTCGGAAAGATTATGCATCCTTTCGTTTTTCTCCTTTCATTCAGACCTGACGATGCCATTTCTTCCACAATTTTTGAAATACCATTTTCACGATATTGTTTGTCTCTATATGGTGCGCAGTCAGTTCTCCACAGTCACTCATGCTCTCTATAAATGATGATGAAGTGGAATTTAAATTAGAATTAAAACTTTTTTAGATGTGCATACACTCACTTTGACGGTTATTGTTCAAATGTTTTGTACCCCTTATCCATACTGGAACAAAGAAATGACAACGGAAAATACTGCTTATTCGAAAAGTCTTTCTACTTTGAAAGACAAATGTAAGGTCTTGTCCTATAGATAAGACATTACATTAATTCTGTAATCGCATGTTGATATAAGAACAATATTATCCTGTCCCATCGAATTGTCCTCGACATTGTCTTATGTGAACACCGCTTTACGATGAAAAATTGCAAATGCGTAGGAAAAATTCGTAAATCAACTAATTTTTAAGGAGGAGACGAAGACTTTATCTTGGAGACTTTCGCTGAGACCTACTCTGACAACAAAGCAAACTTCTAAATCATTTAAAGTATGTTTTTATCATAAGGCATTCGCCTTGATGGATACTCATTTGTTTCTAATTGAATAAATTCTCTTGTTGTTATTGGTCTTTTTTCGAATTATGAATAGGTTTGGATACTTTATTCCAAGTGTTATGGGCCTCCGTTACTTGAAAATTCTAGGTAAAATATTAATTTCTTGAAAATTTTTTTAATAAAATATTTCTTGTAATGAATTTTGTTTTCTATTATCACAGGAATGTTTAATTCTGTTGATTAAATATCACTGATGACCATGATCGTAGTCTGTAAATTATAAACCATGCGAGTCCCAAGTATAGATTCAAAGTCTTACTAAACTCGAATCATAGACAAGAGAAGCGAACTCGAGAATTGAATTTCAATACTCTGAATTCAAATACTCATGCGAGACCCAAGTATAGATTCAAAGTCTTACTAAACTCGAATCCTAGACACGAGTAGCGAACTCGAGAAGTGAATTTCAATACTCTAATTCAAATGCTCATGCAAGACCCAAGTATAGATTCAAAGTTATACTAAACTCGAATCCTAGACACGAGTAGCGAACTCAGAAGGTAAATTTCAATACTCTGAATTCAAATACTCTGACTCTGTTATGGTTCTGAAAACAGCGTCTCAGTACATTACTACCTCTTACACTTCATTCCATTCTGACAGAAAATGTTTGTAACAACTGCACAATGACAGTCCAGATATTGTAAACATTTTTCTTGTATTCACGTTAATAATAATAGATTTATTTGATATTTATGATTTAAAAATGTAATCATTAACTTAGATTATACAGGTTATATATTATAGTTAATAAATTGAAATAAGTAAAAAAGAAAATCGTTCAATTAATATTATTTTTACCTAAAAAAACTTAGAAATAATTTCAGCGAAAACGTGGCTGTACTTGTTTTATTGTAAAAAAATTATTAGAAAAAGAATTACAATATATTTTTAATAATAATAAGGTTCCGTACCTCAAAAAGAAAAAAGCTACCCTAGTAGGATCATTTCGCTGTCCATCTGTCTGGCAAGATCTTTTTTCTCAAGAATACTTGAAGGTATCAAGTTGAAATTAATATCAAATACTTAGATCTATGGTCCCTTGGAGCTTTAAAAAAATCAAGTTTCTAAGCCAACATAATCGATGAAAAACCTAAAAATATGGCCATTTATGCCGCATATTCTGACACTCGAAAATACTGAAATCAAAACCTATAGGGTACTTCCCGTTGACCTAGAATCATAAAATTTGGAAAGAAGCAAGGTCTCACAGCACAAATAGAGAAAAAAATCCGGAAATCGTTAATTTGTAATTATATCACATAAAATTTTTTTTTTTAAATTTACCCTTGTGAAAAATATATGTTTATTCTAAAAAATTAAAATATTGTAAATAGTTTAATATAAATATTATGTACAGAACCCTTATAGTGGAAGTTCCACTCGTGCTTGACAAATTTTTTTACTTTCGCTATAGCTTTTTCATTTAGATCCACGCTTAGATACTTAACGCTCGAAATAAATATATAAATAGAAATGTTAATAATAAAAGCGGAATAAGAGACAAGTGAGAATCTTAAAAGTATGAAAAAGATGACATAATCTCACTTAATATCAATGAAAACATTCAATTCTACCAACCCTAAAACAATTTTTAATTCTGAGCGATATTGTTGAGTGACAGCGAGACAATATTAAAAGATGGCCTGCAGCTATTTCACTCTAACATATTAAGTAAATGATTTATAACGAATAGCATATGACAGTATAAGACTTCACACACGAAGTCTTATACTATCACTGTTTTTTTCTCTAAATTATATCATTTATATTAGTAAAATAATATTGATATTTACAACATTAGTTATTTTGATAGTTTGTTAGGTAAATGTTATTCAAAATGCGAATAAATAAAACAACGATGTAAAGTCCACAGACGAGTGTTTTCATACTGGTACATTAAAAGTGGTTAAAGTTTATTTTTGAATATTTTTTATTAATTTAACAAAAAAATTTGAAAATTTAGTAACGAGATTTTAGCTAGAGGAGGCGTATGGCCTCTGATGCATCTGATGCGTCGATTGAGATTATCCCGAATGTGTTCTATAGGATTGAGGTCAGGACTTCTAGCTGGCCAGTCTAACCGACGAATTCCGGCCTCCTGCATCCTCCGGCTCTAGAGCGGTGGGCGTGAGTGTTGTCGTCCATAAAAATGGACTCGCATACAGCTGCTGTTAATGCGGGTTGGGCATGAGGAATAACAACCTCTGTTATGTACCTTTCTGCATTAAGTGTGCCATTATCAATAAAAACTAACTCGGTATGGTCACCTGAGATATTATCAGCCCAAGACATTATCAGAGTGTGCTTTGAGGAATCCACCATAAGGGGTGATTTCCTCAAAGCACACTCCTGCGAAGCGTTCTCCAGGTCTTCGTAAGACCCGCCGACGTCGATCCTCACCACTAATCGATATACGAGCTTCATCGGAGAATAAACACTATTCCAGTCTTGTTGAGTGAATGATGAAAAATTTTAAGCGAATCTCAATCTGGCAACTCGATGCTCACGAGCAATGTAGGGCCCTGAGCTGGGCAATAGCTATGTATATTGACGGCCTCCTCCTTCTGACTGTCCATAGGCTTACTCGTGACTTGACTGACTATGAAGAGGTCGTCCCGTGGCTCGCCTGAGACAGATGTTCGCTGACCCTTCTGTCGTGCTTTGCCTCTGATTCATCAAGTATTTCAGACTCATCAAGTAATGTAATCTGATCATCGATCTCTATGGTAACTTTGCCTTTCATTGAAATATTCTTAAAATCAACTGGTTCTTTCTTCATAATATGATCAAAATAACTACGAAACAAGTGAGTCTCATGTCAAGAGAAGCGTGTCCCTTTAGCGGCACATTTCTATACCATCTTAGATAGGTAAATTCTCTGGCATTTCAAAATTTAAAAAAATGCTAGAAAACATGTGTTGAAAACCGCTTGGACTCAATCCTCTATATCCTTCAAGCTTTGAGCATATTTAAACAAAACATAGAAAATTATATACCTTTTCAAAACAAAAGAGAATTCGTCACAAACTTACCTGTCTCGGAACTGATGTTCCCTCGTTCACTTCTGCACCTTTATCCGGCCACATTATAGTCAGCAATTGCAGCATCAGTTTTCCCTGCTCCTTAGAGGAAAGATGATGTTCAGCCAGAGCATCCACCAACTCTTGAATCTCTTGGCGCATATCTTCATCTGATTAGGAGGACATTCCCCATTAAAAATTTTGCAGGCCCAGAAATTGAGACTTTGCTCTAAAAACTATTCATTCAAAAAGTACTTGTTTCTCAATAACTGTAGCTACACTGATTTGGGTTTGATTTTTTGCATATGATGCTGTGATGGTCTCCATATAGGTACAAGTGTAGATGAATTACGCCATGTGTTCATGTTGCTGTATACTTCGGTATCATTAGAAATTATGTATAGGATACAACTACTGTTTCTGCAAGTCCAAGTTTTCTCCCCAAGTCTAATCTTTCAATTGTTAAAATGTTATACATCTTATTTCCTGGCTATTTGGATATTCATCACCAAACATCTGATTACAGAGATTCTTTGCACGCAAACTGAAGTTTTAAACTAGGCAACATAACATAAACCTCTTAGCGTTTCCAACGCAATGTGTAGCAATTCAACAAGTAAAATCTTATTAAATTTAATATTCAAATGTTGCCAAACTGCTCAGACATTATGAGGAATCTACAGTTATATATGTATATTTTTTAACTAGCTGCGCCACATCATCGTACCTTCATCACGTGGAATTACCTTAACTATATCGTTCTCCCTCTAAACGCCTTTGCTCTGTACGCGGAACAAGATTGGTCGTCGGGGTCGGGAGCATGTCGGTAGAAATACTCGGGATAATCAGTCAACAAATAAGCTGATCTTTCTCTACTGACCTTGCACTATTTATTTAAGCAGTGTTCACCGATTTCTGCTGTATTTTTATCACTATCCTACTCCTATGTATCGCAGTATGATCTCATATATACTATAACCTTCCTCAGAGTAAGGGCTTTCAAATACGAAAAGAATTTTAGAAATAGGACATTTGTTTCCAGAGATTAATGCAAACAAACAAACAAATTTTTCCCATTATTATAAATTAGTATTCCTTCGTCTATCCAACTATACCATCATGTTTGCAAGCAGTAGCGGCAAAGCGATTATACAATTTTTCATGACGTTCAATTTGAAACTTGTGTACAAGTTATGTATATACAACGTGGATTTGACCGTTCGACATTAAATGAATCCTCATATACTCTCAACCGTACCCTAAAAATTAAATTTAAAAAATTCAGTAGTTTAGTCACATATATTTTCACCAAGAACTAGCTAGACTATACGTTGCCACATCATCACTTTCCCATAAAGTTATTTTATTTCTTAATTACAAACAAATAGTAAAATAATTCTTATGCCTGTGTCCTAAGAGTCGTAATCAATACGAATGGCTGTGACATACTCGTGGACGACTGTCACATTCTCGCAATGATAAATTTAATATAATGCATGAAAAAGGCAGAAATAATTCTTTTCTTTGTTGTGAAATTTCGGATACACAGCCCATCAGTCTCCGAGTAGCCGGCACGCTGAAATGCGTAAAATCAACTCTACAGTCATTATGCCCTGTTTCGATTTATTTCATTGGTCTAACCCTGTTGGGTGGAGGCGTTGTGATTGTAGATACGGGACACTATTAGGGGACCTTCGACGGTCCCTTCTTTAGTATGAGGTGGGTCGTTACACGTCCCAGGAGAGGCCCCGGGCCAATCAGGGTGGAAATAACAGGAATAGTGTATATAACATATTGTGATATCGACAGAATACGAAACATAATATTAATTGTGAATGTGTAATTTTGATTACTTTTGTATATGACTATATCGATAGGACACGCAATGTGGAATAAGCAAATTGTGTTTTTTTTACTCCAAGTAGGATCTATTCAAATTCATAACGCCTTGTATAAATTTCAAGGCTTCAAAATACACTGACATGGTTTTGGTTTATGGAGAATGTCAACGAAACGCGGCTGAATCTATACAAACATATTGAGAAAGATATGAAATAGCCGTGTATGTCCTTTAAATTAAATAAACTATAGTAAAATGGTACAGGGATTTAAAGGTCACCTTTGGCCCACTTTACTATGGTTAGTAACAAACATTACACATTGTGTTTACATTCTGTTTATATGTCAAAACAAGAGTCAATGCAGTGGATATAAAAGGGAGAAAAGCCGCCACGGAAGTTCAAAGTGGAAAGATCGGCGTCCAAGCTCATGGCCACTGTTTTTTGGGATTGTGAAGGAATTTTGTTCATCTACTACCTTCCTAAAAGTACTACAATGAACGGAGATTATTACGCCACATTGTTGACAAAAGTGCGTTAAGTAGTTGTCGAGAATAGGAGACGCAAATTGGCGAAAGGAGTCCTGTTTTTGCAAGACAATGTCCACACTGCACGAGTTGCAAGGCAAATTTTTTATACATTTCTATCAGCATTTTTAATACCTTAGGCTAAAAACTTTTCAGCCGCCCCTCGTATATATAACAAGTGTGATACATATAGGGCTCTCGGTGATAACAAATACTACATCAGCTAAAGTCAATGAAGAGTTAGGGCACCCAGCTTGGTTTATAGCCTACTTAAAGAGAAACATTTTAAAATAGATATGTGTATGCTTCTTATATGCGTAAGTACCTTCAGAAATAACTCTAATAAAGAAAGTTACAATGTTAATGAAACTTATTTTGATTTTCAGAAAACATGATATATGCCATGGAAAACAGACAAAATAAATATAGGCACTATTAAGATCTATAACGATGCCACGTTGTATAGCACAGTATTAAAAAACTTAACATTTTAATTTTGGAGAAAGTCTTTGAAGCGAAATTTTTTTTTGTATTGACAGATAAGACGCAGTGGATTAACTTCGAATTGTTTCACTCACATATGACACTGCCTTAATGACAGCTATCAATCTGTTTATATAATTTTATATCATTATTATGTCTATATTGTTATCAGCTATATTTAATGAAATTTGAACTACAGACCGCACATGGCTCTCTTCATTATCATTATAATAAAAAAAAAATAATTTTTAAAAATTAATTTTCTAAAGTATTTATTAAATAAACTTCGGGTAAAGTTTACATCCCATACGCAGGTAATATCAATCATAATAAATCTCGGTACACAATTAATCTGTCGATTATGTTCGAATTGTAATTTTAGTATTACAATAACTTTACGTGTAACTTGCATTACAGAATATTTTTATTTTCTAATAAGATGTATTATTATACAGGAATACAGCAAATAAATGTTGAAATTGTTTATAATCTGTGGTTATTTCATTAGCGAAAGTGTCATTTTTGCGAATATAATTATTTCGACATTACAATGTCGCCATTACAAAATAGAGTACCCAATTTTATCGAGACCAACAGATTTTAAACTGCACAATGCTGGATTGCGCTCTGACTGGAATCTGCGCTCTAACCACGTACAGGCGTTGGAAACAATTGTTAACGCCATTCAACAATAATACAATTTCTTCTCCGGAATCGCTACAAGCGTTCCCCAATTTGTTTTGATTATTTATAAACCTACTAACTAATAATGCAACTCTATTAATATTATAAAAATGGGTGCGTGTACTTATGTACGCGCGTGAGAAGTTATACTTCTTTGGCATCATTAAATAATACATACGGATAGATAACCTCAATTATATTGGAGCACTTGAAAAAGTTTTTCACTAATATTTACGAATAGTAAATATATTAATCAAAATATTGAATTTAAATCACTACTGAATATAATTTATTAGCACATATATAAATCGCACTTATATTTTTTATCCAATAAATTCAAATGAAAAAGCGGCTCACTGCGTCAATATTATGTACTTGAAATATTTTTGTTACGTGAAATTAATAATCATATCTATCAAAAGATGGCGCTGCGCTGATGCAAGGAAATTATAAACTAATTGATATTTTATTTCTGTATGAAAAGTGACTACAAAATAAAGATAAAAACAATATTACCATAAAGCTAAATGCCTTATGGTAATATTGTTTTTATCTATTATCTGCATAAATTAAAATCATCAAGTAAATCTGCATCAAATGGTAATATTGTTTTTAAATATCATCTGCCTCTCTGTATAAGTATTTATCTGTGAAACTTGGATATTAGATTTATTAGGAATATAACTAAAGAATCACAATTAATGACATCAAACATTTTTAAATTATTCAAAATGCAGAATCTAAAAATAAAAAACTTGTCTTGGAGGCGCCGGGTATCGATCTCGGTACCTCTCACGTGCTAAGCGAGCGCTCTACCATCTGAGCAACGCCCCCAACGTAAGTTTCGTACAAAATATTGGTATTAATATAGTCTCAATAACTGCAACTTCATACTGTAACTTTTGTGTGACGAATCTTAAAATTTCACTCTCATCATTTTTTCATAACGCGCCTAAAGAAGTATAACTTCAAAAAAACTTTCTAAACCATACTAGAATAATACTGAATGACAATTTGGTAGAACAACAGAAACGTAAACAGCTGATAGTAGGTCTGCCATATTGCCACAGATAATCTACGAAGAGTTTAAACCATACATTCCTACCGAGATGCCTGCTTAGAGTTTAAACTTTCAGTAAAGTTAAACCATCATCAATCTTACGGAAGTTATGACTAAATTGTTTAAATACTGTTAGTCAGTTAAACTGCGATTGATGTACAGATCATAGTCAAAGAATATTCACTATTACTGCGTAAAGAAGCGACACTCACCTCCGCCGCCAGTTCAACGTCATATGCAGATGCCGAGTACGATCAAGAGTACGCGTTCCTATGTTGCTGCTTGCTGCACGCACGTGTGTATTGGTTCAATTATGCGATGTTTTGTTGAGTTTTGTGTAATTCAGTTTTAATTGATAACTATTCATAATAATTCAATATTACGGTCTGTTATTGCGCTGTGTGCGAGTGCTCAGAAAGGAATAAAATGACTAAGGATAGGAGATTGTTTTGTCTCCCTAATTTTGTTTGTTGTAAATAATTTTGTTTTGTATCACCAACTTATTACCTATAATTTTCAGTGTATCACATTTATAAACATGAAAACAATATTTCAGTGTATCAGATTTATAAATAAACAAAATTTACTTTTATTTAAGATTTTATTTAGTTTTTAGGATCCACACAAAGTACTTATTTTCAAATACTATCTTAATATCTTAAATGTATAACATAAAATATTTATTTATTTAACATTTTTACAATTAGGTAATAATAAAGAAGTGTGCGCCAGTACAGAGTTACTGTGCCAACGTGCCATCAAGACAGTCAGTCAGAAACAGAAACAGCTATTTTGCTGATGTATAGCGTCAACTCGTTCAATCAGCACGATTGCTAGCAACGATCGAGACCGATATGTAGTAATAGTAAATATTCTTTATCTGCTTGCTGCGGACAGCTCTACATTAATTTACGCACACACACATACAGATACGGATAGGCGAGTACGTATGTCATAGTGTAGGCAATTAAATATGTTCGCTTGTATGGAGTGTCAGGGGTGTGCCATAGTATTAATAACAATCACCAAAGGAGTGTTTAGAATGAATATATGTATAATTAAATTAACATTCTTTGAAGCCAAGATTAAACATTAATTAGGGAATTGTTAGAGTAGAAAGATGCGAGACTTAATATTTTTGAATGAACCTATTGGTACTATCTGTCTTTTAGATTGATGCAAAACCTTTGAACTACAATACCAAGATGAATCAGTCGATTCATTGGATCGCAATGAATTATCATGCACAAATGCACTAATTCAAATTTCCATTCATAACAATTCCACTTAATGATATTAACCGTTTTAGTGCCATTGTTTTTTACTCATATAAACTTAAAAATGCCAAAGAAATCTTTGTTTATGATGTCATTTATCCTTGTCTCGAAAAAAAATTGTATCTCTTTCAAAAATTATCCAATTTTAATAATTTTTTCAGTGTTTTCTTGATAAAAACTTGTACAAGGATAATAAAATACAAAGAAAATAATAGAATTATATATTGTGAACAAAAATTACAACAAAAACTGAAATCAAGATCACATCATATTTTCGCAGTCCGGTACATCCTCCGTATCAACAAAATAATTGTTATCGTCACTATTATCACTATCACTCAAAATTTGCATTACGCCAAATTGTGAGGTCTATCCCTTTCTTCGCAACTTGAAAAACGATCATTTTCACTCGAATTATTTTCATATTCCGACATTATTGGTTAAAAATTTTCTTTTCCTGGATCCTTTTTATATTGTAATTACTAATAATATTATACTTTGAACTTTATGTAACACGTCGAAAAATAAAAAATTTGCAATGCATGCGAGCGACCTCCCCTACCGTGCGCTAACCAGCAACTGATTTCGCGAACGCCATCGCGCTCACGGCAAACTTAGTACACGCACGAGCACGATGGCGCTCGTCGGCACTCAAACAGTTAAGGTTTGTATATCTACTGTATTTCCCTATACACTCTTTACGTATTTTGTTTCACATAAGTTCTTGTTTTATTGAAAATTTGATTAAAAAAATTAGGAATGTTTCCAAAAAAAGAACAATGCTACAACTTTACGCCGGTATATTCTGGGAAGTAAGCATGGAAAGAGAATGTTGCAAACCCAGAGTCCAGGTCCAGGTCTTCGGTGGATCAAATTGAAGAATATATAAAGGACAGCAATAAAAACGGCATGGCCTGTATAAGAATGGCTTACGCAAGAGAAAGGTTATATTATATCACATATAAGAATGGCTTATGCAAGAGTATACTCAAATATATGTTGATATAAATAATGATTTACGAGGTCAAGAGAGTTCAGAGTGCGGATATAAAAAGTTATTAAAGAACATATATGCAATTAAATATAAGTTAAAGATAGTCTTGCACAATTTCTGACAAGGAAGGAAATGGACATACCTAGTCACGGGAGTTATAATAAAAACGCGCTTACCAAACGCAGTTTTATAAGTGACTTCAGATTTGTTGATGAAAGTGTAACTGTATGGATTTTCCAGCTGGAACGTCCAAAGCACTTCCAACTTTTGACGCTGCTCCGTCATCTTCACACCACCCTCCTGTGGATACGGAGTAGCATTATATTTATTTAGTTGGGGCTTACTTTATCACTTCAAGAACACATAACGATCTTCACATAATATTCAATGATATTGAGATAAAGCAAAGCGTATGTTGTGACTATTGGTGGCATTTATAAACCTATGACAAGTCACTAAGGACCTGCTCCAAGACTAGAACTTAGGCAAACAAATAATTTAAAATTCAAATTCAGAAATAAAGTTAGGGGGTGTGAAACATAAATTTCGGTATATCCTAAAATTACGAAACAAAAAAAAATTTCTGGCACCTTATAACTAGTTTTTGAAATGCTATAAATGGAATTAAAAAATTTTTTGGCCATAAAATTTTCACACAAATATTTTTGAGTTTTAGCTGTTGAAATATGTACGAGTTAATATATTTTACTTCCAAACCAAATATCACGTTGCTAAATCAAGCGGTTTCTGAGAAACAAGAGAAATACAATATATGAAATATGATAAGAGAAATACAAAATACGAATACGGGAAATACGATCTTTTAAGAAAAATACGACTGTCAGACGGATGTAAGAGTCCTGTTTTTTTAGATGCAAAACCATAAAAACGTATTTTTGGTACTTTTCTTTTTATTTCATATATATTATGAAATAAAAAGAAAAGTACCAAAGTATAAAATCTCGAGAATACAGTTCCAAACTTTTAAAAAAAACACAAAATATTCATGAAGGTATAACCTGTAACGTGACTAATCTTTCGATACGTAGGGTCAAATTAAAAAAGTATTATAGTGGCTGTCTATCGGTCTTGTTGCAAAAATCGGCACGTGCAGATGGAACGGACGGAAGGAGATAAATAGAAATATTCAAGAACAAGGAAGCCAAACCAAAGGAGCGTATATTAATTTTTATGGCAATCAATTTACAAGTGAATCGAACGGAACTATTGGACAAAATAAAAATCCAAAAACTCGCAAAAGTGTTCAGAGAAGATGTTCATTGCGATCCTGTGTTCATATTAGTTGTAATAACAAACGGAATGAAAATTTCATTAAAAAAGAAATATTATAAATAAAACTGGGTTTCAGATTCAAGCTTACGTTACTGTGACGTTGCAGTTAGAGATATATAAAAAACCGCGTACAATTCAATATGCGTGACAGAAGTGAAACTTTTTTGGCGATCTAAACGTCAAGTTACAAATATGTACAGGAAAGGGATAAAACAGCAGAGAGAGAGAATATGCTGTGAAAGTCCATAGATTGTACTAAACCCAGATAAGAAGATTTTAATACCATAGATTCAGAAAAATTAATAAAATGTCATTTCAAATCAACATAAATATATAATAAAATCTTCATATAAATTTACATAGACAATTGTCAATTAAAAAAATAGCCGTGATGCCAGTATCAGAAAACGGCTCAATGCGGCTGAAGGAAATCAGGACATATTGCTCCTGTTGTAAATTATATTTATGACAACTATATATGCAGGTTCATTGCTAATCAATAACTAAATTAAGCACATATGTTGTTAGTCTTGTAATAGATGAGGTACACGCAAAATTAGTAATAAATCGATCATAAATAGATATATAAATTGACAAAATTTTGACAGCTTGCTTTTGACACACATAACGTACAAAACAGCTGATAGCAGTAGTGAGCGCCATTTTTGTTTTTTTTCACGCACGCGTACATTTCTTGTCTTATTCTATCGTGTTCATCTGTCTCTCTCGGTTGTTAGCTAAGTACCTATTTTCTGTATTTCTTGCGATAGATTCCTCGCGTTCAAAAGGTACAATTAAACGTTGTATTGAAAGTGTTGCACGAAATTTGATCTTGACATTTTACTCTCATCATACTCAAAGAAGTTTCACTTCAAAAATTCGAAAAATAGATATCCTATACTATTAAAAGAGCAATTCTTGTATGTATGTATGTATGTATAGGACAAATGTTATATAATTAAACAAATGTTATGTAATATATATATATATATATATATATATATATATATATATATATATATATATATATATATCTATATAGAGACGTGCTCCATGAATGATAACCCAAAATGCAAAAACTGGCCATTTATATCTTTAAGTACTTCTAGACTTCGTGCCATATACTCTACATATATTGCTTATTTTATAACAAAAATTTATGAGACAAATTCAAAGTACATGTAATAAAATACTCATCCCACAATACTTAAATATTAAATGTAGTTGTAAATCTTTATATTGTAGTTGTAAATCTTTATATTGTAGTTGTAAATCTTTAGTTGTATGAATAAAAATTAAGAACATTTGTCCTACTACCAGTTAAGATACTAACCAATTTATTACAACCAATTTTAATTACCCGAGTGAAAAGATATTATGGAGACCTTTAATAATTTTCGCCTTATAAATCAGACAAAATTCTCTCATACACACAATAAGCAACATAACTATTACATACCGTTTCTTCGAGAACCAGTTCTCCATGCATCTTTTCCAACAACCACTTCAGTGTGCGTCTCCGAACTAACACCATCCTGGCGAAAGCCCGTAGCCGCACCAACTCAGTAGACGGACTGAGCGATGGCTGCACCGACGGCCGGTACTCAGCTTCAAGAGATGGTTTCATAATTCGCAACGTGGTATTGTGGAAGCGATGTAACGAGTTTGGCTGGAAAGAATGAATTCAAAACATTAGGTTTGTTAATTTATATCCGATAGTTAAATTAGTCATTTACAAGATAATAAACGAGTCGCCGATCTAATGTAATAAAAAAATGTTCACAATTAAATGAAACTACGTTATGTAGTATCGATTCTAGCAAAGATCTATCTTTGCTAATAGCCCACTTGAAGATGTTGTAATACAACGAAACCTAGATCGTGGTAAAGAACTTAAAGAAAGTAGAAATAATATTACATCACGTAGTTTCATTTAATTGTGAATAATGAATTTCTACAAAATTAATGACAAATGTATTCAATATTCAATAAAAAAAAATGTTGTGTACAGAGGAAATTAACTGAAACCAAAAACAACAATAACGGACAAAAACAAATCAGTCGTGTTAAACAATATTTTGACAGCGACTCGTCTAATTTTATCTTTGTCAATACAGGTTTGTTATATTCTTTTTAAAGATAAAATTCCATGATTTTTCCAGGTTTTTGAGGAGAAATTTGCTATTCTTCAGGTATGATGATAAGTAGAAATGCAATTCTTGATAATATCATTTACGCTAATGAGTTTTTGGATGCTCGGAAGCACACTAAAAATAAACAATCTATAAGGTGTATCATCTATTACAAAGGCTTAAGTAGCGAGAATGTGTTAAGAAATAATTAATAAAAATATTGCCTTTGACATGTTAGACTTAGCTCTGTTGAAATCATATTGATGACATAGAAAGTACACCAGTGTAGATAGGTCCACTTTTTACACCAAAGTGTAAAAGTGGACCTATTTTCATCATATTAATAATTATACTGGCAACCAATAAAATACCAAAAATAATTTTTTAAAAAATGACATTTCAAACAATGTTTACGCTTTATAAATACGTCAAAACATTACCATATGACAAATAATATTTATTATTTTATCGATTTTTAATTTATGAAATTATATTTGGTACTCCGTTATACCCATTACTTGAAATATAACTACTTTTATTTTGAAATATTTTAATAACATTATTAATACATATTTTTATTTTTCTTTATTTAACTGTTTTAGTGCCATTGTTTTTTACACATATATACTTAAAAATGCCAAAGAAATCTTTTGTTTTTGATGCCATTTACCCTTGTCTCGAAAAAAAACTGTATCTCTTCCGAAAATTATCCAATTTTAATAATTTTTTCAGAGTTTTCTTAATAAAAACTTGTACAAGGATAATAAAATACAAAGAAAATTATGGAAATATATATTGTGAACAAAAATTATAACAAAAACTGAAATCAAAATCACATCGTATTTTCGCAGTCCAGTACATCCTCCGTATCAGCAAAATAGTTGTTATCATCACTATTATCACTATCACTCAAAATTAGCATTACGCCAAATTGTGAGCGCACCACAATGTCACTCCACTATCACTTTCTTCACAACTTGAAAAACGATCATTTTTTAATTATTTTCATATTCCGACATTATGGGTTAAAAATTTTCTTTTCCTGGATCCTTTTTATATTGTAATTACTAATAATATTATAATTTGAACTTTATGTAACACATAGAAAGATAAAAAATTACCAATGCGTGCGAGCGACCTCCCCTACCACGCGCTAAACAGCAACTAATTTCGCGAGCGCCATCGCGCTCGTGGCATATTTAGTTAGTACGTGCACGAGCACAATGGCGCTCGGCACTCAAACGGTTAATACTCGTTAAAACAATAGACAAACACCAACAATGGGAAAGACCAGAAAAAATAATTTTATATTTAGTACGTTAATATCGACAGACCCTTTATTAGTTTGGATCATGTCCCTTTATACAAAGTAAACATATCTAAACTATTAAATATTTTTTTTATCACATACCCAAGGTCACTTATGTGTTCATGATTAAAAAAGTGTTTTTATAATCTTAATATCTAAATTTTAATTGTTGTACGGTGATATTCAAGAGTGGGTCTGATTGACTGGGTCACTGTTCGTCAAATCCTTTTGCACAGCGTGCGCGAGTCTTCCTCGGCAGTAACACAGATAGTAGTGTACTACACGTTACGTTAATACCTTTGTCTATTATCTACTAATGTTTCAATTCACCCGTATTTGTTATGACAAGAACGCAACCTACATAAATAGGCTATTTCACTTGATTTTTTAAATTGTTCTATTTTGCATTATAAGTACACTACATTTATATTTCCAGGATATACGCCGTATTTTTTATATACATCTCTTTTAAAAACGCAATTTCTTAAATGGCGGCTAACTTGATGTCACACACAATGTAAACAAACATTCCTGCCCGCTGAAGAGGATTATTATTTACAAATACATCTATAAAAAGTCAACACAAAGTGTTCATTTCAGTGTCAACGAATCCTAAATGACGAAAAAAGTGGCTGCAATTAGCCCGAAGAGATCAGAACAGCATTACAGCTCGCTCAAATGATTTTATGTGTGAAGATCATTTAGAATCAAGTAATATTTGGATATACAAAGTAATATTTGGATATATTTGAATAGGATGACCCCCAATTCTGGTATATTTTCGATGTTGTCAAATAGTGTATTATATCAATTATTTATTTATTAAAAATCTGCATGCCCAACTTACAGGTTGATCCATTTTTTAAAAGGTATAAACATAAAACGGATTAATGCACATAAATACAAATTAAACATAAAGCTAACTAATCATCAATTATGGACTATCAAGCCACTCCATAATTGTATTCCTAAAGCAGTCAATGGAATAAAAAAACCACCTGAAATATCATGTTTATGCGAGAAAAACCTGTGAACCCCTTATACAAACATGCACGCTCTAGGTAGGAGAAATAAATCGAGATTTTATACTTTCATATAACAGTCTGGAGCACAAGGCATTATCATACTCAAGACCGAAGGGGTTATCGACATAAATACCTATTAATAAAAAAAATTATAATTAAAGTTGAAGGGAATTACATCCATCATGCCCATTATAAAATCTGAAGCAAAAAAAATAAAGATTTGTTTATATTGAGAAATCTGTTAACCTTTCTGAACATTTTCTCAACAATGATTAGATAGATTATTACTTCATATAGAAACGAAATGAGTTGATATAATCACAATACAATAAACTCAATGTGACAGAAACTGTGCATATATCGCATAAAAAATTCCAAGCGACCTGTAGGCCTTCTGACAGGTTTCAATGTGAGATGGTCGTCCATAATCACAACAAAATCCCAGGCGGATGATATATATCTTTTCGAGGACTGTTCCTTATAAGGGTCACAAAAGGACACTTAAGCTATATCTTCATTGAGTATTTGATCATATTAAAACATAGTTTATTACTCAGATTCCATCGGAATACTGTGTCTAGGAAGAAAAGAGATATCAAAGATTGGGGCCCTCTGCGCCATGTGAAAAGCCAATAATAGTAAATATTATGACCTTTAGTTAGCCCTTGAGGTCACCTGACACTAACCCAATAGAAGATATTTAGTCGGCCATGAAGATGATATAATCAAAATAAACACATATTTATTTATTATTTTTATTTTTATGTACTTTAATGTATCTAATTGATACATAGGACGGATTTATTGCTACGAGAGCAATCTCTCACAGCCGACAAGAACACCAGTCCAGCCCGACTTAACAAGCAGCTGGCAATCGAACCCGGGGTCCCCCAGTGCGCCACGCAGTTAAAGACCGTATCAACCTAACACACCACAGCGACAATACTATTTACTCTGAATGAGTCATCTTGTATTAATTGAGAATCGTTTCAGATGATTCATACCGACACCATCAGTAATATTTTATGCGACTGTTTCTTACTGAATTTAATGTATTTTAAAGACCCTATCACAGGTTTGGTCACTATCTCAATTAGGTTATCAGGATTTATAAAACCAAATGGTACAACACTAACCAGTGCGTGCAGCAGAAAGGAAATGGTGAATGGAATAATCCCAGTCATGTTGCACTTTGCCTCATGGTGAAGCCACTCTCCGTTTGGAAGGTCCTCTTCGTCCCTGCAAAGTTATGTAACAGAATTCCTCAATATATCCCATTACTGACCATGACCATGACTCTGGCCACTGTTGCCACTGTAGTACTCTTGAATGGCGAAAGTTAACCTAACAGCTTTGTTCCGATATTATTATGATATAAAATTATTATTTATAAATAGAATTTCATATAATATTAACTATATTATAGATCCTAAAGCTACATTCATGACGAGAAACCTCCGAACAGGTGAGAAAATGAATGTGGATTGTTTTCACGTCCGTTCATGAGTTTGGCACATTTTCCCCAATCAAAGTTGCTTTTTTACCCCGCGATAATGTATTTACATGGCGCGAACGCAGAAGGAATCACATCCACGCACACTTTCAGTTCACTGCCAGCTACCAATGCATATGGATATCTACAGAAATCATATCAACAGTTGAGTTTTTGAAGAAACGACCCAGAGCTGCTGTTTTTGGAACATCATCAAGCAAGAGCAATACTGTGGGAAGCAAAACATCTCCATGAGAAGTATATATTAGCGATTTACATCTCTATTATGAGTACAAATTAGCACTTAAAGAATATTATCCCAAAGAAAATTAAAGCTGTCAAGTGCAAGTGAAACTCGCACTAAGTAGGTTCTGTGTACACTTATGTATGGATAAAAATTTAAACATTTACCGCAACACGCAATATCGCATGACAGAGCCTTATTGTACAAATCACATGATATCACGTGACAGTCAATGAGTAAGTTAATCTCAGTGCTTATGGTATAAGCGTAGTGTTGCCCGTTTGTTTATTTAATTGACCTCATGATGTTGTTATCTGCTTAATCAGTTGTGTACAAAGTAGCGGTATTGATAACACATGAAAAATTACCCCGTTGAAAATGAAAATATTTTGTATCTATTGAATTTATTCAGGCCTACAATAAAAAGAAAGAAAAAAAAAGATTTTGAAAAATTACACTCATTTGTGCCAGCCACGTAAGGGTCCATGGATATCAGTAAGCGCGTAATATGATAGTAAATAAAGGTTGTAAAAAATAAACTCAAAAAGGGAATAATATATAAAAATAAATAGAAACAGAGTACAAAAATTACCCAACGTAAAGTCAGTACTGCTTAGAAAAAGAAAAATTTTTTGTTTAACATACTTTCCACGTAAGAACAGTTTCAATTATAAGGTGTACAACTTCCACTGTTTTTTCCCCAAATTGGAGTCTTTATAGTACAAAAACTGGGAATACATTTATTAATCAAATTATTTTCCATCACTGGCCACTAATTTTTCCATCTTTCAGGCAACGTACAAATCCCACGATTGAAAAACTGGTCATCTTTTGAGATTTTTTTTACCTCTTCATAAGACCAGAAGTTCTGGTCAGCCAGGCAGTGTGCCATTGATTGAAACAAGTGATAGTCAAAGGGAGCAACATCTGGAGAATATTGCGGGTGGGGTAGGACTTCCCATTACAACGTCTCGAAGTATGTCTTGACCACTTGCGCAATATGAGGTCGAGCATTGTCATGCTGTAAAATTACTTTATCGTGTTTCTCGTCATATTGTGGCTATTTGTCTTTCAATGCTCGGTTCAAACGCATCAATTGAGTTTGATACCGATTGCCTGTGATTCCCAACTGGTCCCATCAAATACAGAGCATGACCTCGGAACTTTCATACCCAGTCCTAATACAATACAGGAATTTCTTCTGTCTTTGCATTTCAAGCAGCTATTCACAAGCAAACTACAAGTGAGTGGAATTTAAACTACTACAGTTGAGCGGATTTTAATCTAATGTAGTTTAAACTATTACAATTCAGCGGATTTTTAATCTAATAAAATTTAAACTACTACAGTTGAGCGGATTTTTAATCTAATGTAGTCTAAACTACTACAATTAAGCGGATTTTTAATCTAATAAAATTTAATCTACTACAGTTGAGCGGATTTTTAATCGAATGTAGTTTAAACTATTACAATTCAGCGGATTTTTAATCTAATAAAATTTAAACTACTACAGTTGAGCGGATTTTTAATCTAATGTAGTTTAATCTATTACAATTCAGCGGATTTTTAATCTAATAAAATTTAAACTACTACAGTTGAGCGGTTTTTTAATCTAATGTAGTTTAAACTAATACAATTCAGCGGATTTTTAATCTAATAAAATTTAAACTACTACAGTTGAGCGGATTTTTAATCTAATGTAGTTTAAACTACTACAATTCAGCGGATTTTTAATCTAATAAAATTTAAACTACTACAGTTGAGCGGATTTTTAATCTAATGTAGTTTAAACTATTACAATTCAGCAGATTTTTAATCTAATAAAATTTAAACTACTACAGTTGAGCGGATTTTTAATCTAATGTAGTTTAAACTATTACAATTCAGCGGATTTTTAATCTAATAAAATTTAAACTACTACAGTTGAGCGGTTTTTTAATCTAATGTAGTTTAAACTATTACAATTCAGCGGATTTTTAATCTAATAAAATTTAAACTACTACAGTTGAGCGGTTTTTTAATCTAATGTAGTTTAAACTAATACAATTCAGCGGATTTTTAATCTAATAAAATTTAAACTACTACAGTTGAGCAGATTTTTAATCTAATGTAGTTTAAACTACTACAATTCAGCAGATTTTTAATCTAATAAAATTTAAACTACTACAGTTGAGCGGATTTTTAATCTAATGTAGTTTAAACTATTACAATTCAGCAGATTTTTAATCTAATAAAATTTAAACTACTACAGTTGAGCGGATTTTTAATCTAATGTAGTTTAAACTATTACAATTCAGCGGATTTTTAATCTAATAAAATTTAAACTACTACAGTTGAGCGGATTTTTAATCTAATGTAGTTTAAACTACTACAATTCAGCGGATTTTTAATCTAATAAAATTTAAACTACTACAGTTGAGCGGATTTTTAATCTAATGTAGTTTAAACTATTACAATTCAGCAGATTTTTAATCTAATAAAATTTAAACTACTACAGTTGAGCGGATTTTTAATCTAATGTAGTTTAAACTACTACAATTCAGCGGATTTTTAATCTAATAAAATTTAAACTACTACAATTGAGCAGATTTTCAATCTAATCTAGTTTAAACTACTAGAATTGAGCAGATTTTTAATCCAAAAAAATTTAAACTACTACAATTAAGCGGATTTTTAATGTAATAAAATTTAAACTACTACAGTTGAGAGGATTTTTTAATCTAATATAGTTTAAACTACTACAATTGAGCGGATTTTTAATCTAATAAAATTTAAACTACTACAGTTGAGCGGATTTTTAATCTAATGTAGTTTAAACTATTACAATTCAGCGGATTTTTAATCTAATAAAATTTAAACTACTACAGTTGAGCGGATTTTTAATCTAATGTAGTTTAAACTACTACAATTCAGCGGATTTTTAATCTAATAAAATTTAAACTACTACAGTTGAGCGGATTTTTAATCTAATGTAGTTTAAACTACTACAATTCAGCGGATTTTTAATCTAATAAAATTTAAACTACTACAATTGAGCGGATTTTTAATCTAATGTAGTTTAAACTACTACAATTCAGCGGATTTTTAATCTAATAAAATTTAAACTACTACAGTTGAGCGGATTTTTAATCTAATGTAGTTTAAACTATTACAATTCAGCAGATTTTTAATCTAATAAAATTTAAACTACTACAGTTGAGCGGATTTTTAATCTAATGTAGTTTAAACTACTACAATTCAACGGATTTTTAATCTAATAAAATTTAAACTACTACAATTGAGCAGATTTTCAATCTAATCTAGTTTAAACTACTAGAATTGAGCAGATTTTTAATCCAAAAAAATTTAAACTACTACAATTAAGCGGATTTTTAATGTAATAAAATTTAAACTACTACAGTTGAGAGGATTTTTTAATCTAATATAGTTTAAACTACTACAATTGAGCGGATTTTTAATCTAAGAAAATTTAAACTACTACAGTTGAGACGATTTTTTAATCTAATATAGTTTAAACGACTACAATTGAGCAGATTTTTAATCTAATAAAATTTAAACTACTACAGTTGAGAGAATTTTTAATCTAATATGGTTAAAACTACGGCAATTGAGTGGATTTTTTAATCTAATGTTTAAACTACTACAATTCACTTGTAATTAAAAAAAATTGCTACTCCTTTTCGCTATACGCATAAGTGTATCTAATAAAAAAAAAAATTCTAAAAAAATTTGTTAAAAGATTATGGATGGTGTAGATCATTTTTTTTCATAAATATAGCTTTTGTAGACAAAAAAAATCTATCAAGCACAAGTAGAACTTGCACTACGAGGGTTCCGTACACATTTAGGCATTTATAAACATTTAAGGATACGTGGTATTTCTAAAAGAAATACCACGTATCCAGACCATATACAAAATTTTAATTTTTCAGAATGTAACTAGATTGTCTACTATACCTTTTACATACATATTTAAAAAAAAAGTATAATTTCGCATAGAATTAGTCATTGATTTTTCAATATTCCTTTACTTGTTCTATAACATCTCCTATTACGCCGACTTTCAAAATTGTAGCTTGACCAGAAGTATCCTATAGGTTTTGATGATCAGTAAGTAAGACTATGGTATAAACGAAGAAATATTGCCTAGAATATCTTTTATAGGTGCATATTTAAAAAAATTTACCATTCCAAGAAATGTTAGATTTTTAGGTTTTTCTCTTCTATAAGACCTCTGATTTTGCAGATTTTCTAGGTTTTATATTAACCGGAAGTACCCCATAAGTTTTGGATGATCAGTGAGTGAGATTATGGTAAATATAAAGAAAAAATACTATTTAAAGTGCCATAATTTTTTGTAGCGTGAACTCATATTTTCTTAAAAAAGTTATATTTTCTTAAAAAAAATTATATTTATAAAGTGTGAATTTTTTGCATATAGTAAATCAATGTTTTTTTGTATTGATTCTTTTCTGTATATTTAAAACAAGTTTCCTAAACCAACTCACATATCCAAACCAGCCGGTGGCCCAGGAAGCTTCTGGACCCTGCTCTCGAGGACAGTGACACAGCTTAGCTCTTCGGTAGCCTGCAAGCTCGTCCGTAATCCTTCCAACTCCTCCAGTTGCTTGCTTTGCGTGGATAAGGGAATTTGACTCAGTGCTTGACTCTCTGCTAATGGGTCTTCTTCGTCTGACGAGCTGCAAACAAAGTATCGCTACTTTAATATTGATTAGCAGGGTTAAATTACTATGAGTGCAACTTAATTTTGAAATCTTACTTGGGAAAAAATCCCCAAATAAAATCGATTAGTATTAGGCTTTATTACTCATACGTAATTATCGTAAAGTGATGCCTAAATAAAAAATTATTTTCATAGTATATTAATAAATTGTTACAACTTTCTCATATTGAGTACAGTAATAAAAAAAATTGTGTGTGCACTTATATATCCACGTTAGAAGTTATACTTCTTTGACATAATACAAAAATAACTTTAACACACAAATAATTAATGGAAATAAAAAAATAAAAGCACTGGAGCGTGACTATATATATTATTGTTAAAATCTAAATTGAATCAAACAATTAACCTTAAAATTAAAATTTATTTGACAGATAAGCGGTTCACCATTTTATATCAAGTTCACCATTAACTATAATAAACAATGCCTGAGGTAGGTATCAAAAATTGTGTTGTGGCAAACAAAAGTCAAAACCAATTTATATTTACGTATATAAAACCATAGTACACATAGTATTTATAAAATTAAACTAGATGGCGTTGCAGTTCATTGTTATTCATTGGGCAATGTTCTTTCATGGAGTGTTGCAATCTCCGCAAGCAGCAGGCGCATAAGGGGGATGGCTTTGTGCGTGCAACGTTATACTAGAATGTGTGGCTAGTTCACGTCAATGCGCAGTAATTAGTGAACGCATTCACCTATTTAAGACATGTTGGTATTGTTTCGTTCAAAAAAAGATAATCTTTGAATTTTGAAAATGTGTATCTAGTTCACATCAATGCACTGTATTGAGTGAACACGTTCACCAATTTAAGACATCTTGGAATTGTTTCATTCAGAAAAAGATAATCTTTGAATTTTGAAAACGTGTATCTAGTTCATGTCAATGCACTGTAATGGGTGAACGCGTTCACCGATTTAAGACATCTTGGAATTGTTTCATTCAGAAAAAGATAATCTTTGAATTTTGAAAACGTGTATCTAGTTCATGTCAATGCACTGTAATGGGTGAACACGTTCACCAATTTAAGACATCTTGGAATTGTTTCATTCAGAAAAAGATAATCTTTGAATTTTGAAAACGTGTATCTAGTTCATGTCAATGCACTGTAATGGGTGAACGCGTTCACCGATTTAAGACATCTTGGAATTGTTTCATTCAGAAAAAGATAATCTTTGAATTTTGAAAACGTGTATCTAGTTCACGTCAACGCACTGTAATGGGTGAATGCGTTCACTGATTTAAAACATATTGGTATTGTTTCGTTCAGAAAAAGATAATCTTTGAGTTATTGATGGAAAAATAGTGAATACAAATAACTTGTCAATAAATATAAGAGAAACAGATGTCAATTGTACAAAACATTTTTTGATATAATTTTTTCTAATTTTTTTATATTTAACATTTATCAACATGGGTACGTGTTTAGTGACAACAGAAAAAATGAATTAAGTCAAATATGTGAAGTAAATTCCCATTTTATAAAACGGACGTAATTCTCTTCAGCACCAAAGAGAATTACTAGGGATAATGTATTTTTTAAATTATTAAAACATTACATTAATAATACCTCAATATCGAGTTTAATAAAGCATTATGCTCTATAAACTCGAGGCTATTACATGAGAAGACAAAGTTACATCACCCACCTAGAACACACACAAATATCCTGCATGATTAACTTATCTTTCCTGGGCTCGGCTTGACCATCACAGTATTCCGAGATAAGCCCAATTTAGATGTATTTCATTGATCGCTTCTGGACTGCCATTATAGATTTGTTTTGCAGTTCATGGTTGACTATCAGTATAATATCTATTTCAATTACTGTTCTTTTCCGTTTTTTTTCTTCATGGTTTGTATTATATTTGTCACTAAACAATTCGTATTTATGCATACACATATACATATATACAAACAAGCTCACACGTCCAATGCTTGGAATAAAACTGTAAGCTGGTCCTCTATGTTAAGGTACAAACTTAATGAGGTGATGCTAGTGTTTTTAACCTCTGCATTTAAAGAGATTACAAATCATAATATAAACAGAAAAAACTTTGTCAAATCAATCCTTTTTATAAAAGGACATATGATTGATTTTGTTACTTTTATTTATTATAAATTTTTTTTCCATAAATGAAAATTATACATAAAAAACCACATGTTTAATAAAAAAATATCTTCACTCATGTTTATTTAACCGTTAAAGTGCCGATGAGCGCCATCACGCTCGTGCACGTACTAACTAAATTTGCCACGAGAGCGATGGCGCACACACGCATCGCTAGTTTGTTATCTTTCTACGTGTCATGTAAAGTTCAAATTATAATATTATTAGTAATTACAATATAAAAAGAATCAAGGAAAAGAAAATTTTTAAGCCATAATATCGGAATACGAAAATAATTTGAGTGAAAATAATCGTTTTTCAAGTTGTGAAGAAAGGGATAGCCCTCACAATTTGGTGTAATGCAAATTTTGAGTGATAGTGATAATAGTGACGATAACAATTATTTTGCTGATACGGAGGATGTACCAGACTGTGAAAATGACGATGTGACCTTGATTTTAGTTTTTGTTATAATTTTTGTTCACAATATATATTTCTATAATTTTATTATCCTTGTATAAGTCTTTATTAAGAAAACACCGAAAAAATTATTAAAATTGGATAATTTTTGGAAGAGATACAGTTTTTTTTTCGAGACAAGGGTAAATGACCTCAAAAACAAAAGATTTCTTTGGCATTTTTAAGTATATATGAATAAAAAACAATGGCACTAAAACAGTTAATAAAAAAATATCTCTACTCAATAAAAAAAGTCAAATATCAAATTTATAACCTATATAAATTTTTTTTAGGTTTGTTATTGCTTACAGTTTTCCATATTTGAAGGCATCGACTGACTATAGAATTTCGTGAGTATATGTGTTATATACATGTATATACTTTATATATTTTTACTTTATTTATTTTATACATGTATATATTTATTTCTATTCTATTTCTATAGTTTAATATTAAAAATTATTTTTTTGTTTAAAAGTGTATTAGTATACGCGAGGTGGTCCCTTATAAATATGGTGATAATCTGATGATGATTTCTTGATATGAACAATGGAATTCCTTAACGGATGGTAGTAAGTCAATCGTGATTCAAGATATTATACTGATAGTTGCTACTGTGCAAAATAACTTCACCATCGACCAAGTCAGGGTCTGATGATGAATTTTGGAGATGAACAATGGAATTCTGTAAAGGGAGGGAGTAAATCAACCGTGATTCAAGATATTTGCTATTGGTAGTTGTTACTTTGCAAAATAACTACACCATCGACCATATTATACCTGCCACGACGTCAAAGAAGTTTTACTTCAACAAGTTACTCGTACTCAGAATTTTTTTTTATTTTGAATTGATATCCGTCTGTCACAAGCGATTTTCTCATAAACTACTAAACGTAAAAATTTTACATTTTGCATACTAATTATGATGACCCAATTATGGACACTAAGCATAAAAAGTTCAATTTTGATTCTGGAAATTAATTTCAGGGGGTAAAATGGGAAATTTGTTTTTGAGAATTGTATAGAATGAAAAAAAATTATGAGAATTGAAAAATTCTAGTGTGAATTTATAAACAATATAATTGTATATTCCCTTAAACTACTACCCCGACTGCTGTACCATTAGTTGTAGAGAAATAGTTCCTAGACAAAAAATATTTTTAACTATATAAGAAACAACTTTTAAGAGTTTAAGAACAACAATCTTGTAAGTTGGAAGAACTTACAAGATATTCAAATTATTTAGCTCCATCAAAACACATCCCACTTTGCTCCATGTATACACGATGTGAAACAGCACTGTTGCCACCGGCAGCAGGACGCATTTTGATCACATAGTCAGAGCGCATTACTATTACGTGAGAGGGGGGGGGGGCGATGACACGGAACTCTAATGTGTAAGTATAGCTTGCACTTGATAATTTTTTTTAATATCAATTTGAGTTTATATTTGCATATTCAATTAATTTATTTATCACCTATGGAGAAAGAACAGATACAAGTCATAGTGAGATACAAAAAGCGAGTTTTTCAAGAAAGTATTAGAGTAACTTGTATCCTAACATTCCAACATCAAAATAATATTCTACATACATATATCCTCAGTCTTATATAAATGTTTGCATAATACATTAAATATTTAGAAATTGTATAATACATTAAATTGAATTATGAAACATTTAATATTGGTAAACAAACAATAAATATTGAGATTATTGTAATCAGCCTTTCATTCAAAATTCACTATAATAATTATCAGTAATAGAATAGTAATAATCATCCTGTTTATAATAATATGGATTTGATACAAAAAAAGAAAATGTAGTGTCAATGCTTTCAAAGGACTAAAGGTTGTATATTATCCGTTTAACTGACTGCTTGTATTGAAGTAATGAGCTAGTGAATATGTCCAGAGAATGAAATATTCAGTTGTGCATCACAAAGCCTGCGTTGTGGTAAGCGAGCACTAGAATTGGTGCGAGCGGTAGGTAGATACAAAAGCGCAGAGCTACAGGTCGCTTTCCCTGGCACACGAAACTACAACGCATTTACTATATCGGCGCAATCGTAACGACTATGGCAGATGTTATAAAGTATAACTGCTCAGAGTTCAATGCGCCTTTCGTAGAGAGTACGTTAGTTGAATGCATCACAATAGTCTATTTTGGACATATTCAAGCGATATTGCAATGTATGTATAAACAGTTTTTGCACTCTTTTGATCATATCAGAGTATGTAAGATAGTATGGATTCCAGACTGCAACAGCATATTCAAGTTGAGATCGCACAAGAGTTGTGTAGAGGATTTGATACGTTCTCATTCGCTTAAAGGGTTTGGTAGTTCGTAAGACAAAGTCAGCAAAGCATAAGCTCACGAGGTGATCTGCTCAATGTGTATATCAAAATGTAAGTTTTGATCAAACAACACGCCAAGATCATGTATGCAATTAACAGACTCCAAAGAATGGCCACCAATGTCATACATGTAAAAATAGATTGTCTTGTTTTTAGAAAAAGTGATCGATTTACACTTACTGTGATTTAATTGTATCTCGTTTAGTTGGCAATATGCATCTAGTCTATCAAGATCTTCTTGCAGTTTAGCGTGATCAGAAGAATCTCTTATTTTGGAGAAAATCTTCAGGTCATCAGCATATAACAGTGTTTAAAGCAATTACTGATGTCATTTATAAACATGATAAACAAAAAGGGACCGAAAATGGAATCTTGAGGTACCCCTGAAGTCACGAGGACATGCGGTGATTTAAAACCATTAATTTTTACTGCTTGGTGCCTGTTGCCGAGATAGGAAACGAAGGAACGAAGTAAATTACCCTTTATACTGTTAAAAGAGAGTTTTCTCAGCATGATGAGATGAATAAACTAGTCGAAAGCATTTTTAAAATCTGTGTAGATGGAGTCAATCTACGCCCTGTAATCCATAGATTTGAAGAGAAATTGGGTGTACAACAACAGGTTGGTTAATGTTGATCGGTTCCATACGAATCATAATGTTTGAATGTCATTTGATTCATAACCTTTGAAAGTCATTGACGATGGGTATCCTTCCGACTTCTTTTGGGGATGACACATATGACCAGAAACCTTTTATATTGTTATTAATAAGTTTCTCAGTATTTTGGACATAGTCATGAAAACAATATCAGGACATATTCTTCAATTGACTTCTTAATTTAGAGAAATTCAAGTAATCAGAGAAGTTTCCATATAATTTCCGTTTTACCCTGAATTTTTCGTTACCTTTTTTGCCTGTATCAATTTAGGAGTATACCAAGTTGGATATTTCCTGGCTTTTTGTGGTTTCTTTGATACTAATTTATTGATAATGTCAAAGATAATTATATAAAATCTGTCCACAGCGTAGGTAGCTGAAAGCTGATGGAACTCCTTATCTCAGTTTATAGATGTCAGCGTTTTATTGATTGCACTACAGTCGCATTTGCGGAAATTGTATGAGGTGTCAGACTTTTTCATTGCGACCTCTGGACAGCAATCAATTGTGAGGAGGAAAGTAGGATGATGGCGGTCCACATGAAGTAATGGATCCACAGAAGATAGTTTGTATTTACAATTACTCAGTGTGAGATCGAGAGTCCTGTTATTACAGTTTTTAAGGTAATTAAACTGTTACAGTTTCATGAACGAGATGATGCTGGTGACGAGGATAGCTAAGAAGTCGGAGCTGTCATTTATAATGCAATAGGGTAAATTTTCCATAAACTGATAATTTAGCATTGGAATATTGTAATTACCAACAATTATTATGTGGTTACTCAAATTATCAGTAAATAAATTTTGTAAGTTATAAAATTGTTTTTTATTGATTTTTGCGAAATTTTCGGTGGAATTTAATGTTTAATATCACTAAGAATGGATAGGATATAAGTCTGGTTTAGCAGCAATGCAAATTTCCCGTTTTTTTGGTTTAAATGAAAGAATATAAATAAAAAAACGACGTATTTAAAAAATTAACCACTAAAAACCATAAAAAGTAAAAATTACCTGTAAAAAAGTGAAATTTTTATTGATGCTTAACTGCATTTATTATTAAAAAAAGAAACATTCATTATCGGCCAAGCGTACTAATATCTAAAAATGAATAAACAAACTTTCTGGAAAGTCAACTTTTTAGATAGCAACTTTTAACTAAACAAATCAAATTATATGCAAACTTTCTCATTTGAAGTGTTTCTTCGTTAAATATAATATAAAAAGCCAAATATTTTGATATAATTACACTAATTACTTAAAAATAAATACACAAACCTATCGGAAGAGAATACCGCGTAATTTTGCTGTTGTTTTAATTGAGCAATTTTGTCTTCACATTCTCTTATGCTCTTGAGCAGGCGTTCCTTCTCATTAATTAAGGCGGCCTTTCGTTGTTCAATAGTTCCCATCATTACAATTTTAATTATTTCTTGTTTGACAAAAACTTGATAAATAATAAACAAATTCGATATACAAACCGCCAATTTCAAGTTTTGACAGCTGACAGTTACAGAATGCAAAGATTTTTTTAAATGGAACTTTGTACGTAAAAAGTTTGCTTTTCGTTTCCTACTAATTAGTGAAAAAACATGTTATATCATTTTTCTATTTATTTTAATTGTAAATGACACGAATAAAATAATTTGGTACACATTTGGAAGTTGTGACAAAGTAAGATGTATTAAAAGTTATTAATATAGACATAAAGTGATTCGAACAACAATATGTTCATATAAAAAAATGGAAAAAAAATAATTTTTAATTATGTGGCTATAACATTTTAACAAAATATTAGCCACGTTATTCAGTTTAATTTCACTTGCTAATTTGCGATTAATTTGTAAATGGTATTCACAGGAAACATATCACAATTCTAAAAATTAAATTATTACTACTAATTATTGCAGATAATTAAAAAGCTTTGTAATTGGTTGAAATTTTTGAATTAAACATTTTTCAATTAAAGAAAAAATAACAAACTGAAGTGTTTCAATCTGGGAATTGCCCTATATTTTCAAAAATATTTAACATTTTTTAAAATATCCAATGAAACCTTTTAATGTTTATCAAAGTTTTCTTGTATAAAAACAAAAAAATTATTAATTTGATACGAGTCACTAGTACTAATTTTGAGTTGAATAAGGTGCCTACTTATTTTAATACATATTTGCATAGTACAATGTTTGTTTTCATAGACAAAAAGGAAACAAATATTGACCTCAAAAGCCCACTGTACCACGGACATTTGAAAAAAATTTAAAAATATTCGTTGCTCAAGTTCGTTTCTTTTTAGTACTGTTCTGTGCTACATATTTGTTCTGTTTTTTGTGGTTTCTTTTATCATCAACCAGTTTTGTAGTCAAGTCTATATCGATTATATATATTTCTCGCGTCATGATCGCTCCAAAATACTTTACCGGCGGCGCTAAGGAGGAATATGAGACGCAATATTTTGGATTCGGTAGCCAAGCACTACAAATAGCAGTCCGCCAAATGATTCAAGACAACATATCTTCCTGCATCCAGGATATGGGAACGCAGTTGCAAAGAGCTCTTAAATTGGACGAGGATGGAAGGATAGCTATTACCGAGGGCTGTAATAAATTAACAAAAATGTATTGCAAACGCGCAGACACAAACATCAAGGCAATTGATGAAGGTATTGATAAAATTTTGAAGATTCCCAGCAACGTCGTTCTGGCTGAAAACGAGACGCAACTTCGACAGTGCACAGAGGAAGAACATGAATCGCTCAAGCGGGAAGTTGAGGATCTGCAGGCCAGGTTAAGGCGCGCGGCCCTTATGGAATTAGTTTTAAAAGAGGAATTGGATGAAATGAATGAGTTCGAAGAAACGTTCAAACTGGCCACTCAGACCATGGAGACGGTGGATACGCTGAGCAAGAGCGTCTGCGAGTGCAACCAACAGTGCGTGTGCATCGCTGCCGATTGTGCTAAGTTGTGTTCGCAAGTTCCGTGCGTTTTCCAAAATTACAACTGGGATTATATATGATTTGTACATGTTTGTTTTGTTTTATTTCAGACTTGCATTTTTTTCGATTGTATGCCAGTAAAAGTGCAGTTTGTGATGAGTAAAAATTATGATTTGCAAGAAAATTTAATCGTGATACATTGTTTTTAAAAAAAACTTATTAATCCATATATATAACTATATAAACTTTTCCATTTTTTACGTTATTTAGCTCAAATAATAAAGTGGAAGATTTATGAAAGACTAGCTATGCCCGTGATTTCATGTGAAAATATAAGATTAATACATGTAATATTAGAAAACTATAAGATTAATACATGTAATATTAGATGACGTTTATTACAATGTTTATAAAAGTAAACGTTTGTTTTGTTTCCGTATTGAAATGCCAATATTACCATATCTTATTTTTAGTTAGTCAATTTCGATGAAATGTAGCTCATATATCTCCCCCAGACCCGACAAAATTTACCAGTAAACATTTCATCACCATCTCTAACTATTCTCGCTTCATGTTAGAGATGTGTAACTCACGAGTGAGAAATATAAAAGATGTAGCTCACATACTACGATCATATCTATCACTCGCTCACTTGAAATCAAAATGTATCAGTATGTCACTAGCTCGGGAGCGATAGGCGTCTTTTTCGTTTCACCAAATCAATCATTTCAATCACTCAGTACGTCGTTAAAATAGATATAAAAGTATATGTTTTGATGTTACATGAAAGAGAAAGAAAACGATCGAACTGTTTACCAAATATGCTACTTAATCTATGTAGATGAACGTAGCTACTTGCGATTGAATGTGAATGCCATGATAAAGTATACTTTAGTTTGCTCAAAATATTTACGTAAACAAACACTTTTTTGTTTCATTTCAAAATTGAATTTATAATTGTATAAATACGTCAATCTATTCCAATTAAATGAAACTACGTGATGTAATATTATTTCTACTTTCTATAAGTTCTTTATCACAACCTATATAGGTTTCGTTGTATTACAACATCTTCAGGTAGGCTGTTAGCAAAGATATTTGCTAATAGCTATATCTTGCTAATATAATAAATATTTGATTTCGGCATATGGCTCTGCAAGTCTTTTTTTTCTGCCACTCATTCCCTCACTGATAGATCAATCATTTATACTCTACATAGAACCTTGAAATTTGGTATATTGGTAATATAATATATGTATGTGACAGGAAAAATAAAAAAAAATGTAGCTTGACTGGAAACCTGATAATGGGGACATAGTACTGGAAATACACAATTACTTTTATAGTTCGTATGGAAATGCATTGATAACTTTGTTTCGAAACTAACTAGAATTAAAAACATCTACACAACACTATACATCTACGAGTTTTGCACTCTTGTGTATTTTGAATTCCTTTAAATAAGTTTCTGCCTCAATCGAATACACAATAAGTATAAAACCTAAATTTAAAGGATATTTTACTTTGTCATAATAAAATTTTTATTGAAAATAAACTTGGTAAAGTTTTAGATTTCAGCCCTTTTTGGTTGGGCGCTGAAAAGTCACGGAAAATTTGGCATTTTTTTCATACAAGTGTTTTATTGGGATTAAGATATTACACAAATATTCTTAAAATTAAATATAAAGATATAAAAAAATTATAAATATAATTTTTTTTATATCTTTTTCATTTGGAAACTAACTTTTGAATTTGCAATTATAATTAACCAACATGTTAAATACCAACGTATATCACTAATTTTAATAATTAACTTAATAGCACCGTATTAAATTTTATCATATAATTTTTGTGTTCACTGCTCTGTTCCAGTAAATGGTAGCGTTATTATGTGTAACCTGTCTTTTAATCGAGCATTTATATTGTATAGACGCAAAATTTCATTGAAATCCATTGGGCTGTTTATGCGTAAAAGAAAGACGAATGCGTTTAAATTTTATTATCTTAGTTGGGATGTTTGATTTGTATTCTCGAAAATAATGGTCTTAATCTTGTAAAGATTTTAGGAAAATTATTTTGATTCCCCGATAAATTCTAGTTTTTCCGTTGTAAAAGCTCCTATGTGGAGTGAGATTTCATAAGAGGACTTATCGGTTTTATCAAATTTTAATAGCAGACATTTACTTTTATGAATATATGGTATAGAACTATGGTGCTGTAACAACTCGCGCATTTCATCAGTATTTTCTAATCTAGAAACAAACGAAAAATGTGATTATACATTACCATCCACAGCGAAACTCAGAATTTTGTATCATACTGCCATATGTCTTGCAATATTAGTTTAATTTGAGCTATGTGTTATTAGAAACTGTAAATCTTTTTAATGTACTCTATAAATGTATAAAAGGCTATATAATTAATAAAAAATATTAATTTTAGACTTTGAAAAATAATTGAATTTTTCTTTATAATTTAAATTGACACTGACCGGCTTTGATACCTGCATTGCCCTCGGACAGCAAAACGCTATATCGGATCTTATAGCATATTAACGTAACACAGCATAATTTAATACACATGGTACTACCTATCCATGCTAGACATTTTATGCGAATAATTGTGCCAGAAAATACTTTTGACAAAAATGCTATTTCAAGCGAAAATCTTTAAACTTAAACTACTCATGAAAACAGTTTTGCAAATACAGAGTTTATCTTATATAAATAGCATTGTAGCAGACTGCAATAGATTGTGAAATTAACAAAAATTAAAAAGGTATGTATACACAGTGTCCGGGAATAGATGTCGGACAAAGAAAAACGCTATTCTTTGGCTATAAATATTGAGTACACAAAAAACAAATAACTTTTTTAACACACGGCCATAAGCTGTTCGCGGGTTATTCCCCCGAGCGGCGCTGAACAATGTTCGCAAGTATTGTGAGTACGAAAAAGATGACAAATAATTATTAATATTATTTTAAATTTTCTGAAAAAAGTCATTTCACTATTTTTCAGTCAAGGAAAAAGGTCTTTCTTTGTTCGACGCTTACTCCTGGACACCGTTTATATAAGAATGTATATGTGGCTTTTTAATTTTTCAAGCTCACGCATGAGGCAATGGTAAAAGTTTTTAGAATAACAATAATGGAATCAACTAACAAGTTTACAATTTATTGTATCATTTTTCAAAATAGTCTCCGCAAGACTCTATGCATCGTCTCATTCAATGTGACCACCGGGAGAAGCAGTCAGCTCACTCTTCATTGGACATCTCTTTCAATTAATTTTTTGTGACACCAATCAACGTGATTGTGTTCTTTAGCTTTGGTCAATTCATGAGAAGGTGAATGAAGAAGATGAACCTTGTTCAAAGCTTCCGGACACTTTAATGGTTCATGAAGAATTTTCATTACAATCACGCCTTAACTCGTTATACCAGTTCAGAACGGGGTTTCATCATAAATTGCTAACCGAAGTTGATCTTAATTGAGACCACAGCGAAGTCATAAATCATCAAATGAAAATTTCTCAAAATACATATGTAGCCTGCGAAATTCATGATGTTATATACTTTAAGATACTCTAGATCAAGACACCTCATTTTTGAAATCACTAGTAGTTTAGTCTGTACGAGGGAACAAACATACATGCAAACTTACTCACATGCATACATAGCCTGTGAAGTTCATAACTTTATATACCCTCGAACACTCTGGATCAAGACGAATCTAAGGACACCTAATATGTGGAAATCAATTTTGTAGTTTAGTCTCTATAAAGGAACAAACTTACTCACATTCATACATGCAAACATAGCCTGTGAAGTTCATAACTTTATATACCCTCGAACACTCTGGATCAAGACGAATCTAAGGACACCTAATATGTGGAAATCACTTTAGTAGTTTAGTCTCTATAAGGGAACAAACTAACTCACATTCATACATGCAAACTTACTCACATGCAAACATAGCCTGTGAAGTTCATAACATTATATACCCTAGAACACTCTCTGTTTCAAGACGATTCTAAGGACACCTAATTTGTTGAAATCACTTTAGTAGTTGAATCTGTACGAGGGAACAAACTTTCACACATACGTTACGTTACATACACAGCCTGTGAAATTCATAACCTTTTCTCGGCCGTAGTTGGGTAATAACAAATTCAAGTATTTCATCGGATTACAAAAAGTTGAATTTTTTCCATTTTAATTTATTTTTATTGGAATTATTAGGAATGGCCAGTTCTAAAAACTTTCAGTACTACCTATGTGTTTATTTTTAACATAAACACACTACCCTCACACATACATATATATATATATATATATATATATATATATATGTGTGTGTGTGTATATATATATATATATATATATATATATATATGCATATATATGTATAAAGTCATATATACAAATGACACGGGATGGTGGATGGTAATATATGGAAGGAAGAATGTAGGTAGGTATAAATTATGATAGGTAACTAGAGGAATGATGATAGTCCTTCAACAAACATTTCCTTCATGCGCCAAAACAAAAAAAAACATTGAAAAAAAGCTATGGAGAGATGCGATACACAGCCTCTTTCATACAAAACTTTGAAAATATAATTTTGGAGTGAGTATATTATAAAAAGCAATTAACAACTTACGGGTATTCAATATATTTGGCGTTAATTTTGTAGAAATTCATTATTCACAATTAAATTAAACTACGTAATGTCGTATTATTTCTACTTTCTTTAAGTTCTTTACCACGACCTAGGTATCGTTGTATTACAACATCTTCAGGTGGGCTATTAGCAAAGATAGAAAGAATCTTTAATGTTGTAATACAACGAAACCTAGGTCGTGGTAAAGAAATTAAAGAAAGTAGAAATAATACTACATCACGTAGTTTCATTTAATTGTGAACTTATGGGTACTTACAGAGAGCGGTAAGTAAATGTAACAATCTTTGTATAGCCTTTAAGGTAGTTGTCGTGTAAAACGTACTGTTGATGAAATTCACACGAACAAAATTATAAATCTAACTTATTTTAAAATTTAAAAATTATTTACCCGTTTTGGTAAAAAACGCTCTCAAAAAGTGTACAGTTAACATTACAAGAAAAGTAGGTATTTCACCATAGTTCATTTTATTTAAAAAAATGCAAAATAATTTTTACAAACTGTTAAAATGATGTTATGTTAACAGTTCGGAAAATAAAAAAAAAATGAGTGTGCTTTAGACCACCCAAGTGAAGTAAAACTTCAAATTTACAAAATATGAACTTTAAAATGAATTTACAATTTTATTCACTTTAAACGTAGAATATTTAATGTATTGAACAAAATAATAATTTATAAAATTGTTTATAAAATAATCAAAAAATATCCGTTCGCATAACGCTAACAAACTCGCATGTGTATATATTTCATGCACTGGCTATGAGAGGAAGAGAGAAAGTAAATGTGCACTGCTCTCTCTTGCTCCTACATTGTGATACAGACAATAGGCTTGCACTGTGTCTTAGATATATGAAACATAACTGGCTATGAGAGAAAGAAAATGTGTGCTCGCACCTCTCCCTCTTGTCCCTACAGTAATATACGAAACGTAACTCTCTCTTTCTGTCTTCACTAACTCATATCTCCCTCTCAACTTCCGTTCACCTTGCCCGATCACACTTTTCGTAACGCTCTCGTCACGGATTCACCAGCTTACTCCCCAAGTCAAGCGTGCGTAAAGAAGTTTTACTTCAAAAAAATTTCAATAAAAAATTTTATAATTTCTGTATCTTACTGTCATCTTAAAGTAATAAACTTGTTTGCAAACGTAATTACATTTTCAATAGTGAAACCATGACTTGGAAAAATCCATTTATATTTTATTCAATATTTTACAGAAAAAAACTTAGGTACGAGTCGAACTCGCATTATGAGGGCTCCATATATGCAAGCACTTGTGTAAGTTTAAACATTTAATTATACGTGCCGTATTTCTGTTAAACTATTTGCAAACATTAATACCATTTTTCACAAAACAAATATATTGTCTTGAATATATTTCATAGGGATAAAAATCTTGCAAATATTCAAAAAACTATTAAAAATTATTAAAATAAAAATTATTATACATTATTTATCATCATTTATCATTACATATTCACATATTCATAAATGAATTCTAAATTCGATACATTATTTTGTGTCAAAATAGTTACATTTTTATTTATGTTAATATTATTAAATTTCATATTATTTAAAATTATTTTTTATATTTATTTGTTTCCTACTAAAATGTAAATACATTTTTAAGATAGAAACCTTTTAACAATAAAAAAATAATGCTGTTATGCCTAAGGTAATTTATTCTTTTAATCAATAATATTAGTTAATTTAATGCGTTAATTTTTAAAAAAGTATATTTAATTTTTTTATCATCCCAAAAAATATGTATATTTTATGAAATATTAATTTTAATAACGTATAATATCTATAAAAAAGTATATTTAATTTTTTTATCACCCCAATAAATATGTATAGTTTATGAAATATTAATTTTAATAATTAATAAAATTATAAATATATATCTCTATAGGGTCTTCTCATCTTTTAAATTTAATTTAGATTTTTAACTAAAAAGTTATTTTAATTAAAATTACTTTTTAGTTAAAAAGTTTAAAGTTATGTTAATTTGAGACAGTTCATATATTTCATTCCATCATTTCATCATTCCAGTCTTCAGTTAAATAACTATTATACCACCTTTGCAGAGTCCAATTAGTGCGGCCCTTTGAAATTTTATTTCAGTGGGCAGACTAGACCTTAATTTATTTTTTAAAAGGATGTGTTTTTGATTAACAGGTGAATATTTAATTTTGCCTAATTACAGAAATTAATTTTAAAATTTTATTTAATTTTAAATATAATAATTATACTAATTGTATCATTATTACTTTATTTTTGTTATTAATATAAATATATTAATAAATAATTAATATTTTTATATAAAATTATATTTTAATTAAATTCAATTCAAATTAAAGATTTATTTAATATTTTATTTTGGAGCAATATATTATGAATTATAAAGTAATCTATAATTTAATAAATAATTATATAATCAAAGTTATTTCTTAAAAAACTAAATATATTTAAGAACGATTAAGATACCACTTCGAACTAATTATTTTTAATGATTAAGCTATATTAATTAGCTACTAGTTTTAGTTCTCATAATTTTTTTACTATTTTTTATTTTGCTGTTTTTATGACAGACATTTGCCTATGTATTGACATTTTTGTGCTATAGTCAAGTGCAATTAAGTTTACACCTCGGAACCCAATCATACTGAATACCCTGACACTTTTTTGCATATATTTCGGTCTTCATATTGAGCACTTGGGCCGTCTGCATAAATTTGTACTTTCGTCTATATTAGGCGCTCGGGCTGTCTACCAGATAAAAGTTAATTAAATTTTTAAAGGGAGGCATAAACCCTTGCAAGGCAGCAACTATAATTGTGAATATGGAAGGAAGCTAAAGGCCGATCGGTAGATATTTACCAGCCCTAACAGCAGTTTAGTTCCACGGAGTAGAAATTACAGTTTTTTTCAGTTCTGGTAAAAGGAAGAAGTCACACGAGGATAAATCCGGCAAATACCACGGATGGTCGATGGTATTCATTTAATTTTTGGCTTTGTACTCAGTCGCAATTGTTGCTGTGTGACAAGACGCATTATCGTCAGGCAAAATCCACGAGTTGTTCTTACACAAATCTGGCCTCTTAACGATGTGACTCGGTCTCTTTATTTAAAATTCCATGAACGGTCATTTTATCAATGATCAATTCTTGGGCCAACTCTTTAATACTGAAATGACGATTTTCAAGCACTACCTGTTAGATTTTTTGATGTTATCGTTAGTGGCAAAAATTGATGGCCGCCCAGAACGAGACAAACCTTCAACCACTTCACACTTCTCTGAACGATTTGTGCCACCTGTATGCCCGTGACTTTTTGACATAGTCGAGTCACCAAAAGTCTTTTTTAACGGTATGGCACAAGAAGTTTTGTTTCAAACACAAAATTTAAGGCAAACTCTTTGTTCAACTTAAGTAATAAAAGAAGGTTCTACCTAAAAAAAAATTTTACAGATTACTTTTAAGCTACAGAAGGTTAGTATGTTTTAGTATCAACCCTTTATTTAAACTGCTACCAAAAAGAGCTGTGTCTACCTAACATCGTTGGCATCTTTACTCTGTTGCTTTAAAGCATATAAAGAGTGTATTTACAAGTGCAGTTATGGTTAGGATACGATACGATACCAATAGAATAGGGAAAGAAGATTGGACAGCAATGTGTACCTGAAAATTGATTAAAAATGGTCTTTTACACTTGTAAAATCGGATGTGATTCAGTATTGACTTTTGCCAAAGTGGTAATTTTTAAAGGGTAGGCCAGTCATGAGAGAGCTACTGGGTTGATTACCAATGAATACCCGTCATAAGAAAATTTCTTTATTATTTATATATTTTAATTATAAAGTATACAATTACTACAATCAGAATCGATAATTATTCCGATTATGACCGTTCCGACTATTGGATCGATTACTGTGTTTTGGCTAGTGTCGTGACCACTCTTATTTGCCGCTAAGTGATCCCTTTGTGCAGACGCCGGTTGTCACGCCAGGGCTTACGAACCCACGGCCGCCCGATCATCGCTTTGCTTAGTGCATCTGTCCTGAACAAAACTTTTTAATATTTAGTCCTAGAAAATCAACAAAAAAACTATGAAAATTCATTCAGTATAACTGTGTTTCGAGGCTCTTCATTTTATCAGGTAATTCCACTCAACCAATAGACCTAGTAACAAAATGGATCTAAAATATGGAGAGCGAAATCGATTTTTAGTGAAAAAACAAACTAGAAGGAAACACTTTACTCGAGGAGGTCTTTAAAGATGTGGAAACATCTTTACACTGTGTGAAAGTTTTTTCTGCGTTTTGGAGAAAAAATATGTTATAATACATTTTTTCAAGCCATTTTGAATACCATTTCTAGTATTGGGTCAAGGAATTGCATATTGTATACCAATTTGAGGTAGTTCTTATTTCGTTTCAAAATTAAAAGCATTTGACAGACAGACGGTCTTGCCACAATTGGATATTCTTCAAATCCTTTGGATGTAGAATCTTTAAAACTGTAATACAAAAAAAAGAAAAGAAAATGAAGTTAGAGCTTACAACTGTAAGGTCTAACCTCGTTTTAAGTAGCAGCAAAGTAAATTACGTTCAACTGGAACAAAGTTTTGGTTTCAAACTTATTGGACAGGATAAATAAGCCAAACAGAATTCCTTATTACACAAGCTGCTTCACTAGGAGAATGGTGTTTTTAATATTAATAGTGAATATTTAATGAATTTTCTAGAGAGTTTAATCATTGAATGCTATATTTTCTTCAGAACATTTATATCCAAGTGGTATATTAACCGTTTGAGTGCCGACGAGCGCCATCGCGCTCGTGCGTGTACTAACTAAATTTGCCATGATCGCGATGGCGCTCGCAAAATCAGTTGCCGTTTAGCGTGCAGTAGAGGAGGTCGCTCACACGCATCGCTAATTCTTTATCTTTCCACGTGTTACATAAAATTCAAATTATAATATTATTAGTAATTACAATATAAAAAGGACCCAGGAAAAGAAAATGTTTAATCCGTAATGTCGGAATATGAAAATAATTAGAGTGAAAATGATCGTTTTTCAAGTTGTAAAGAAAGTGATAGTGGGAGTGACATTGTGGTGCGCTCACAATTTGGCGTAATGCAAATTTTGAGTGATAGTGATAATAGTGACGATAACAATTATTTTGCTGATATGGAGGATGTACCAGACTGTGAAAATACAATTTGACCTCAGATTTAAGTTTTTGTTCACAATATATATTTCCATAATGTTCTTTGTATTTTATTATCCTTGTACAAGTTTTTATTAAGACAACACCGAAAAAATTATTAAAATTGGATAATTTTTGGAAGAGATACAGTTTTTATTCAACGTAAATAACATCAAAAACAAAAGATTTCTTTGGCATTTTTAAGTATATATGATTAAAAAACCATGGCACTAAAACGGTTAATACTGCACAATGATCATAGTGAATACATTTATATTCAGAGTTAGACACTAATTTCACTGTTAAAATATATCATAAAGTTATTCCTTCCAGAACTTTACAGGAACAAAAGTAAATGTTCTCTTGAATCACAATTGTTTGAAAATTTGCATACTGTTTAGTTGTAAACATCTGTGTGTCCTTAATCGATTAATTGTTAATAAAGTTATTTATAACGAGATAAACGATAAAAATATCATAAGGTTAGTGATATTTTCACCCTGTTTACGTTATATTTAAGCTATACTAAAGTCATTTTAGATCAAACCTTATAATTATGTATTTATTTTTTGCTGTTGTGATATTATGATATGCTATTTATTTTTTGTTAAACTCCGAATAGACAAACATATTCTTCTATTCCCGAACCACCGAAATTATAATTGTACATATATGCGAGTGGTAAATGACGACTCTATGTATTGATAAAATAGCCATATAAATGATAACTTATGTAGCTATTGTTCATTTGTAACTAATATTTGAGCTCCTCAAATACTTTAATATTAAACGGAATGATATTATCTAAATAAACTTTAAGTACTAATTTTGTTCGTTTTAAAAAAAAATAATCACAAGTAAATTCTCTTACAATGAGATTATCCGAACAATATTTTGTATTTGTACGACTTTGAATAATCGGTTTGTTAGTCACTGAAAAATCAGTTAATTATTGAACATTAAGTATCATGCCATTGTTTACTGGTTAATGAAACATTATGTATCATGCCATTGTTTACTGGTTAATGAAACATTATGTATCATGCCATTGTTTACTGGTTAATGAAACATTATATATCATGCCATTGTTTACTGGTTAATGAAACATTATGTATCATGCCATTGTTTACTGGTTAATGAACCATTATGTATCATGCCATTGTTTACTGGTTAATGAAACATTATGTATCATGCCATTGTTTACTGGTTAATGAAACATTATGTATCATGCCATTGTTTACTGGTTAATGAAACATTATGTATCATGCCATTGTTTACTGGTTAATGAACCATTATGTATCATGCCATTGTTTACTGGTTAATGAAACATTATGTATCATGCCATTGTTTACTGGTTAATGAAACATTATGTATCATGCCATTGTTTACTGGTTAATGAACCATTATGTATCATGCCATTGTTTACTGGTTAATGAAACATTATGTATCATGCCATTGTTTACTGGTAAATGAACCATTATGTATCATGCCATTGTTTACTGGTTAATGAAACATTATGTATCATGCCATTGTTTACTGGTTAATGAAACATTATGTATCATGCCATTGTTTACTGGTTAATGAAACATTATGTATCATGCCATTGTTTACTGGTTAATGAAACATTATGTATCATGCCATTGTTTACTGGTTAATGAAACATTGTGTATCATGCCGTTGTTTACTTGTTAATGAAAGCAAAATTATTAACATTTCATTTTCATATTATAAAATGTCTTAATAATTCAGTATTATCAATAAACTTTTTCTATAATATATATATATATATATATATATATATATATATATATATACATATATATATATTAATATAAATTAGTAAATTGTAATAATTCTTCAGAAGTGTTACATAACAAAACCGAGGACTCATCTTCAATATCACCTTTTGGTCATTTGAAAGATTATCGCTAAATTTCTTTTGAAATACATTATATATTATATAAGAAGTACAAATTCGTTTTTCGGCAGAAGTTGAATTGGAAAGAATAGTAATTTTATTAATTTCTTTGGTTTTTTAAAATTTAACTTTGATTTAATTGTAACTCTGCATGGAAAAGCAATATCTTATATACAGATATAATAGCACGGCTAGACAGTACAGAGCTCTACTTATTTAATAGAGTACACTGCTCCCCCAGTATTAGCGAGGTATGTGTTCCAAAAGAGGTTCGCGAATATTGGGCTTCTAGTTTCATACAAATCAGAATTGGTCATTTATTAAAAAAAATATTTAACAAATGAGCTTCTATTCTGAGATTAATTACAATATCTTTGTCATATTTAATATCAATATCTTAGTTATGTTTAATAACAATATCTTAGTCATATTTAATATCAATATCATTGTTATGGGTAATATCAATGTTTTAGTCATATTTAATATCAATATCTTATTTATGTTTAATATCAATATCTTAGTCATATTTAATATCAATATCTTAGTTATGTTTAATATCAATATCTTAGTTATGTTTAATATCAATATCTTATTTATGTTTAATATCAATATCTTAGTTATGGTTAATATCAATATCTTAGTTATGTTTAATATCAATATCTTAGTTATGTTTAATATCAATATCTTAGTTATGTTTAATATCAATATCTTTTTAATGTTTAATATCAATATCTTAGTTATGTTTAATATCAATATCTTATTTATGTTTAATATCAATATCTTAGTTACGGTTAATATCAATATCTTATTTATGTTTAATATCAATATCTTAGTTATGTTTAATATCAATATCTTAGTTATGTTTAATATCAATATCTTATTTATGTTTAATATCAATATCTTAGTTATGTTTAATATCAATATCTTATTTATGTTTAATATCAATATCTTAGTTATGTTTAATATCAATATCTTAGTTATGTTTAATATCAATAACTTAGTTATGTTTAATATCAATATCTTATTTATGTTTAATATCAATATCTTAGTTATGTTTAATATCAATATCTTAGTTATGTTTAATATCAATATCTTAGTTATGTTTAATATCAATATCTTAATTATGTTTAATATCAATACCTTATTTATGTTTAATATCAATATCTTAGTTATGTTTAATATCAATATCTTAGTTATGTTTAATATCAATATCTTAGTTATGTTTAATATCAATATCTTATTTATGTTTAATATCAATATCTTAGTTATGTTTAATATCAATATCTTAGTTATGTTTAATAATAATATCTTACTCATAATTAATATCAATATCTTAGTTATGGTTAATATCAATGTCTTAGTTATGTTTAATATCAATATCTTATTTATTTTTAATATAAATATCTTAGTTATGTTTAATATCAATATCTTAGTTATGTTTAATGTCAATATCTTAGTTATGTTTAATATCAATATCTTATTTATTTTTAATATCAATATCTTAGTTATGTTTAATATCAATATCTTAGTTATGTTTAATATGAATATCTTAGTTATGTTTAATATCAATATCTTATTTATGTTTAATATCAATATCTTATTAATGTTTAATATCAATATCTTAGTTATGTTTAATATCAATATCTTAGTTATGTTTAATATCAATATCTTATTTATGTTTAATATCAATATCATAGTTATGTTAATTATCAATACCTTATTTATGTTTAATATCAATATCTTAGTTATGTTTAATATCAATATCTTAGTTATGTTTAATACCAATATCTTAGTTATGTTTAATATCAAATCTTATTTATGTTTAATATCAATATCTTATTTATGTTTAATATCAATATCTTAGTTATGTTTCATATCAATATCTTAGTTATGTTTAATATCAATATCTTAGTTATGTTTAATATCAATATCTTAGTTATGTTTAATATCAATATCTTAGTTATGTTTAATATCAATATCTTAGTTATGTTTAATATCAATATCTTAGTTATGTTTAATATCAATATCTTAGTTATGTTTAATATCAATACCTTATTTATGTTTAATATCAATATCTTAGTTATGTTTAATATCAATATCTTAGTTATGTTTAATATCAATATCTTAGTTATGTTTCATAACAATATCTTAGTCATATTTAATATCAATATCATTGTTATGGGTAATATCAATGTTTTAGTCATATTTAATATCAATATCTTATTTATGTTTAATATCAATATCTTAGTCATATTTAATATCAATATCTTAGTTATGTTTAATATCAATATCTTAGTTATGTTTAATATCAATATCTTATTTATGTTTAATATCAATATCTTAGTTATGGTTAATATCAATATCTTAGTTATGTTTAATATCAATATCTTAGTTATGTTTAATATCAATATCTTAGTTATGTTTAATATCAATATCTTTTTTATGTTTAATATCAATATCTTAGTTATGTTTAATATCAATATCTTATTTATGTTTAATATCAATATCTTAGTTACGGTTAATATCAATATCTTATTTATGTTTAATATCAATATCTTAGTTATGTTTAATATCAATATCTTAGTTATGTTTAATATCAATATCTTATTTATGTTTAATATCAATATCTTAGTTATGTTTAATATCAATATCTTATTTATGTTTAATATCAATATCTTAGTTATGTTTAATATCAATATCTTAGTTATGTTTAATATCAATAACTTAGTTATGTTTAATATCAATATCTTATTTATGTTTAATATCAATATCTTAGTTATGTTTAATATCAATATCTTAGTTATGTTTAATATCAATATCTTAGTTATGTTTAATATCAATATCTTAGTTATGTTTAATATCAATACCTTATTTATGTTTAATATCAATATCTTAGTTATGTTTAATATCAATATCTTAGTTATGTTTAATATCAATATCTTAGTTATGTTTAATATCAATATCTTATTTATGTTTAATATCAATATCTTAGTTATGTTTAATATCAATATCTTAGTTATGTTTAATAACAATATCTTACTCATAATTAATATCAATATCTTAGTTATGGTTAATATCAATATCTTAGTTATGTTTAATATCAATATCTTATTTATTTTTAATATAAATATCTTAGTTATGTTTAATATCAATATCTTAGTTATGTTTAATGTCAATATCTTAGTTATGTTTAATATCAATATCTTATTTATTTTTAATATCAATATCTTAGTTATGTTTAATATCAATATCTTAGTTATGTTTAATATGAATATCTTAGTTATGTTTAATATCAATATCTTATTTATGTTTAATATCAATATCTTATTAATGTTTAATATCAATATCTTAGTTATGTTTAATATCAATATCTTAGTTATGTTTAATATCAATATCTTATTTATGTTTAATATCAATATCATAGTTATGTTAATTATCAATACCTTATTTATGTTTAATATCAATATCTTAGTTATGTTTAATATCAATATCTTAGTTATGTTTAATACCAATATCTTAGTTATGTTTAATATCAAATCTTATTTATGTTTAATATCAATATCTTATTTATGTTTAATATCAATATCTTAGTTATGTTTCATATCAATATCTTAGTTATGTTTAATATCAATATCTTAGTTATGTTTAATATCAATATCTTAGTTATGTTTAATATCAATATCTTAGTTATGTTTAATATCAATATCTTAGTTATGTTTAATATCAATATCTTAGTTATGTTTAATATCAATATCTTAGTTATGTTTAATATCAATACCTTATTTATGTTTAATATCAATATCTTAGTTATGTTTAATATCAATATCTTAGTTATGTTTAATATCAATATCTTAGTTATGTTTAATATCAATATCTTATTTATGTTTAATATCAATATCTTAGTTATGTTTAATATCAATATCTTAGTTATGTTTAATAACAATATCTTACTCATAATTAATATCAATATCTTAGTTATGGTTAATATCAATATCTTAGTTATGTTTAATATCAATATCTTATTTATTTTTAATATAAATATCTTAGTTATGTTTAATATCAATATCTTAGTTATGTTTAATGTCAATATCTTAGTTATGTTTAATATCAATATCTTATTTATTTTTAATATCAATATCTTAGTTATGTTTAATATCAATATCTTAGTTATGTTTAATATGAATATCTTAGTTATGTTTAATATCAATATCTTATTTGTGTTTAATATCAATATCTTATTAATGTTTAATATCAATATCTTAGTTATGTTTAATATCAATATCTTAGTTATGTTTAATATCAATATCTTATTTATGTTTAATATCAATATCATAGTTATGTTAATTATCAATACCTTATTTATGTTTAATATCAATATCTTAGTTATGTTTAATATCAATATCTTAGTTATGTTTAATACCAATATCTTAGTTATGTTTAATATCAAATCTTATTTATGTTTAATATCAATATCTTATTTATGTTTAATATCAATATCTTAGTTATGTTTCATATCAATATCTTAGTTATGTTTAATATCAATATCTTAGTTATGTTTAATATCAATATCTTAGTTATGTTTAATATCAATATCTTATTTATTTTTAATATCAATATCTTATTTATGTTTAATATCAATATCTTAGTTATGTTTAATATCAATATCTTATTTATGTTTAACATCAATATCTTAGTTATGTTTAATATCAATATCTTAGTTATGTTTAATATCAATATCTTAGTTATGTTTAATATCAATATCTTATTTATGTTTAATATCAATATCTTAGTTATGTTTTGAAATCAATATTTTAGTTATGTTTAATATCAATATCTTAGTTATGTTTAATATCAATATCTTAGTTATGTTTAATATCAATATCTTAGTTATGGTTAATATCAATATCTTAGTTATGTTTAATATCAATATCTTAGTCATATTTAATATCAATATCTTAGTTATGTTTAATATCAATATCTTATTTATGTTTAATATCAATATCTTATTTATGTTTAATATCAATATATTAGTTATGTTTCATATCAATATCTTAGTTATGTTTAATATCAATATCTTATTTATTTTTAATATCAATATCTTATTTATGTTTAATATCAATATCTTAGTTATGTTTGATATCAATATCTTATTTATGTTTAACATCAATATCTTAGTTATGTTTAATATCAATATCTTAGTTATGTTTAATATCAATATCTTAGTTATGTTTAATATCAATATCTAATTTATGTTTAATATCAATATCTTAGTTATGTTTTGAAATCAATATTTTAGTTATGTTTAATATCAATATCTTAGTTATGTTTCATATCAATATCTTAGTTATGTTTAATATCAATATCTTAGTTATGTTTAATATCAATATCTTAGTTATGTTTAATATCAATATCTTAGTTATGTTTAATATCAATATCTTAGTTATGTTTAATATCAATATCTTAGTTATGTTTAATATCAATATCTTAGTTATGTTTAATATCAATACCTTATTTATGTTTAATATCAATATCTTAGTTATGTTTAATATCAATATCTTAGTTATGTTTAATAACAATATCTTACTCATAATTAATATCAATATCTTAGTTATGGTTAATATCAATATCTTAGTTATGTTTAATATCAATATCTTATTTATTTTTAATATAAATATCTTAGTTATGTTTAATATCAATATCTTAGTTATGTTTAATGTCAATATCTTAGTTATGTTTAATATCAATATCTTATTTATTTTTAATATAAATATCTTAGTTATGTTTAATATCAATATCTTAGTTATGTTTAATGTCAATATCTTAGTTATGTTTAATATCAATATCTTATTTATTTTTAATATCAATATCTTAGTTATGTTTAATATCAATATCTTAGTTATGTTTAATATGAATATCTTAGTTATGTTTAATATCAATATCTTATTTATGTTTAATATCAATATCTTATTAATGTTTAATATAAATATCTTAGTTATGTTTAATATCAATATCTTAGTTATGTTTAATATCAATATCTTATTTATGTTTAATATCAATATCATAGTTATGTTAATTATCAATACCTTATTTATGTTTAATATCAATATCTTAGTTATGTTTAATATCAATATCTTAGTTATGTTTAATACCAATATCTTAGTTATGTTTAATATCAAATCTTATTTATGTTTAATATCAATATCTTATTTATGTTTAATATCAATATCTTAGTTATGTTTCATATCAATATCTTAGTTATGTTTAATATCAATATCTTAGTTATGTTTAATATCAATATCTTAGTTATGTTTAATATCAATATCTTATTTATTTTTAATATCAATATCTTATTTATGTTTAATATCAATATCTTAGTTATGTTTAATATCAATATCTTATTTATGTTTAACATCAATATCTTAGTTATGTTTAATATCAATATCTTAGTTATGTTTAATATCAATATCTTAGTTATGTTTAATATCAATATCTTATTTATGTTTAATATCAATATCTTAGTTATGTTTTGAAATCAATATTTTAGTTATGTTTAATATCAATATCTTAGTTATGTTTAATATCAATATCTTAGTTATGTTTAATATCAATATCTTAGTTATGGTTAATATCAATATCTTAGTTATGTTTAATATCAATATCTTAGTCATATTTAATATCAATATCTTAGTTATGTTTAATATCAATATCTTATTTATGTTTAATATCAATATCATATTTATGTTTAATATCAATATATTAGTTATGTTTCATATCAATATCTTAGTTATGTTTAATATCAATATCTTATTTATTTTTAATATCAATATCTTATTTATGTTTAATATCAATATCTTAGTTATGTTTGATATCAATATCTTATTTATGTTTAACATCAATATCTTAGTTATGTTTAATATCAATATCTTAGTTATGTTTAATATCAATATCTTAGTTATGTTTAATATCAATATCTAATTTATGTTTAATATCAATATCTTAGTTATGTTTTGAAATCAATATTTTAGTTATGTTTAATATCAATATCTTAGTTATGTTTCATATCAATATCTTAGTTATGTTTAATATCAATATCTTAGTTATGTTTAATATCAATATCTTAGTTATGTTTAATATCAATATCTTAGTTATGTTTAATATCAATATCTTAGTTATGTTTAATATCAATATCTTAGTTATGTTTAATATCAATATCTTAGTTATGTTTAATATCAATACCTTATTTATGTTTAATATCAATATCTTAGTTATGTTTAATATCAATATCTTAGTTATGTTTAATAACAATATCTTACTCATAATTAATATCAATATCTTAGTTATGGTTAATATCAATATCTTAGTTATGTTTAATATCAATATCTTATTTATTTTTAATATAAATATCTTAGTTATGTTTAATATCAATATCTTAGTTATGTTTAATGTCAATATCTTAGTTATGTTTAATATCAATATCTTATTTATTTTTAATATAAATATCTTAGTTATGTTTAATATCAATATCTTAGTTATGTTTAATGTCAATATCTTAGTTATGTTTAATATCAATATCTTATTTATTTTTAATATCAATATCTTAGTTATGTTTAATATCAATATCTTAGTTATGTTTAATATGAATATCTTAGTTATGTTTAATATCAATATCTTATTTATGTTTAATATCAATATCTTATTAATGTTTAATATAAATATCTTAGTTATGTTTAATATCAATATCTTAGTTATGTTTAATATCAATATCTTATTTATGTTTAATATCAATATCATAGTTATGTTAATTATCAATACCTTATTTATGTTTAATATCAATATCTTAGTTATGTTTAATATCAATATCTTAGTTATGTTTAATACCAATATCTTAGTTATGTTTAATATCAAATCTTATTTATGTTTAATATCAATATCTTATTTATGTTTAATATCAATATCTTAGTTATGTTTCATATCAATATCTTAGTTATGTTTAATATCAATATCTTAGTTATGTTTAATATCAATATCTTAGTTATGTTTAATATCAATATCTTATTTATTTTTAATATCAATATCTTATTTATGTTTAATATCAAATCTTATTTATGTTTAATATCAATATCTTATTTATGTTTAATATCAATATCTTAGTTATGTTTCATATCAATATCTTAGTTATGTTTAATATCAATATCTTAGTTATGTTTAATATCAATATCTTAGTTATGTTTAATATCAATATCTTAGTTATGTTTAATATCAATATCTTAGTTATGTTTAATATCAATATCTTAGTTATGTTTAATATCAATATCTTAGTTATGTTTAATATCAATACCTTATTTATGTTTAATATCAATATCTTAGTTATGTTTAATATCAATATCTTAGTTATGTTTAATATCAATATCTTAGTTATGTTTCATAACAATATCTTAGTCATATTTAATATCAATATCATTGTTATGGGTAATATCAATGTTTTAGTCATATTTAATATCAATATCTTATTTATGTTTAATATCAATATCTTAGTCATATTTAATATCAATATCTTAGTTATGTTTAATATCAATATCTTAGTTATGTTTAATATCAATATCTTATTTATGTTTAATATCAATATCTTAGTTATGGTTAATATCAATATCTTAGTTATGTTTAATATCAATATCTTAGTTATGTTTAATATCAATATCTTAGTTATGTTTAATATCAATATCTTTTTTATGTTTAATATCAATATCTTAGTTATGTTTAATATCAATATCTTATTTATGTTTAATATCAATATCTTAGTTACGGTTAATATCAATATCTTATTTATGTTTAATATCAATATCTTAGTTATGTTTAATATCAATATCTTAGTTATGTTTAATATCAATATCTTATTTATGTTTAATATCAATATCTTAGTTATGTTTAATATCAATATCTTATTTATGTTTAATATCAATATCTTAGTTATGTTTAATATCAATATCTTAGTTATGTTTAATATCAATAACTTAGTTATGTTTAATATCAATATCTTATTTATGTTTAATATCAATATCTTAGTTATGTTTAATATCAATATCTTAGTTATGTTTAATATCAATATCTTAGTTATGTTTAATATCAATATCTTAGTTATGTTTAATATCAATACCTTATTTATGTTTAATATCAATATCTTAGTTATGTTTAATATCAATATCTTAGTTATGTTTAATATCAATATCTTAGTTATGTTTAATATCAATATCTTATTTATGTTTAATATCAATATCTTAGTTATGTTTAATATCAATATCTTAGTTATGTTTAATAACAATATCTTACTCATAATTAATATCAATATCTTAGTTATGGTTAATATCAATATCTTAGTTATGTTTAATATCAATATCTTATTTATTTTTAATATAAATATCTTAGTTATGTTTAATATCAATATCTTAGTTATGTTTAATGTCAATATCTTAGTTATGTTTAATATCAATATCTTATTTATTTTTAATATCAATATCTTAGTTATGTTTAATATCAATATCTTAGTTATGTTTAATATGAATATCTTAGTTATGTTTAATATCAATATCTTATTTATGTTTAATATCAATATCTTATTAATGTTTAATATCAATATCTTAGTTATGTTTAATATCAATATCTTAGTTATGTTTAATATCAATATCTTATTTATGTTTAATATCAATATCATAGTTATGTTAATTATCAATACCTTATTTATGTTTAATATCAATATCTTAGTTATGTTTAATATCAATATATTAGTTATGTTTAATACCAATATCTTAGTTATGTTTAATATCAAATCTTATTTATGTTTAATATCAATATCTTATTTATGTTTAATATCAATATCTTAGTTATGTTTCATATCAATATCTTAGTTATGTTTAATATCAATATCTTAGTTATGTTTAATATCAATATCTTAGTTATGTTTAATATCAATATCTTAGTTATGTTTAATATCAATATCTTAGTTATGTTTAATATCAATATCTTAGTTATGTTTAATATCAATATCTTAGTTATGTTTAATATCAATACCTTATTTATGTTTAATATCAATATCTTAGTTATGTTTAATATCAATATCTTAGTTATGTTTAATATCAATATCTTAGTTATGTTTAATATCAATATCTTATTTATGTTTAATATCAATATCTTAGTTATGTTTAATATCAATATCTTAGTTATGTTTAATAACAATATCTTACTCATAATTAATATCAATATCTTAGTTATGGTTAATATCAATATCTTAGTTATGTTTAATATCAATATCTTATTTATTTTTAATATAAATATCTTAGTTATGTTTAATATCAATATCTTAGTTATGTTTAATGTCAATATCTTAGTTATGTTTAATATCAATATCTTATTTATTTTTAATATCAATATCTTAGTTATGTTTAATATCAATATCTTAGTTATGTTTAATATGAATATCTTAGTTATGTTTAATATCAATATCTTATTTGTGTTTAATATCAATATCTTATTAATGTTTAATATCAATATCTTAGTTATGTTTAATATCAATATCTTAGTTATGTTTAATATCAATATCTTATTTATGTTTAATATCAATATCATAGTTATGTTAATTATCAATACCTTATTTATGTTTAATATCAATATCTTAGTTATGTTTAATATCAATATCTTAGTTATGTTTAATACCAATATCTTAGTTATGTTTAATATCAAATCTTATTTATGTTTAATATCAATATCTTATTTATGTTTAATATCAATATCTTAGTTATGTTTCATATCAATATCTTAGTTATGTTTAATATCAATATCTTAGTTATGTTTAATATCAATATCTTAGTTATGTTTAATATCAATATCTTATTTATTTTTAATATCAATATCTTATTTATGTTTAATATCAATATCTTAGTTATGTTTAATATCAATATCTTATTTATGTTTAACATCAATATCTTAGTTATGTTTAATATCAATATCTTAGTTATGTTTAATATCAATATCTTAGTTATGTTTAATATCAATATCTTATTTATGTTTAATATCAATATCTTAGTTATGTTTTGAAATCAATATTTTAGTTATGTTTAATATCAATATCTTAGTTATGTTTAATATCAATATCTTAGTTATGTTTAATATCAATATCTTAGTTATGGTTAATATCAATATCTTAGTTATGTTTAATATCAATATCTTAGTCATATTTAATATCAATATCTTAGTTATGTTTAATATCAATATCTTATTTATGTTTAATATCAATATCTTATTTATGTTTAATATCAATATATTAGTTATGTTTCATATCAATATCTTAGTTATGTTTAATATCAATATCTTATTTATTTTTAATATCAATATCTTATTTATGTTTAATATCAATATCTTAGTTATGTTTGATATCAATATCTTATTTATGTTTAACATCAATATCTTAGTTATGTTTAATATCAATATCTTAGTTATGTTTAATATCAATATCTTAGTTATGTTTAATATCAATATCTAATTTATGTTTAATATCAATATCTTAGTTATGTTTTGAAATCAATATTTTAGTTATGTTTAATATCAATATCTTAGTTATGTTTCATATCAATATCTTAGTTATGTTTAATATCAATATCTTAGTTATGTTTAATATCAATATCTTAGTTATGTTTAATATCAATATCTTAGTTATGTTTAATATCAATATCTTAGTTATGTTTAATATCAATATCTTAGTTATGTTTAATATCAATATCTTAGTTATGTTTAATATCAATACCTTATTTATGTTTAATATCAATATCTTAGTTATGTTTAATATCAATATCTTAGTTATGTTTAATAACAATATCTTACTCATAATTAATATCAATATCTTAGTTATGGTTAATATCAATATCTTAGTTATGTTTAATATCAATATCTTATTTATTTTTAATATAAATATCTTAGTTATGTTTAATATCAATATCTTAGTTATGTTTAATGTCAATATCTTAGTTATGTTTAATATCAATATCTTATTTATTTTTAATATAAATATCTTAGTTATGTTTAATATCAATATCTTAGTTATGTTTAATGTCAATATCTTAGTTATGTTTAATATCAATATCTTATTTATTTTTAATATCAATATCTTAGTTATGTTTAATATCAATATCTTAGTTATGTTTAATATGAATATCTTAGTTATGTTTAATATCAATATCTTATTTATGTTTAATATCAATATCTTATTAATGTTTAATATAAATATCTTAGTTATGTTTAATATCAATATCTTAGTTATGTTTAATATCAATATCTTATTTATGTTTAATATCAATATCATAGTTATGTTAATTATCAATACCTTATTTATGTTTAATATCAATATCTTAGTTATGTTTAATATCAATATCTTAGTTATGTTTAATACCAATATCTTAGTTATGTTTAATATCAAATCTTATTTATGTTTAATATCAATATCTTATTTATGTTTAATATCAATATCTTAGTTATGTTTCATATCAATATCTTAGTTATGTTTAATATCAATATCTTAGTTATGTTTAATATCAATATCTTAGTTATGTTTAATATCAATATCTTATTTATTTTTAATATCAATATCTTATTTATGTTTAATATCAATATCTTAGTTATGTTTAATATCAATATCTTATTTATGTTTAACATCAATATCTTAGTTATGTTTAATATCAATATCTTAGTTATGTTTAATATCAATATCTTAGTTATGTTTAATATCAATATCTTATTTATGTTTAATATCAATATCTTAGTTATGTTTTGAAATCAATATTTTAGTTATGTTTAATATCAATATCTTAGTTATGTTTAATATCAATATCTTAGTTATGTTTAATATCAATATCTTAGTTATGGTTAATATCAATATCTTAGTTATGTTTAATATCAATATCTTAGTCATATTTAATATCAATATCTTAGTTATGTTTAATATCAATATCTTATTTATGTTTAATATCAATATCTTATTTATGTTTAATATCAATATATTAGTTATGTTTCATATCAATATCTTAGTTATGTTTAATATCAATATCGTATTTATTTTTAATATCAATATCTTATTTATGTTTAATATCAATATCTTATTTATGTTTAACATCAATATCTTAGTTATGTTTAATATCAATATCTTAGTTATGTTTAATATCAATATCTTAGTTATGTTTAATATCAATATCTAATTTATGTTTAATATCAATATCTTAGTTATGTTTTGAAATCAATATTTTAGTTATGTTTAATATCAATATCTTAGTTATGTTTCATATCAATATCTTAGTTATGTTTAATATCAATATCTTAGTTATGTTTAATATCAATATCTTAGTTATGTTTAATATCAATATCTTAGTTATGTTTAATATCAATATCTTAGTTATGTTTAATATCAATATCTTAGTTATGTTTAATATCAATATCTTAGTTATGTTTAATATCAATATCTTATTTATTTTTAATATCAATATCTTATTTATGTTTAATATCAATATCTTAGTTATGTTTAATATCAATATCTTATTTATGTTTAACATCAATATCTTAGTTATGTTTAATATCAATATCTTAGTTATGTTTAATATCAATATCTTAGTTATGTTTAATATCAATATCTTATTTATGTTTAATATCAATATCTTAGTTATGTTTTGAAATCAATATTTTAGTTATGTTTAATATCAATATCTTAGTTATGTTTAATATCAATATCTTAGTTATGTTTAATATCAATATCTTAGTTATGGTTAATATCAATATCTTAGTTATGTTTAATATCAATATCTTAGTCATATTTAATATCAATATCTTAGTTATGTTTAATATCAATATCTTATTTATGTTTAATATCAATATCTTATTTATGTTTAATATCAATATATTAGTTATGTTTCATATCAATATCTTAGTTATGTTTAATATCAATATCTTATTTATTTTTAATATCAATATCTTATTTATGTTTAATATCAATATCTTAGTTATGTTTGATATCAATATCTTATTTATGTTTAACATCAATATCTTAGTTATGTTTAATATCAATATCTTAGTTATGTTTAATATCAATATCTTAGTTATGTTTAATATCAATATCTAATTTATGTTTAATGTCAATATCTTAGTTATGTTTTGAAATCAATATTTTAGTTATGTTTAATATCAATATCTTAGTTATGTTTCATATCAATATCTTAGTTATGTTTAATATCAATATCTTAGTTATGTTTAATATCAATATCTTAGTTATGTTTAATATCAATATCTTAGTTATGTTTAATATCAATATCTTAGTTATGTTTAATATCAATATCTTAGTTATGTTTAATATCAATATCTTAGTTATGTTTAATATCAATACCTTATTTATGTTTAATATCAATATCTTAGTTATGTTTAATATCAATATCTTAGTTATGTTTAATAACAATATCTTACTCATAATTAATATCAATATCTTAGTTATGGTTAATATCAATATCTTAGTTATGTTTAATATCAATATCTTATTTATTTTTAATATAAATATCTTAGTTATGTTTAATATCAATATCTTAGTTATGTTTAATGTCAATATCTTAGTTATGTTTAATATCAATATCTTATTTATTTTTAATATAAATATCTTAGTTATGTTTAATATCAATATCTTAGTTATGTTTAATGTCAATATCTTAGTTATGTTTAATATCAATATCTTATTTATTTTTAATATCAATATCTTAGTTATGTTTAATATCAATATCTTAGTTATGTTTAATATGAATATCTTAGTTATGTTTAATATCAATATCTTATTTATGTTTAATATCAATATCTTATTAATGTTTAATATAAATATCTTAGTTATGTTTAATATCAATATCTTAGTTATGTTTAATATCAATATCTTATTTATGTTTAATATCAATATCATAGTTATGTTAATTATCAATACCTTATTTATGTTTAATATCAATATCTTAGTTATGTTTAATATCAATATCTTAGTTATGTTTAATACCAATATCTTAGTTATGTTTAATATCAAATCTTATTTATGTTTAATATCAATATCTTATTTATGTTTAATATCAATATCTTAGTTATGTTTCATATCAATATCTTAGTTATGTTTAATATCAATATCTTAGTTATGTTTAATATCAATATCTTAGTTATGTTTAATATCAATATCTTATTTATTTTTAATATCAATATCTTATTTATGTTTAATATCAATATCTTAGTTATGTTTAATATCAATATCTTATTTATGTTTAACATCAATATCTTAGTTATGTTTAATATCAATATCTTAGTTATGTTTAATGTCAATATCTTAGTTATGTTTAATATCAATATCTTATTTATTTTTAATATCAATATCTTAGTTATGTTTAATATCAATATCTTAGTTATGTTTAATATGAATATCTTAGTTATGTTTAATATCAATATCTTATTTATGTTTAATATCAATATCTTATTAATGTTTAATATCAATATCTTATTTATGTTTAATATCAATATATTAGTTATGTTTCATATCAATATCTTAGTTATGTTTAATATCAATATCTTATTTATTTTTAATATCAATATCTTATTTATGTTTAATATCAATATCTTAGTTATGTTTGATATCAATATCTTATTTATGTTTAACATCAATATCTTAGTTATGTTTAATATCAATATCTTAGTTATGTTTAATGTCAATATCTTAGTTATGTTTAATATCAATATCTTATTTATTTTTAATATCAATATCTTAGTTATGTTTAATATCAATATCTTAGTTATGTTTAATATGAATATCTTAGTTATGTTTAATATCAATATCTTATTTATGTTTAATATCAATATCTTATTAATGTTTAATATCAATATCTTAGTTATGTTTAATATCAATATCTTAGTTATGTTTAATATCAATATCTTATTTATGTTTAATATCAATATCATAGTTATGTTAATTATCAATACCTTATTTATGTTTAATATCAATATCTTAGTTATGTTTAATATCAATATCTTAGTTATGTTTAATACCAATATCTTAGTTATGTTTAATATCAAATCTTATTTATGTTTAATATCAATATCTTATTTATGTTTAATATCAATATCTTAGTTATGTTTCATATCAATATCTTAGTTATGTTTAATATCAATATCTTAGTTATGTTTAATATCAATATCTTAGTTATGTTTAATATCAATATCTTAGTTATGTTTAATATCAATATCTTAGTTATGTTTAATATCAATATCTTAGTTATGTTTAATATCAATATCTTAGTTATGTTTAATATCAATACCTTATTTATGTTTAATATCAATATCTTAGTTATGTTTAATATCAATATCTTAGTTATGTTTAATATCAATATCTTAGTTATGTTTCATAACAATATCTTAGTCATATTTAATATCAATATCATTGTTATGGGTAATATCAATGTTTTAGTCATATTTAATATCAATATCTTATTTATGTTTAATATCAATATCTTAGTCATATTTAATATCAATATCTTAGTTATGTTTAATATCAATATCTTAGTTATGTTTAATATCAATATCTTATTTATGTTTAATATCAATATCTTAGTTATGGTTAATATCAATATCTTAGTTATGTTTAATATCAATATCTTAGTTATGTTTAATATCAATATCTTAGTTATGTTTAATATCAATATCTTTTTTATGTTTAATATCAATATCTTAGTTATGTTTAATATCAATATCTTATTTATGTTTAATATCAATATCTTAGTTACGGTTAATATCAATATCTTATTTATGTTTAATATCAATATCTTAGTTATGTTTAATATCAATATCTTAGTTATGTTTAATATCAATATCTTATTTATGTTTAATATCAATATCTTAGTTATGTTTAATATCAATATCTTATTTATGTTGAATATCAATATCTTAGTTATGTTTAATATCAATATCTTAGTTATGTTTAATATCAATAACTTAGTTATGTTTAATATCAATATCTTATTTATGTTTAATATCAATATCTTAGTTATGTTTAATATCAATATCTTAGTTATGTTTAATATCAATATCTTAGTTATGTTTAATATCAATATCTTAGTTATGTTTAATATCAATACCTTATTTATGTTTAATATCAATATCTTAGTTATGTTTAATATCAATATCTTAGTTATGTTTAATATCAATATCTTAGTTATGTTTAATATCAATATCTTATTTATGTTTAATATCAATATCTTAGTTATGTTTAATATCAATATCTTAGTTATGTTTAATAACAATATCTTACTCATAATTAATATCAATATCTTAGTTATGGTTAATATCAATATCTTAGTTATGTTTAATATCAATATCTTATTTATTTTTAATATAAATATCTTAGTTATGTTTAATATCAATATCTTAGTTATGTTTAATGTCAATATCTTAGTTATGTTTAATATCAATATCTTATTTATTTTTAATATCAATATCTTAGTTATGTTTAATATCAATATCTTAGTTATGTTTAATATGAATATCTTAGTTATGTTTAATATCAATATCTTATTTATGTTTAATATCAATATCTTATTAATGTTTAATATCAATATCTTAGTTATGTTTAATATCAATATCTTAGTTATGTTTAATATCAATATCTTATTTATGTTTAATATCAATATCATAGTTATGTTAATTATCAATACCTTATTTATGTTTAATATCAATATCTTAGTTATGTTTAATATCAATATCTTAGTTATGTTTAATACCAATATCTTAGTTATGTTTAATATCAAATCTTATTTATGTTTAATATCAATATCTTATTTATGTTTAATATCAATATCTTAGTTATGTTTCATATCAATATCTTAGTTATGTTTAATATCAATATCTTAGTTATGTTTAATATCAATATCTTAGTTATGTTTAATATCAATATCTTAGTTATGTTTAATATCAATATCTTAGTTATGTTTAATATCAATATCTTAGTTATGTTTAATATCAATATCTTAGTTATGTTTAATATCAATACCTTATTTATGTTTAATATCAATATCTTAGTTATGTTTAATATCAATATCTTAGTTATGTTTAATATCAATATCTTAGTTATGTTTAACATCAATATCTTATTTATGTTTAATATCAGTATCTTAGTTATGTTTAATATCAATATCTTAGTTATGTTTAATAACAATATCTTACTCATAATTAATATCAATATCTTAGTTATGGTTAATATCAATATCTTAGTTATGTTTAATGTCAATATCTTATTTATTTTTAATATAAATATCTTAGTTATGTTTAATATCAATATCTTAGTTATGTTTAATGTCAATATCTTAGTTATGTTTAATATCAATATCTTATTTATTTTTAATATCAATATCTTAGTTATGTTTAATATCAATATCTTAGTTATGTTTAATATGAATATCTTAGTTATGTTTAATATCAATATCTTATTTGTGTTTAATATCAATATCTTATTAATGTTTAATATCAATATCTTAGTTATGTTTAATATCAATATCTTATTTATGTTTAATATCAATATCATAGTTATGTTAATTATCAATACCTTATTTATGTTTAATATCAATATCTTAGTTATGTTTAATATCAATATCTTAGTTATGTTTAATACCAATATCTTAGTTATGTTTAATATCAAATCTTATTTGTTTAATATCAATATCTTATTTATGTTTAATATCAATATCTTAGTTATGTTTCATATCAATATCTTAGTTATGTTTAATATCAATATCTTAGTTATGTTTAATATCAATATCTTAGTTATGTTTAATATCAATATCTTATTTATTTTTAATATCAATATCTTATTTATGTTTAATATCAATATCTTAGTTATGTTTAATATCAATATCTTATGTATGTTTAACATCAATATCTTAGTTATGTTTAATATCAATATCTTAGTTATGTTTAATATCAATATCTTAGTTATGTTTAATATCAATATCTTATTTATGTTTAATATCAATATCTTAGTTATGTTTTGAAATCAATATTTTAGTTATGTTTAATATCAATATCTTAGTTATGTTTAATATCAATATCTTAGTTATGTTTAATATCAATATCTTAGTTATGGTTAATATCAATATCTTAGTTATGTTTAATATCAATATCTTAGTCATATTTAATATCAATATCTTAGTTATGTTTAATATCAATATCTTATTTATGTTTAATATCAATATCTTATTTATGTTTAATATCAATATATTAGTTATGTTTCATATCAATATCTTAGTTATGTTTAATATCAATATCTTATTTATTTTTAATATCAATATCTTATTTATGTTTAATATCAATATCTTAGTTATGTTTGATATCAATATCTTATTTATGTTTAACATCAATATCTTAGTTATGTTTAATATCAATATCTTAGTTATGTTTAATATCAATATCTTAGTTATGTTTAATATCAATATCTAATTTATGTTTAATATCAATATCTTAGTTATGTTTTGAAATCAATATTTTAGTTATGTTTAATATCAATATCTTAGTTATGTTTCATATCAATATCTTAGTTATGTTTAATATCAATATCTTAGTTATGTTTAATATCAATATCTTAGTTATGTTTAATATCAATATCTTAGTTATGTTTAATATCAATATCTTAGTTATGTTTAATATCAATATCTTAGTTATGTTTAATATCAATATCTTAGTTATGTTTAATATCAATACCTTATTTATGTTTAATATCAATATCTTAGTTATGTTTAATATCAATATCTTAGTTATGTTTAATAACAATATCTTACTCATAATTAATATCAATATCTTAGTTATGGTTAATATCAATATCTTAGTTATGTTTAATATCAATATCTTATTTATGTTTAACATCAATATCTTAGTTATGTTTAATATCAATATCTTAGTTATGTTTAATATCAATATCTTAGTTATGTTTAATATCAATATCTTATTTATGTTTAATATCAATATCTTAGTTATGTTTTGAAATCAATATTTTAGTTATGTTTAATATCAATATCTTAGTTATGTTTAATATCAATATCTTAGTTATGTTTAATATCAATATCTTAGTTATGGTTAATATCAATATTTTAGTTATGTTTAATATCAATATCTTAGTCATATTTAATATCAATATCTTAGTTATGTTTAATATCAATATCTTATTTATGTTTAATATCAATATCTTATTTATGTTTAATATCAATATATTAGTTATGTTTCATATCAATATCTTAGTTATGTTTAATATCAATATCGTATTTATTTTTAATATCAATATCTTATTTATGTTTAATATCAATATCTTAGTTATGTTTGATATCAATATCTTATTTATGTTTAACATCAATATCTTAGTTATGTTTAATATCAATATCTTAGTTATGTTTAATATCAATATCTTAGTTATGTTTAATATCAATATCTAATTTATGTTTAATATCAATATCTTAGTTATGTTTTGAAATCAATATTTTAGTTATGTTTAATATCAATATCTTAGTTATGTTTCATATCAATATCTTAGTTATGTTTAATATCAATATCTTAGTTATGTTTAATATCAATATCTTAGTTATGTTTAATATCAATATCTTAGTTATGTTTAATATCAATATCTTAGTTATGTTTAATATCAATATCTTAGTTATGTTTAATATCAATATCTTAGTTATGTTTAATATCAATATCTTATTTATTTTTAATATCAATATCTTATTTATGTTTAATATCAATATCTTAGTTATGTTTAATATCAATATCTTATTTATGTTTAACATCAATATCTTAGTTATGTTTAATATCAATATCTTAGTTATGTTTAATATCAATATCTTAGTTATGTTTAATATCAATATCTTATTTATGTTTAATATCAATATCTTAGTTATGTTTTGAAATCAATATTTTAGTTATGTTTAATATCAATATCTTAGTTATGTTTAATATCAATATCTTAGTTATGTTTAATATCAATATCTTAGTTATGGTTAATATCAATATCTTAGTTATGTTTAATATCAATATCTTAGTCATATTTAATATCAATATCTTAGTTATGTTTAATATCAATATCTTATTTATGTTTAATATCAATATCTTATTTATGTTTAATATCAATATATTAGTTATGTTTCATATCAATATCTTAGTTATGTTTAATATCAATATCTTATTTATTTTTAATATCAATATCTTATTTATGTTTAATATCAATATCTTAGTTATGTTTGATATCAATATCTTATTTATGTTTAACATCAATATCTTAGTTATGTTTAATACCAATATCTTAGTTATGTTTAATATCAAATCTTATTTATGTTTAATATCAATATCTTATTTATGTTTAATATCAATATCTTAGTTATGTTTCATATCAATATCTTAGTTATGTTTAATATCAATATCTTAGTTATGTTTAATATCAATATCTTAGTTATGTTTAATATCAATATCTTATTTATTTTTAATATCAATATCTTATTTATGTTTAATATCAATATCTTAGTTATGTTTAATATCAATATCTTATTTATGTTTAACATCAATATCTTAGTTATGTTTAATATCAATATCTTAGTTATGTTTAATGTCAATATCTTAGTTATGTTTAATATCAATATCTTATTTATTTTTAATATCAATATCTTAGTTATGTTTAATATCAATATCTTAGTTATGTTTAATATGAATATCTTAGTTATGTTTAATATCAATATCTTATTTATGTTTAATATCAATATCTTATTAATGTTTAATATCAATATCTTATTTATGTTTAATATCAATATATTAGTTATGTTTCATATCAATATCTTAGTTATGTTTAATATCAATATCTTATTTATTTTTAATATCAATATCTTATTTATGTTTAATATCAATATCTTAGTTATGTTTGATATCAATATCTTATTTATGTTTAACATCAATATCTTAGTTATGTTTAATATCAATATCTTAGTTATGTTTAATGTCAATATCTTAGTTATGTTTAATATCAATATCTTATTTATTTTTAATATCAATATCTTAGTTATGTTTAATATCAATATCTTAGTTATGTTTAATATGAATATCTTAGTTATGTTTAATATCAATATCTTATTTATGTTTAATATCAATATCTTATTAATGTTTAATATCAATATCTTAGTTATGTTTAATATCAATATCTTAGTTATGTTTAATATCAATATCTTATTTATGTTTAATATCAATATCATAGTTATGTTAATTATCAATACCTTATTTATGTTTAATATCAATATCTTAGTTATGTTTAATATCAATATCTTAGTTATGTTTAATACCAATATCTTAGTTATGTTTAATATCAAATCTTATTTATGTTTAATATCAATATCTTATTTATGTTTAATATCAATATCTTAGTTATGTTTCATATCAATATCTTAGTTATGTTTAATATCAATATCTTAGTTATGTTTAATATCAATATCTTAGTTATGTTTAATATCAATATCTTAGTTATGTTTAATATCAATATCTTAGTTATGTTTAATATCAATATCTTAGTTATGTTTAATATCAATATCTTAGTTATGTTTAATATCAATACCTTATTTATGTTTAATATCAATATCTTAGTTATGTTTAATATCAATATCTTAGTTATGTTTAATATCAATATCTTAGTTATGTTTCATAACAATATCTTAGTCATATTTAATATCAATATCATTGTTATGGGTAATATCAATGTTTTAGTCATATTTAATATCAATATCTTATTTATGTTTAATATCAATATCTTAGTCATATTTAATATCAATATCTTAGTTATGTTTAATATCAATATCTTAGTTATGTTTAATATCAATATCTTATTTATGTTTAATATCAATATCTTAGTTATGGTTAATATCAATATCTTAGTTATGTTTAATATCAATATCTTAGTTATGTTTAATATCAATATCTTAGTTATGTTTAATATCAATATCTTTTTTATGTTTAATATCAATATCTTAGTTATGTTTAATATCAATATCTTATTTATGTTTAATATCAATATCTTAGTTACGGTTAATATCAATATCTTATTTATGTTTAATATCAATATCTTAGTTATGTTTAATATCAATATCTTAGTTATGTTTAATATCAATATCTTATTTATGTTTAATATCAATATCTTAGTTATGTTTAATATCAATATCTTATTTATGTTTAATATCAATATCTTAGTTATGTTTAATATCAATATCTTAGTTATGTTTAATATCAATAACTTAGTTATGTTTAATATCAATATCTTATTTATGTTTAATATCAATATCTTAGTTATGTTTAATATCAATATCTTAGTTATGTTTAATATCAATATCTTAGTTATGTTTAATATCAATATCTTAGTTATGTTTAATATCAATACCTTATTTATGTTTAATATCAATATCTTAGTTATGTTTAATATCAATATCTTAGTTATGTTTAATATCAATATCTTAGTTATGTTTAATATCAATATCTTATTTATGTTTAATATCAATATCTTAGTTATGTTTAATATCAATATCTTAGTTATGTTTAATAACAATATCTTACTCATAATTAATATCAATATCTTAGTTATGGTTAATATCAATATCTTAGTTATGTTTAATATCAATATCTTATTTATTTTTAATATAAATATCTTAGTTATGTTTAATATCAATATCTTAGTTATGTTTAATGTCAATATCTTAGTTATGTTTAATATCAATATCTTATTTATTTTTAATATCAATATCTTAGTTATGTTTAATATCAATATCTTAGTTATGTTTAATATGAATATCTTAGTTATGTTTAATATCAATATCTTATTTATGTTTAATATCAATATCTTATTAATGTTTAATATCAATATCTTAGTTATGTTTAATATCAATATCTTAGTTATGTTTAATATCAATATCTTATTTATGTTTAATATCAATATCATAGTTATGTTAATTATCAATACCTTATTTATGTTTAATATCAATATCTTAGTTATGTTTAATATCAATATCTTAGTTATGTTTAATACCAATATCTTAGTTATGTTTAATATCAAATCTTATTTATGTTTAATATCAATATCTTATTTATGTTTAATATCAATATCTTAGTTATGTTTCATATCAATATCTTAGTTATGTTTAATATCAATATCTTAGTTATGTTTAATATCAATATCTTAGTTATGTTTAATATCAATATCTTAGTTATGTTTAATATCAATATCTTAGTTATGTTTAATATCAATATCTTAGTTATGTTTAATATCAATATCTTAGTTATGTTTAATATCAATACCTTATTTATGTTTAATATCAATATCTTAGTTATGTTTAATATCAATATCTTAGTTATGTTTAATATCAATATCTTAGTTATGTTTCATAACAATATCTTAGTCATATTTAATATCAATATCATTGTTATGGGTAATATCAATGTTTTAGTCATATTTAATATCAATATCTTATTTATGTTTAATATCAATATCTTAGTCATATTTAATATCAATATCTTAGTTATGTTTAATATCAATATCTTAGTTATGTTTAATATCAATATCTTATTTATGTTTAATATCAATATCTTAGTTATGGTTAATATCAATATCTTAGTTATGTTTAATATCAATATCTTAGTTATGTTTAATATCAATATCTTAGTTATGTTTAATATCAATATCTTTTTTATGTTTAATATCAATATCTTAGTTATGTTTAATATCAATATCTTATTTATGTTTAATATCAATATCTTAGTTACGGTTAATATCAATATCTTATTTATGTTTAATATCAATATCTTAGTTATGTTTAATATCAATATCTTAGTTATGTTTAATATCAATATCTTATTTATGTTTAATATCAATATCTTAGTTATGTTTAATATCAATATCTTATTTATGTTTAATATCAATATCTTAGTTATGTTTAATATCAATATCTTAGTTATGTTTAATATCAATAACTTAGTTATGTTTAATATCAATATCTTATTTATGTTTAATATCAATATCTTAGTTATGTTTAATATCAATATCTTAGTTATGTTTAATATCAATATCTTAGTTATGTTTAATATCAATATCTTAGTTATGTTTAATATCAATACCTTATTTATGTTTAATATCAATATCTTAGTTATGTTTAATATCAATATCTTAGTTATGTTTAATATCAATATCTTAGTTATGTTTAATATCAATATCTTATTTATGTTTAATATCAATATCTTAGTTATGTTTAATATCAATATCTTAGTTATGTTTAATAACAATATCTTACTCATAATTAATATCAATATCTTAGTTATGGTTAATATCAATATCTTAGTTATGTTTAATATCAATATCTTATTTATTTTTAATATAAATATCTTAGTTATGTTTAATATCAATATCTTAGTTATGTTTAATGTCAATATCTTAGTTATGTTTAATATCAATATCTTATTTATTTTTAATATCAATATCTTAGTTATGTTTAATATCAATATCTTAGTTATGTTTAATATGAATATCTTAGTTATGTTTAATATCAATATCTTATTTATGTTTAATATCAATATCTTATTAATGTTTAATATCAATATCTTAGTTATGTTTAATATCAATATCTTAGTTATGTTTAATATCAATATCTTATTTATGTTTAATATCAATATCATAGTTATGTTAATTATCAATACCTTATTTATGTTTAATATCAATATCTTAGTTATGTTTAATATCAATATCTTAGTTATGTTTAATACCAATATCTTAGTTATGTTTAATATCAAATCTTATTTATGTTTAATATCAATATCTTATTTATGTTTAATATCAATATCTTAGTTATGTTTCATATCAATATCTTAGTTATGTTTAATATCAATATCTTAGTTATGTTTAATATCAATATCTTAGTTATGTTTAATATCAATATCTTAGTTATGTTTAATATCAATATCTTAGTTATGTTTAATATCAATATCTTAGTTATGTTTAATATCAATATCTTAGTTATGTTTAATATCAATACCTTATTTATGTTTAATATCAATATCTTAGTTATGTTTAATATCAATATCTTAGTTATGTTTAATATCAATATCTTAGTTATGTTTAATATCAATATCTTATTTATGTTTAATATCAATATCTTAGTTATGTTTAATATCAATATCTTAGTTATGTTTAATAACAATATCTTACTCATAATTAATATCAATATCTTAGTTATGGTTAATATCAATATCTTAGTTATGTTTAATATCAATATCTTATTTATTTTTAATATAAATATCTTAGTTATGTTTAATATCAATATCTTAGTTATGTTTAATGTCAATATCTTAGTTATGTTTAATATCAATATCTTATTTATTTTTAATATCAATATCTTAGTTATGTTTAATATCAATATCTTAGTTATGTTTAATATGAATATCTTAGTTATGTTTAATATCAATATCTTATTTGTGTTTAATATCAATATCTTATTAATGTTTAATATCAATATCTTAGTTATGTTTAATATCAATATCTTAGTTATGTTTAATATCAATATCTTATTTATGTTTAATATCAATATCATAGTTATGTTAATTATCAATACCTTATTTATGTTTAATATCAATATCTTAGTTATGTTTAATATCAATATCTTAGTTATGTTTAATACCAATATCTTAGTTATGTTTAATATCAAATCTTATTTATGTTTAATATCAATATCTTATTTATGTTTAATATCAATATCTTAGTTATGTTTCATATCAATATCTTAGTTATGTTTAATATCAATATCTTAGTTATGTTTAATATCAATATCTTAGTTATGTTTAATATCAATATCTTATTTATTTTTAATATCAATATCTTATTTATGTTTAATATCAATATCTTAGTTATGTTTAATATCAATATCTTATTTATGTTTAACATCAATATCTTAGTTATGTTTAATATCAATATCTTAGTTATGTTTAATATCAATATCTTAGTTATGTTTAATATCAATATCTTATTTATGTTTAATATCAATATCTTAGTTATGTTTTGAAATCAATATTTTAGTTATGTTTAATATCAATATCTTAGTTATGTTTAATATCAATATCTTAGTTATGTTTAATATCAATATCTTAGTTATGGTTAATATCAATATCTTAGTTATGTTTAATATCAATATCTTAGTCATATTTAATATCAATATCTTAGTTATGTTTAATATCAATATCTTATTTATGTTTAATATCAATATCTTATTTATGTTTAATATCAATATATTAGTTATGTTTCATATCAATATCTTAGTTATGTTTAATATCAATATCTTATTTATTTTTAATATCAATATCTTATTTATGTTTAATATCAATATCTTAGTTATGTTTGATATCAATATCTTATTTATGTTTAACATCAATATCTTAGTTATGTATAATATCAATATCTTAGTTATGTTTAATATCAATATCTTAGTTATGTTTAATATCAATATCTAATTTATGTTTAATATCAATATCTTAGTTATGTTTTGAAATCAATATTTTAGTTATGTTTAATATCAATATCTTAGTTATGTTTCATATCAATATCTTAGTTATGTTTAATATCAATATCTTAGTTATGTTTAATATCAATATCTTAGTTATGTTTAATATCAATATCTTAGTTATGTTTAATATCAATATCTTAGTTATGTTTAATATCAATATCTTAGTTATGTTTAATATCAATATCTTAGTTATGTTTAATATCAATACCTTATTTATGTTTAATATCAATATCTTAGTTATGTTTAATATCAATATCTTAGTTATGTTTAATAACAATATCTTACTCATAATTAATATCAATATCTTAGTTATGGTTAATATCAATATCTTAGTTATGTTTAATATCAATATCTTATTTATTTTTAATATAAATATCTTAGTTATGTTTAATATCAATATCTTAGTTATGTTTAATGTCAATATCTTAGTTATGTTTAATATCAATATCTTATTTATTTTTAATATAAATATCTTAGTTATGTTTAATATCAATATCTTAGTTATGTTTAATGTCAATATCTTAGTTATGTTTAATATCAATATCTTATTTATTTTTAATATCAATATCTTAGTTATGTTTAATATCAATATCTTAGTTATGTTTAATATGAATATCTTAGTTATGTTTAATATCAATATCTTATTTATGTTTAATATCAATATCTTATTAATGTTTAATATAAATATCTTAGTTATGTTTAATATCAATATCTTAGTTATGTTTAATATCAATATCTTATTTATGTTTAATATCAATATCATAGTTATGTTAATTATCAATACCTTATTTATGTTTAATATCAATATCTTAGTTATGTTTAATATCAATATCTTAGTTATGTTTAATACCAATATCTTAGTTATGTTTAATATCAAATCTTATTTATGTTTAATATCAATATCTTATTTATGTTTAATATCAATATCTTAGTTATGTTTCATATCAATATCTTAGTTATGTTTAATATCAATATCTTAGTTATGTTTAATATCAATATCTTAGTTATGTTTAATATCAATATCTTATTTATTTTTAATATCAATATCTTATTTATGTTTAATATCAATATCTTAGTTATGTTTAATATCAATATCTTATTTATGTTTAACATCAATATCTTAGTTATGTTTAATATCAATATCTTAGTTATGTTTAATATCAATATCTTAGTTATGTTTAATATCAATATCTTATTTATGTTTAATATCAATATCTTAGTTATGTTTTGAAATCAATATTTTAGTTATGTTTAATATCAATATCTTAGTTATGTTTAATATCAATATCTTAGTTATGTTTAATATCAATATCTTAGTTATGGTTAATATCAATATCTTAGTTATGTTTAATATCAATATCTTAGTCATATTTAATATCAATATCTTAGTTATGTTTAATATCAATATCTTATTTATGTTTAATATCAATATCTTATTTATGTTTAATATCAATATATTAGTTATGTTTCATATCAATATCTTAGTTATGTTTAATATCAATATCGTATTTATTTTTAATATCAATATCTTATTTATGTTTAATATCAATATCTTATTTATGTTTAACATCAATATCTTAGTTATGTTTAATATCAATATCTTAGTTATGTTTAATATCAATATCTTAGTTATGTTTAATATCAATATCTAATTTATGTTTAATATCAATATCTTAGTTATGTTTTGAAATCAATATTTTAGTTATGTTTAATATCAATATCTTAGTTATGTTTCATATCAATATCTTAGTTATGTTTAATATCAATATCTTAGTTATGTTTAATATCAATATCTTAGTTATGTTTAATATCAATATCTTAGTTATGTTTAATATCAATATCTTAGTTATGTTTAATATCAATATCTTAGTTATGTTTAATATCAATATCTTAGTTATGTTTAATATCAATATCTTATTTATTTTTAATATCAATATCTTATTTATGTTTAATATCAATATCTTAGTTATGTTTAATATCAATATCTTATTTATGTTTAACATCAATATCTTAGTTATGTTTAATATCAATATCTTAGTTATGTTTAATATCAATATCTTAGTTATGTTTAATATCAATATCTTATTTATGTTTAATATCAATATCTTAGTTATGTTTTGAAATCAATATTTTAGTTATGTTTAATATCAATATCTTAGTTATGTTTAATATCAATATCTTAGTTATGTTTAATATCAATATCTTAGTTATGGTTAATATCAATATCTTAGTTATGTTTAATATCAATATCTTAGTCATATTTAATATCAATATCTTAGTTATGTTTAATATCAATATCTTATTTATGTTTAATATCAATATCTTATTTATGTTTAATATCAATATATTAGTTATGTTTCATATCAATATCTTAGTTATGTTTAATATCAATATCTTATTTATTTTTAATATCAATATCTTATTTATGTTTAATATCAATATCTTAGTTATGTTTGATATCAATATCTTATTTATGTTTAACATCAATATCTTAGTTATGTTTAATATCAATATCTTAGTTATGTTTAATATCAATATCTTAGTTATGTTTAATATCAATATCTAATTTATGTTTAATGTCAATATCTTAGTTATGTTTTGAAATCAATATTTTAGTTATGTTTAATATCAATATCTTAGTTATGTTTCATATCAATATCTTAGTTATGTTTAATATCAATATCTTAGTTATGTTTAATATCAATATCTTAGTTATGTTTAATATCAATATCTTAGTTATGTTTAATATCAATATCTTAGTTATGTTTAATATCAATATCTTAGTTATGTTTAATATCAATATCTTAGTTATGTTTAATATCAATACCTTATTTATGTTTAATATCAATATCTTAGTTATGTTTAATATCAATATCTTAGTTATGTTTAATAACAATATCTTACTCATAATTAATATCAATATCTTAGTTATGGTTAATATCAATATCTTAGTTATGTTTAATATCAATATCTTATTTATTTTTAATATAAATATCTTAGTTATGTTTAATATCAATATCTTAGTTATGTTTAATGTCAATATCTTAGTTATGTTTAATATCAATATCTTATTTATTTTTAATATAAATATCTTAGTTATGTTTAATATCAATATCTTAGTTATGTTTAATGTCAATATCTTAGTTATGTTTAATATCAATATCTTATTTATTTTTAATATCAATATCTTAGTTATGTTTAATATCAATATCTTAGTTATGTTTAATATGAATATCTTAGTTATGTTTAATATCAATATCTTATTTATGTTTAATATCAATATCTTATTAATGTTTAATATAAATATCTTAGTTATGTTTAATATCAATATCTTAGTTATGTTTAATATCAATATCTTATTTATGTTTAATATCAATATCATAGTTATGTTAATTATCAATACCTTATTTATGTTTAATATCAATATCTTAGTTATGTTTAATATCAATATCTTAGTTATGTTTAATACCAATATCTTAGTTATGTTTAATATCAAATCTTATTTATGTTTAATATCAATATCTTATTTATGTTTAATATCAATATCTTAGTTATGTTTCATATCAATATCTTAGTTATGTTTAATATCAATATCTTAGTTATGTTTAATATCAATATCTTAGTTATGTTTAATATCAATATCTTATTTATTTTTAATATCAATATCTTATTTATGTTTAATATCAATATCTTAGTTATGTTTAATATCAATATCTTATTTATGTTTAACATCAATATCTTAGTTATGTTTAATATCAATATCTTAGTTATGTTTAATGTCAATATCTTAGTTATGTTTAATATCAATATCTTATTTATTTTTAATATCAATATCTTAGTTATGTTTAATATCAATATCTTAGTTATGTTTAATATGAATATCTTAGTTATGTTTAATATCAATATCTTATTTATGTTTAATATCAATATCTTATTAATGTTTAATATCAATATCTTATTTATGTTTAATATCAATATATTAGTTATGTTTCATATCAATATCTTAGTTATGTTTAATATCAATATCTTATTTATTTTTAATATCAATATCTTATTTATGTTTAATATCAATATCTTAGTTATGTTTGATATCAATATCTTATTTATGTTTAACATCAATATCTTAGTTATGTTTAATATCAATATCTTAGTTATGTTTAATGTCAATATCTTAGTTATGTTTAATATCAATATCTTATTTATTTTTAATATCAATATCTTAGTTATGTTTAATATCAATATCTTAGTTATGTTTAATATGAATATCTTAGTTATGTTTAATATCAATATCTTATTTATGTTTAATATCAATATCTTATTAATGTTTAATATCAATATCTTAGTTATGTTTAATATCAATATCTTAGTTATGTTTAATATCAATATCTTATTTATGTTTAATATCAATATCATAGTTATGTTAATTATCAATACCTTATTTATGTTTAATATCAATATCTTAGTTATGTTTAATATCAATATCTTAGTTATGTTTAATACCAATATCTTAGTTATGTTTAATATCAAATCTTATTTATGTTTAATATCAATATCTTATTTATGTTTAATATCAATATCTTAGTTATGTTTCATATCAATATCTTAGTTATGTTTAATATCAATATCTTAGTTATGTTTAATATCAATATCTTAGTTATGTTTAATATCAATATCTTAGTTATGTTTAATATCAATATCTTAGTTATGTTTAATATCAATATCTTAGTTATGTTTAATATCAATATCTTAGTTATGTTTAATATCAATACCTTATTTATGTTTAATATCAATATCTTAGTTATGTTTAATATCAATATCTTAGTTATGTTTAATATCAATATCTTAGTTATGTTTCATAACAATATCTTAGTCATATTTAATATCAATATCATTGTTATGGGTAATATCAATGTTTTAGTCATATTTAATATCAATATCTTATTTATGTTTAATATCAATATCTTAGTCATATTTAATATCAATATCTTAGTTATCTTTAATATCAATATCTTAGTTATGTTTAATATCAATATCTTATTTATGTTTAATATCAATATCTTAGTTATGGTTAATATCAATATCTTAGTTATGTTTAATATCAATATCTTAGTTATGTTTAATATCAATATCTTAGTTATGTTTAATATCAATATCTTTTTTATGTTTAATATCAATATCTTAGTTATGTTTAATATCAATATCTTATTTATGTTTAATATCAATATCTTAGTTACGGTTAATATCAATATCTTATTTATGTTTAATATCAATATCTTAGTTATGTTTAATATCAATATCTTAGTTATGTTTAATATCAATATCTTATTTATGTTTAATATCAATATCTTAGTTATGTTTAATATCAATATCTTATTTATGTTTAATATCAATATCTTAGTTATGTTTAATATCAATATCTTAGTTATGTTTAATATCAATAACTTAGTTATGTTTAATATCAATATCTTATTTATGTTTAATATCAATATCTTAGTTATGTTTAATATCAATATCTTAGTTATGTTTAATATCAATATCTTAGTTATGTTTAATATCAATATCTTAGTTATGTTTAATATCAATACCTTATTTATGTTTAATATCAATATCTTAGTTATGTTTAATATCAATATCTTAGTTATGTTTAATATCAATATCTTAGTTATGTTTAATATCAATATCTTATTTATGTTTAATATCAATATCTTAGTTATGTTTAATATCAATATCTTAGTTATGTTTAATAACAATATCTTACTCATAATTAATATCAATATCTTAGTTATGGTTAATATCAATATCTTAGTTATGTTTAATATCAATATCTTATTTATTTTTAATATAAATATCTTAGTTATGTTTAATATCAATATCTTAGTTATGTTTAATGTCAATATCTTAGTTATGTTTAATATCAATATCTTATTTATTTTTAATATCAATATCTTAGTTATGTTTAATATCAATATCTTAGTTATGTTTAATATGAATATCTTAGTTATGTTTAATATCAATATCTTATTTATGTTTAATATCAATATCTTATTAATGTTTAATATCAATATCTTAGTTATGTTTAATATCAATATCTTAGTTATGTTTAATATCAATATCTTATTTATGTTTAATATCAATATCATAGTTATGTTAATTATCAATACCTTATTTATGTTTAATATCAATATCTTAGTTATGTTTAATATCAATATCTTAGTTATGTTTAATACCAATATCTTAGTTATGTTTAATATCAAATCTTATTTATGTTTAATATCAATATCTTATTTATGTTTAATATCAATATCTTAGTTATGTTTCATATCAATATCTTAGTTATGTTTAATATCAATATCTTAGTTATGTTTAATATCAATATCTTAGTTATGTTTAATATCAATATCTTAGTTATGTTTAATATCAATATCTTAGTTATGTTTAATATCAATATCTTAGTTATGTTTAATATCAATATCTTAGTTATGTTTAATATCAATACCTTATTTATGTTTAATATCAATATCTTAGTTATGTTTAATATCAATATCTTAGTTATGTTTAATATCAATATCTTAGTTATGTTTAATATCAATATCTTATTTATGTTTAATATCAGTATCTTAGTTATGTTTAATATCAATATCTTAGTTATGTTTAATAACAATATCTTACTCATAATTAATATCAATATCTTAGTTATGGTTAATATCAATATCTTAGTTATGTTTAATGTCAATATCTTATTTATTTTTAATATAAATATCTTAGTTATGTTTAATATCAATATCTTAGTTATGTTTAATGTCAATATCTTAGTTATGTTTAATATCAATATCTTATTTATTTTTAATATCAATATCTTAGTTATGTTTAATATCAATATCTTAGTTATGTTTAATATGAATATCTTAGTTATGTTTAATATCAATATCTTATTTGTGTTTAATATCAATATCTTATTAATGTTTAATATCAATATCTTAGTTATGTTTAATATCAATATCTTATTTATGTTTAATATCAATATCATAGTTATGTTAATTATCAATACCTTATTTATGTTTAATATCAATATCTTAGTTATGTTTAATATCAATATCTTAGTTATGTTTAATACCAATATCTTAGTTATGTTTAATATCAAATCTTATTTGTTTAATATCAATATCTTATTTATGTTTAATATCAATATCTTAGTTATGTTTCATATCAATATCTTAGTTATGTTTAATATCAATATCTTAGTTATGTTTAATATCAATATCTTAGTTATGTTTAATATCAATATCTTATTTATTTTTAATATCAATATCTTATTTATGTTTAATATCAATATCTTAGTTATGTTTAATATCAATATCTTATTTATGTTTAACATCAATATCTTAGTTATGTTTAATATCAATATCTTAGTTATGTTTAATATCAATATCTTAGTTATGTTTAATATCAATATCTTATTTATGTTTAATATCAATATCTTAGTTATGTTTTGAAATCAATATTTTAGTTATGTTTAATATCAATATCTTAGTTATGTTTAATATCAATATCTTAGTTATGTTTAATATCAATATCTTAGTTATGGTTAATATCAATATCTTAGTTATGTTTAATATCAATATCTTAGTCATATTTAATATCAATATCTTAGTTATGTTTAATATCAATATCTTATTTATGTTTAATATCAATATCTTATTTATGTTTAATATCAATATATTAGTTATGTTTCATATCAATATCTTAGTTATGTTTAATATCAATATCTTATTTATTTTTAATATCAATATCTTATTTATGTTTAATATCAATATCTTAGTTATGTTTGATATCAATATCTTATTTATGTTTAACATCAATATCTTAGTTATGTTTAATATCAATATCTTAGTTATGTTTAATATCAATATCTTAGTTATGTTTAATATCAATATCTAATTTATGTTTAATATCAATATCTTAGTTATGTTTTGAAATCAATATTTTAGTTATGTTTAATATCAATATCTTAGTTATGTTTCATATCAATATCTTAGTTATGTTTAATATCAATATCTTAGTTATGTTTAATATCAATATCTTAGTTATGTTTAATATCAATATCTTAGTTATGTTTAATATCAATATCTTAGTTATGTTTAATATCAATATCTTAGTTATGTTTAATATCAATATCTTAGTTATGTTTAATATCAATACCTTATTTATGTTTAATATCAATATCTTAGTTATGTTTAATATCAATATCTTAGTTATGTTTAATAACAATATCTTACTCATAATTAATATCAATATCTTAGTTATGGTTAATATCAATATCTTAGTTATGTTTAATATCAATATCTTATTTATGTTTAACATCAATATCTTAGTTATGTTTAATATCAATATCTTAGTTATGTTTAATATCAATATCTTAGTTATGTTTAATATCAATATCTTATTTATGTTTAATATCAATATCTTAGTTATGTTTTGAAATCAATATTTTAGTTATGTTTAATATCAATATCTTAGTTATGTTTAATATCAATATCTTAGTTATGTTTAATATCAATATCTTAGTTATGGTTAATATCAATATTTTAGTTATGTTTAATATCAATATCTTAGTCATATTTAATATCAATATCTTAGTTATGTTTAATATCAATATCTTATTTATGTTTAATATCAATATCTTATTTATGTTTAATATCAATATATTAGTTATGTTTCATATCAATATCTTAGTTATGTTTAATATCAATATCGTATTTATTTTTAATATCAATATCTTATTTATGTTTAATATCAATATCTTAGTTATGTTTGATATCAATATCTTATTTATGTTTAACATCAATATCTTAGTTATGTTTAATATCAATATCTTAGTTATGTTTAATATCAATATCTTAGTTATGTTTAATATCAATATCTAATTTATGTTTAATATCAATATCTTAGTTATGTTTTGAAATCAATATTTTAGTTATGTTTAATATCAATATCTTAGTTATGTTTCATATCAATATCTTAGTTATGTTTAATATCAATATCTTAGTTATGTTTAATATCAATATCTTAGTTATGTTTAATATCAATATCTTAGTTATGTTTAATATCAATATCTTAGTTATGTTTAATATCAATATCTTAGTTATGTTTAATATCAATATCTTAGTTATGTTTAATATCAATATCTTATTTATTTTTAATATCAATATCTTATTTATGTTTAATATCAATATCTTAGTTATGTTTAATATCAATATCTTATTTATGTTTAACATCAATATCTTAGTTATGTTTAATATCAATATCTTAGTTATGTTTAATATCAATATCTTAGTTATGTTTAATATCAATATCTTATTTATGTTTAATATCAATATCTTAGTTATGTTTTGAAATCAATATTTTAGTTATGTTTAATATCAATATCTTAGTTATGTTTAATATCAATATCTTAGTTATGTTTAATATCAATATCTTAGTTATGGTTAATATCAATATCTTAGTTATGTTTAATATCAATATCTTAGTCATATTTAATATCAATATCTTAGTTATGTTTAATATCAATATCTTATTTATGTTTAATATCAATATCTTATTTATGTTTAATATCAATATATTAGTTATGTTTCATATCAATATCTTAGTTATGTTTAATATCAATATCTTATTTATTTTTAATATCAATATCTTATTTATGTTTAATATCAATATCTTAGTTATGTTTGATATCAATATCTTATTTATGTTTAACATCAATATCTTAGTTATGTTTAATATCAATATCTTAGTTATGTTTAATATCAATATCTTAGTTATGTTTAATATCAATATCTAATTTATGTTTAATGTCAATATCTTAGTTATGTTTTGAAATCAATATTTTAGTTATGTTTAATATCAATATCTTAGTTATGTTTCATATCAATATCTTAGTTATGTTTAATATCAATATCTTAGTTATGTTTAATATCAATATCTTAGTTATGTTTAATATCAATATCTTAGTTATGTTTAATATCAATATCTTAGTTATGTTTAATATCAATATCTTAGTTATGTTTAATATCAATATCTTAGTTATGTTTAATATCAATACCTTATTTATGTTTAATATCAATATCTTAGTTATGTTTAATATCAATATCTTAGTTATGTTTAATAACAATATCTTACTCATAATTAATATCAATATCTTAGTTATGGTTAATATCAATATCTTAGTTATGTTTAATATCAATATCTTATTTATTTTTAATATAAATATCTTAGTTATGTTTAATATCAATATCTTAGTTATGTTTAATGTCAATATCTTAGTTATGTTTAATATCAATATCTTATTTATTTTTAATATAAATATCTTAGTTATGTTTAATATCAATATCTTAGTTATGTTTAATGTCAATATCTTAGTTATGTTTAATATCAATATCTTATTTATTTTTAATATCAATATCTTAGTTATGTTTAATATCAATATCTTAGTTATGTTTAATATGAATATCTTAGTTATGTTTAATATCAATATCTTATTTATGTTTAATATCAATATCTTATTAATGTTTAATATAAATATCTTAGTTATGTTTAATATCAATATCTTAGTTATGTTTAATATCAATATCTTATTTATGTTTAATATCAATATCATAGTTATGTTAATTATCAATACCTTATTTATGTTTAATATCAATATCTTAGTTATGTTTAATATCAATATCTTAGTTATGTTTAATACCAATATCTTAGTTATGTTTAATATCAAATCTTATTTATGTTTAATATCAATATCTTATTTATGTTTAATATCAATATCTTAGTTATGTTTCATATCAATATCTTAGTTATGTTTAATATCAATATCTTAGTTATGTTTAATATCAATATCTTAGTTATGTTTAATATCAATATCTTATTTATTTTTAATATCAATATCTTATTTATGTTTAATATCAATATCTTAGTTATGTTTAATATCAATATCTTATTTATGTTTAACATCAATATCTTAGTTATGTTTAATATCAATATCTTAGTTATGTTTAATGTCAATATCTTAGTTATGTTTAATATCAATATCTTATTTATTTTTAATATCAATATCTTAGTTATGTTTAATATCAATATCTTAGTTATGTTTAATATGAATATCTTAGTTATGTTTAATATCAATATCTTATTTATGTTTAATATCAATATCTTATTAATGTTTAATATCAATATCTTATTTATGTTTAATATCAATATATTAGTTATGTTTCATATCAATATCTTAGTTATGTTTAATATCAATATCTTATTTATTTTTAATATCAATATCTTATTTATGTTTAATATCAATATCTTAGTTATGTTTGATATCAATATCTTATTTATGTTTAACATCAATATCTTAGTTATGTTTAATATCAATATCTTAGTTATGTTTAATGTCAATATCTTAGTTATGTTTAATATCAATATCTTATTTATTTTTAATATCAATATCTTAGTTATGTTTAATATCAATATCTTAGTTATGTTTAATATGAATATCTTAGTTATGTTTAATATCAATATCTTATTTATGTTTAATATCAATATCTTATTAATGTTTAATATCAATATCTTAGTTATGTTTAATATCAATATCTTAGTTATGTTTAATATCAATATCTTATTTATGTTTAATATCAATATCATAGTTATGTTAATTATCAATACCTTATTTATGTTTAATATCAATATCTTAGTTATGTTTAATATCAATATCTTAGTTATGTTTAATACCAATATCTTAGTTATGTTTAATATCAAATCTTATTTATGTTTAATATCAATATCTTATTTATGTTTAATATCAATATCTTAGTTATGTTTCATATCAATATCTTAGTTATGTTTAATATCAATATCTTAGTTATGTTTAATATCAATATCTTAGTTATGTTTAATATCAATATCTTAGTTATGTTTAATATCAATATCTTAGTTATGTTTAATATCAATATCTTAGTTATGTTTAATATCAATATCTTAGTTATGTTTAATATCAATACCTTATTTATGTTTAATATCAATATCTTAGTTATGTTTAATATCAATATCTTAGTTATGTTTAATATCAATATCTTAGTTATGTTTCATAACAATATCTTAGTCATATTTAATATCAATATCATTGTTATGGGTAATATCAATGTTTTAGTCATATTTAATATCAATATCTTATTTATGTTTAATATTAATATCTTAGTCATATTTAATATCAATATCTTAGTTATGTTTAATATCAATATCTTAGTTATGTTTAATATCAATATCTAATTTATGTTTAATATCAATATCTTAGTTATGTTTTGAAATCAATATTTTAGTTATGTTTAATATCAATATCTTAGTTATGTTTCATATCAATATCTTAGTTATGTTTAATATCAATATCTTAGTTATGTTTAATATCAATATCTTAGTTATGTTTAATATCAATATCTTAGTTATGTTTAATATCAATATCTTAGTTATGTTTAATATCAATATCTTAGTTATGTTTAATATCAATATCTTAGTTATGTTTAATATCAATATCTTATTTATTTTTAATATCAATATCTTATTTATGTTTAATATCAATATCTTAGTTATGTTTAATATCAATATCTTATTTATGTTTAACATCAATATCTTAGTTATGTTTAATATCAATATCTTAGTTATGTTTAATAACAATATCTTAGTTATGTTTAATATCAATATCTTATTTATGTTTAATATCAATATCTTAGTTATGTTTTGAAATCAATATTTTAGTTATGTTTAATATCAATATCTTAGTTATGTTTAATATCAATATCTTAGTTATGTTTAATATCAATATCTTAGTTATGGTTAATATCAATATCTTAGTTATGTTTAATATCAATATCTTAGTCATATTTAATATCAATATCTTAGTTATGTTTAATATCAATATCTTATTTATGTTTAATATCAATATCTTATTTATGTTTAATATCAATATATTAGTTATGTTTCATATCAATATCTTAGTTATGTTTAATATCAATATCTTATTTATTTTTAATATCAATATCTTATTTATGTTTAATATCAATATCTTAGTTATGTTTGATATCAATATCTTATTTATGTTTAACATCAATATCTTAGTTATGTTTAATATCAATATCTTAGTTATGTTTAATATCAATATCTTAGTTATGTTTAATATCAATATCTAATTTATGTTTAATGTCAATATCTTAGTTATGTTTTGAAATCAATATTTTAGTTATGTTTAATATCAATATCTTAGTTATGTTTAATATCAATATCTTATTTATGTTTAATATCAATATCTTAGTTATGTTTTGAAATCAATATCTTAGTTATGTTTAATATCAATATCTTAGTTATGTTTAATATGAATATCTTAGTTATGTTTAATATCAATATCTTAGTTATGGTTAATATCAATATCTTAGTTATGTTTAATATCAATATCTTAGTCATATTTAATATCAATATCTTAGTTATGTTTAATATCAATATCTTATTTATGTTTAATATCAATATCTTATTTATGTTTAATATCAATATATTAGTTATGTTTCATATCAATATCTTAGTTATGTTTAATATCAATATCGTATTTATTTTTAATATCAATATCTTATTTATGTTTAATATCAATATCTTAGTTATGTTTGATATCAATATCTTATTTATGTTTAACATCAATATCTTAGTTATGTTTAATATCAATATCTTAGTTATGTTTAATATCAATATCTTAGTCATGTTTAATATCAATATCTAATTTATGTTTAATATCAATATCTTAGTTATGTTTTGAAATCAATATTTTAGTTATGTTTAATATCAATATCTTAGTTATGTTTCATATCAATATCTTAGTTATGTTTAATATCAATATCTTAGTTATGTTTAATATCAATATCTTAGTTATGTTTAATATCAATATCTTAGTTATGTTTAATATCAATATCTTAGTTATGTTTAATATCAATATCTTAGTTATGTTTAATATCAATATCTTAGTTATGTTTAATATCAATATCTTATTTATTTTTAATATCAATATCTTATTTATGTTTAATATCAATATCTTAGTTATGTTTAATATCAATATCTTATTTATGTTTAACATCAATATCTTAGTTATGTTTAATATCAATATCTTAGTTATGTTTAATATCAATATCTTAGTTATGTTTAATATCAATATCTTATTTATGTTTAATATCAATATCTTAGTTATGTTTTGAAATCAATATTTTAGTTATGTTTAATATCAATATCTTAGTTATGTTTAATATCAATATCTTAGTTATGTTTAATATCAATATCTTAGTTATGGTTAATATCAATATCTTAGTTATGTTTAATATCAATATCTTAGTCATATTTAATATCAATATCTTAGTTATGTTTAATATCAATATCTTATTTATGTTTAATATCAATATCTTATTTATGTTTAATATCAATATATTAGTTATGTTTCATATCAATATCTTAGTTATGTTTAATATCAATATCTTATTTATTTTTAATATCAATATCTTATTTATGTTTAATATCAATATCTTAGTTATGTTTGATATCAATATCTTATTTATGTTTAACATCAATATCTTAGTTATGTTTAATATCAATATCTTAGTTATGTTTAATATCAATATCTTAGTTATGTTTAATATCAATATCTAATTTATGTTTAATGTCAATATCTTAGTTATGTTTTGAAATCAATATTTTAGTTATGTTTAATATCAATATCTTAGTTATGTTTCATATCAATATCTTAGTTATGTTTAATATCAATATCTTAGTTATGTTTAATATCAATAGCTTAGTTATGTTTAATATCAATATCTTAGTTATGTTTAATATCAATATCTTAGTTATGTTTAATATCAATATCTTAGTTATGTTTAATATCAATATCTTAGTTATGTTTAATATCAATACCTTATTTATGTTTAATATCAATATCTTAGTTATGTTTAATATCAATATCTTAGTTATGTTTAATAACAATATCTTACTCATAATTAATATCAATATCTTAGTTATGGTTAATATCAATATCTTAGTTATGTTTAATATCAATATCTTATTTATTTTTAATATAAATATCTTAGTTATGTTTAATATCAATATCTTAGTTATGTTTAATGTCAATATCTTAGTTATGTTTAATATCAATATCTTATTTATTTTTAATATAAATATCTTAGTTATGTTTAATATCAATATCTTAGTTATGTTTAATGTCAATATCTTAGTTATGTTTAATATCAATATCTTATTTATTTTTAATATCAATATCTTAGTTATGTTTAATATCAATATCTTAGTTATGTTTAATATGAATATCTTAGTTATGTTTAATATCAATATCTTATTTATGTTTAATATCAATATCTTATTAATGTTTAATATAAATATCTTAGTTATGTTTAATATCAATATCTTAGTTATGTTTAATATCAATATCTTATTTATGTTTAATATCAATATCATAGTTATGTTAATTATCAATACCTTATTTATGTTTAATATCAATATCTTAGTTATGTTTAATATCAATATCTTAGTTATGTTTAATACCAATATCTTAGTTATGTTTAATATCAAATCTTATTTATGTTTAATATCAATATCTTATTTATGTTTAATATCAATATCTTAGTTATGTTTCATATCAATATCTTAGTTATGTTTAATATCAATATCTTAGTTATGTTTAATATCAATATCTTAGTTATGTTTAATATCAATATCTTATTTATTTTTAATATCAATATCTTATTTATGTTTAATATCAATATCTTAGTTATGTTTAATATCAATATCTTATTTATGTTTAACATCAATATCTTAGTTATGTTTAATATCAATATCTTAGTTATGTTTAATGTCAATATCTTAGTTATGTTTAATATCAATATCTTATTTATTTTTAATATCAATATCTTAGTTATGTTTAATATCAATATCTTAGTTATGTTTAATATGAATATCTTAGTTATGTTTAATATCAATATCTTATTTATGTTTAATATCAATATCTTATTAATGTTTAATATCAATATCTTATTTATGTTTAATATCAATATATTAGTTATGTTTCATATCAATATCTTAGTTATGTTTAATATCAATATCTTATTTATTTTTAATATCAATATCTTATTTATGTTTAATATCAATATCTTAGTTATGTTTGATATCAATATCTTATTTATGTTTAACATCAATATCTTAGTTATGTTTAATATCAATATCTTAGTTATGTTTAATATCAATATCTTAGTTATGTTTAATATCAATATCTAATTTATGTTTAATATCAATATCTTAGTTATGTTTTGAAATCAATATTTTAGTTATGTTTAATATCAATATCTTAGTTATGTTTCATATCAATATCTTAGTTATGTTTAATATCAATATCTTAGTTATGTTTAATATCAATATCTTAGTTATGTTTAATATCAATATCTTAGTTATGTTTAATATCAATATCTTAGTTATGTTTAATATCAATATCTTAGTTATGTTTAATATCAATATCTTAGTTATGTTTAATATCAATACCTTATTTATGTTTAATATCAATATCTTAGTTATGTTTAATATCAATATCTTAGTTATGTTTAATAACAATATCTTACTCATAATTAATATCAATATCTTAGTTATGGTTAATATCAATATCTTAGTTATGTTTAATATCAATATCTTATTTATTTTTAATATAAATATCTTAGTTATGTTTAATATCAATATCTTAGTTATGTTTAATGTCAATATCTTAGTTATGTTTAATATCAATATCTTATTTATTTTTAATATAAATATCTTAGTTATGTTTAATATCAATATCTTAGTTATGTTTAATGTCAATATCTTAGTTATGTTTAATATCAATATCTTATTTATTTTTAATATCAATATCTTAGTTATGTTTAATATCAATATCTTAGTTATGTTTAATATGAATATCTTAGTTATGTTTAATATCAATATCTTATTTATGTTTAATATCAATATCTTATTAATGTTTAATATCAATATCTTAGTTATGTTTAATATCAATATCTTAGTTATGTTTAATATCAATATCTTATTTATGTTTAATATCAATATCATAGTTATGTTAATTATCAATACCTTATTTATGTTTAATATCAATATCTTAGTTATGTTTAATATCAATATCTTAGTTATGTTTAATACCAATATCTTAGTTATGTTTAATATCAAATCTTATTTATGTTTAATATCAATATCTTATTTATGTTTAATATCAATATCTTAGTTATGTTTCATATCAATATCTTAGTTATGTTTAATATCAATATCTTAGTTATGTTTAATATCAATATCTTAGTTATGTTTAATATCAATATCTTATTTATTTTTAATATCAATATCTTATTTATGTTTAATATCAATATCTTAGTTATGTTTAATATCAATATCTTATTTATGTTTAACATCAATATCTTAGTTATGTTTAATATCAATATCTTAGTTATGTTTAATATCAATATCTTAGTTATGTTTAATATCAATATCTTATTTATGTTTAATATCAATATCTTAGTTATGTTTTGAAATCAATATTTTAGTTATGTTTAATATCAATATCTTAGTTATGTTTAATATCAATATCTTAGTTATGTTTAATATCAATATCTTAGTTATGGTTAATATCAATATCTTAGTTATGTTTAATATCAATATCTTAGTCATATTTAATATCAATATCTTAGTTATGTTTAATATCAATATCTTATTTATGTTTAATATCAATATCTTATTTATGTTTAATATCAATATCTTAGTTATGTTTCATATCAATATCTTAGTTATGTTTAATATCAATATCTTATTTATTTTTAATATCAATATCTTATTTATGTTTAATATCAATATCTTAGTTATGTTTGATATCAATATCTTATTTATGTTTAACATCAATATCTTAGTTATGTTTAATATCAATATCTTAGTTATGTTTAATATCAATATCTTAGTTATGTTTAATATCAATATCTAATTTATGTTTAATATCAATATCTTAGTTATGTTTTGAAATCAATATTTTAGTTATGTTTAATATCAATATCTTAGTTATGTTTCATATCAATATCTTAGTTATGTTTAATATCAATATCTTAGTTATGTTTAATATCAATATCTTAGTTATGTTTAATATCAATATCTTAGTTATGTTTAATATCAATATCTTAGTTATGTTTAATATCAATATCTTAGTTATGTTTAATATCAATATCTTAGTTATGTTTAATATCAATACCTTATTTATGTTTAATATCAATATCTTAGTTATGTTTAATATCAATATCTTAGTTATGTTTAATATCAATATCTTAGTTATGTTTTGATATCAATATCTTAGTTATGTTTAATATCAATATCTTAGTTATGTTTTGATATCAATATCTTAGTTATGTTTAATATGAATATCTTAGTTATGTTTTTATTTCAATATCTTAGTTATGGTTAATATCAATATCTTAGTTATGTTTTGATATCAATATTTTAGTGATGTTTTGATATCAATATCTTAGTTATGGTTAATATCAATATCTTAGTTATGTTTAATATCATTATCTTATTTATGTTGATTATCAATATCTTATTTATGTTTAATAGCAATATCTTATTTATATTTAATATCAATATCTTAGTTATGTTTAATATGAATATCTTAGTTATGTTTTGATATCAATATCTTAGTTATGTTTAATATCAATATCTTAGTTATGTTTTGATATCAATATCTTAGTCATGTTTTAATATCAATATCTTAGTTATGGTTAATATCAATATCTTAGTTATGATTAATATCAATATCTTAGTTATTATTAATATCATTATCTTATTTATGTTTAAAATCAATATCTTAGTTATGGTTAATATCAATATCTTAGTTATGTTTAATATCAATATCTTAGTTATGTTTAATATCAATATCTTAGCTATGTTTAATACCAATATCTTAGTTATGTTTAATAGCAATATCTTAGTTATGTTTAATATCAATATCTTAGTTATGTTTAATATCAATATCTTAGTTATGTTTAATATCAATATCTTAGTTATGTTTTGATACCAATATCTTAGTTATGTTTAATATCAATATCTTAGTTATGTTTTGATATCAATATCTTAGTCATGTTTTGATATCAATGTCTTAGTTATGTTTAATATCAATATCTTAGTTATGTTTAATATCATTATCTTATTTATGTTTAATATCAATATCTTAGTTATGATTAATATCAATATCTAAGTTATTTTTAATATCATTATCTTATTTATGTTTAATATCAATATCTTAGTTATGTTTAATATCAATATCTTAGTTATGTTTAATATCAATATCTTAGTTATGTTTAATATCAATATCTTAGTTATGTTTAATACCAATATCTTTGTTATGTTTAATATCAATATCTTAGTTATGTTTTGATATCAATATCTTAGTTATGTTTAATATCATTATCTTATTTATGGTTAATATCAATATCTTAGTTATGGTTAATATCAATATCTTAGTTATTTTTAATATCATTATCTTATTTATGTTTAATATCAATATCTTAGTTATGTTTAATATCAATATCTTAGTTATGTTTAATATCAATATCTTAGTTATGTTTAATATCAATATCTTAGTTATGTTTTATATCAAGATCTTACTTATGTTTAATATCAATATCTTAGTTATGTTTAATATCAATATCTTAGTTATGTTTAATATCAATATCTTAGTTATGTTTAATATCAATATCTTAGTTATGTTTAATATCAATATCTTAGCTATGTTTAATATCAATATCTTAGTTATGTTTAATATCAATATCTTAGTTATGTTTAATATCAATATCTTAGCTATGTTTAATATCAATATCTTAGTTATGTTTAATATCAATATCTTAGTTATGTTTTGATATCAATCTCTTAGTTATGTTTAATATCAATATCTTAGTTATGTTTTGATATCAATATCTTAGTTATGTTTAATATCAATATCTTAGTTATGTTTTGATATCAATATCTTAGTCATGTTTTGATATCAATATCTTAGTTACGTTTAATATCGTTATCTTATTTATGTTTAATATCAATATCTTAGTTATGGTTAATATCAATATCTTAGTTATGGTTAATGTCAATATCTTAGTTATGTTTAATATCATTATCTTATTTATGTTTAATATCAATATCTTAGTTATGTTTAATATCAATATCTTAATTATGGTTAATATCAATATCTTAGTTATGTTTAATATCAATATCTTAGTTATGTTTAATATCAATATCTTAGTTATGTTTTGATATCAATATCTTAGTTATGTTTAATATCAATATCTTAGTTATGTTTTGATATCAATATTTTAGTTATGTTAAATATCAATATCTTAGTTATGTTTTGAAATCAATATCTTAGTCATGTTTTGATATCAATATCTTAGTTATGGTTAATATCAATATCTTAGTTATGATTAATATCAATATCTTAGATATTATTAGTATCATTATCTTATTTATGTTTAAAATCAATATCTTAGTTATGGTTAATATCAATATCTTAGTTATGTTTAATATCAATATCTTAGTTATGTTTAATATCAATATCTTAGCTATATTTAATATCAATATCTTAGTTATGTTTAATATCAATACCTTAGTTATGTTTAATATCAATATCTTAGTTATGTTTAATATCATTATCTTATTTATGTTTAATATCAATATCTTATTTATGTTTAATATCAATATCTTAGTTATGTTTAATATCAATATCTTAGTTATGTTTAATCTCAATATCTTAGTTATGTTTAATATCAATATCTTAGTTATGTTTAATATCAATATCTTAGTTATGTTTAATATCAATATCTTAGTTATGTTTAATATCAATATCTTAGTTATGTTTAATATCAATATCTTAGTTATGTTTAATATCATTATCTTATTTATGTTTAATATCAATATCTTATTTATGTTTAATATCAATATCTTAGTTATGTTTAATATCAATATCTTAGTTATGTTTAATCTCAATATCTTAGTTATGTTTAATATCAATATCTTAGTTATGTTTAATATCAATATCTTAGTTATGTTTAATATCAATATCTTAGTTATGTTTAATATCAATATCTTAGTTATGTTTTGATATCAATATCTTAGTCATGTTTTGATATCAATATCTTAGTTATGTTTAATATCAATATCTTAGTTATGTTTAATATCATTATCTTATTTATGTTTAATATCAATATCTTATTTATGTTTAAAATCAATATTTTAGTTATGGTTAATATCAATATCTTAGTTATGTTTAATATCAATATCTTAGTTATGTTTAATATCAATATCTTAGCTATGTTTAATACCAATATCTTAGTTATGTTTAATAGCAATATCTTAGTTATGTTTATTATCAATATCTTAGTTATGTTTAATATCAATATCTTAGTTATGTTTAATATCAATATCTTAGTTATGTTTTGATACCAATATCTTAGTTATGTTTAATATCAATATCTTAGTTATGTTTTGATATCAATATCTTAGTCATGTTTTGATATCAATGTCTTAGTTATGTTTAATATCAATATCTTAGTTATGTTTAATATCATTATCTTATTTATGTTTAATATCAATATCTTAGTTATGATTAATATCAATATCTAAGTTATTTTTAATATCATTATCTTATTTATGTTTAATATCAATATCTTAGTTATGTTTAATATCAATATCTTAGTTATGTTTAATATCAATATCTTAGTTATGTTTAATGTCAATATCTTAGTTATGTTTAATACCAATATCTTTGTTATGTTTAATATCAATATCTTAGTTATGTTTTGATATCAATATCTTAGTTATGTTTAATATCATTATCTTATTTATGGTTAATATCAATATCTTAGTTATGGTTAATATCAATATCTTAGTTATTTTTAATATCATTATCTTATTTATGTTTAATATCAATATCTTAGTTATGTTTAATATCAATATCTTAGTTATGTTTAATATCAATATCTTAGTTATGTTTAATATCAATATCTTAGTTATGTTTTATATCAAGATCTTAGTTATGTTTAATATCAATATCTTAGTTATGTTTAATATCAATATCTTAGGTATGTTTAATATCAATATCTTAGTTATGTTTAATATCAATATCTTAGTTATGTTTAATATCAATATCTTAGCTATGTTTAATATCAATATCTTAGTTATGTTTAATATCAATATCTTAGTTATGTTTAATATCAATATCTTAGCTATGTTTAATATCGATATCTTAGTTATGTTTAATATCAATATCTTAGTTATGTTTTGATATCAATCTCTTAGTTATGTTTAATATCAATATCTTAGTTATGTTTAATATCAATATCTTAGTTATGTTTAATATCAATATCTTAGTTATGGTTAATATCAATATCTTAGTTATGTTTAATATCAATATCTTAGTCATATTTAATATCAATATCTTAGTTATGTTTAATATCAATATCTTATTTATGTTTAATATCAATATCTTATTTATGTTTAATATCAATATCTTAGTTATGTTTCATATCAATATCTTAGTTATGTTTAATATCAATATCTTATTTATTTTTAATATCAATATCTTATTTATGTTTAATATCAATATCTTAGTTATGTTTGATATCAATATCTTATTTATGTTTAACATCAATATCTTAGTTATGTTTAATATCAATATCTTAGTTATGTTTAATATCAATATCTTAGTTATGTTTAATATCAATATCTAATTTATGTTTAATATCAATATCTTAGTTATGTTTTGAAATCAATATTTTAGTTATGTTTAATATCAATATCTTAGTTATGTTTCATATCAATATCTTAGTTATGTTTAATATCAATATCTTAGTTATGTTTAATATCAATATCTTAGTTATGTTTAATATCAATATCTTAGTTATGTTTAATATCAATATCTTAGTTATGTTTAATATCAATATCTTAGTTATGTTTAATATCAATATCTTAGTTATGTTTAATATCAATACCTTATTTATGTTTAATATCAATATCTTAGTTATGTTTAATATCAATATCTTAGTTATGTTTAATATCAATATCTTAGTTATGTTTTGATATCAATATCTTAGTTATGTTTAATATCAATATCTTAGTTATGTTTTGATATCAATATCTTAGTTATGTTTAATATGAATATCTTAGTTATGTTTTTATTTCAATATCTTAGTTATGGTTAATATCAATATCTTAGTTATGTTTTGATATCAATATTTTAGTGATGTTTTGATATCAATATCTTAGTTATGGTTAATATCAATATCTTAGTTATGTTTAATATCATTATCTTATTTATGTTGATTATCAATATCTTATTTATGTTTAATAGCAATATCTTATTTATATTTAATATCAATATCTTAGTTATGTTTAATATGAATATCTTAGTTATGTTTTGATATCAATATCTTAGTTATGTTTAATATCAATATCTTAGTTATGTTTTGATATCAATATCTTAGTCATGTTTTAATATCAATATCTTAGTTATGGTTAATATCAATATCTTAGTTATGATTAATATCAATATCTTAGTTATTATTAATATCATTATCTTATTTATGTTTAAAATCAATATCTTAGTTATGGTTAATATCAATATCTTAGTTATGTTTAATATCAATATCTTAGTTATGTTTAATATCAATATCTTAGCTATGTTTAATACCAATATCTTAGTTATGTTTAATAGCAATATCTTAGTTATGTTTAATATCAATATCTTAGTTATGTTTAATATCAATATCTTAGTTATGTTTAATATCAATATCTTAGTTATGTTTTGATACCAATATCTTAGTTATGTTTAATATCAATATCTTAGTTATGTTTTGATATCAATATCTTAGTCATGTTTTGATATCAATGTCTTAGTTATGTTTAATATCAATATCTTAGTTATGTTTAATATCATTATCTTATTTATGTTTAATATCAATATCTTAGTTATGATTAATATCAATATCTAAGTTATTTTTAATATCATTATCTTATTTATGTTTAATATCAATATCTTAGTTATGTTTAATATCAATATCTTAGTTATGTTTAATATCAATATCTTAGTTATGTTTAATATCAATATCTTAGTTATGTTTAATACCAATATCTTTGTTATGTTTAATATCAATATCTTAGTTATGTTTTGATATCAATATCTTAGTTATGTTTAATATCATTATCTTATTTATGGTTAATATCAATATCTTAGTTATGGTTAATATCAATATCTTAGTTATTTTTAATATCATTATCTTATTTATGTTTAATATCAATATCTTAGTTATGTTTAATATCAATATCTTAGTTATGTTTAATATCAATATCTTAGTTATGTTTAATATCAATATCTTAGTTATGTTTTATATCAAGATCTTACTTATGTTTAATATCAATATCTTAGTTATGTTTAATATCAATATCTTAGTTATGTTTAATATCAATATCTTAGTTATGTTTAATATCAATATCTTAGTTATGTTTAATATCAATATCTTAGCTATGTTTAATATCAATATCTTAGTTATGTTTAATATCAATATCTTAGTTATGTTTAATATCAATATCTTAGCTATGTTTAATATCAATATCTTAGTTATGTTTAATATCAATATCTTAGTTATGTTTTGATATCAATCTCTTAGTTATGTTTAATATCAATATCTTAGTTATGTTTTGATATCAATATCTTAGTTATGTTTAATATCAATATCTTAGTTATGTTTTGATATCAATATCTTAGTCATGTTTTGATATCAATATCTTAGTTACGTTTAATATCGTTATCTTATTTATGTTTAATATCAATATCTTAGTTATGGTTAATATCAATATCTTAGTTATGGTTAATGTCAATATCTTAGTTATGTTTAATATCATTATCTTATTTATGTTTAATATCAATATCTTAGTTATGTTTAATATCAATATCTTAATTATGGTTAATATCAATATCTTAGTTATGTTTAATATCAATATCTTAGTTATGTTTAATATCAATATCTTAGTTATGTTTTGATATCAATATCTTAGTTATGTTTAATATCAATATCTTAGTTATGTTTTGATATCAATATTTTAGTTATGTTAAATATCAATATCTTAGTTATGTTTTGAAATCAATATCTTAGTCATGTTTTGATATCAATATCTTAGTTATGGTTAATATCAATATCTTAGTTATGATTAATATCAATATCTTAGATATTATTAGTATCATTATCTTATTTATGTTTAAAATCAATATCTTAGTTATGGTTAATATCAATATCTTAGTTATGTTTAATATCAATATCTTAGTTATGTTTAATATCAATATCTTAGCTATATTTAATATCAATATCTTAGTTATGTTTAATATCAATACCTTAGTTATGTTTAATATCAATATCTTAGTTATGTTTAATATCATTATCTTATTTATGTTTAATATCAATATCTTATTTATGTTTAATATCAATATCTTAGTTATGTTTAATATCAATATCTTAGTTATGTTTAATCTCAATATCTTAGTTATGTTTAATATCAATATCTTAGTTATGTTTAATATCAATATCTTAGTTATGTTTAATATCAATATCTTAGTTATGTTTAATATCAATATCTTAGTTATGTTTAATATCAATATCTTAGTTATGTTTAATATCATTATCTTATTTATGTTTAATATCAATATCTTATTTATGTTTAATATCAATATCTTAGTTATGTTTAATATCAATATCTTAGTTATGTTTAATCTCAATATCTTAGTTATGTTTAATATCAATATCTTAGTTATGTTTAATATCAGTATCTTAGTTATGTTTAATATCAATATCTTAGTTATGTTTAATATCAATATCTTAGTTATGTTTTGATATCAATATCTTAGTCATGTTTTGATATCAATATCTTAGTTATGTTTAATATCAATATCTTAGTTATGTTTAATATCATTATCTTATTTATGTTTAATATCAATATCTTATTTATGTTTAAAATCAATATTTTAGTTATGGTTAATATCAATATCTTAGTTATGTTTAATATCAATATCTTAGTTATGTTTAATATCAATATCTTAGCTATGTTTAATACCAATATCTTAGTTATGTTTAATAGCAATATCTTAGTTATGTTTAATATCAATATCTTAGTTATGTTTAATATCAATATCTTAGTTATGTTTAATATCAATATCTTAGTTATGTTTTGATACCAATATCTTAGTTATGTTTAATATCAATATCTTAGTTATGTTTTGATATCAATATCTTAGTCATGTTTTGATATCAATGTCTTAGTTATGTTTAATATCAATATCTTAGTTATGTTTAATATCATTATCTTATTTATGTTTAATATCAATATCTTAGTTATGATTAATATCAATATCTAAGTTATTTTTAATATCATTATCTTATTTATGTTTAATATCAATATCTTAGTTATGTTTAATATCAATATCTTAGTTATGTTTAATATCAATATCTTAGTTATGTTTAATGTCAATATCTTAGTTATGTTTAATACCAATATCTTTGTTATGTTTAATATCAATATCTTAGTTATGTTTTGATATCAATATCTTAGTTATGTTTAATATCATTATCTTATTTATGGTTAATATCAATATCTTAGTTATGGTTAATATCAATATCTTAGTTATTTTTAATATCATTATCTTATTTATGTTTAATATCAATATCTTAGTTATGTTTAATATCAATATCTTAGTTATGTTTAATATCAATATCTTAGTTATGTTTAATATCAATATCTTAGTTATGTTTTATATCAAGATCTTAGTTATGTTTAATATCAATATCTTAGTTATGTTTAATATCAATATCTTAGGTATGTTTAATATCAATATCTTAGTTATGTTTAATATCAATATCTTAGTTATGTTTAATATCAATATCTTAGCTATGTTTAATATCAATATCTTAGTTATGTTTAATATCAATATCTTAGTTATGTTTAATATCAATATCTTAGCTATGTTTAATATCGATATCTTAGTTATGTTTAATATCAATATCTTAGTTATGTTTTGATATCAATCTCTTAGTTATGTTTAATATCAATATCTTAGTTATGTTTTGATATCAATATCTTAGTTATGTTTAATATCAATATCTTAGTTATGTTTTGATATCAATATCTTAGTCATGTTTTGATATCAATATCTTAGTTACGTTTAATATCGTTATCTTATTTATGTTTAATATCAATATCTTAGTTATGGTTAATATCAATATCTTAGTTATGGTTAATGTCAATATCTTAGTTATGTTTAATATCATTATCTTATTTATGTTTAATATCAATATCTTAGTTATGTTTAATATCAATATCTTAATTATGGTTAATATCAATATCTTAGTTATGTTTAATATCAATATCTTAGTTATGTTTAATATCAATATCTTAGTTATGTTTTGATATCAATATCTTAGTTATGTTTAATATCAATATCTTAGTTATGTTTTGATATCAATATTTTAGTTATGTTAAATATCAATATCTTAGTTATGTTTTGAAATCAATATCTTAGTCATGTTTTGATATCAATATCTTAGTTATGGTTAATATCAATATCTTAGTTATGATTAATATCAATATCTTAGATATTATTAATATCATTATCTTATTTATGTTTAAAATCAATATCTTAGTTATGGTTAATATCAATATCTTAGTTATGTTTAATATCAATATCTTAGTTATGTTTAATATCAATATCTTAGTTATGTTTAATATCAATATCTTAGTTATGTTTAATATCAATATCTTAGTTATGTTTAATATCAATATCTTAGTTATGTTTAATATCAATATCTTAGTTATGTTTAATATCAATATCTTAGTTATGTTTAATATCAATATCTTAGTTATGTTTAATATCATTATCTTATTTATGTTTAATATCAATATCTTATTTATGTTTAATATCAATATCTTAGTTATGTTTAATATCAATATCTTAGTTATGTTTAATCTCAATATCTTAGTTATGTTTAATATCAATATCTTAGTTATGTTTAATATCAATATCTTAGTTATGTTTAATATCAATATCTTAGTTATGTTTAATATCAATATCTTAGTTATGTTTTGATATCAATATCTTAGTCATGTTTTGATATCAATATCTTAGTTATGTTTAATATCAATATCTTAGTTATGTTTAATATCATTATCTTATTTATGTTTAATATCAATATCTTAGTTATGGTTAATATCAATATCTTAGTTATGTTTTGATATCAATATCTTAGTTATGTTTAATATCAATATCTTTGTTATGTTTTGATATCAATATCTTAGTTATGGTTAATATCAATATCTTAGTTATGTTTAATATCATTATCTTATGTATGTTTAATATCAATATCACAGTTATGTTTAATACCAATATCTTAGTTATGGTTAATTTCAATATCTTAGTTATGTTTTGATATCAATATCTTAGTGATGTTTTGATATCATTATCTTAGTTAAGGTTAATATCAATATCTTAGTTATGTTTAATATCATTATCTTATTTATGTTTAATAGCAATATCTTAGTTATGTTTAATATCAATAACTTAGTTGTATTTAATATCAATATCTTAGTTAGGTTTAATATCATTATCTTATTTATGTTTAATATCAATATCTTTGTTATGTTTAATGTCAATGTCTTGGTTACGGTTAATATCAATATCTTAGTTATGGTTAATATCAATATCTTAGTTATGTTTAATATCATTATCTTAGTTATGTTTAATATCAATATCTTAGTTATGTTTAATATCAATATCTTAGTTATGTTTAATAACAATATCTTACTCATATTTAATATCAATATCTTAGTTATGGTTAATATCAATATCTTAGTTATGTTCAATATCAATATCTTATTTATTTTTAATATAAATATCTTAGTTATGTTTAATATCAATATCTTAGTTATGTTTAATGTCAATATCTTAGTTATGTTTAATATCAATATCTTATTTATTTTTAATATCAATATCTTAGTTATGTTTAATATCAATATCTTAGTTATGTTTAATATGAATATCTTAGTTATGTTTAATATCAATATCTTATTTATGTTTAATATCAATATCTTATTAATGTTTAATATCAATATCTTAGTTATGTTTAATATCAATATCTTAGTTATGTTTAATATCAATATCTTATTTATGTTTAATATCAATATCATAGTTATGTTAATTATCAATACCTTATTTATGTTTAATATCAATATCTTAGTTATGTTTAATATCAATATCTTAGTTATGTTTAATACCAATATCTTAGTTATGTTTAATATCAAATCTTATTTATGTTTAATATCAATATCTTATTTATGTTTAATATCAATATCTTAGTTATGTTTCATATCAATATCTTAGTTATGTTTAATATCAATATCTTAGTTATGTTTAATATCAATATCTTAGTTATGTTTAATATCAATATCTTATTTATTTTTAATATCAATATCTTATTTATGTTTAATATCAATATCTTAGTTATGTTTAATATCAATATCTTATTTATGTTTAACATCAATATCTTAGTTATGTTTAATATCAATATCTTAGTTATGTTTAATATCAATATCTTAGTTATGTTTAATATCAATATCTTATTTATGTTTAATATCAATATCTTAGTTATGTTTTGAAATCAATATTTTAGTTATGTTTAATATCAATATCTTAGTTATGTTTAATATCAATATCTTAGTTATGTTTAATATCAATATCTTAGTTATGGTTAATATCAATATCTTAGTTATGTTTAATATCAATATCTTAGTCATATTTAATATCAATATCTTAGTTATGTTTAATATCAATATCTTATTCATGTTTAATATCAATATCTTATTTATGTTTAATATCAATATCTTAGTTATGTTTCATATCAATATCTTAGTTATGTTTAATATCAATATCTTATTTATTTTTAATATCAATATCTTATTTATGTTTAATATCAATATCTTAGTTATGTTTGATATCAATATCTTATTTATGTTTAACATCAATATCTTAGTTATGTTTAATATCAATATCTTAGTTATGTTTAATATCAATATCTTAGTTATGTTTAATATCAATATCTAATTTATGTTTAATATCAATATCTTAGTTATGTTTTGAAATCAATATTTTAGTTATGTTTAATATCAATATCTTAGTTATGTTTCATATCAATATCTTAGTTATGTTTAATATCAATATCTTAGTTATGTTTAATATCAATATCTTAGTTATGTTTAATATCAATATCTTAGTTATGTTTAATATCAATATCTTAGTTATGTTTAATATCAATATCTTAGTTATGTTTAATATCAATATCTTAGTTATGTTTAATATCAATACCTTATTTATGTTTAATATCAATATCTTAGTTATGTTTAATATCAATATCTTAGTTATGTTTAATAACAATATCTTACTCATAATTAATATCAATATCTTAGTTATGGTTAATATCAATATCTTAGTTATGTTTAATATCAATATCTTATTTATTTTTAATATAAATATCTTAGTTATGTTTAATATCAATATCTTAGTTATGTTTAATGTCAATATCTTAGTTATGTTTAATATCAATATCTTATTTATTTTTAATATAAATATCTTAGTTATGTTTAATATCAATATCTTAGTTATGTTTAATGTCAATATCTTAGTTATGTTTAATATCAATATCTTATTTATTTTTAATATCCATATCTTAGTTATGTTTAATATCAATATCTTAGTTATGTTTAATATGAATATCTTAGTTATGTTTAATATCAATATCTTATTTATGTTTAATATCAATATCTTATTAATGTTTAATATCAATATCTTAGTTATGTTTAATATCAATATCTTAGTTATGTTTAATATCAATATCTTATTTATGTTTAATATCAATATCATAGTTATGTTAATTATCAATACCTTATTTATGTTTATAATCAATATCTTAGTTATGTTTAATATCAATATCTTAGTTATGTTTAATACCAATATCTTAGTTATGTTTAATATCAAATCTTATTTATGTTTAATATCAATATCTTATTTATGTTTAATATCAATATCTTAGTTATGTTTCATATCAATATCTTAGTTATGTTTAATATCAATATCTTAGTTATGTTTAATATCAATATCTTAGTTATGTTTAATATCAATATCTTATTTATTTTTAATATCAATATCTTATTTATGTTTAATATCAATATCTTAGTTATGTTTAATATCAATATCTTATTTATGTTTAACATCAATATCTTAGTTATGTTTAATATCAATATCTTAGTTATGTTTAATATCAATATCTTAGTTATGTTTAATATCAATATCTTATTTATGTTTAATATCAATATCTTAGTTATGTTTTGAAATCAATATTTTAGTTATGTTTAATATCAATATCTTAGTTATGTTTAATATCAATATCTTAGTTATGTTTAATATCAATATCCTATTTATGTTTAATATCAATATCTTAGTTATGTTTAATATCAATATCTTAGTTATGTTTAATATCAATATCTTAGTTATGTTTAATATCAATATCTTAGTTATGTTTAATATCATTATCTTATTTATGTTTAATATCAATATCTTAGTTATGTTAAGTATCAATATCTTAGTTATGTTTAATATCAATACCTTAGTTATGTTTAACATCAATATCTTAGTTATGTTTAATATCAATATCTTATTTATGTTTAATATCAATATCTTAGTTATGTTTATTAACAATAGCTTGCTCATATTTAATATCAATATCTTAGTTATGGTTAATATCAATATCTTAGTTATGTTTTAATATCAATATCTTAGTTATGTTCAATATCAATATCTTAGTTATGTTTTGATATCAATATCTTAGTTATGTTTAGTATCAATATCTTAATTATGTTTTGATATCAATATCTTAGTCATGTTTTGATATCAATATCTTAGTTATGTTTAATATCAATATCTTATTTATGTTTAATATCAATATCTTAGTTATGGTTAATATCAATATCTTAGTTATGTTTAATATCAATATCTTAGTTATGTTTAATATCAATATCTTAGTTATGTTTAATATCAATATCTTTTTTATGTTTAATATCAATATCTTAGTTATGTTTAATATCAATATCTTATTTATGTTTAATATCAATATCTTAGTTACGGTTAATATCAATATCTTATTTATGTTTAATATCAATATCTTAGTTATGTTTAATATCAATATCTTAGTTATGTTTAATATCAATATCTTATTTATGTTTAATATCAATATCTTAGTTATGTTTAATATCAATATCTTATTTATGTTTAATATCAATATCTTAGTTATGTTTAATATCAATATCTTAGTTATGTTTAATATCAATAACTTAGTTATGTTTAATATCAATATCTTATTTATGTTTAATATCAATATCTTAGTTATGTTTAATATCAATATCTTAGTTATGTTTAATATCAATATCTTAGTTATGTTTAATATCAATATCTTAGTTATGTTTAATATCAATACCTTATTTATGTTTAATATCAATATCTTAGTTATGTTTAATATCAATATCTTAGTTATGTTTAATATCAATATCTTAGTTATGTTTAATATCAATATCTTATTTATGTTTAATATCAATATCTTAGTTATGTTTAATATCAATATCTTAGTTATGTTTAATAACAATATCTTACTCATAATTAATATCAATATCTTAGTTATGGTTAATATCAATATCTTAGTTATGTTTAATATCAATATCTTATTTATTTTTAATATAAATATCTTAGTTATGTTTAATATCAATATCTTAGTTATGTTTATTGTCAATATCTTAGTTATGTTTAATATCAATATCTTATTTATGTTTAATATCAATATCTTATTAATGTTTAATATCAATATCTTAGTTATGTTTAATATCAATATCTTAGTTATGTTTAATATCAATATCTTATTTATGTTTAATATCAATATCTTATTAATGTTTAATATCAATATCTTAGTTATGTTTAATATCAATATCTTAGTTATGTTTAATATCAATATCTTATTTATGTTTAATATCAATATCATAGTTATGTTAATTATCAATACCTTATTTATGTTTAATATCAATATCTTAGTTATGTTTAATATCAATATCTTAGTTATGTTTAATACCAATATCTTAGTTATGTTTAATATCAAATCTTATTTATGTTTAATATCAATATCTTATTTATGTTTAATATCAATATCTTAGTTATGTTTCATATCAATATCTTAGTTATGTTTAATATCAATATCTTAGTTATGTTTAATATCAATATCTTAGTTATGTTTAATATCAATATCTTATTTATTTTTAATATCAATATCTTATTTATGTTTAATATCAATATCTTAGTTATGTTTAATATCAATATCTTATTTATGTTTAACATCAATATCTTAGTTATGTTTAATATCAATATCTTAGTTATGTTTAATATCAATATCTTAGTTATGTTTAATATCAATATCTTATTTATGTTACATATCAATATCTTATTTATGTTTTGAAATCAATATTTTAGTTATGTTTAATATCAATATCTTAGTTATGTTTAATATCAATATCTTAGTTATGTTTAATATCAATATCTTAGTTATGGTTAATATCAATATCTTAGTTATGTTTAATATCAATATCTTAGTCATATTTAATATCAATATCTTAGTTATGTTTAATATCAATATCTTATTTATGTTTAATATCAATATCTTATTTATGTTTAATATCAATATCTTAGTTATGTTTCATATCAATATCTTAGTTATGTTTAATATCAATATCTTAGTTATGTTTAATATCAATATCTTAGTTATGTTTAATATCAATATCTTATTTATTTTTAATATCAATATCTTATTTATGTTTAATATCAATATCTTAGTTATGTTTGATATCAATATCTTATTTATGTTTAACATCAATATCTTAGTTATGTTTAATATCAATATCTTAGTTATGTTTAATATCAATATCTTAGTTATGTTTAATATCAATATCTTATTTATGTTTAATATCAATATCTTAGTTATGTTTTGAAATCAATATTTTAGTTATGTTTAATATCAATATCTTAGTTATGTTTAATATCAATATCTTAGTTATGTTTAATATCAATATCTTAGTTATGGTTAATATCAATATCTTAGTTATGTTTAATATCAATATCTTAGTCATATTTAATATCAATATCTTAGTTATGTTTAATATCAATATCTTAGTTATGTTTAATATCAATATCTTAGTTATGTTTAATATCAATATCTAATTTATGTTTAATATCAATATCTTAGTTATGTTTAATATCAATATCTTAGTTATGTTTAATATCAATATCTTAGTTATGTTTTGATATCAATATCTTAGTTACGTTTAATATCAATATCTTAGTTATGTTTTGATATCAATATCTTAGTTATGTTTAATATGAATATCTTAGTTATATTTTTATATCAATATCTTAGTTATGGTTAATATCAATATCTTAGTTATGTTTTGATATCAATATTTTAGTGATGTTTTGATATCAATATCTTAGTTATGGTTAATATCAATATCTTAGTTATGTTTAATATCATTATCTTATTTATGTTGATTATCAATATCTTATTTATGTTTAATAGCAATATCTTAATTATATTTAATATCAATATCTTAGTTATGTTTAATATGAATATCTTAGTTATGTTTTGATATCAATATCTTAGTTATGTTTAATATCAATATCTTAGTTATGTTTTGATATCAATATCTTAGTCATGTTTTGATATCAATATCTTAGTTATGGTTAATATCAATATCTTAGTTATGATTAATATCAATATCTTAGTTATTATTAATATCATTATCTTATTTATGTTTAAAATCAATATCTTAGTTATGGTTAATATCAATATCTTAGTTATGTTTAATATCAATATCTTAGTTATGTTTAATATCAATATCTTAGCTATGTTTAATACCAATATCTTAGTTATGTTTAATAGCAATATCTTAGTTATGTTTAATATCAATATCTTAGTTATGTTTAATATCAATATCTTAGTTATGTTTTGATACCAATATCTTAGTTATGTTTAATATCAATATCTTAGTTATGTTTTGATATCAATATCTTAGTCATGTTTTGATATCAATGTCTTAGTTATGTTTAATATCAATATCTTAGTTATGTTTAATATCATTATCTTATTTATGTTTAATATCAATATCTTAGTTATGATTAATATCAATATCTAAGTTATTTTTAATATCATTATCTTATTTATGTTTAATATCAATATCTTAGTTATGTTTAATATCAATATCTTAGTTATGTTTAATATCAATATCTTAGTTATGTTTAATATCAATATCTTAGTTATGTTTAATACCAATATCTTTGTTATGTTTAATATCAATATCTTAGTTATGTTTTGATATCAATATCTTAGTTATGTTTAATATCATTATCTTATTTACGGTTAATATCAATATCTTAGTTATGGTTAATATCAATATCTTAGTTATTTTTAATATCATTATCTTATTTATGTTTAATATCAATATCTTAGTTATGTTTAATATCAATATCTTAGTTATGTTTAATATCAATATCTTAGTTATGTTTAATATCAATATCTTAGTTATGTTTTATATCAAGATCTTAGTTATTTTTAATATCAATATCTTAGTTATGTTTAATATCAATATCTTAGTTATGTTTAATATCAATATCTTAGTTATGTTTAATATCAATATCTTAGTTATGTTTAATATCAATATCTTAGCTATGTTTAATATCAATATCTTAGTTATGTTTAATATCAATATCTTAGTTATGTTTAATATCAATATCTTAGCTATGTTTAATATCAATATCTTAGTTATGTTTAATATCAATATCTTAGTTATGTTTAATATCAATATCTTAGTTATGTTTAATATCATTATCTTATTTATGTTTAATATCAATATCTTATTTATGTTTAATATCAATATCTTAGTTATGTTTAATATCAATATCTTAGTTATGTTTAATATCAATATCTTAGTTATGTTTAATATCAATATCTTAGTTATGTTTAATATCAATATCTTAGTTATATTTTGATACCAATATCTTAGTTATGTTTAATATCAATATCATAGTTATGTTTTGATATCAATATCTTAGTCATGTTTTGATATCAATGTCTTAGTTATGTTTAATATCAATATCTTAGTTATGTTTAATATCATTATCTTATTTATGTTTAATATCAATATCTTAGTTATGATTAATATCAATATCTAAGTTATTTTTTAATATCATTATCTTATTTATGTTTAATATCAATATCTTAGTTATGTTTAATATCAATATCTTAGTTATGTTTAATATCAATATCTTAGTTATGTTTAATATCAATATCTTAGTTATGTTTAATACCAATATCTTTGTTATGTTTAATATCAATATCTTAGTTATGTTTTGATATCAATATCTTAGTTATGTTTAATATCATTATCTTATTTATGGTTAATATCAATATCTTAGTTATGGTTAATATCAATATCTTAGTTATTTTTAATATCATTATCTTATTTATGTTTAATATCAATATCTTAGTTATGTTTAATATCAATATCTTAGTTATGTTTAATATCAATATCTTAGTTATGTTTTGATATCAATATTTTAGTTATGTTAAATATCAATATCTTAGTTATGTTTTGAAATCAATATCTAAGTCATGTTTTGATATAAAATATCTTAGTTATGGTTAATATCAATATCTTAGTTATGATTAATATCAATATCTTAGTTATTATTAATATCATTATCTTATTTATGTTTAAAATCAATATCTTAGTTATGGTTAATATCAATATCTTAGTTATGTTTTATATCAAGATCTTAGTTATGTTTAATATCAATATCTTAGTTATGTTTAATATCAATATCTTAGTTATGTTTAATATCAATATCTTAGTTATGTTTAATATCAATATCTTAGTTATGTTTAATATCAATATCTTAGCTATGTTTAATATCAATATCTTAGTTATGTTTAATATCAATATCTTAGTTATGTTTAATATCAATATCTTAGGTATGTTTAATATCAATATCTTAGTTATGTTTAATATCAATATCTTAGTTATGTTTAATATCAATATTTTAATTATGTTTAATATCATTATCTTATTTATGTTTAATATCAATATCTTATTTATGTTTAATATCAATATCTTAGTTATGTTTAATATCAATATCTTAGTTATGTTTAATATCAATATCTTAGTTATGTTTTGATATCAATATCTTAGTTATGTTTAATATCAATATCTTAGTTATGTTTTGATATCAATATCTTAGTTATGTTTAATATCAATATCTTAGTTATGTTTTGATATCAATATCTTAGTCATGTTTTGATATCAATATCTTAGTTACGTTTAATATCGTTATCTTATTTATGTTTAATATCAATATCTTAGTTATGGTTAATATCAATATCTTAGTTATGGTTAATGTCAATATCTTAGTTATGTTTAATATCATTATCTTATTTATGTTTAATATCAATATCTTAGTTATGTTTAATATCAATATCTTAATTATGGTTAATATCAATATCTTAGTTATGTTTAATATCAATATCTTAGTTATGTTTAATATCAATATCTTAGTTATGTTTTGATATCAATATTTTAGTTATGTTAAATATCAATATCTTAGTTATGTTTTGAAATCAATATCTTAGTCATGTTTTGATATCAATATCTTAGTTATGGTTAATATCAATATCTTAGTTATGATTAATATCAATATCTTAGTTATTATTAATATCATTATTTTATTTATGTTTAAAATCAATATCTTAGTTATGGTTAATATCAATATCTTAGTTATGTTTAATATCAATATCTTAGTTATGTTTAATATCAATATCTTAGCTATATTTAATATCAATATCTTAGTTATGTTTAATATCAATATCTTAGTTATGTTTAATATCAATATCTTAGTTATGTTTAATATCATTATCTTATTTATGTTTAATATCAATATCTTATTTATGTTTAATATCAATATCTTAGTTATGTTTAATATCAATATCTTAGTTATGTTTAATCTCAATATCTTAGTTATGTTTAATATCAATATCTTAGTTATGTTTAATATCAATATCTTAGTTATGTTTAATATCAATATCTTAGTTATGTTTAATATCAATATCTTAGTTATGTTTTGATATCAATATCTTAGTCATGTTTTGATATCAATATCTTAGTTATGTTTAATATCAATATCTTAGTTATGTTTAATATCATTATCTTATTTATGTTTAATATCAATATCTTAGTTATGGTTAATATCAATATCTTAGTTATGTTTAATATCAATGTCTTAGTTATGTTTTGATATCAATATCTTAGTCATGTTTTGATATCAATATCTTAATTATGGTTAATATCAATATCTTATTTAGGTTTAATATCAATATCTTATTTATGTTTAATATCAATGTCTTAGTTATGTTTAATATCAATATCTTACTTATGGTTAATATCAATATCTTAGTTATGGTTAATATCAATATCTTAGTTATGTTTTGATATCAATATCTTAGTTATGTTTAATATCAATATCTTAGTTATGTTTTGATATCAATATCTTAGTCATGTTTTGATATCAATATCTTAGTTACGTTTAATATCGTTATCTTATTTATGTTTAATATCAATATCTTAGTTATGGTTAATATCAATATCTTAGTTATGGTTAATGTCAATATCTTAGTTATGTTTAATATCATTATCTTATTTTTGTTTAATATCTATATCTTAGTTATGTTTAATATCAATATCTTAGTTATGGTTAATATCAATATCTTAATTATGTTTAATATCAATATCTTGGTTATGTTTAATATCAATATCTTAGTTATGTTTTGATATCAATATCTTAGTTATGTTTAATATCAATATCTTAGTTATGTTTTGATATCAATATTTTAGTTATGTTAAATATCAATATCTTAGTTATGTTTTGAAATCAATATCTTAGTCATGTTTTGATATCAATATCTTAGTTATGGTTAATATCAATATCTTAGTTATGATTAATATCAATATCTTAGTTATTATTAATATCATTATCTTATTTATGTTTAAAATCAATATCTTAGTTATGGTTAATATCAATATCTTAGTTATGTTTAATATCAATATCTTAGTTATGTTTAATATCAATATCTTAGCTATATTTAATATCAATATCTTAGTTATGTTTAATATCAATATCTTAGTTATGTTTAATATCAATATCTTAGTTATGTTTAATATCATTATCTTATTAATGTTTAATATCAATATCTTATTTATGTTTAATATCAATATCTTAGTTATGTTTAATATCAATATCTTAGTTATGTTTAATATCAATATCTTAGTTATGTTTAATATCAATATCTTAGTTATATTTAATATCAATATCTTAGTTATGTTTAATATCATTATCTTATTTATGTTTAATATCAATATCTTAGTTATGTTTAATGTCAATATCTTAGTTATGTTTAATATCAATATCTTAGTTATGTTTAATATCAATATCTTAGTTATGTTTAATATCAATATCTTAGTTATGTTTAATATCAATATCTTAGTTATGTTTAATATTAATATCTTAGTTATGTTTAATATCAATATCTTAGTTATGTTTTGATATAAATATCTTAGTTATGTTTAATATCAATATCTTAGTTATGTTTTGATATCAATATCTTAGTTATGTTTAATATCAATATCTTAGTTATGTTTTGATATCAATATCTTAGTCATGTTTTGATATCAATATCTTAGTTATGTTTAATATCAATATCTTAGTTACGTTTAATATCGTTATCTTATTTATGTTTAATATCAATATCTTAATTATGGTTAATATCAATATCTTAGTTATGGTTAATATCAATATCTTAGTTATGTTTAATATCAATATCTTAGTTATGTTTAATATCAATATCCTATTTATGTTTAATATCAATATCTTAGTTATGTTTAATATCAATATCTTATTTATGTTTTGAAATCAATATTTTAGTTATGTTTAATATCAATATCTTAGTTATGTTTAATATCATTATCTTATTTATGTTTAATATCAATATCTTAGTTATGTTAAGTATCAATATCTTAGTTATGTTTAATATCAATACCTTAGTTATGTTTAACATCAATATCTTAGTTATGTTTAATATCAATATCTTATTTATGTTTAATATCAATATCTTAGTTATGTTTAATATCATTATCTTATTTATGTTTAATATCAATATCTTAGTTATGTTAAGTATCAATATCTTAGTTATGTTTAATATCAATATCTTAGTCATATTTAATATCAATATCTTAGTTATGTTTAATATCAATATCTTAGTTATGTTTAATATCAATATCTTAGTTATGTTTAATATCAATATCTAATTTATGTTTAATATCAATATCTTAGTTATGTTTAATATCAATATCTTAGTTATGTTTAATATCAATATCTTAGTTATGTTTTGATATCAATATCTTAGTTATGTTTAATATGAATATCTTAGTTATGTTTTTATATCAATATCTTAGTTATGGTTAATATCAATATCTTATTTATGTTTTGATATCAATATTTTAGTGATGTTTTGATATCAATATCTTAGTTATGGTTAATATCAATATCTTAGTTATGTTTAATATCATTATCTTATTTATGTTGATTATCAATATCTTATTTATGTTTAATAGCAATATCTTAATTATATTTAATATCAATATCTTAGTTATGTTTAATATGAATATCTTAGTTATGTTTTGATATCAATATCTTAGTTATGTTTAATATCAATATCTTAGTTATGTTTTGATATCAATATCTTAGTCATGTTTTGATATCAATATCTTAGTTATGGTTAATATCAATATCTTAGTTATGATTAATATCAATATCTTAGTTATTATTAATATCATTATCTTATTTATGTTTAAAATCAATATCTTAGTTATGGTTAATATCAATATCTTAGTTATGTTTAATATCAATATCTTAGTTATGTTTAATATCAATATCTTAGCTATGTTTAATACCAATATCTTAGTTATGTTTAATAGCAATATCTTAGTTATGTTTAATATCAATATCTTAGTTATGTTTAATATCAATATCTTAGTTATGTTTAATATCAATATCTTAGTTATGTTTTGATACCAATATCTTAGTTATGTTTAATATCAATATCTTAGTTATGTTTTGATATCAATATCTTAGTCATGTTTTGATATCAATGTCTTAGTTATGTTTAATATCAATATCTTAGTTATGTTTAATATCATTATCTTATTTATGGTTAATATCAATATCTTAGTTATGATTAATATCAATATCTAAGTTATTTTTAATATCATTATCTTATTTATGTTTAATATCAATATCATAGTTATGTTTAATATCAATATCTTAGTTATGTTTAATATCAATACCTTAGTTATGTTTAATATCAATATCTTAGTTATGTTTAATACCAATATCTTTGTTATGTTTAATATCAATATCTTAGTTATGTTTTGATATCAATATCTTAGTTATGTTTAATATCATTATCTTATTTATGGTTAATATCAATATCTTAGTTATGGTTAATATCAATATCTTAGTTATTTTTAATATCATTATCTTATTTATGTTTAATATCAATATCTTAGTTATGTTTAATATCAATATCTTAGTTATGTTTAATATCAATATCTTAGTTATGTTTAATATCAATATCTTAGTTATGTTTAATATCAATATCTTAGCTATGTTTAATATCAATATCTTAGTTATGTTTAATATCAATATCTTAGTTATGTTTAATATCAATATCTTAGCTATGTTTAATATCAATATCTTAGTTATGTTTAATATCATTATCTTATTTATGTTTAAAATCAATATCTTAGTTATGGTTAATATCAATATCTTAGTTATGTTTTATATCAAGATCTTAGTTATGTTTAATATCAATATCTTAGTTATGTTTAATATCAATATCTTAGTTATGTTTAATATCAATATCTTAGTTATGTTTAATATCAATATCTTAGTTATGTTTAATATCAATATCTTAGCTATGTTTAATATCAATATCTTAGTTATGTTTAATATCAATATCTTAGTTATGTTTAATATCAATATCTTAGGTATGTTTAATATCAATATCTTAGTTATGTTTAATATCAATATCTTAGTTATGTTTAATATCAATATTTTAATTATGTTTAATATCATTATCTTATTTATGTTTAATATCAATATCTTATTTATGTTTAATATCAATATCTTAGTTATGTTTAATATCAATATCTTAGTTATGTTTAATATCAATATCTTAGTTATGTTTTGATATCAATATCTTAGTTATGTTTAATATCAATATCTTAGTTATGTTTTGATATCAATATCTTAGTTATGTTTAATATCAATATCTTAGTTATGTTTTGATATCAATATCTTAGTCATGTTTTGATATCAATATCTTAGTTACGTTTAATATCGTTATCTTATTTATGTTTAATATCAATATCTTAGTTATGGTTAATATCAATATCTTAGTTATGGTTAATGTCAATATCTTAGTTATGTTTAATATCATTATCTTATTTATGTTTAATATCAATATCTTAGTTATGTTTAATATCAATATCTTAATTATGGTTAATATCAATATCTTAGTTATGTTTAATATCAATATCTTAGTTATGTTTAATATCAATATCTTAGTTATGTTTTGATATCAATATTTTAGTTATGTTAAATATCAATATCTTAGTTATGTTTTGAAATCAATATCTTAGTCATGTTTTGATATCAATATCTTAGTTATGGTTAATATCAATATCTTAGTTATGATTAATATCAATATCTTAGTTATTATTAATATCATTATTTTATTTATGTTTAAAATCAATATCTTAGTTATGGTTAATATCAATATCTTAGTTATGTTTAATATCAATATCTTAGTTATGTTTAATATCAATATCTTAGCTATATTTAATATCAATATCTTAGTTATGTTTAATATCAATATCTTAGTTATGTTTAATATCAATATCTTAGTTATGTTTAATATCATTATCTTATTTATGTTTAATATCAATATCTTATTTATGTTTAATATCAATATCTTAGTTATGTTTAATATCAATATCTTAGTTATGTTTAATCTCAATATCTTAGTTATGTTTAATATCAATATCTTAGTTATGTTTAATATCAATATCTTAGTTATGTTTAATATCAATATCTTAGTTATGTTTAATATCAATATCTTAGTTATGTTTTGATATCAATATCTTAGTCATGTTTTGATATCAATATCTTAGTTATGTTTAATATCAATATCTTAGTTATGTTTAATATCATTATCTTATTTATGTTTAATATCAATATCTTAGTTATGGTTAATATCAATATCTTAGTTATGTTTAATATCAATGTCTTAGTTATGTCTTGATATCAATATCTTAGTCATGTTTTGATATCAATATCTTAATTATGGTTAATATCAATATCTTATTTAGGTTTAATATCAATATCTTATTTATGTTTAATATCAATGTCTTAGTTATGTTTAATATCAATATCTTACTTATGGTTAATATCAATATCTTAGTTATGGTTAATATCAATATCTTAGTTATGTTTTGATATCAATATCTTAGTTATGTTTAATATCAATATCTTAGTTATGTTTTGATATCAATATCTTAGTCATGTTTTGATATCAATATCTTAGTTACGTTTAATATCGTTATCTTATTTATGTTTAATATCAATATCTTAGTTATGGTTAATATCAATATCTTAGTTATGGTTAATGTCAATATCTTAGTTATGTTTAATATCATTATCTTATTTTTGTTTAATATCTATATCTTAGTTATGTTTAATATCAATATCTTAGTTATGGTTAATATCAATATCTTAGTTATGTTTAATATCAATATCTTAGTTATGTTTAATATCAATATCTTAGTTATGTTTTGATATCAATATCTTAGTTATGTTTAATATCAATATCTTAGTTATGTTTTGATATCAATATTTTAGTTATGTTAAATATCAATATCTTAGTTATGTTTTGAAATCAATATCTTAGTCATGTTTTGATATCAATATCTTAGTTATGGTTAATATCAATATCTTAGTTATGATTAATATCAATATCTTAGTTATTATTAATATCATTATCTTATTTATGTTTAAAATCAATATCTTAGTTATGGTTAATATCAATATCTTAGTTATGTTTAATATCAATATCTTAGTTATGTTTAATATCAATATCTTAGCTATATTTAATATCAATATCTTAGTTATGTTTAATATCAATATCTTAGTTATGTTTAATATCAATATCTTAGTTATGTTTAATATCATTATCTTATTAATGTTTAATATCAATATCTTATTTATGTTTAATATCAATATCTTAGTTATGTTTAATATCAATATCTTAGTTATGTTTAATATCAATATCTTAGTTATGTTTAATATCAATATCTTAGTTATATTTAATATCAATATCTTAGTTATGTTTAATATCATTATCTTATTTATGTTTAATATCAATATCTTAGTTATGTTTAATGTCAATATCTTAGTTATGTTTAATATCAATATCTTAGTTATGTTTAATATCAATATCTTAGTTATGTTTAATATCAATATCTTAGTTATGTTTAATATCAATATCTTAGTTATGTTCAATATTAATATCTTAGTTATGTTTAATATCAATATCTTAGTTATGTTTTGATATAAATATCTTAGTTATGTTTAATATCAATATCTTAGTTATGTTTTGATATCAATATCTTAGTTATGTTTAATATCAATATCTTAGTTATGTTTTGATATCAATATCTTAGTCATGTTTTGATATCAATATCTTAGTTATGTTTAATATCAATATCTTAGTTACGTTTAATATCGTTATCTTATTTATGTTTAATATCAATATCTTAGTTATGGTTAATATCAATATCTTAGTTATGGTTAATATCAATATCTTAGTTATGTTTAATATCAATATCTTAGTTATGTTTAATATCAATATCCTATTTATGTTTAATATCAATATCTTAGTTATGTTTAATATCAATATCTTATTTATGTTTTGAAATCAATATTTTAGTTATGTTTAATATCAATATCTTAGTTATGTTTAATATCATTATCTTATTTATGTTTAATATCAATATCTTAGTTATGTTAAGTATCAATATCTTAGTTATGTTTAATATCAATACCTTAGTTATGTTTAACATCAATATCTTAGTTATGTTTAATATCAATATCTTATTTATGTTTAATATCAATATCTAAGTTATGTTTAATATCATTATCTTATTTATGTTTAATATCAATATCTTAGTTATGTTAAGTATCAATATCTTAGTTATGTTTAATATCAATATCTTAGTCATATTTAATATCAATATCTTAGTTATGTTTAATATCAATATCTTAGTTATGTTTAATATCAATATCTTAGTTATGTTTAATATCAATATCTAATTTATGTTTAATATCAATATCTTAGTTATGTTTAATATCAATATCTTAGTTATGTTTAATATCAATATCTTAGTTATGTTTTGATATCAATATCTTAGTTATGTTTAATATGAATATCTTAGTTATGTTTTTATATCAATATCTTAGTTATGGTTAATATCAATATCTTAGTTATGTTTTGATATCAATATTTTAGTGATGTTTTGATATCAATATCTTAGTTATGGTTAATATCAATATCTTAGTTATGTTTAATATCATTATCTTATTTATGTTGATTATCAATATCTTATTTATGTTTAATAGCAATATCTTAATTATATTTAATATCAATATCTTAGTTATGTTTAATATGAATATCTTAGTTATGTTTTGATATCAATATCTTAGTTATGGTTAATATCAATATCTTAGTTATGTTTTGATATCAATATTTTAGTGATGTTTTGATATCAATATCTTAGTTATGTTTAATATCAATATCTTAGTTATGGTTAATATCAATATCTTAGTTATGATTAATATCAATATCTTAGTTATTATTAATATCATTATCTTATTTATGTTTAAAATCAATATCTTAGTTATGGTTAATATCAATATCTTAGTTATGTTTAATATCAATATCTTAGTTATGTTTAATATCAATATCTTAGCTATGTTTAATACCAATATCTTAGTTATGTTTAATAGCAATATCTTAGTTATGTTTAATATCAATATCTTAGTTATGTTTAATATCAATATCTTAGTTATGTTTAATATCAATATCTTAGTTATGTTTTGATACCAATATCTTAGTTATGTTTAATATCAATATCTTAGTTATGTTTTGATATCAATATCTTAGTCATGTTTTGATATCAATGTCTTAGTTATGTTTAATATCAATATCTTAGTTATGTTTAATATCATTATCTTATTTATGGTTAATATCAATATCTTAGTTATGATTAATATCAATATCTAAGTTATTTTTAATATCATTATCTTATTTATGTTTAATATCAATATCATAGTTATGTTTAATATCAATATCTTAGTTATGTTTAATATCAATACCTTAGTTATGTTTAATATCAATATCTTAGTTATGTTTAATACCAATATCTTTGTTATGTTTAATATCAATATCTTAGTTATGTTTTGATATCAATATCTTAGTTATGTTTAATATCATTATCTTATTTATGGTTAATATCAATATCTTAGTTATGGTTAATATCAATATCTTAGTTATTTTTAATATCATTATCTTATTTATGTTTAATATCAATATCTTAGTTATGTTTAATATCAATATCTTAGTTATGTTTAATATCAATATCTTAGTTATGTTTAATATCAATATCTTAGTTATGTTTAATATCAATATCTTAGCTATGTTTAATATCAATATCTTAGTTATGTTTAATATCAATATCTTAGTTATGTTTAATATCAATATCTTAGCTATGTTTAATATCAATATCTTAGTTATGTTTAATATCAATATCTTAGTTATGTTTAATATCAATATCTTAGTTATGTTTAATATCATTATCTTATTTATGTTTAATATCAATATCTTATTTATGTTTAATATCAATATCTTAGTTATGTTTAATATCAATATCTTAGTTATGTTTAATATCAATATCTTAGTTATGTTTTGATATCAATATCTTAGTTATGTTTAATATCAATATCTTAGTTATGTTTTGATATCAATATCTTAGTTATGTTTAATATCAATATCTTAGTTATGTTTTGATATCAATATCTTAGTCATGTTTTGATATCAATATCTTAGTTACGTTTAATATCGTTATCTTATTTATGTTTAATATCAATATCTTAGTTATGGTTAATATCAATATCTTAGTTATGGTTAATGTCAATATCTTAGTTATGTTTAATATCATTATCTTATTTATGTTTAATATCAATATCTTAGTTATGTTTAATATCAATATCTTAATTATGGTTAATATCAATATCTTAGTTATGTTTAATATCAATATCTTAGTTATGTTTAATATCAATATCTTAGTTATGTTTTGATATCAATATCTTGGTTATGTTTAATATCAATATCTTAGTTATGTTTTGATATCAATATTTTAGTTATGTTAAATATCAATATCTTAGTTATGTTTTGAAATCAATATCTTAGTCATGTTTTGATATTAATATCTTAGTTATGGTTAATATCAATATCTTAGTTATGATTAATATCAATATCTTAGTTATTAATAATATCATTATCTTATTTATGTTTAAAATCAATATCTTAGTTATGGTTAATATCAATATCTTAGTTATGTTTAATATCAATATCTTAGTTATGTTTAATATCAATATCTTAGCTATGTTTAATACCAATATCTTAGTTATGTTTAATAGCAATATCTTAGTTATGTTTAATATCAATATCTTAGTTATGTTTAATATCAATATCTTAGTTATGTTTAATATCAATATCTTAGTTATGTTTTGATACCAATATCTTAGTTATGTTTAATATCAATATCTTAGTTATGTTTTGATATCAATATCTTAGTCATGTTTTGATATCAATGTCTTAGTTATGTTTAATATCAATATCTTAGTTATGTTTAATATCATTATCTTATTTATGTTTAATATCAATATCTTAGTTATGATTAATATCAATATCTAAGTTATTTTTAATATCATTATCTTATTTATGTTTAATATCAATATCTTAGTTATGTTTAATATCAATATCTTAGTTATGTTTAATATCAATATCTTAGTTATGTTTAATGTCAATATCTTAGTTATGTTTAATACCAATATCTTTGTTATGTTTAATATCAATATCTTAGTTATGTTTTGATATCAATATCTTAGTTATGTTTAATATCATTATCTTATTTATGGTTAATATCAATATCTTAGTTATGGTTAATATTAATATCTTAGTTATTTTTAATATCATTATCTTATTTATGTTTAATATCAATATCTTAGTTATGTTTAATATCAATATCTTAGTTATGTTTAATATCAATATCTTAGTTATGTTTAATATCAATATCTTAGTTATGTTTTATATCAAGATCTTAGTTATGTTTAATATCAATATCTTAGTTATGTTTAATATCAATATCTTAGTTATGTTTAATATCAATATCTTAGTTATGTTTAATATCAATATCTTAGTTATGTTTAATATCAATATCTTAGCTATGTTTAATATCAATATCTTAGTTATGTTTAATATCAATATCTTAGTTATGTTTAATATCAATATCTTAGGTATGTTTAATATCAATATCTTAGTTATGTTTAATATCAATATCTTAGTTATGTTTAATATCAATATTTTAGTTATGTTTAATATCATTATCTTATTTATGTTTAATATCAATATCTTATTTATGTTTAATATCAATATCTTAGTTATCTTTAATATCAATATCTTAGTTATGTTTAATATCAATATCTTAGTTATGTTTTGATATGAATATCTTAGTTATGTTTAATATCAATATCTTAGTTATGTTTTGATATCAATATCTTAGTTATGTTTAATATCAATATCTCAGTTATGTTTTGATATCAATATCTTAGTCATGTTTTGATATCAATATCTTAGTTACGTTTAATATCGTTATCTTATTTATGTTTAATATCAATATCTTAGTTATGGTTAATATCAATATCTTAGTTATGGTTAATGTCAATATCTTAGTTATGTTTAATATCATTATCTTATTTATGTTTAATATCAATATCTTAGGTTTGTTTAATATCAATATCTTAATTATGGTTAATATCAATATCTTAGTTATGTTTAATATCAATATCTTAGTTATGTTTAATATCAATATCTTAGTTATGTTTTGATATCAATATCTTAGTTATGTTTAATATCAATATCTTAGTTATGTTTTGATATCAATATTTTAGTTATGTTAAATATCAATATCTTAGTTATGTTTTGAAATCAATATCTTAGTCATGTTTTGATATCAATATCTTAGTTATGGTTAATATCAATATCTTAGTTATGATTAATATCAATATCTTAGTTATTATTAATATCATTATTTTATTTATGTTTAAAATCAATATCTTAGTTATGGTTAATATCAATATCTTAGTTATGTTTAATATCAATATCTTAGTTATGTTTAATATCAATATCTTAGCTATATTTAATATCAATATCTTAGTTATGTTTAATATCAATATCTTAGTTATGTTTAATATCAATATCTTAGTTATGTTTAATATCATTATCTTATTTATGTTTAATATCAATATCTTATTTATGTTTAATATCAATATCTTAGTTATGTTTAATATCAATATCTTAGTTATGTTTAATCTCAATATCTTAGTTATGTTTAATATCAATATCTTAGTTATGTTTAATATCAATATCTTAGTTATGTTTAATATCAATATCTTAGTTATGTTTAATATCAATATCTTAGTTATGTTTTGATATCAATATCTTAGTCATGTTTTGATATCAATATCTTAGTTATGTTTAATATCAATATCTTAGTTATGTTTAATATCATTATCTTATTTATGTTTAATATCAATATCTTAGTTATGGTTAATATCAATATCTTAGTTATGTTTAATATCAATATCTTAGTTATGTTTTGATATAAATATCTTAGTTATGTTTAATATCAATATCTTAGTTATGTTTTGATATCAATATCTTAGTTATGTTTAATATCAATATCTTAGTTATGTTTTGATATCAATATCTTAGTCATGTTTTGATATCAATATCTTAGTTATGTTTAATATCAATATCTTAGTTACGTTTAATATCGTTATCTTATTTATGTTTAATATCAATATCTTAGTTATGGTTAATATCAATATCTTAGTTATGGTTAATATCAATATCTTAGTTATGTTTAATATCAATATCTTAGTTATGTTTAATATCAATATCCTATTTATGTTTAATATCAATATCTTAGTTATGTTTAATATCAATATCTTAGTTATGTTTAATATCAATATCTTAGTTATGTTTAATATCAATATCTTAGTTATGTTTAATATCATTATCTTATTTATGTTTAATATCAATATCTTAGTTATGTTAAGTATCAATATCTTAGTTATGTTTAATATCAATACCTTAGTTATGTTTAACATCAATATCTTAGTTATGTTTAATATCAATATCTTATTTATGTTTAATATCAATATCTTAGTTATGTTTATTAACAATAGCTTGCTCATATTTAATATCAATATCTTGGTTATGGTTAATATCAATATCTTAGTTATGTTTTAATATCAATATCTTAGTTATGTTCAATATCAATATCTTAGTTATGTTTTGATATCAATATCTTAGTTATGTTTAGTATCAATATCTTAATTATGTTTTGATATCAATATCTTAGTCATGTTTTGATATCAATATCTTAGTTATGTTTAATATCAATATCCTTTTTATGTTTAATATCAATATCTTAGTTATGGTTAATATCAATATCTTAGTTATGTTTAATATCAATATCTTAGTTATGTTTAATATCAATATCTTAGTTATGTTTAATATCAATATCTTTTTTATGTTTAATATCAATATCTTAGTTATGTTTAATATCAATATCTTATTTATGTTTAATATCAATATCTTAGTTACGGTTAATATCAATATCTTATTTATGGTTAATATCAATATCTTAGTTATGGTTAATATCAATATCTTAGTTATTTTTAATATCATTATCTTATTTATGTTTAATATCAATATCTTAGTTATGTTTAATATCAATATCTTAGTTATGTTTAATATCAATATCTTAGTTATGTTTAATATCAATATCTTAGTTATGTTTAATATCAATATCTTAGCTATGTTTAATATCAATATCTTAGTTATGTTTAATATCAATATCTTAGTTATGTTTAATATCAATATCTTAGCTATGTTTAATATCAATATCTTAGTTATGTTTAATATCAATATCTTAGTTATGTTTAATATCAATATCTTAGTTATGTTTAATATCATTATCTTATTTATGTTTAATATCAATATCTTATTTATGTTTAATATCAATATCTTAGTTATGTTTAATATCAATATCTTAGTTATGTTTAATATCAATATCTTAGTTATGTTTTGATATCAATATCTTAGTTATGTTTAATATCAATATCTTAGTTATGTTTTGATATCAATATCTTAGTTATGTTTAATATCAATATCTTAGTTATGTTTTGATATCAATATCTTAGTCATGTTTTGATATCAATATCTTAGTTACGTTTAATATCGTTATCTTATTTATGTTTAATATCAATATCTTAGTTATGGTTAATATCAATATCTTAGTTATGGTTAATGTCAATATCTTAGTTATGTTTAATATCATTATCTTATTTATGTTTAATATCAATATCTTAGTTATGTTTAATATCAATATCTTAATTATGGTTAATATCAATATCTTAGTTATGTTTAATATCAATATCTTAGTTATGTTTAATATCAATATCTTAGTTATGTTTTGATATCAATATCTTGGTTATGTTTAATATCAATATCTTAGTTATGTTTTGATATCAATATTTTAGTTATGTTAAATATCAATATCTTAGTTATGTTTTGAAATCAATATCTTAGTCATGTTTTGATATCAATATCTTAGTTATGGTTAATATCAATATCTTAGTTATGATTAATATCAATATCTTAGTTATTAATAATATCATTATCTTATTTATGTTTAAAATCAATATCTTAGTTATGGTTAATATCAATATCTTAGTTATGTTTAATATCAATATCTTAGTTATGTTTAATATCAATATCTTAGCTATGTTTAATACCAATATCTTAGTTATGTTTAATAGCAATATCTTAGTTATGTTTAATATCAATATCTTAGTTATGTTTAATATCAATATCTTAGTTATGTTTAATATCAATATCTTAGTTATGTTTTGATACCAATATCTTAGTTATGTGTAATATCAAAATCTTAGTTATGTTTTGATATCAATATCTTAGTCATGTTTTGATATCAATGTCTTAGTTATGTTTAATATCAATATCTTAGTTATGTTTATTATCATTATCTTATTTATGTTTAATATCAATATCTTAGTTATGATTAATATCAATATCTAAGTTATTTTTAATATCATTATCTTATTTATGTTTAATATCAATATCTTAGTTATGTTTAATATCAATATCTTAGTTATGTTTAATATCAATATCTTAGTTATGTTTAATGTCAATATCTTAGTTATGTTTAATACCAATATCTTTGTTATGTTTAATATCAATATCTTAGTTATGTTTTGATATCAATATCTTAGTTATGTTTAATATCATTATCTTATTTATGGTTAATATCAATATCTTAGTTATGGTTAATATTAATATCTTAGTTATTTTTAATATCATTATCTTATTTATGTTTAATATCAATATCTTAGTTATGTTTAATATCAATATCTTAGTTATGTTTAATATCAATATCTTAGTTATGTTTAATATCAATATCTTAGTTATGTTTTATATCAAGATCTTAGTTATGTTTAATATCAATATCTTAGTTATGTTTAATATCAATATCTTAGTTATGTTTAATATCAATATCTTAGTTATGTTTAATATCAATATCTTAGTTATGTTTAATATCAATATCTTAGCTATGTTTAATATCAATATCTTAGTTATGTTTAATATCAATATCTTAGTTATGTTTAATATCAATATTTTAGGTATGTTTAATATCAATATCTTAGTTATGTTTAATATCAATATCTTAGTTATGTTTAATATCAATATTTTAGTTATGTTTAATATCATTATCTTATTTATGTTTAATATCAATATCTTATTTATGTTTAATATCAATATCTTAGTTATCTTTAATATCAATATCTTAGTTATGTTTAATATCAATATCTTAGTTATGTTTTGATATCAATATCTTAGTTATGTTTAATATCAATATCTTAGTTATGTTTTGATATCAATATCTTAGTTATGTTTAATATCAATATCTCAGTTATGTTTTGATATCAATATCTTAGTCATGTTTTGATATCAATATCTTAGTTACGTTTAATATCGTTATCTTATTTATGTTTAATATCAATATCTTAGTTATGGTTAATATCAATATCTTAGTTATGGTTAATGTCAATATCTTAGTTATGTTTAATATCATTATCTTATTTATGTTTAATATCAATATCTTAGGTTTGTTTAATATCAATATCTTAATTATGGTTAATATCAATATCTTAGTTATGTTTAATATCAATATCTTAGTTATGTTTAATATCAATATCTTAGTTATGTTTTGATATCAATATCTTAGTTATGTTTAATATCAATATCTTAGTTATGTTTTGATATCAATATTTTAGTTATGTTAAATATCAATATCTTAGTTATGTTTTGAAATCAATATCTTAGTCATGTTTTGATATCAATATCTTAGTTATGGTTAATATCAATATCTTAGTTATGATTAATATCAATATCTTAGTTATTATTAATATCATTATTTTATTTATGTTTAAAATCAATATCTTAGTTATGGTTAATATCAATATCTTAGTTATGTTTAATATCAATATCTTAGTTATGTTTAATATCAATATCTTAGCTATATTTAATATCAATATCTTAGTTATGTTTAATATCAATATCTTAGTTATGTTTAATATCAATATCTTAGTTATGTTTAATATCATTATCTTATTTATGTTTAATATCAATATCTTATTTATGTTTAATATCAGTATCTTAGTTATGTTTAATATCAATATCTTAGTTATGTTTAATCTCAATATCTTAGTTATGTTTAATATCAATATCTTAGTTATGTTTAATATCAATATCTTAGTTATGTTTAATATCAATATCTTAGTTATGTTTAATATCAATATCTTAGTTATGTTTTGATATCAATATCTTAGTCATGTTTTGATATCAATATCTTAGTTATGTTTAATATCAATATCTTAGTTATGTTTAATATCATTATCTTATTTATGTTTAATATCAATATCTTAGTTATGGTTAATATCAATATCTTAGTTATGTTTAATATCAATATCTTAGTTATGTTTTGATATAAATATCTTAGTTATGTTTAATATCAATATCTTAGTTATGTTTTGATATCAATATCTTAGTTATGTTTAATATCAATATCTTAGTTATGTTTTGATATCAATATCTTAGTCATGTTTTGATATCAATATCTTAGTTATGTTTAATATCAATATCTTAGTTACGTTTAATATCGTTATCTTATTTATGTTTAATATCAATATCTTAGTTATGGTTAATATCCATATCTTAGTTATGGTTAATATCAATATCTTAGTTATGTTTAATATCAATATCTTAGTTATGTTTAATATCAATATCCTATTTATGTTTAATATCAATATCTTAGTTATGTTTAATATCAATATCTTAGTTATGTTTAATATCAATATCTTAGTTATGTTTAATATCAATATCTTAGTTATGTTTAATATCATTATCTTATTTATGTTTAATATCAATATCTTAGTTATGTTAAGTATCAATATCTTAGTTATGTTTAATATCAATACCTTAGTTATGTTTAACATCAATATCTTAGTTATGTTTAATATCAATATCTTATTTATGTTTAATATCAATATCTTAGTTACGGTTAATATCAATATCTTATTTATGTTTAATATCAATATCTTAGTTATGTTTAATATCAATATCTTAGTTATGTTTAATATCAATATCTTATTTATGTTTAATACCAATATCTTAATTACCTTTAATACCAATATCTTAGTTATGTTTAATATCAATATCTTAGTTATGTTTAATATCAATATCTTAGTTATGTTTAATATCATTATCTTATTTATGTTTAATATCAATATCTTAGTTATGTTTAATATCAATATCTTAGTTATGTTTAATATCAATATCTTAGTTATGTTTAATATCAATATCTTAGTTATGTTTAATATCAATATCTTAGTTATGTTTAATATCAATATCTTAGTTATGTTTTGATATCAATATCTTAGTTATGTTTAATATCAATATCTTAGTTATGTTTTGATATCAATATCTTAGTTATGTTTAATATCAATATCTTAGTTATGTTTTGATATCAATATCTTAGTCATGTTTTAATATCAATATCTTAGTTATGTTTAATATCAATATCTTAGTTACGTTTAATATCGTTATCTTATTTATGTTTAATATCAATATCTTAGTTATGGTTAATATCAATATCTTAGTTATGGTAAATATCAATATCTTAGTTATGTTTAATATCAATATCTTAGTTATGTTTAATATCAATATCCTATTTATGTTTAATATCAATATCTTAGTTATGTTTAATATCAATATCTTAGTTATGTTTAATATCAATATCTTAGTTATGTTTAATATCAATATCTTAGTTATGTTTAATGTCATTATCTTATTTATGTTTAATATCAATATCTTAGTTATGTTAAGTATCAATATCTTAGTTATGTTTAATATCAATATCTTAGTTATGTTTAACATCAATATCTTAGTTATGTTTAATATCAATATCTTATTTATGTTTAATATCAGTTTCTTAGTTATGTTTATTAACAATAGCTTGCTCATATTTAATATCAATATCTGAGTTATGGTTAATATCAATATCTTAGTTATGTTTTGATATCAATATCTTAGTTATGTTCAATATCAATATCTTAGTTATGTTTTGATATCAATATCTTAGTTATGTTTAGTATCAATATCTTAGTTATGTTTTGATATCAATATCTTAGTCATGTTTTGATATCAATATCTTAGTTATGTTTAATATCAATATCTTAGTTACGTTTGATATCGTTATCTTATTTATGTTTAATATCAATATCTTAGTTATGGTTAATATCAATATCTTAGTTATGGTTAATATCAATGTCTTAGTTATGTTTAATATCATTATCTTATATATGTTTAATATCAATATCTTAGTTATGTTTAAAATCAATATCTTAGTTATTTTTAATATCAATATCTTAGTTATGTTTAATATCAATATCTTAGTTATGTTTAATATTAATATCTTAGTTATGTTTTGATATCAATATCTTAGTTATGTTTAATATCAATATCTTAGTTATGTTTTGATATCAATATCTTATTTATGTTTAATATCAATATCTTAGTTATGTTTTGATATCAATATCTTAGTCATGTTTTGATATCAATATCTTAGTTATGGTTAATATCAATATCTTAGTTATGATTAATATCAATATTTTAGTTATTATTAATATCATTATCTTATTTATGTTTAAAATCAATATCTTAGTTATGGTTAATATCAATATCTTAGTTATGTTTAATATCAATATCTTAGTAATGTTTAATATCAATATCTTAGCTATGTTTAATATCAATATCTTAGTTATGTTTAATATCAATATCTTAGTTATGTTTAATATCAATATCTTAGTTATGTTTAATATCATTATCCTATTTATGTTTAATATCAATATCTTATTTATGTTTAATATCAATATCTTAGTTATGTTTAATATCGATATCTTAGTTATGTTTAATAACAATATCTTAGTTATGTTTAATATCAATATCTTAGTTATGTTTAATATCAATATCTTAGTTATGTTTAATATCAATATCTTAGTTATGTTTAATATCAACATCTTATTTATGTTTAATATCAATATCTTAGTTATGTTTAATATCAATATATTAGTTATGTTTAATATCAATATCTTATTTATGTTTAATAACTATATCTTAGTTATATTTAATATCAATATCTTAGTTATGTTTAATATCAATATCTTATTTAAGTTTAAAATCAATATCTTATTTATGTTTTGATATCAATGTCTTAGTTATGGTTAATATCAATATCTTAGTTATGTTTAATATCATTATCTTTTTTATGTTTAAAATCAATATCTTTGGTATGGTTAATATCAATATCTTAATTATGTTTAATATCAATATCTTAGTTATGTTTAATATCAATATCTTAGCTATGTTTAATATCAATATCTTAGTTATATTTAATATCAATATCTTAGTTATGTTTAATATCAATATCTTAGTTATGTTTAATATCATTATCTTATTTATGTTTAATATCAATATCTTATTTATGTTTAATATCAATATCTTAGTTATGTTTAATATCAATATCTTAGTTATGTTTAATATCAATATCTTAGTTATGTTTAATATCAATATCTTAGTTATGTTTAATATCAATATCTTAGTTATGTTTAATATCAATATCTTAGTTATGTTTAATATCAATATCTTATTTATGTTTAATATCAATATCTTAGTTATGTTTAATATCAATATATTAGTTATGTTTAATATCAATATCTTATTTATGTTTAATAACCAAATCTTAGTTATGTTTAATATCAATATCTTTGTTATGTTTAATATCAATATCTTATTTATGTTTAATATCAATATCTTAGTTATGTTTAATATCGTTATCTTAGTTATGTTTAATATCAATATCTTAGTTATGTTTAATATCAATATCTTAGTTATGTTTAATATCAATATCTTAGTTATGTTTAATATCATTATCTTATTTATGTTTAATATCAATATCTTAGTTATGTTAAATATCAATATCTTAGTTATGTTTAATATCAATATCTTAGTTATGTTTAACATCAATATCTTAGTTATGTTTAATATCTATATCTTATTTATGTTTAATATCAATATCTTAGTTATGGTTAAAAACAATATCTTACTCATATAATATCAATATCTGAGTTATGGTTAATATCAATATCTTAGTTATGTTTTCATATCAATATCTTAGTTATGTTCAATATCAATATCTTAGTTATGTTTAATATCAATATCTTAGTTATGTTTAATATCAATATCTTAGTTATGTATAATATCAATATCTTAGTTATGGTTAATATCAATATCTTAGTTATATTTTGATATCAATATCTTAGTTATGTTTAATATAAATATCTTAGTTATGTTTTGATATCAATATCTTAGTCATGTTTTGATATCAATATCTTAGTTATGGTTAATATCAATATCTTAGTTATGTTTAATATCAATATCTTATTTATGTTTAATATCAATATCTTAGTTATGTTTAATATCAATATCTTAGTTATGTTTATTATTAATATCTTAGTTATGTTTAATATCAATATCTTAGTTATGTTTAATATCAATATCTTAGTTATGTTTTGATATCAATATCTTAGTCATGTTTTGATATCAATATCTTAGTTATGGTTAATATCAATATCTTAGTTATGTTTAATATCATTATCTTATTTATGTTTAATATCAATATCTTAGTTATGGTTAATATCAATATCTTAGTTATGTTTTGATATCAATATCTTAGTTATGTTTAATATCAATATCTTTGTTATGTTTTGATATCAATATCTTAGTTATGGTTAATATCAATATCTTAGTTATGTTTAATATCATTATCTTATTTATGTTTAATATCAATATCACAGTTATGTTTAATACCAATATCTTAGTTATGGTTAATATCAATATCTTAGTTATGTTTTGATATCAATATCTTAGTCATGTTTTGATATCAATATCTTAGTTATGTTTAATATCATTATCTTATTTATGTTTAATATCAATATCTTATTTATGTTTAATATCAATATCTTAGTTATCTTTAATATCAATATCTTAGTTATGTTTAATATCAATATCTTAGTTATGTTTTGATATCAATATCTTAGTTATGTTTAATATCAATATCTTAGTTATGTTTTGATATCAATATCTTAGTTATGTTTAATATCAATATCTCAGTTATGTTTTGATATCAATATCTTAGTCATGTTTTGATATCAATATCTTAGTTACGTTTAATATCGTTATCTTATTTATGTTTAATATCAATATCTTAGTTATGTTTAATATCAATATCTTAGTTATGGTTAATGTCAATATCTTAGTTATGTTTAATATCATTATCTTATTTATGTTTAATATCAATATCTTAGGTTTGTTTAATATCAATATCTTAATTATGGTTAATATCAATATCTTAGTTATGTTTAATATCAATATCTTAGTTATGTTTAATATCAATATCTTAGTTATGTTTTGATATCAATATCTTAGTTATGTTTAATATCAATATCTTAGTTATGTTTTGATATCAATATTTTAGTTATGTTAAATATCAATATCTTAGTTATGTTTTGAAATCAATATCTTAGTCATGTTTTGATATCAATATCTTAGTTATGGTTAATATCAATATCTTAGTTATGATTAATATCAATATCTTAGTTATTATTAATATCATTATTTTATTTATGTTTAAAATCAATATCTTAGTTATGGTTAATATCAATATCTTAGTTATGTTTAATATCAATATCTTAGTTATGTTTAATATCAATATCTTAGCTATATTTAATATCAATATCTTAGTTATGTTTAATATCAATATCTTAGTTATGTTTAATATCAATATCTTAGTTATGTTTAATATCATTATCTTATTTATGTTTAATATCAATATCTTATTTATGTTTAATATCAATATCTTAGTTATGTTTAATATCAATATCTTAGTTATGTTTAATCTCAATATCTTAGTTATGTTTAATATCAATATCTTAGTTATGTTTAATATCAATATCTTAGTTATGTTTAATATCAATATCTTAGTTATGTTTTGATATCAATATCTTAGTCATGTTTTGATATCAATATCTTAGTTATGTTATATATCAATATCTTATTTATGTTTAATATCAATATTAATATCAATATCTTATTTATGTTTAATATCAATATCTTAGTTATGTTTAATATCAATATCTTAGTTATGTTTAATCTCAATATCTTAGTTATGTTTAATATCAATATCTTAGTTATGTTTAATATCAATATCTTAGTTATGTTTAATATCAATATCTTAGTTATGTTTAATATCAATATCTTAGTTATGTTTTGATATCAATATCTTAGTCATGTTTTGATATCAATATCTTAGTTATGTTTAATATCAATATCTTAGTTATGTTTAATATCATTATCTTATTTATGTTTAATATCAATATCTTAGTTATGGTTAATATCAATATCTTAGTTATGTTTAATATCAATATCTTAGTTATGTTTTGATATAAATATCTTAGTTATGTTTAATATCAATATCTTAGTTATGTTTTGATATCAATATCTTAGTTATGTTTAATATCAATATCTTAGTTATGTTTTGATATCAATATCTTAGTCATGTTTTGATATCAATATCTTAGTTATGTTTAATATCAATATCTTAGTTACGTTTAATATCGTTATCTTATTTATGTTTAATATCAATATCTTAGTTATGGTTAATATCAATATCTTAGTTATGGTTAATATCAATATCTTAGTTATGTTTAATATCAATATCTTAGTTATGTTTAATATCAATATCCTATTTATGTTTAATATCAATATCTTAGTTATGTTTAATATCAATATCTTAGTTATGGTTAATATCAATATCTTAGTTATGGTTAATATCATTATCTTATTTATGTTTAATATCAATATCTTAGTTATGTTAAGTATCAATATCTTAGTTATGTTTAATATCAATACCTTAGTTATGTTTAACATCAATATCTTAGTTATGTTTAATATCAATATCTTATTTATGTTTAATATCAATATCTTAGTTATGTTTATTAACAATAGCTTGCTCATATTTAATATCAATATCTTAGTTATAGTTAATATCAATATCTTAGTTATGTTTTAATATCAATATCTTAGTTATGTTCAATATCAATATCTTAGTTATGTTTTGATATCAATATCTTAGTTATGTTTAGTATCAATATCTTAATTATGTTTTGATATCAATATCTTAGTCATGTTTTGATATCAATATCTTAGTTATGTTTAATATCAATATCTTATTTATGTTTAATATCAATATCTTAGTTATGGTTAATATCAATATCTTAGTTATGTTTAATATCAATATCTTAGTTATGTTTAATATCAATATCTTAGTTATGTTTAATATCAATATCTTTTTTATGTTTAATATCAATATCTTAGTTATGTTTAATATCAATATCTTATTTATGTTTAATATCAATATCTTAGTTACGGTTAATATCAATATCTTATTTATGTTTAATATCAATATCTTAGTTATGTTTAATATCAATATCTTAGTTATGTTTAATATCAATATCTTATTTATGTTTAATACCAATATCTTAATTACCTTTAATACCAATATCTTAGTTATGTTTAATATCAATATCTTAGTTATGTTTAATATCAATATCTTAGTTATGTTTAATATCATTATCTTATTTATGTTTAATATCAATATCTTAGTTATGTTTAATATCAATATCTTAGTTATGTTTAATATCAATATCTTAGTTATGTTTAATATCAATATCTTAGTTATGTTTAATATCAATATCTTAGTTATGTTTAATATCAATATCTTAGTTATGTTTTGATATCAATATCTTAGTTATGTTTAATATCAATATCTTAGTTATGTTTTGATATCAATATCTTAGTTATGTTTAATATCAATATCTTAGTTATGTTTTGATATCAATATCTTAGTCATGTTTTAATATCAATATCTTAGTTATGTTTAATATCAATATCTTAGTTACATTTAATATCGTTATCTTATTTATGTTTAATATCAATATCTTAGTTATGGTTAATATCAATATCTTAGTTATGGTAAATATCAATATCTTAGTTATGTTTAATATCAATATCTTAGTTATGTTTAATATCAATATCCTATTTATGTTTAATATCAATATCTTAGTTATGTTTAATATCAATATCTTAGTTATGTTTAATATCAATATCTTAGTTATGTTTAATATCAATATCTTAGTTATGTTTAATATCATTATCTTATTTATGTTTAATATCAATATCTTAGTTATGTTAAGTATCAATATCTTAGTTATGTTTAATATCAATATCTTAGTTATGTTTAACATCAATATCTTAGTTATGTTTAATATCAATATCTTATTTATGTTTAATATCAGTTTCTTAGTTATGTTTATTAACAATAGCTTGCTCATATTTAATATCAATATCTGAGTTATGGTTAATATCAATATCTTAGTTATGTTTTGATATCAATATCTTAGTTATGTTCAATATCAATATCTTAGTTATGTTTTGATATCAATATCTTAGTTATGTTTAGTATCAATATCTTAGTTATGTTTTGATATCAATATCTTAGTCATGTTTTGATATCAATATCTTAGTTATGTTTAATATCAATATCTTAGTTACGTTTGATATCGTTATCTTATTTATGTTTAATATCAATATCTTAGTTATGGTTAATATCAATATCTTAGTTATGGTTAATATCAATGTCTTAGTTATGTTTAATATCATTATCTTATATATGTTTAATATCAATATCTTAGTTATGTTTAAAATCAATATCTTAGTTATTTTTAATATCAATATCTTAGTTATGTTTAATATCAATATCTTAGTTATGTTTAATATTAATATCTTAGTTATGTTTTGATATCAATATCTTAGTTATGTTTAATATCAATATCTTAGTTATGTTTTGATATCAATATCTTAGTTATGTTTAATATCAATATCTTAGTTATGTTTTGATATCAATATCTTAGTCATGTTTTGATATCAATATCTTAGTTATGGTTAATATCAATATCTTAGTTATGATTAATATCAATATTTTAGTTATTATTAATATCATTATCTTATTTATGTTTAAAATCAATATCTTAGTTATGGTTAATATCAATATCTTAGTTATGTTTAATATCAATATCTTAGTTATGTTTAATATCAATATCTTAGCTATGTTTAATATCAATATCTTAGTTATGTTTAATATCAATATCTTAGTTATGTTTAATATCAATATCTTAGTTATGTTTAATATCATTATCCTATTTATGTTTAATATCAATATCTTATTTATGTTTAATATCAATATCTTAGTTATGTTTAATATCGATATCTTAGTTATGTTTAATAACAATATCTTAGTTATGTTTAATATCAATATCTTAGTTATGTTTAATATCAATATCTTAGTTATGTTTAATATCAATATCTTAGTTATGTTTAATATCAACATCTTATTTATGTTTAATATCAATATCTTAGTTATGTTTAATATCAATATATTAGTTATGTTTAATATCAATATCTTATTTATGTTTAATAACTATATCTTAGTTATATTTAATATCAATATCTTAGTTATGTTTAATATCAATATCTTATTTAAGTTTAAAATCAATATCTTATTTATGTTTTGATATCAATGTCTTAGTTATGGTTAATATCAATATCTTAGTTATGTTTAATATCATTATCTTTTTTATGTTTAAAATCAATATCTTTGGTATGGTTAATATCAATATCTTAGTTATGTTTAATATCAATATCTTAGTTATGTTTAATATCAATATCTTAGTTATGTTTAATATCAATATCTTAGTTATGTTTAATATCAATATCTTAGCTATGTTTAATATCAATATCTTAGTTATGTTTAATATCAATATCTTAGTTATGTTTAATATCAATATCTTAGGTATGTTTAATATCAATATCTTAGTTATGTTTAATATCAATATCTTAGTTATGTTTAATATCAATATTTTAGTTATGTTTAATATCATTATCTTATTTATGTTTAATATCAATATCTTATTTATGTTTAATATCAATATCTTAGTTATCTTTAATATCAATATCTTAGTTATGTTTAATATCAATATCTTAGTTATGTTTTGATATCAATATCTTAGTTATGTTTAATATCAATATCTTAGTTATGTTTTGATATCAATATCTTAGTTATGTTTAATATCAATATCTCAGTTATGTTTTGATATCAATATCTTAGTCATGTTTTGATATCAATATCTTAGTTACGTTTAATATCGTTATCTTATTTATGTTTAATATCAATATCTTAGTTATGGTTAATATCAATATCTTAGTTATGGTTAATGTCAATATCTTAGTTATGTTTAATATCATTATCTTATTTATGTTTAATATCAATATCTTAGGTTTGTTTAATATCAATATCTTAATTATGGTTAATATCAATATCTTAGTTATGTTTAATATCAATATCTTAGTTATGTTTAATATCAATATCTTAGTTATGTTTTGATATCAATATCTTAGTTATGTTTAATATCAATATCTTAGTTATGTTTTGATATCAATATTTTAGTTATGTTAAATATCAATATCTTAGTTATGTTTTGAAATCAATATCTTAGTCATGTTTTGATATCAATATCTTAGTTATGGTTAATATCAATATCTTAGTTATGATTAATATCAATATCTTAGTTATTATTAATATCATTATTTTATTTATGTTTAAAATCAATATCTTAGTTATGGTTAATATCAATATCTTAGTTATGTTTAATATCAATATCTTAGTTATGTTTAATATCAATATCTTAGCTATATTTAATATCAATATCTTAGTTATGTTTAATATCAATATCTTAGTTATGTTTAATATCAATATCTTAGTTATGTTTAATATCATTATCTTATTTATGTTTAATATCAATATCTTATTTATGTTTAATATCAATATCTTAGTTATGTTTAATATCAATATCTTAGTTATGTTTAATCTCAATATCTTAGTTATGTTTAATATCAATATCTTAGTTATGTTTAATATCAATATCTTAGTTATGTTTAATATCAAGATCTTAGTTATGTTTAATATCAATATCTTAGTTATGTTTTGATATCAATATCTTAGTCATGTTTTGATATCAATATCTTAGTTATGTTTAATATCAATATCTTAGTTATGTTTAATATCATTATCTTATTTATGTTTAATATCAATATCTTAGTTATGGTTAATATCAATATCTTAGTTATGTTTAATATCAATATCTTAGTTATGTTTTGATATAAATATCTTAGTTATGTTTAATATCAATATCTTAGTTATGTTTTGATATCAATATCTTAGTTATGTTTAATATCAATATCTTAGTTATGTTTTGATATCAATATCTTAGTCATGTTTTGATATCAATATCTTAGTTATGTTTAATATCAATATCTTAGTTACGTTTAATATCGTTATCTTATTTATGTTTAATATCAATATCTTAGTTATGTTTAATATCAATATCTTAGTTATGGTTAATATCAATATCTTAGTTATGTTTAATATCAATATCTTAGTTATGTTTAATATCAATATCCTATTTATGTTTAATATCAATATCTTAGTTATGTTTAATATCAATATCTTAGTTATGTTTAATATCAATATCTTAGTTATGTTTAATATCAATATCTTAGTTATGTTTAATATCATTATCTTATTTATGTTTAATATCAATATCTTAGTTATGTTTATTAACAATAGCTTGCTCATATTTAATATCAATATCTTAGTTATGGTTAATATCAATATCTTAGTTATGTTTTAATATCAATATCTTAGTTATGTTCAATATCAATATCTTAGTTATGTTTTGATATCAATATCTTAGTTATGTTTAGTATCAATATCTTAATTATGTTTTGATATCAATATCTTAGTCATGTTTTGATATCAATATCTTAGTTATGTTTAATATCAATATCTTATTTATGTTTAATATCAATATCTTAGTTATGGTTAATATCAATATCTTAGTTATGTTTAATATCAATATCTTAGTTATGTTTAATATCAATATCTTAGTTATGTTTAATATCAATATCTTTTTTATGTTTAATATCAATATCTTAGTTATGTTTAATATCAATATCTTATTTATGTTTAATATCAATATCTTAGTTACGGTTAATATCAATATCTTATTTATGGTTAATATCAATATCTTAGTTATGGTTAATATCAATATCTTAGTTATTTTTAATATCATTATCTTATTTATGTTTAATATCAATATCTTAGTTATGTTTAATATCAATATCTTAGTTATGTTTAATATCAATATCTTAGTTATGTTTAATATCAATATCTTAGTTATGTTTAATATCAATATCTTAGCTATGTTTAATATCAATATCTTAGTTATGTTTAATATCAATATCTTAGTTATGTTTAATATCAATATCTTAGCTATGTTTAATATCAATATCTTAGTTATGTTTAATATCAATATCTTAGTTATGTTTAATATCAATATCTTAGTTATGTTTAATATCATTATCTTATTTATGTTTAATATCAATATCTTATTTATGTTTAATATCAATATCTTAGTTATGTTTAATATCAATATCTTAGTTATGTTTAATATCAATATCTTAGTTATGTTTTGATATCAATATCTTAGTTATGTTTAATATCAATATCTTAGTTATGTTTTGATATCAATATCTTAGTTATGTTTAATATCAATATCTTAGTTATGTTTTGATATCAATATCTTAGTCATGTTTTGATATCAATATCTTAGTTACGTTTAATATCGTTATCTTATTTATGTTTAATATCAATATCTTAGTTATGGTTAATATCAATATCTTAGTTATGGTTAATGTCAATATCTTAGTTATGTTTAATATCATTATCTTATTTATGTTTAATATCAATATCTTAGTTATGTTTAATATCAATATCTTAATTATGGTTAATATCAATATCTTAGTTATGTTTAATATCAATATCTTAGTTATGTTTAATATCAATATCTTAGTTATGTTTTGATATCAATATCTTGGTTATGTTTAATATCAATATCTTAGTTATGTTTTGATATCAATATTTTAGTTATGTTAAATATCAATATCTTAGTTATGTTTTGAAATCAATATCTTAGTCATGTTTTGATATCAATATCTTAGTTATGGTTAATATCAATATCTTAGTTATGGTTAATATCAATATCTTAGTTATTAATAATATCATTATCTTATTTATGTTTAAAATCAATATCTTAGTTATGGTTAATATCAATATCTTAGTTATGTTTAATATCAATATCTTAGTTATGTTTAATATCAATATCTTAGCTATGTTTAATACCAATATCTTAGTTATGTTTAATAGCAATATCTTAGTTATGTTTAATATCAATATCTTAGTTATGTTTAATATCAATATCTTAGTTATGTTTAATATCAATATCTTAGTTATGTTTTGATACCAATATCTTAGTTATGTGTAATATCAATATCTTAGTTATGTTTTGATATCAATATCTTAGTAATGTTTTGATATCAATGTCTTAGTTATGTTTAATATCAATATCTTAGTTATGTTTAATATCATTATCTTATTTATGTTTAATATCAATATCTTAGTTATGATTAATATCAATATCTTAGTTATGTTTAATATCATTATCTTATTTATGTTTAATATCAATATCTTAGTTATGGTTAATATCAATATCTTAGTTATGTTTAATATCAATATCTTAGTTATGTTTTGATATAAATATCTTAGTTATGTTTAATATCAATATCTTAGTTATGTTTTGATATCAATATCTTAGTTATGTTTAATATCAATATCTTAGTTATGTTTTGATATCAATATCTTAGTCATGTTTTGATATCAATATCTTAGTTATGTTTAATATCAATATCTTAGTTACGTTTAATATCGTTATCTTATTTATGTTTAATATCAATATCTTAGTTATGGTTAATATCAATATCTTAGTTATGGTTAATATCAATATCTTAGTTATGTTTAATATCAATATCTTAGTTATGTTTAATATCAATATCCTATTTATGTTTAATATCAATATCTTAGTTATGTTTAATATCAATATCTTAGTTATGTTTAATATCAATATCTTAGTTATGTTTAATATCAATATCTTAGTTATGTTTAATATCATTATCTTATTTATGTTTAATATCAATATCTTAGTTATGTTAAGTATCAATATCTTAGTTATGTTTAATATCAATACCTTAGTTATGTTTAACATCAATATCTTAGTTATGTTTAATATCAATATCTTATTTATGTTTAATATCAATATCTTAGTTATGTTTATTAACAATAGCTTGCTCATATTTAATATCAATATCTTAGTTATGGTTAATATCAATATCTTAGTTATGTTTTAATATCAATATCTTAGTTATGTTCAATATCAATATCTTAGTTATGTTTTGATATCAATATCTTAGTTATGTTTAGTATCAATATCTTAATTATGTTTTGATATCAATATCTTAGTCATGTTTTGATATCAATATCTTAGTTATGTTTAATATCAATATCCTTTTTATGTTTAATATCAATATCTTAGTTATGGTTAATATCAATATCTTAGTTATGTTTAATATCAATATCTTAGTTATGTTTAATATCAATATCTTAGTTATGTTTAATATCAATATCTTTTTTATGTTTAATATCAATATCTTAGTTATGTTTAATATCAATATCTTATTTATGTTTAATATCAATATCTTAGTTACGGTTAATATCAATATCTTATTTATGGTTAATATCAATATCTTAGTTATGGTTAATATCAATATCTTAGTTATTTTTAATATCATTATCTTATTTATGTTTAATATCAATATCTTAGTTATGTTTAATATCAATATCTTAGTTATGTTTAATATCAATATCTTAGTTATGTTTAATATCAATATCTTAGTTATGTTTAATATCAATATCTTAGCTATGTTTAATATCAATATCTTAGTTATGTTTAATATCAATATCTTAGTTATGTTTAATATCAATATCTTAGCTATGTTTAATATCAATATCTTAGTTATGTTTAATATCAATATCTTAGTTATGTTTAATATCAATATCTTAGTTATGTTTAATATCATTATCTTATTTATGTTTAATATCAATATCTTATTTATGTTTAATATCAATATCTTAGTTATGTTTAATATCAATATCTTAGTTATGTTTAATATCAATATCTTAGTTATGTTTTGATATCAATATCTTAGTTATGTTTAATATCAATATCTTAGTTATGTTTTGATATCAATATCTTAGTTATGTTTAATATCAATATCTTAGTTATGTTTTGATATCAATATCTTAGTCATGTTTTGATATCAATATCTTAGTTACGTTTAATATCGTTATCTTATTTATGTTTAATATCAATATCTTAGTTATGGTTAATATCAATATCTTAGTTATGGTTAATGTCAATATCTTAGTTATGTTTAATATCATTATCTTATTTATGTTTAATATCAATATCTTAGTTATGTTTAATATCAATATCTTAATTATGGTTAATATCAATATCTTAGTTATGTTTAATATCAATATCTTAGTTATGTTTAATATCAATATCTTAGTTATGTTTTGATATCAATATCTTGGTTATGTTTAATATCAATATCTTAGTTATGTTTTGATATCAATATTTTAGTTATGTTAAATATCAATATCTTAGTTATGTTTTGAAATCAATATCTTAGTCATGTTTTGATATCAATATCTTAGTTATGGTTAATATCAATATCTTAGTTATGATTAATATCAATATCTTAGTTATTAATAATATCATTATCTTATTTATGTTTAAAATCAATATCTTAGTTATGGTTAATATCAATATCTTAGTTATGTTTAATATCAATATCTTAGTTATGTTTAATATCAATATCTTAGCTATGTTTAATACCAATATCTTAGTTATGTTTAATAGCAATATCTTAGTTATGTTTAATATCAATATCTTAGTTATGTTTAATATCAATATCTTAGTTATGTTTAATATCAATATCTTAGTTATGTTTTGATACCAATATCTTAGTTATGTGTAATATCAATATCTTAGTTATGTTTTGATATCAATATCTTAGTCATGTTTTGATATCAATGTCTTAGTTATGTTTAATATCAATATCTTAGTTATGTTTATTATCATTATCTTATTTATGTTTAATATCAATATCTTAGTTATGATTAATATCAATATCTAAGTTATTTTTAATATCATTATCTTATTTATGTTTAATATCAATATCTTAGTTATGTTTAATATCAATATCTTAGTTATGTTTAATATCAATATCTTAGTTATGTTTAATGTCAATATCTTAGTTATGTTTAATACCAATATCTTTGTTATGTTTAATATCAATATCTTAGTTATGTTTTGATATCAATATCTTAGTTATGTTTAATATCATTATCTTATTTATGGTTAATATCAATATCTTAGTTATGGTTAATATTAATATCTTAGTTATTTTTAATATCATTATCTTATTTATGTTTAATATCAATATCTTAGTTATGTTTAATATCAATATCTTAGTTATGTTTAATATCAATATCTTAGTTATGTTTAATATCAATATCTTAGTTATGTTTTATATCAAGATCTTAGTTATGTTTAATATCAATATCTTAGTTATGTTTAATATCAATATCTTAGTTATGTTTAATATCAATATCTTAGTTATGTTTAATATCAATATCTTAGTTATGTTTAATATCAATATCTTAGCTATGTTTAATATCAATATCTTAGTTATGTTTAATATCAATATCTTAGTTATGTTTAATATCAATATTTTAGGTATGTTTAATATCAATATCTTAGTTATGTTTAATATCAATATCTTAGTTATGTTTAATATCAATATTTTAGTTATGTTTAATATCATTATCTTATTTATGTTTAATATCAATATCTTATTTATGTTTAATATCAATATCTTAGTTATCTTTAATATCAATATCTTAGTTATGTTTAATATCAATATCTTAGTTATGTTTTGATATCAATATCTTAGTTATGTTTAATATCAATATCTTAGTTATGTTTTGATATCAATATCTTAGTTATGTTTAATATCAATATCTCAGTTATGTTTTGATATCAATATCTTAGTCATGTTTTGATATCAATATCTTAGTTACGTTTAATATCGTTATCTTATTTATGTTTAATATCAATATCTTAGTTATGGTTAATATCAATATCTTAGTTATGGTTAATGTCAATATCTTAGTTATGTTTAATATCATTATCTTATTTATGTTTAATATCAATATCTTAGGTTTGTTTAATATCAATATCTTAATTATGGTTAATATCAATATCTTAGTTATGTTTAATATCAATATCTTAGTTATGTTTAATATCAATATCTTAGTTATGTTTTGATATCAATATCTTAGTTATGTTTAATATCAATATCTTAGTTATGTTTTGATATCAATATTTTAGTTATGTTAAATATCAATATCTTAGTTATGTTTTGAAATCAATATCTTAGTCATGTTTTGATATCAATATCTTAGTTATGGTTAATATCAATATCTTAGTTATGATTAATATCAATATCTTAGTTATTATTAATATCATTATTTTATTTATGTTTAAAATCAATATCTTAGTTATGGTTAATATCAATATCTTAGTTATGTTTAATATCAATATCTTAGTTATGTTTAATATCAATATCTTAGCTATATTTAATATCAATATCTTAGTTATGTTTAATATCAATATCTTAGTTATGTTTAATATCAATATCTTAGTTATGTTTAATATCATTATCTTATTTATGTTTAATATCAATATCTTATTTATGTTTAATATCAGTATCTTAGTTATGTTTAATATCAATATCTTAGTTATGTTTAATCTCAATATCTTAGTTATGTTTAATATCAATATCTTAGTTATGTTTAATATCAATATCTTAGTTATGTTTAATATCAATATCTTAGTTATGTTTAATATCAATATCTTAGTTATGTTTTGATATCAATATCTTAGTCATGTTTTGATATCAATATCTTAGTTATGTTTAATATCAATATCTTAGTTATGTTTAATATCATTATCTTATTTATGTTTAATATCAATATCTTAGTTATGGTTAATATCAATATCTTAGTTATGTTTAATATCAATATCTTAGTTATGTTTTGATATAAATATCTTAGTTATGTTTAATATCAATATCTTAGTTATGTTTTGATATCAATATCTTAGTTATGTTTAATATCAATATCTTAGTTATGTTTTGATATCAATATCTTAGTCATGTTTTGATATCAATATCTTAGTTATGTTTAATATCAATATCTTAGTTACGTTTAATATCGTTATCTTATTTATGTTTAATATCAATATCTTAGTTATGGTTAATATCCATATCTTAGTTATGGTTAATATCAATATCTTAGTTATGTTTAATATCAATATCTTAGTTATGTTTAATATCAATATCCTATTTATGTTTAATATCAATATCTTAGTTATGTTTAATATCAATATCTTAGTTATGTTTAATATCAATATCTTAGTTATGTTTAATATCAATATCTTAGTTATGTTTAATATCATTATCTTATTTATGTTTAATATCAATATCTTAGTTATGTTAAGTATCAATATCTTAGTTATGTTTAATATCAATACCTTAGTTATGTTTAACATCAATATCTTAGTTATGTTTAATATCAATATCTTATTTATGTTTAATATCAATATCTTAGTTACGGTTAATATCAATATCTTATTTATGTTTAATATCAATATCTTAGTTATGTTTAATATCAATATCTTAGTTATGTTTAATATCAATATCTTATTTATGTTTAATACCAATATCTTAATTACCTTTAATACCAATATCTTAGTTATGTTTAATATCAATATCTTAGTTATGTTTAATATCAATATCTTAGTTATGTTTAATATCATTATCTTATTTATGTTTAATATCAATATCTTAGTTATGTTTAATATCAATATCTTAGTTATGTTTAATATCAATATCTTAGTTATGTTTAATATCAATATCTTAGTTATGTTTAATATCAATATCTTAGTTATGTTTAATATCAATATCTTAGTTATGTTTTGATATCAATATCTTAGTTATGTTTAATATCAATATCTTAGTTATGTTTTGATATCAATATCTTAGTTATGTTTAATATCAATATCTTAGTTATGTTTTGATATCAATATCTTAGTCATGTTTTAATATCAATATCTTAGTTATGTTTAATATCAATATCTTAGTTACGTTTAATATCGTTATCTTATTTATGTTTAATATCAATATCTTAGTTATGGTTAATATCAATATCTTAGTTATGGTAAATATCAATATCTTAGTTATGTTTAATATCAATATCTTAGTTATGTTTAATATCAATATCCTATTTATGTTTAATATCAATATCTTAGTTATGTTTAATATCAATATCTTAGTTATGTTTAATATCAATATCTTAGTTATGTTTAATATCAATATCTTAGTTATGTTTAATGTCATTATCTTATTTATGTTTAATATCAATATCTTAGTTATGTTAAGTATCAATATCTTAGTTATGTTTAATATCAATATCTTAGTTATGTTTAACATCAATATCTTAGTTATGTTTAATATCAATATCTTATTTATGTTTAATATCAGTTTCTTAGTTATGTTTATTAACAATAGCTTGCTCATATTTAATATCAATATCTGAGTTATGGTTAATATCAATATCTTAGTTATGTTTTGATATCAATATCTTAGTTATGTTCAATATCAATATCTTAGTTATGTTTTGATATCAATATCTTAGTTATGTTTAGTATCAATATCTTAGTTATGTTTTGATATCAATATCTTAGTCATGTTTTGATATCAATATCTTAGTTATGTTTAATATCAATATCTTAGTTACGTTTGATATCGTTATCTTATTTATGTTTAATATCAATATCTTAGTTATGGTTAATATCAATATCTTAGTTATGGTTAATATCAATGTCTTAGTTATGTTTAATATCATTATCTTATATATGTTTAATATCAATATCTTAGTTATGTTTAAAATCAATATCTTAGTTATTTTTAATATCAATATCTTAGTTATGTTTAATATCAATATCTTAGTTATGTTTAATATTAATATCTTAGTTATGTTTTGATATCAATATCTTAGTTATGTTTAATATCAATATCTTAGTTATGTTTTGATATCAATATCTTATTTATGTTTAATATCAATATCTTAGTTATGTTTTGATATCAATATCTTAGTCATGTTTTGATATCAATATCTTAGTTATGGTTAATATCAATATCTTAGTTATGATTAATATCAATATTTTAGTTATTATTAATATCATTATCTTATTTATGTTTAAAATCAATATCTTAGTTATGGTTAATATCAATATCTTAGTTATGTTTAATATCAATATCTTAGTAATGTTTAATATCAATATCTTAGCTATGTTTAATATCAATATCTTAGTTATGTTTAATATCAATATCTTAGTTATGTTTAATATCAATATCTTAGTTATGTTTAATATCATTATCCTATTTATGTTTAATATCAATATCTTATTTATGTTTAATATCAATATCTTAGTTATGTTTAATATCGATATCTTAGTTATGTTTAATAACAATATCTTAGTTATGTTTAATATCAATATCTTAGTTATGTTTAATATCAATATCTTAGTTATGTTTAATATCAATATCTTAGTTATGTTTAATATCAACATCTTATTTATGTTTAATATCAATATCTTAGTTATGTTTAATATCAATATATTAGTTATGTTTAATATCAATATCTTATTTATGTTTAATAACTATATCTTAGTTATATTTAATATCAATATCTTAGTTATGTTTAATATCAATATCTTATTTAAGTTTAAAATCAATATCTTATTTATGTTTTGATATCAATGTCTTAGTTATGGTTAATATCAATATCTTAGTTATGTTTAATATCATTATCTTTTTTATGTTTAAAATCAATATCTTTGGTATGGTTAATATCAATATCTTAATTATGTTTAATATCAATATCTTAGTTATGTTTAATATCAATATCTTAGCTATGTTTAATATCAATATCTTAGTTATATTTAATATCAATATCTTAGTTATGTTTAATATCAATATCTTAGTTATGTTTAATATCATTATCTTATTTATGTTTAATATCAATATCTTATTTATGTTTAATATCAATATCTTAGTTATGTTTAATATCAATATCTTAGTTATGTTTAATATCAATATCTTAGTTATGTTTAATATCAATATCTTAGTTATGTTTAATATCAATATCTTAGTTATGTTTAATATCAATATCTTAGTTATGTTTAATATCAATATCTTATTTATGTTTAATATCAATATCTTAGTTATGTTTAATATCAATATATTAGTTATGTTTAATATCAATATCTTATTTATGTTTAATAACCAAATCTTAGTTATGTTTAATATCAATATCTTTGTTATGTTTAATATCAATATCTTATTTATGTTTAATATCAATATCTTAGTTATGTTTAATATCGTTATCTTAGTTATGTTTAATATCAATATCTTAGTTATGTTTAATATCAATATCTTAGTTATGTTTAATATCAATATCTTAGTTATGTTTAATATCATTATCTTATTTATGTTTAATATCAATATCTTAGTTATGTTAAATATCAATATCTTAGTTATGTTTAATATCAATATCTTAGTTATGTTTAACATCAATATCTTAGTTATGTTTAATATCTATATCTTATTTATGTTTAATATCAATATCTTAGTTATGGTTAAAAACAATATCTTACTCATATAATATCAATATCTGAGTTATGGTTAATATCAATATCTTAGTTATGTTTTCATATCAATATCTTAGTTATGTTCAATATCAATATCTTAGTTATGTTTAATATCAATATCTTAGTTATGTTTAATATCAATATCTTAGTTATGTATAATATCAATATCTTAGTTATGGTTAATATCAATATCTTAGTTATATTTTGATATCAATATCTTAGTTATGTTTAATATAAATATCTTAGTTATGTTTTGATATCAATATCTTAGTCATGTTTTGATATCAATATCTTAGTTATGGTTAATATCAATATCTTAGTTATGTTTAATATCAATATCTTATTTATGTTTAATATCAATATCTTAGTTATGTTTAATATCAATATCTTAGTTATGTTTATTATTAATATCTTAGTTATGTTTAATATCAATATCTTAGTTATGTTTAATATCAATATCTTAGTTATGTTTTGATATCAATATCTTAGTCATGTTTTGATATCAATATCTTAGTTATGGTTAATATCAATATCTTAGTTATGTTTAATATCATTATCTTATTTATGTTTAATATCAATATCTTAGTTATGGTTAATATCAATATCTTAGTTATGTTTTGATATCAATATCTTAGTTATGTTTAATATCAATATCTTTGTTATGTTTTGATATCAATATCTTAGTTATGGTTAATATCAATATCTTAGTTATGTTTAATATCATTATCTTATTTATGTTTAATATCAATATCACAGTTATGTTTAATACCAATATCTTAGTTATGGTTAATATCAATATCTTAGTTATGTTTTGATATCAATATCTTAGTCATGTTTTGATATCAATATCTTAGTTATGTTTAATATCATTATCTTATTTATGTTTAATATCAATATCTTATTTATGTTTAATATCAATATCTTAGTTATCTTTAATATCAATATCTTAGTTATGTTTAATATCAATATCTTAGTTATGTTTTGATATCAATATCTTAGTTATGTTTAATATCAATATCTTAGTTATGTTTTGATATCAATATCTTAGTTATGTTTAATATCAATATCTCAGTTATGTTTTGATATCAATATCTTAGTCATGTTTTGATATCAATATCTTAGTTACGTTTAATATCGTTATCTTATTTATGTTTAATATCAATATCTTAGTTATGTTTAATATCAATATCTTAGTTATGGTTAATGTCAATATCTTAGTTATGTTTAATATCATTATCTTATTTATGTTTAATATCAATATCTTAGGTTTGTTTAATATCAATATCTTAATTATGGTTAATATCAATATCTTAGTTATGTTTAATATCAATATCTTAGTTATGTTTAATATCAATATCTTAGTTATGTTTTGATATCAATATCTTAGTTATGTTTAATATCAATATCTTAGTTATGTTTTGATATCAATATTTTAGTTATGTTAAATATCAATATCTTAGTTATGTTTTGAAATCAATATCTTAGTCATGTTTTGATATCAATATCTTAGTTATGGTTAATATCAATATCTTAGTTATGATTAATATCAATATCTTAGTTATTATTAATATCATTATTTTATTTATGTTTAAAATCAATATCTTAGTTATGGTTAATATCAATATCTTAGTTATGTTTAATATCAATATCTTAGTTATGTTTAATATCAATATCTTAGCTATATTTAATATCAATATCTTAGTTATGTTTAATATCAATATCTTAGTTATGTTTAATATCAATATCTTAGTTATGTTTAATATCATTATCTTATTTATGTTTAATATCAATATCTTATTTATGTTTAATATCAATATCTTAGTTATGTTTAATATCAATATCTTAGTTATGTTTAATCTCAATATCTTAGTTATGTTTAATATCAATATCTTAGTTATGTTTAATATCAATATCTTAGTTATGTTTAATATCAATATCTTAGTTATGTTTAATATCAATATCTTAGTTATGTTTTGATATCAATATCTTAGTCATGTTTTGATATCAATATCTTAGTTATGTTTAATATCAATATCTTAGTTATGTTTAATATCATTATCTTATTTATGTTTAATATCAATATCTTAGTTATGGTTAATATCAATATCTTAGTTATGTTTAATATCAATATCTTAGTTATGTTTTGATATAAATATCTTAGTTATGTTTAATATCAATATCTTAGTTATGTTTTGATATCAATATCTTAGTTATGTTTAATATCAATATCTTAGTTATGTTTTGATATCAATATCTTAGTCATGTTTTGATATCAATATCTTAGTTATGTTTAATATCAATATCTTAGTTACGTTTAATATCGTTATCTTATTTATGTTTAATATCAATATCTTAGTTATGGTTAATATCAATATCTTAGTTATGGTTAATATCAATATCTTAGTTATGTTTAATATCAATATCTTAGTTATGTTTAATATCAATATCCTATTTATGTTTAATATCAATATCTTAGTTATGTTTAATATCAATATCTTAGTTATGGTTAATATCAATATCTTAGTTATGGTTAATATCATTATCTTATTTATGTTTAATATCAATATCTTAGTTATGTTAAGTATCAATATCTTAGTTATGTTTAATATCAATACCTTAGTTATGTTTAACATCAATATCTTAGTTATGTTTAATATCAATATCTTATTTATGTTTAATATCAATATCTTAGTTATGTTTATTAACAATAGCTTGCTCATATTTAATATCAATATCTTAGTTATAGTTAATATCAATATCTTAGTTATGTTTTAATATCAATATCTTAGTTATGTTCAATATCAATATCTTAGTTATGTTTTGATATCAATATCTTAGTTATGTTTAGTATCAATATCTTAATTATGTTTTGATATCAATATCTTAGTCATGTTTTGATATCAATATCTTAGTTATGTTTAATATCAATATCTTATTTATGTTTAATATCAATATCTTAGTTATGGTTAATATCAATATCTTAGTTATGTTTAATATCAATATCTTAGTTATGTTTAATATCAATATCTTAGTTATGTTTAATATCAATATCTTTTTTATGTTTAATATCAATATCTTAGTTATGTTTAATATCAATATCTTATTTATGTTTAATATCAATATCTTAGTTACGGTTAATATCAATATCTTATTTATGTTTAATATCAATATCTTAGTTATGTTTAATATCAATATCTTAGTTATGTTTAATATCAATATCTTATTTATGTTTAATACCAATATCTTAATTACCTTTAATACCAATATCTTAGTTATGTTTAATATCAATATCTTAGTTATGTTTAATATCAATATCTTAGTTATGTTTAATATCATTATCTTATTTATGTTTAATATCAATATCTTAGTTATGTTTAATATCAATATCTTAGTTATGTTTAATATCAATATCTTAGTTATGTTTAATATCAATATCTTAGTTATGTTTAATATCAATATCTTAGTTATGTTTAATATCAATATCTTAGTTATGTTTTGATATCAATATCTTAGTTATGTTTAATATCAATATCTTAGTTATGTTTTGATATCAATATCTTAGTTATGTTTAATATCAATATCTTAGTTATGTTTTGATATCAATATCTTAGTCATGTTTTAATATCAATATCTTAGTTATGTTTAATATCAATATCTTAGTTACATTTAATATCGTTATCTTATTTATGTTTAATATCAATATCTTAGTTATGGTTAATATCAATATCTTAGTTATGGTAAATATCAATATCTTAGTTATGTTTAATATCAATATCTTAGTTATGTTTAATATCAATATCCTATTTATGTTTAATATCAATATCTTAGTTATGTTTAATATCAATATCTTAGTTATGTTTAATATCAATATCTTAGTTATGTTTAATATCAATATCTTAGTTATGTTTAATATCATTATCTTATTTATGTTTAATATCAATATCTTAGTTATGTTAAGTATCAATATCTTAGTTATGTTTAATATCAATATCTTAGTTATGTTTAACATCAATATCTTAGTTATGTTTAATATCAATATCTTATTTATGTTTAATATCAGTTTCTTAGTTATGTTTATTAACAATAGCTTGCTCATATTTAATATCAATATCTGAGTTATGGTTAATATCAATATCTTAGTTATGTTTTGATATCAATATCTTAGTTATGTTCAATATCAATATCTTAGTTATGTTTTGATATCAATATCTTAGTTATGTTTAGTATCAATATCTTAGTTATGTTTTGATATCAATATCTTAGTCATGTTTTGATATCAATATCTTAGTTATGTTTAATATCAATATCTTAGTTACGTTTGATATCGTTATCTTATTTATGTTTAATATCAATATCTTAGTTATGGTTAATATCAATATCTTAGTTATGGTTAATATCAATGTCTTAGTTATGTTTAATATCATTATCTTATATATGTTTAATATCAATATCTTAGTTATGTTTAAAATCAATATCTTAGTTATTTTTAATATCAATATCTTAGTTATGTTTAATATCAATATCTTAGTTATGTTTAATATTAATATCTTAGTTATGTTTTGATATCAATATCTTAGTTATGTTTAATATCAATATCTTAGTTATGTTTTGATATCAATATCTTAGTTATGTTTAATATCAATATCTTAGTTATGTTTTGATATCAATATCTTAGTCATGTTTTGATATCAATATCTTAGTTATGGTTAATATCAATATCTTAGTTATGATTAATATCAATATTTTAGTTATTATTAATATCATTATCTTATTTATGTTTAAAATCAATATCTTAGTTATGGTTAATATCAATATCTTAGTTATGTTTAATATCAATATCTTAGTTATGTTTAATATCAATATCTTAGCTATGTTTAATATCAATATCTTAGTTATGTTTAATATCAATATCTTAGTTATGTTTAATATCAATATCTTAGTTATGTTTAATATCATTATCCTATTTATGTTTAATATCAATATCTTATTTATGTTTAATATCAATATCTTAGTTATGTTTAATATCGATATCTTAGTTATGTTTAATAACAATATCTTAGTTATGTTTAATATCAATATCTTAGTTATGTTTAATATCAATATCTTAGTTATGTTTAATATCAATATCTTAGTTATGTTTAATATCAACATCTTATTTATGTTTAATATCAATATCTTAGTTATGTTTAATATCAATATATTAGTTATGTTTAATATCAATATCTTATTTATGTTTAATAACTATATCTTAGTTATATTTAATATCAATATCTTAGTTATGTTTAATATCAATATCTTATTTAAGTTTAAAATCAATATCTTATTTATGTTTTGATATCAATGTCTTAGTTATGGTTAATATCAATATCTTAGTTATGTTTAATATCATTATCTTTTTTATGTTTAAAATCAATATCTTTGGTATGGTTAATATCAATATCTTAGTTATGTTTAATATCAATATCTTAGTTATGTTTAATATCAATATCTTAGTTATGTTTAATATCAATATCTTAGTTATGTTTAATATCAATATCTTAGCTATGTTTAATATCAATATCTTAGTTATGTTTAATATCAATATCTTAGTTATGTTTAATATCAATATCTTAGGTATGTTTAATATCAATATCTTAGTTATGTTTAATATCAATATCTTAGTTATGTTTAATATCAATATTTTAGTTATGTTTAATATCATTATCTTATTTATGTTTAATATCAATATCTTATTTATGTTTAATATCAATATCTTAGTTATCTTTAATATCAATATCTTAGTTATGTTTAATATCAATATCTTAGTTATGTTTTGATATCAATATCTTAGTTATGTTTAATATCAATATCTTAGTTATGTTTTGATATCAATATCTTAGTTATGTTTAATATCAATATCTCAGTTATGTTTTGATATCAATATCTTAGTCATGTTTTGATATCAATATCTTAGTTACGTTTAATATCGTTATCTTATTTATGTTTAATATCAATATCTTAGTTATGGTTAATATCAATATCTTAGTTATGGTTAATGTCAATATCTTAGTTATGTTTAATATCATTATCTTATTTATGTTTAATATCAATATCTTAGGTTTGTTTAATATCAATATCTTAATTATGGTTAATATCAATATCTTAGTTATGTTTAATATCAATATCTTAGTTATGTTTAATATCAATATCTTAGTTATGTTTTGATATCAATATCTTAGTTATGTTTAATATCAATATCTTAGTTATGTTTTGATATCAATATTTTAGTTATGTTAAATATCAATATCTTAGTTATGTTTTGAAATCAATATCTTAGTCATGTTTTGATATCAATATCTTAGTTATGGTTAATATCAATATCTTAGTTATGATTAATATCAATATCTTAGTTATTATTAATATCATTATTTTATTTATGTTTAAAATCAATATCTTAGTTATGGTTAATATCAATATCTTAGTTATGTTTAATATCAATATCTTAGTTATGTTTAATATCAATATCTTAGCTATATTTAATATCAATATCTTAGTTATGTTTAATATCAATATCTTAGTTATGTTTAATATCAATATCTTAGTTATGTTTAATATCATTATCTTATTTATGTTTAATATCAATATCTTATTTATGTTTAATATCAATATCTTAGTTATGTTTAATATCAATATCTTAGTTATGTTTAATCTCAATATCTTAATTATGTTTAATATCAATATCTTAGTTATGTTTAATATCAATATCTTAGTTATGTTTAATATCAAGATCTTAGTTATGTTTAATATCAATATCTTAGTTATGTTTTGATATCAATATCTTAGTCATGTTTTGATATCAATATCTTAGTTATGTTTAATATCAATATCTTAGTTATGTTTAATATCATTATCTTATTTATGTTTAATATCAATATCTTAGTTATGGTTAATATCAATATCTTAGTTATGTTTAATATCAATATCTTAGTTATGTTTTGATATAAATATCTTAGTTATGTTTAATATCAATATCTTAGTTATGTTTTGATATCAATATCTTAGTTATGTTTAATATCAATATCTTAGTTATGTTTTGATATCAATATCTTAGTCATGTTTTGATATCAATATCTTAGTTATGTTTAATATCAATATCTTAGTTACGTTTAATATCGTTATCTTATTTATGTTTAATATCAATATCTTAGTTATGTTTAATATCAATATCTTAGTTATGGTTAATATCAATATCTTAGTTATGTTTAATATCAATATCTTAGTTATGTTTAATATCAATATCCTATTTATGTTTAATATCAATATCTTAGTTATGTTTAATATCAATATCTTAGTTATGTTTAATATCAATATCTTAGTTATGTTTAATATCAATATCTTAGTTATGTTTAATATCATTATCTTATTTATGTTTAATATCAATATCTTAGTTATGTTTATTAACAATAGCTTGCTCATATTTAATATCAATATCTTAGTTATGGTTAATATCAATATCTTAGTTATGTTTTAATATCAATATCTTAGTTATGTTCAATATCAATATCTTAGTTATGTTTTGATATCAATATCTTAGTTATGTTTAGTATCAATATCTTAATTATGTTTTGATATCAATATCTTAGTCATGTTTTGATATCAATATCTTAGTTATGTTTAATATCAATATCTTATTTATGTTTAATATCAATATCTTAGTTATGGTTAATATCAATATCTTAGTTATGTTTAATATCAATATCTTAGTTATGTTTAATATCAATATCTTAGTTATGTTTAATATCAATATCTTTTTTATGTTTAATATCAATATCTTAGTTATGTTTAATATCAATATCTTATTTATGTTTAATATCAATATCTTAGTTACGGTTAATATCAATATCTTATTTATGGTTAATATCAATATCTTAGTTATGGTTAATATCAATATCTTAGTTATTTTTAATATCATTATCTTATTTATGTTTAATATCAATATCTTAGTTATGTTTAATATCAATATCTTAGTTATGTTTAATATCAATATCTTAGTTATGTTTAATATCAATATCTTAGTTATGTTTAATATCAATATCTTAGCTATGTTTAATATCAATATCTTAGTTATGTTTAATATCAATATCTTAGTTATGTTTAATATCAATATCTTAGCTATGTTTAATATCAATATCTTAGTTATGTTTAATATCAATATCTTAGTTATGTTTAATATCAATATCTTAGTTATGTTTAATATCATTATCTTATTTATGTTTAATATCAATATCTTATTTATGTTTAATATCAATATCTTAGTTATGTTTAATATCAATATCTTAGTTATGTTTAATATCAATATCTTAGTTATGTTTTGATATCAATATCTTAGTTATGTTTAATATCAATATCTTAGTTATGTTTTGATATCAATATCTTAGTTATGTTTAATATCAATATCTTAGTTATGTTTTGATATCAATATCTTAGTCATGTTTTGATATCAATATCTTAGTTACGTTTAATATCGTTATCTTATTTATGTTTAATATCAATATCTTAGTTATGGTTAATATCAATATCTTAGTTATGGTTAATGTCAATATCTTAGTTATGTTTAATATCATTATCTTATTTATGTTTAATATCAATATCTTAGTTATGTTTAATATCAATATCTTAATTATGGTTAATATCAATATCTTAGTTATGTTTAATATCAATATCTTAGTTATGTTTAATATCAATATCTTAGTTATGTTTTGATATCAATATCTTGGTTATGTTTAATATCAATATCTTAGTTATGTTTTGATATCAATATTTTAGTTATGTTAAATATCAATATCTTAGTTATGTTTTGAAATCAATATCTTAGTCATGTTTTGATATCAATATCTTAGTTATGGTTAATATCAATATCTTAGTTATGGTTAATATCAATATCTTAGTTATTAATAATATCATTATCTTATTTATGTTTAAAATCAATATCTTAGTTATGGTTAATATCAATATCTTAGTTATGTTTAATATCAATATCTTAGTTATGTTTAATATCAATATCTTAGCTATGTTTAATACCAATATCTTAGTTATGTTTAATAGCAATATCTTAGTTATGTTTAATATCAATATCTTAGTTATGTTTAATATCAATATCTTAGTTATGTTTAATATCAATATCTTAGTTATGTTTTGATACCAATATCTTAGTTATGTGTAATATCAATATCTTAGTTATGTTTTGATATCAATATCTTAGTAATGTTTTGATATCAATGTCTTAGTTATGTTTAATATCAATATCTTAGTTATGTTTAATATCATTATCTTATTTATGTTTAATATCAATATCTTAGTTATGATTAATATCAATATCTAAGTTATTTTTAATATCATTATCTTATTTATGTTTAATATCAATATCTTAGTTATGTTTAATATCAATATCTTAGTTATGTTTAATATCAATATCTTAGTTATGTTTAATGTCAATATCTTAGTTATGTTTAATATCAATATCTTTGTTATGTTTAATATCAATATCTTAGTTATGTTTTGATATCAATATCTTAGTTATGTTTAATATCATTATCTTATTTATGGTTAATATCAATATCTTAGTTATGGTTAATATTAATATCTTAGTTATTTTTAATATCATTATCTTATTTATGTTTAATATCAATATCTTAGTTATGTTTAATATCAATATCTTAGTTATGTTTAATATCAATATCTTAGTTATGTTTAATATCAATATCTTAGTTATGTTTTATATCAAGATCTTAGTTATGTTTAATATCAATATCTTAGTTATGTTTAATATCAATATCTTAGTTATGTTTAATATCAATATCTTAGTTATGTTTAATATCAATATCTTAGTTATGTTTAATATCAATATCTTAGCTATGTTTAATATCAATATCTTAGTTATGTTTAATATCAATATCTTAGTTATGTTTAATATCAATATCTTAGGTATGTTTAATATCAATATCTTAGTTATGTTTAATATCAATATCTTAGTTATGTTTAATATCAATATTTTAGTTATGTTTAATATCATTATCTTATTTATGTTTAATATCAATATCTTATTTATGTTTAATATCAATATCTTAGTTATCTTTAATATCAATATCTTAGTTATGTTTAATATCAATATCTTAGTTATGTTTTGATATCAATATCTTAGTTATGTTTAATATCAATATCTTAGTTATGTTTTGATATCAATATCTTAGTTATGTTTAATATCAATATCTCAGTTATGTTTTGATATCAATATCTTAGTCATGTTTTGATATCAATATCTTAGTTACGTTTAATATCGTTATCTTATTTATGTTTAATATCAATATCTTAGTTATGGTTAATATCAATATCTTAGTTATGGTTAATGTCAATATCTTAGTTATGTTTAATATCATTATCTTATTTATGTTTAATATCAATATCTTAGGTTTGTTTAATATCAATATCTTAATTATGGTTAATATCAATATCTTAGTTATGTTTAATATCAATATCTTAGTTATGTTTAATATCAATATCTTAGTTATGTTTTGATATCAATATCTTAGTTATGTTTAATATCAATATCTTAGTTATGTTTTGATATCAATATTTTAGTTATGTTAAATATCAATATCTTAGTTATGTTTTGAAATCAATATCTTAGTCATGTTTTGATATCAATATCTTAGTTATGGTTAATATCAATATCTTAGTTATGATTAATATCAATATCTTAGTTATTATTAATATCATTATTTTATTTATGTTTAAAATCAATATCTTAGTTATGGTTAATATCAATATCTTAGTTATGTTTAATATCAATATCTTAGTTATGTTTAATATCAATATCTTAGCTATATTTAATATCAATATCTTAGTTATGTTTAATATCAATATCTTAGTTATGTTTAATATCAATATCTTAGTTATGTTTAATATCATTATCTTATTTATGTTTAATATCAATATCTTATTTATGTTTAATATCAGTATCTTAGTTATGTTTAATATCAATATCTTAGTTATGTTTAATCTCAATATCTTAGTTATGTTTAATATCAATATCTTAGTTATGTTTAATATCAATATCTTAGTTATGTTTAATATCAATATCTTAGTTATGTTTAATATCAATATCTTAGTTATGTTTTGATATCAATATCTTAGTCATGTTTTGATATCAATATCTTAGTTATGTTTAATATCAATATCTTAGTTATGTTTAATATCATTATCTTATTTATGTTTAATATCAATATCTTAGTTATGGTTAATATCAATATCTTAGTTATGTTTAATATCAATATCTTAGTTATGTTTTGATATAAATATCTTAGTTATGTTTAATATCAATATCTTAGTTATGTTTTGATATCAATATCTTAGTTATGTTTAATATCAATATCTTAGTTATGTTTTGATATCAATATCTTAGTCATGTTTTGATATCAATATCTTAGTTATGTTTAATATCAATATCTTAGTTACGTTTAATATCGTTATCTTATTTATGTTTAATATCAATATCTTAGTTATGGTTAATATCAATATCTTAGTTATATTTAATATCAATATCTTAGTTATGTTTAATATCAATATCCTATTTATGTTTAATATCAATATCTTAGTTATGTTTAATATCAATATCTTAGTTATGTTTAATATCAATATCTTAGTTATGTTTAATATCAATATCTTAGTTATGTTTAATATCATTATCTTATTTATGTTTAATATCAATATCTTAGTTATGTTAAGTATCAATATCTTAGTTATGTTTAATATCAATACCTTAGTTATGTTTAACATCAATATCTTAGTTATGTTTAATATCAATATCTTATTTATGTTTAATATCAATATCTTAGTTATGTTTATTAACAATAGCTTGCTCATATTTAATATCAATATCTTAGTTATGGTTAATATCAATATCTTAGTTATGTTTTAATATCAATATCTTAGTTATGTTCAATATCAATATCTTAGTTATGTTTTGATATCAATATCTTAGTTATGTTTAGTATCAATATCTTAATTATGTTTTGATATCAATATCTTAGTCATGTTTTGATATCAATATCTTAGTTATGTTTAATATCAATATCTTATTTATGTTTAATATCAATATCTTAGTTATGGTTAATATCAATATCTTAGTTATGTTTAATATCAATATCTTAGTTATGTTTAATATCAATATCTTAGTTATGTTTAATATCAATATCTTTTTTATGTTTAATATCAATATCTTAGTTATGTTTAATATCAATATCTTATTTATGTTTAATATCAATATCTTAGTTACGGTTAATATCAATATCTTATTTATGTTTAATATCAATATCTTAGTTATGTTTAATATCAATATCTTAGTTATGTTTAATATCAATATCTTATTTATGTTTAATACCAATATCTTAATTACCTTTAATACCAATATCTTAGTTATGTTTAATATCAATATCTTAGTTATGTTTAATATCAATATCTTAGTTATGTTTAATATCATTATCTTATTTATGTTTAATATCAATATCTTAGTTATGTTTAATATCAATATCTTAGTTATGTTTAATATCAATATCTTAGTTATGTTTAATATCAATATCTTAGTTATGTTTAATATCAATATCTTAGTTATGTTTAATATCAATATCTTAGTTATGTTTTGATATCAATATCTTAGTTATGTTTAATATCAATATCTTAGTTATGTTTTGATATCAATATCTTAGTTATGTTTAATATCAATATCTTAGTTATGTTTTGATATCAATATCTTAGTCATGTTTTAATATCAATATCTTAGTTATGTTTAATATCAATATCTTAGTTACGTTTAATATCGTTATCTTATTTATGTTTAATATCAATATCTTAGTTATGGTTAATATCAATATCTTAGTTATGGTAAATATCAATATCTTAGTTATGTTTAATATCAATATCTTAGTTATGTTTAATATCAATATCCTATTTATGTTTAATATCAATATCTTAGTTATGTTTAATATCAATATCTTAGTTATGTTTAATATCAATATCTTAGTTATGTTTAATATCAATATCTTAGTTATGTTTAATATCATTATCTTATTTATGTTTAATATCAATATCTTAGTTATGTTAAGTATCAATATCTTAGTTATGTTTAATATCAATATCTTAGTTATGTTTAACATCAATATCTTAGTTATGTTTAATATCAATATCTTATTTATGTTTAATATCAGTTTCTTAGTTATGTTTATTAACAATAGCTTGCTCATATTTAATATCAATATCTGAGTTATGGTTAATATCAATATCTTAGTTATGTTTTGATATCAATATCTTAGTTATGTTCAATATCAATATCTTAGTTATGTTTTGATATCAATATCTTAGTTATGTTTAGTATCAATATCTTAGTTATGTTTTGATATCAATATCTTAGTCATGTTTTGATATCAATATCTTAGTTATGTTTAATATCAATATCTTAGTTACGTTTGATATCGTTATCTTATTTATGTTTAATATCAATATCTTAGTTATGGTTAATATCAATATCTTAGTTATGGTTAATATCAATGTCTTAGTTATGTTTAATATCATTATCTTATATATGTTTAATATCAATATCTTAGTTATGTTTAAAATCAATATCTTAGTTATTTTTAATATCAATATCTTAGTTATGTTTAATATCAATATCTTAGTTATGTTTAATATTAATATCTTAGTTATGTTTTGATATCAATATCTTAGTTATGTTTAATATCAATATCTTAGTTATGTTTTGATATCAATATCTTAGTTATGTTTAATATCAATATCTTAGTTATGTTTTGATATCAATATCTTAGTCATGTTTTGATATCAATATCTTAGTTATGGTTAATATCAATATCTTAGTTATGATTAATATCAATATTTTAGTTATTATTAATATCATTATCTTATTTATGTTTAAAATCAATATCTTAGTTATGGTTAATATCAATATCTTAGTTATGTTTAATATCAATATCTTAGTTATGGTTAATATCAATATCTTAGCTATGTTTAATATCAATATCTTAGTTATGTTTAATATCAATATCTTAGTTATGTTTAATATCAATATCTTAGTTATGTTTAATATCATTATCCTATTTATGTTTAATATCAATATCTTATTTATGTTTAATATCAATATCTTAGTTATGTTTAATATCGATATCTTAGTTATGTTTAATAACAATATCTTAGTTATGTTTAATATCAATATCTTAGTTATGTTTAATATCAATATCTTAGTTATGTTTAATATCAATATCTTAGTTATGTTTAATATCAACATCTTATTTATGTTTAATATCAATATCTTAGTTATGTTTAATATCAATATATTAGTTATGTTTAATATCAATATCTTATTTATGTTTAATAACTATATCTTAGTTATATTTAATATCAATATCTTAGTTATGTTTAATATCAATATCTTATTTAAGTTTAAAATCAATATCTTATTTATGTTTTGATATCAATGTCTTAGTTATGGTTAATATCAATATCTTAGTTATGTTTAATATCATTATCTTTTTTATGTTTAAAATCAATATCTTTGGTATGGTTAATATCAATATCTTAGTTATGTTTAATATCAATATCTTAGTTATGTTTAATATCAATATCTTAGCTATGTTTAATATCAATATCTTAGTTATATTTAATATCAATATCTTAGTTATGTTTAATATCAATATCTTAGTTATGTTTAATATCATTATCTTATTTATGTTTAATATCAATATCTTTTTTATGTTTAATATCAATATCTTAGTTATGTTTAATATCAATATCTTATTTATGTTTAATATCAATATCTTAGTTACGGTTAATATCAATATCTTATTTATGTTTAATATCAATATCTTAGTTATGTTTAATATCAATATCTTAGTTATGTTTAATATTAATATCTTATTTATGTTTAATACCAATATCTTAATTACCTTTAATACCAATATCTTAGTTATGTTTAATATCAATATCTTAGTTATGTTTAATATCAATATCTTAGTTATGTTTAATATCATTATCTTATTTATGTTTAATATCAATATCTTAGTTATGTTTAATATCAATATCTTAGTTATGTTTAATATCAATATCTTAGTTATGTTTAATATCAATATCTTAGTTATGTTTAATATCAATATCTTAGTTATGTTTAATATCAATATCTTAGTTATGTTTTGATATCAATATCTTAGTTATGTTTAATATCAATATCTTAGTTATGTTTTGATATCAATATCTTAGTTATGTTTAATATCAATATCTTAGTTATGTTTTGATATCAATATCTTAGTCATGTTTAGTATCAATATCTTAGTTATGTTTTGATATCAATATCTTAGTCATGTTTTGATATCAATATCTTAGTTATGTTTAATATCAATATCTTAGTTACGTTTGATATCGTTATCTTATTTATGTTTAATATCAATATCTTAGTTATGGTTAATATCAATATCTTAGTTATGGTTAATATCAATGTCTTAGTTATGTTTAATATCATTATCTTATATATGTTTAATATCAATATCTTAGTTATGTTTAAAATCAATATCTTAGTTATTTTTAATATCAATATCTTAGTTATGTTTAATATCAATATCTTAGTTATGTTTAATATTAATATCTTAGTTATGTTTTGATATCAATATCTTAGTTATGTTTAATATCAATATCTTAGTTATGTTTTGATATCAATATCTTAGTTATGTTTAATATCAATATCTTAGTTATGTTTTGATATCAATATCTTAGTCATGTTTTGATATCAATATCTTAGTTATGGTTAATATCAATATCTTAGTTATGTTTAATATCAATATTTTAGTTATTATTAATATCATTATCTTATTTATGTTTAAAATCAATATCTTAGTTATGGTTAATATCAATATCTTAGTTATGTTTAATATCAATATCTTAGTTATGTTTAATATCAATATCTTAGCTATGTTTAATATCAATATCTTAGTTATGTTTAATATCAATATCTTAGTTATGTTTAATATCAATATCTTAGTTATGTTTAATATCATTATCCTATTTATGTTTAATATCAATATCTTATTTATGTTTAATATCAATATCTTAGTTATGTTTAATATCGATATCTTAGTTATGTTTAATAACAATATCTTAGTTATGTTTAATATCAATATCTTAGTTATGTTTAATATCAATATCTTAGTTATGTTTAATATCAATATCTTAGTTATGTTTAATATCAACATCTTATTTATGTTTAATATCAATATCTTAGTTATGTTTAATATCAATATATTAGTTATGTTTAATATCAATATCTTATTTATGTTTAATAACTATATCTTAGTTATATTTAATATCAATATCTTAGTTATGTTTAATATCAATATCTTATTTAAGTTTAAAATCAATATCTTATTTATGTTTTTATATCAATGTCTTAGTTATGGTTAATATCAATATCTTAGAAATGTTTAATATCATTATCTTTTTTATGTTTAAAATCAATATCTTTGGTATGGTTAATATCAATATCTTAGTTATGTTTAATATCAATATCTTAGTTATGTTTAATATCAATATCTTAGCTATGTTTAATATCAATATCTTAGTTATATTTAATATCAATATCTTAGTTATGTTTAATATCAATATCTTAGTTATGTTTAATATCATTATCTTATTTATGTTTAATATCAATATCTTTTTTATGTTTAATATCAATATCTTAGTTATGTTTAATATCAATATCTTATTTATGTTTAATATCAATATCTTAGTTACGGTTAATATCAATATCTTATTTATGTTTAATATCAATATCTTAGTTATGTTTAATATCAATATCTTAGTTATGTTTAATATCAATATCTTATTTATGTTTAATACCAATATCTTAATTACCTTTAATACCAATATCTTAGTTATGTTTAATATCAATATCTTAGTTATGTTTAATATCAATATCTTAGTTATGTTTAATATCATTATCTTATTTATGTTTAATATCAATATCTTAGTTATGTTTAATATCAATATCTTAGTTATGTTTAATATCAATATCTTAGTTATGTTTAATATCAATATCTTAGTTATGTTTAATATCAATATCTTAGTTATGTTTAATATCAATATCTTAGTTATGTTTTGATATCAATATCTTAGTTATGTTTAATATCAATATCTTAGTTATGTTTTGATATCAATATCTTAGTTATGTTTAATATCAATATCTTAGTTATGTTTTGATATCAATATCTTAGTCATGTTTTAATATCAATATCTTAGTTATGTTTAATATCAATATCTTAGTTACGTTTAATATCGTTATCTTATTTATGTTTAATATCAATATCTTAGTTATGGTTAATATCAATATCTTAGTTATGGTAAATATCAATATCTTAGTTATGTTTAATATCAATATCTTAGTTATGTTTAATATCAATATCCTATTTATGTTTAATATCAATATCTTAGTTATGTTTAATATCAATATCTTAGTTATGTTTAATATCAATATCTTAGTTATGTTTAATATCAATATCTTAGTTATGTTTAATATCATTATCTTATTTATGTTTAATATCAATATCTTAGTTATGTTAAGTATCAATATCTTAGTTATGTTTAATATCAATATCTTAGTTATGTTTAACATCAATATCTTAGGTATGTTTAATATCAATATCTTATTTATGTTTAATATCAGTTTCTTAGTTATGTTTATTAACAATAGCTTGCTCATATTTAATATCAATATCTGAGTTATGGTTAATATCAATATCTTAGTTATGTTTTGATATCAATATCTTAGTTATGTTCAATATCAATATCTTAGTTATGTTTTGATATCAATATCTTAGTTATGTTTAGTATCAATATCTTAGTTATGTTTTGATATCAATATCTTAGTCATGTTTTGATATCAATATCTTAGTTATGTTTAATATCAATATCTTAGTTACGTTTGATATCGTTATCTTATTTATGTTTAATATCAATATCTTAGTTATGGTTAATATCAATATCTTAGTTATGGTTAATATCAATGTCTTAGTTATGTTTAATATCATTATCTTATATATGTTTAATATCAATATCTTAGTTATGTTTAAAATCAATATCTTAGTTATTTTTAATATCAATATCTTAGTTATGTTTAATATCAATATCTTAGTTATGTTTAATATTAATATCTTAGTTATGTTTTGATATCAATATCTTAGTTATGTTTAATATCAATATCTTAGTTATGTTTTGATATCAATATCTTAGTTATGTTTAATATCAATATCTTAGTTATGTTTTGATATCAATATCTTAGTCATGTTTTGATATCAATATCTTAGTTATGGTTAATATCAATATCTTAGTTATGATTAATATCAATATTTTAGTTATTATTAATATCATTATCTTATTTAAGTTTAAAATCAATATCTTAGTTATGGTTAATATCAATATCTTAGTTATGTTTAATATCAATATCTTAGTTATGTTTAATATCAATATCTTAGCTATGTTTAATATCAATATCTTAGTTATGTTTAATATCAATATCTTAGTTATGTTTAATATCAATATCTTAGTTATGTTTAATATCATTATCCTATTTATGTTTAATATCAATATCTTATTTATGTTTAATATCAATATCTTAGTTATGTTTAATATCGATATCTTAGTTATGTTTAATAACAATATCTTAGTTATGTTTAATATCAATATCTTAGTTATGTTTAATATCAATATCTTAGTTATGTTTAATATCAATATCTTAGTTATGTTTAATATCAACATCTTATTTATGTTTAATATCAATATCTTAGTTATGTTTAATATCAATATATTAGTTATGTTTAATATCAATATCTTATTTATGTTTAATAACTATATCTTAGTTATATTTAATATCAATATCTTAGTTATGTTTAATATCAATATCTTATTTAAGTTTAAAATCAATATCTTATTTATGTTTTGATATCAATGTCTTAGTTATGGTTAATATCAATATCTTAGTTATGTTTAATATCATTATCTTTTTTATGTTTAAAATCAATATCTTTGGTATGGTTAATATCAATATCTTAGTTATGTTTAATATCAATATCTTATTTATGTTTAATATCAATATCTTAGCTATGTTTAATATCAATATCTTAGTTATATTTAATATCAATATCTTAGTTATGTTTAATATCAATATCTTAGTTATGTTTAATATCATTATCTTATTTATGTTTAATATCAATATCTTATTTATGTTTAATATCAATATCTTAGTTATGTTTAATATCAATATCTTAGTTATGTTTAATATCAATATCTTAGTTATGTTTAATATCAATATCTTAGTTATGTTTAATATCAATATCTTAGTTATGTTTAATATCAATATCTTAGTTATGTTTAATATCAATATCTTATTTATGTTTAATATCAATATCTTAGTTATGTTTAATATCAATATATTAGTTATGTTTAATATCAATATCTTATTTATGTTTAATAACTATATCTTAGTTATGTTTAATATCAATATCTTTGTTATGTTTAATATCAATATCTTATTTATGTTTAATATCAATATCTTAGTTATGTTTAATATCGTTATCTTAGTTATGTTTAATATCAATATCTTAGTTATGTTTAATATCAATATCTTAGTTATGTTTAATATCAATATCTTAGTTATGTTTAATATTATTATCTTATTTATGTTTAATATCAATATCTTAGTTATGTTAAATATCAATATCTTAGTTATGTTTAATATCAATATCTTAGTTATGTTTAACATCAATATCTTAGTTATGTTTAATATCTATATCTTATTTATGTTTAATATCAATATCTTAGTTATGGTTAAAAACAATATCTTACTCATATAATATCAATATCTGAGTTATGGTTAATATCAATATCTTAGTTATGTTTTCATATCAATATCTTAGTTATGTTCAATATCAATATCTTAGTTATGTTTAATATCAATATCTTAGTTATGTTTAATATCAATATCTTAGTTATGTATAATATCAATATCTTAGTTATGGTTAATATCAATATCTTAGTTATATTTTGATATCAATATCTTAGTTATGTTTAATATAAATATCTTAGTTATGTTTTGATATCAATATCTTAGTCATGTTTTGATATCAATATCTTAGTTATGGTTAATATCAATATCTTAGTTATGTTTAATATCAATATCTTATTTATGTTTAATATCAATATCTTAGTTATGTTTAATATCAATATCTTAGTTATGTTTATTATTAATATCTTAGTTATGTTTAATATCAATATCTTAGTTATGTTTAATATCAATATCTTAGTTATGTTTTGATATCAATATCTTAGTCATGTTTTGATATCAATATCTTAGTTATGGTTAATATCAATATCTTAGTTATGTTTAATATCATTATCTTATTTATGTTTAATATCAATATCTTAGTTATGGTTAATATCAATATCTTAGTTATGTTTTGATATCAATATCTTAGTTATGTTTAATATCAATATCTTTGTTATGTTTTGATATCAATATCTTAGTTATGGTTAATATCAATATCTTAGTTATGTTTAATATCATTATCTTATTTATGTTTAATATCAATATCACAGTTATGTTTAATACCAATATCTTAGTTATGGTTAATATCAATATCTTAGTTATGTTTTGATATCAATATCTTAGTCATGTTTTGATATCAATATCTTAGTTATGTTTAATATCATTATCTTATTTATGTTTAATATCAATATCTTATTTATGTTTAATATCAATATCTTAGTTATCTTTAATATCAATATCTTAGTTATGTTTAATATCAATATCTTAGTTATGTTTTGATATCAATATCTTAGTTATGTTTAATATCAATATCTTAGTTATGTTTTGATATCAATATCTTAGTTATGTTTAATATCAATATCTCAGTTATGTTTTGATATCAATATCTTAGTCATGTTTTGATATCAATATCTTAGTTACGTTTAATATCGTTATCTTATTTATGTTTAATATCAATATCTTAGTTATGGTTAATATCAATATCTTAGTTATGGTTAATGTCAATATCTTAGTTATGTTTAATATCATTATCTTATTTATGTTTAATATCAATATCTTAGGTTTGTTTAATATCAATATCTTAATTATGGTTAATATCAATATCTTAGTTATGTTTAATATCAATATCTTAGTTATGTTTAATATCAATATCTTAGTTATGTTTTGATATCAATATCTTAGTTATGTTTAATATCAATATCTTAGTTATGTTTTGATATCAATATTTTAGTTATGTTAAATATCAATATCTTAGTTATGTTTTGAAATCAATATCTTAGTCATGTTTTGATATCAATATCTTAGTTATGGTTAATATCAATATCTTAGTTATGATTAATATCAATATCTTAGTTATTATTAATATCATTATTTTATTTATGTTTAAAATCAATATCTTAGTTATGGTTAATATCAATATCTTAGTTATGTTTAATATCAATATCTTAGTTATGTTTAATATCAATATCTTAGCTATATTTAATATCAATATCTTAGTTATGTTTAATATCAATATCTTAGTTATGTTTAATATCAATATCTTAGTTATGTTTAATATCATTATCTTATTTATGTTTAATATCAATATCTTATTTATGTTTAATATCAATATCTTAGTTATGTTTAATATCAATATCTTAGTTATGTTTAATCTCAATATCTTAGTTATGTTTAATATCAATATCTTAGTTATGTTTAATATCAATATCTTAGTTATGTTTAATATCAATATCTTAGTTATGTTTAATATCAATATCTTAGTTATGTTTTGATATCAATATCTTAGTCATGTTTTGATATCAATATCTTAGTTATGTTTAATATCAATATCTTAGTTATGTTTAATATCATTATCTTATTTATGTTTAATATCAATATCTTAGTTATGGTTAATATCAATATCGTAGTTATGTTTAATATCAATATCTTAGTTATGTTTTGATATAAATATCTTAGTTATGTTTAATATCAATATCTTAGTTATGTTTTGATATCAATATCTTAGTTATGTTTAATATCAATATCTTAGTTATGTTTTGATATCAATATCTTAGTCATGTTTTGATATCAATATCTTAGTTATGTTTAATATCAATATCTTAGTTACGTTTAATATCGTTATCTTATTTATGTTTAATATCAATATCTTAGTTATGGTTAATATCAATATCTTAGTTATGGTTAATATCAATATCTTAGTTATGTTTAATATCAATATCTTAGTTATGTTTAATATCAATATCCTATTTATGTTTAATATCAATATCTTAGTTATGTTTAATATCAATATCTTAGTTATGGTTAATATCAATATCTTAGTTATGGTTAATATCATTATCTTATTTATGTTTAATATCAATATCTTAGTTATGTTAAGTATCAATATCTTAGTTATGTTTAATATCAATACCTTAGTTATGTTTAACATCAATATCTTAGTTATGTTTAATATCAATATCTTATTTATGTTTAATATCAATATCTTAGTTATGTTTTGATATCAATATCTTAGTTATGTTTAGTATCAATATCTTAATTATGTTTTGATATCAATATCTTAGTCATGTTTTGATATCAATATCTTAGTTATGTTTAATATCAATATCTTATTTATGTTTAATATCAATATCTTAGTTATGGTTAATATCAATATCTTAGTTATGTTTAATATCAATATCTTAGTTATGTTTAATATCAATATCTTAGTTATGTTTAATATCAATATCTTATTTATGTTTAATATCAATATCTTAGTTATGTTTAATATCAATATCTTAGTTATGTTTAATATCAATATCTTATTTATGTTTAATACCAATATCTTAATTACCTTTAATACCAATATCTTAGTTATGTTTAATATCAATATCTTAGTTATGTTTAATATCAATATCTTAGTTATGTTTAATATCATTATCTTATTTATGTTTAATATCAATATCTTAGTTATGTTTAATATCAATATCTTAGTTATGTTTAATATCAATATCTTAGTTATGTTTAATATCAATATCTTAGTTATGTTTAATATCAATATCTTAGTTATGTTTAATATCAATATCTTAGTTATGTTTTGATATCAATATCTTAGTTATGTTTAATATCAATATCTTAGTTATGTTTTGATATCAATATCTTAGTTATGTTTAATATCAATATCTTAGTTATGTTTTGATATCAATATCTTAGTCATGTTTTAATATCAATATCTTAGTTATGTTTAATATCAATATCTTAGTTACGTTTAATATCGTTATCTTATTTATGTTTAATATCAATATCTTAGTTATGGTTAATATCAATATCTTAGTTATGGTAAATATCAATATCTTAGTTATGTTTAATATCAATATCTTAGTTATGTTTAATATCAATATCCTATTTATGTTTAATATCAATATCTTAGTTATGTTTAACATCAATATCTTAGTTATGTTTAATATCAATATCTTATTTATGTTTAATATCAGTTTCTTAGTTATGTTTATTAACAATAGCTTGCTCATATTTAATATCAATATCTGAGTTATGGTTAATATCAATATGTTAGTTATGTTTTGATATCAATATCTTAGTTATGTTCAATATCAATATCTTAGTTATGTTTTGATATCAATATCTTAGTTATGTTTAGTATCAATATCTTAGTTATGTTTTGATATCAATATCTTAGTCATGTTTTGATATCAATATCTTAGTTATGTTTAATATCAATATCTTAGTTACGTTTGATATCGTTATCTTATTTATGTTTAATATCAATATCTTAGTTATGGTTAATATCAATATCTTAGTTATGGTTAATATCAATGTCTTAGTTATGTTTAATATCATTATCTTATATATGTTTAATATCAATATCTTAGTTATGTTTAAAATCAATATCTTAGTTATTTTTAATATCAATATCTTAGTTATGTTTAATATCAATATCTTAGTTATGTTTAATATTAATATCTTAGTTATGTTTTGATATCAATATCTTAGTTATGTTTAATATCAATATCTTAGTTATGTTTTGATATCAATATCTTAGTTATGTTTAATATCAATATCTTAGTTATGTTTTGATATCAATATCTTAGTCATGTTTTGATATCAATATCTTAGTTATGGTTAATATCAATATCTTAGTTATGATTAATATCAATATTTTAGTTATTATTAATATCATTATCTTATTTATGTTTAAAATCAATATCTTAGTTATGGTTAATATCAATATCTTAGTTATGTTTAATATCAATATCTTAGTTATGTTTAATATCAATATCTTAGCTATGTTTAATATCAATATCTTAGTTATGTTTAATATCAATATCTTAGTTATGTTTAATATCAATATCTTAGTTATGTTTAATATCATTATCCTATTTATGTTTAATATCAATATCTTATTTATGTTTAATATCAATATCTTAGTTATGTTTAATATCGATATCTTAGTTATGTTTAATAACAATATCTTAGTTATGTTTAATATCAATATCTTAGTTATGTTTAATATCAATATCTTAGTTATGTTTAATATCAATATCTTAGTTATGTTTAATATCAACATCTTATTTACGTTTAATATCAATATCTTAGTTATGTTTAATATCAATATATTAGTTATGTTTAATATCAATATCTTATTTATGTTTAATAACTATATCTTAGTTATATTTAATATCAATATCTTAGTTATGTTTAATATCAATATCTTATTTAAGTTTAAAATCAATATCTTATTTATGTTTTGATATCAATGTCTTAGTTATGGTTAATATCAATATCTTAGTTATGTTTAATATCATTATCTTTTTTATGTTTAAAATCAATATCTTTGGTATGGTTAATATCAATATCTTAGTTATGTTTAATATCAATATCTTAGTTATGTTTAATATCAATATCTTAGCTATGTTTAATATCAATATCTTAGTTATATTTAATATCAATATCTTAGTTATGTTTAATATCAATATCTTAGTTATGTTTAATATCATTATCTTATTTATGTTTAATATCAATATCTTATTTATGTTTAATATCAATATCTTAGTTATGTTTAATATCAATATCTTAGTTATGTTTAATATCAATATCTTAGTTATGTTTAATATCAATATCTTAGTTATGTTTAATATCAATATCTTAGTTATGTTTAATATCAATATCTTAGTTATGTTTAATATCAATATCTTATTTATGTTTAATATCAATATCTTAGTTATGTTTAATATCAATATATTAGTTATGTTTAATATCAATATCTTATTTATGTTTAATAACTATATCTTAGTTATGTTTAATATCAATATCTTTGTTATGTTTAATATCAATATCTTATTTATGTTTAATATCAATATCTTAGTTATGTTTAATATCGTTATCTTAGTTATGTTTAATATCAATATCTTAGTTATGTTTAATATCAATATCTTAGTTATGTTTAATATCAATATCTTAGTTATGTTTAATATCATTATCTTATTTATGTTTAATATCAATATCTTAGTTATGTTAAATATCAATATCTTAGTTATGTTTAATATCAATATCTTAGTTATGTTTAACATCAATATCTTAGTTATGTTTAATATCTATATCTTATTTATGTTTAATATCAATATCTTAGTTATGGTTAAAAACAATATCTTACTCATATAATATCAATATCTGAGTTATGGTTAATATCAATATCTTAGTTATGTTTTCATATCAATATCTTAGTTATGTTCAATATCAATATCTTAGTTATGTTTAATATCAATATCTTAGTTATGTTTAATATCAATATCTTAGTTATGTATAATATCAATATCTTAGTTATGGTTAATATCAATATCTTAGTTATATTTTGATATCAATATCTTAGTTATGTTTAATATAAATATCTTAGTTATGTTTTGATATCAATATCTTAGTCATGTTTTGATATCAATATCTTAGTTATGGTTAATATCAATATCTTAGTTATGTTTAATATCAATATCTTATTTATGTTTAATATCAATATCTTAGTTATGTTTAATATCAATATCTTAGTTATGTTTATTATTAATATCTTAGTTATGTTTAATATCAATATCTTAGTTATGTTTAATATCAATATCTTAGTTATGTTTTGATATCAATATCTTAGTCATGTTTTGATATCAATATCTTAGTTATGGTTAATATCAATATCTTAGTTATGTTTAATATCATTATCTTATTTATGTTTAATATCAATATCTTAGTTATGGTTAATATCAATATCTTAGTTATGTTTTGATATCAATATCTTAGTTATGTTTAATATCAATATCTTTGTTATGTTTTGATATCAATATCTTAGTTATGGTTAATATCAATATCTTAGTTATGTTTAATATCATTATCTTATTTATGTTTAATATCGATATCACAGTTATGTTTAATACCAATATCTTAGTTATGGTTAATATCAATATCTTAGTTATGTTTTGATATCAATATCTTAGTGATGTTTTGATATCATTATCTTAGTTAAGGTTAATATCAATATCTTAGTTATGTTTAATATCATTATCTTATTTATGTTTAATAGCAATATCTTAGTTATGTTTAATATCAATAACTTAGTTGTATTTAATATCAATATCTTAGTTAGGCTTAATATCATTATCTTATTTATGTTTAATATCAATATCTTTGTTATGTTTAATGTCAATGTCTCAGTTATGGTTAATATCAATATCTTAATTATGTTTAACATCAATATCTTAGTTATGTTTAATATCATTACCTTATTTATGTTTAATATCAATATCTTAGTTACGGTTAATATCAATATCTTAGTTATGGTTAATATCAATATCTTAGTTATGTTTAATATCATTATCTTAGTTATGTTTAATATCAATATCTTAGTTATATTTTGATATCAATATCTTAGTTATAAGTCATGTTTTGATATCAATATCTTAGTTATGTTTAATATCAATATCTTAGTTATGTTTAATATCAATATCTTATTTATGTTTAATATCAATATCTTAGTTATGTTAAATATCAATATCTTAGTTATGTTTAATATTAATATCTTAGTTATGTTTAATATCAATATCTTAGTTATGTTTCATATCAATATCTTAGTTATGTTTTGATATCAATATCTTAGTCATGTTTTGATATCAATATCTTAGTTATGGTTAATATCAATATCTTAGTTATGTTTAATATCATTATCTTATTTATGTTTAATATCAATATCTTAGTTATGGTTAATATCAATATCTTAGTTACGTTTTGATATCAATATCTTAGTTATGTTTAATATCAATATCTTTGTTATGTTTTGATATCAATATCTTAGTTATGGTTAATATCAATATCTTAGTTATGTTTAATATCATTATCTTATTTATGTTTAATATCAATATCTCAGTTATGTTTAATATCAATATCTTAGTTATGGTTAATATCAATATCTTAGTTATGTTTTGATATCAATATCTTAGTTAAGGTTAATATCAATATCTTAGTTATGTTTAATATCATTATCTTATTTATGTTTAATAGCAATATCTTAGTTATGTTTAATATCAATAACTTAGTTATATTTAATATCAATATCTTAGTTAGGTTTACTATAATTATCTTATTTATGTTTAATATCAATATCTTAGTTATGTTTAATATCAATGTCTTAGTTATGGTTAATATCAATATCTTAGTTATGTTTAATATCAATATCTTAGTTATGTTTTGATATCAATATCTTAGTCATGTTTTGATATCAATATCTTAATTATGGTTAATATCAATATCTTATTTATGTTTAATATCAATGTCTTAGTTATGTTTAATATCAATATCTTAGTTATGGTTAATATCAATATCTTAGTTATGGTTAATATCAATATCTTAGTTATATTTAATATCAATATCTTAGTTATGTTTAATATCAATATCTTAGTTATGGTTAATATCAATATCTTAGTTATGGTTAATATCAATATCTTAGTTATGTTTAATATCAATATCTTAGTTATGTTTAATATCAATATCTTAGTTATGTTTTGATATCAATATCTTAGTTATGTTTAATATCAATATCTTAGTTATGTTTTGATATCAATATCTTAGTCATGTTTTGATATCAATATCTTAGTTATGGTTAATATCAATATCTTAGTTATGTTTAATATCAATATCTTAGTTATGTTTAACATCAATATCTTAGTTATGTTTAATATCTATATCTTATTTATGTTTAATATCAATATCTTAGTTATGGTTAAAAACAATATCTTACTCATATAATATCAATATCTGAGTTATGGTTAATATCAATATCTTAGTTATGTTTAATATCAATATCTTAGTTATGTTTTCATATCAATATCTTAGTTATGTTCAATATCAATATCTTAGTTATGTTTAATATCAATATCTTAGTTATGTTTAATATCAATATCTTAGTTATGTATAATATCAATATCTTAGTTATGGTTAATATCAATATCTTAGTTATATTTTGATATCAATATCTTAATTATGTTTAATATAAATATCTTAGTTATGTTTTGATATCAATATCTTAGTCATGTTTTGATATCAATATCTTAGTTATGGTTAATATCAATATCTTAGTTATGTTTAATATCAATATCTTATTTATGTTTAATATCAATATCTTAGTTATGTTTAATATCAATATCTTAGTTATGTTTATTATTAATATCTTAGTTATGTTTAATATCAATATCTTAGTTATGTTTAATATCAATATCTTAGTTATGTTTTGATATCAATATCTTAGTCATGTTTTGATATCAATATCTTAGTTATGGTTAATATCAATATCTTAGTTATGTTTAATATCATTATCTTATTTATGTTTAATATCAATATCTTAGTTATGGTTAATATCAATATCTTAGTTATGTTTTGATATCAATATCTTAGTTATGTTTAATATCAATATCTTTGTTATGTTTTGATATCAATATCTTAGTTATGGTTAATATCAATATCTTAGTTATGTTTAATATCATTATCTTATTTATGTTTAATATCAATATCACAGTTATGTTTAATACCAATATCTTAGTTATGGTTAATATCAATATCTTAGTTATGTTTTGATATCAATATCTTAGTGATGTTTTGATATCATTATCTTAGTTAAGGTTAATATCAATATCTTAGTTATGTTTAATATCATTATCTTATTTATGTTTAATAGCAATATCTTAGTTATGTTTAATATCAATAACTTAGTTGTATTTAATATCAATATCTTAGTTAGGTTTAATATCATTATCTTATTTATGTTTAATATCAATATCTTTGTTATGTTTAATGTCAATGTCTCAGTTATGGTTAATATCAATATCTTAGTTATGTTTAACATCAATATCTTAGTTATGTTTAATATCATTACCTTATTTATGTTTAATATCAATATCTTAGTTACGGTTAATATCAATATCTTAGTTATGGTTAATATCAATATCTTAGTTATGTTTAATATCATTATCTTAGTTATGTTTAATATCAATATCTTAGTTATATTTTGATATCAATATCTTAGTTATTAGTCATGTTTTGATATCAATATCTTAGTTATGTTTAATATCAATATCTTAGTTATGTTTAATATCAATATCTTATTTATGTTTAATATCAATATCTTAGTTATGTTTAATATCAATATCTTAGTTATGTTTAATATTAATATCTTAGTAATGTTTAATATCAATATCTTAGTTATGTTTCATATCAATATCTTAGTTATGTTTTGATATCAATATCTTAGTCATGTTTTGATATCAATATCTTAGTTATGGTTAATATCAATATCTTAGTTATGTTTAATATCATTATCTTATTTATGTTTAATATCAATATCTTAGTTATGGTTAATATCAATATCTTAGTTACGTTTTGATATCAATATCTTAGTTATGTTTAATATCAATATCTTTGTTATGTTTTGATATCAATATCTTAGTTATGGTTAATATCAATATCTTAGTTATGTTTAATATCATTATCTTATTTATGTTTAATATCAATATCTCAGTTATGTTTAATATCAATATCTTAGTTATGGTTAATATCAATATCTTAGTTATGTTTTGATATCAATATCTTAGTGATGTTTTGATATCAATATCTTAGTTAAGGTTAATATCAATATCTTAGTTATGTTTAATATCATTATCTTATTTATGTTTAATAGCAATATCTTAGTTATGTTTAATATCAATAACTTAGTTATATTTAATATCAATATCTTAGTTAGGTTTACTATCATTATCTTATTTATGTTTAATATCAATATCTTAGTTATGTTTAATATCAATGTCTTAGTTATGGTTAATATCAATATCTTAGTTATATTTAATATCAATATCTTAGTTATGTTTTGATATCAATATCTTAGTCATGTTTTGATATCAATATCTTAATTATGGTTAATATCAATATCTTATTTATGTTTAATATCAATATCTTATTTATGTTTAATATCAATGTCTTAGTTATGTTTAATATCAATATCTTAGTTATGGTTAATATCAATATCTTAGTTATGGTTAATATCAATATCTTAGTTATATTTAATATCAATATCTTAGTTATGTTTAATATCAATATCTTAGTTATGGTTAATATCAATATCTTAGTTATGGTTAATATCAATATCTTAGTTATGTTTAATATCAATATCTTAGTTATGTTTAATATCAATATCTTAGTTATGTTTTGATATCAATATCTTAGTTATGTTTAATATCAATATCTTAGTTATGTTTTGATATCAATATCTTAGTCATGTTTTGATATCGATATCTTAGTTATGGTTAATATCAATATCTTAGTTACGTTTAATATCATTATCTTATTTATGTTTAATATCAATATCTTATTTATGGTTAATATCAATATCTTAGTTATGGTTAATATCAATATCTTATTTATGTTTAATATCATTATCTTATTTATGTTTAATATCAATATCTTAGTTATGTTTAATTACAATATCTTAGTTATGGTTAATATCAATATCTTAGTTATGTTTAATATCAATATCTTAGTTATGTTTAATATCATTATCTTATTTATGTTTAATATCAATATCTTAATTATGGTTGATATCAATATCTTAGTTATGGTTAATATCAATATCTTAGTTATGTTTAATATCATTATCTTATTTATGTTTAATATCAATATCTTAGTTATGTTTAATATCAATATCTTAGTTATGTTTAATATCAATATCTTAGTTATGTTTAATATCAATATCTTAGTTATGTTTTGATATCAATATCTTAGTTATGTTTAATATCAATATCTTAGTTATGTTTTGATATCAATATCTTAGTCATGTTTTGATATCAATATCTTAGTTATGTTTAATATCAATATCTTAGTTATGTTTAATATCATTATCTTATTTATGTTTAATATCAATATCTTAGTTATGGTTAATATCAATATCTTAGTTATGTTTAATATCAATATCTTAGTTATGTTTAATACCAATATCTTAGTTATGTTTAATATCAATATCTTAGTTATGTTTAATATCAATATCTTAGTTATGTTTTGATATCAATATCTTAGTTATGGTTAATATCAATATCTTAGTTATGATTAATATCATTATCTTATTTACGTTTAAAATCAATATCTTAGTTATGGTTAATATCAATATCTTAGTTATATTTAATATCAATATCTTAGTCATATTTAATATCAATATCTTAGTTATGTTTAATAACAATATCTTAGTCATATTTAATATCAATATCATTGTTATAGTTAATATCAATGTTTTAGTCATATTTAATATCAATATCTTATTTATGTTTAATATCAATATCTTAGTTATGTTTAATATCAATATCTTATTTATGTTTAATATCAATATCTTAGTTATTTTAATATCAATATCTTAGTTATGTTTAATATCAATATCTTATTTATGTTTAATATCAATATCTTATTTATGTTTAATATCAATATCTTAGTTATGTTTAATATCATTATCTTATTTATGTTTAATATCAATATCTTAGTTATGTTTAATTACAATATCTTAGTTATGGTTAATATCAATATCTTATTTATGTTTAATATCAATATCTTAGTTATGTTTAATATCAATATCTTAGTTATGTTTAATATCAATATCTTATTTATGTTTAATATCAATATCTTATTTATGTTTAATATCAATATCTTAGTTATGTTTAATATCAATATCTTAGTTATGTTTTATATCATTATCTTATTTATGTTTAATATCAATATCTTAGTTATGGTTAATTAATATCAATATCTTAGTTATGTTTAATATCATTATCTTATTTATGTTTAATATCAATATCTTAGTTATGTTTAATATCAATATCTTAGTTATGTTTAATATCAATATCTTAGTTATGTTTAATATCAATATCTTAGTTATGTTTTGATATCAATATCTTAGTTATGTTTAATATCAATATCTTAGTTATGTTTTGATATCAATATCTTAGTCATGTTTTGATATCAATATCTTAGTTATGTTTAAAAGCTTCTTTTTGGCTTGCTTTTTTTCTTTTCTTTTATCTTCTAGCAGAATTTTATATTACAATCCATAGCTCTTCTGAAGCTAGAAGTGTGTTTGCAGTTATCATCAATTTTGTTTATCTCTTCACTTAACTGGTCTGCCATTGCGAAAATCATAGAAAGGTTTTTAATTGTTAACTTGTCTTCATTGATTTTATCTGCGTTTTCAGATTCCTCTGTCGTATTTAACGAATTTTCTTCATTTCATGAACACAATTCTTCTATTGCGAGTTCAGCATTATGTCCTGAATCACTTCTTCTAAATCCTTTAGATTCATGTCAGCAAAACCTTCTTCACCCAATAACCTTCTGAGTTGTAGAATCTCGTCTTGTACAGCAGGCTACGGGTCAGATGTTGATGTGGTAGAATTTCAGGCCATATTTTCACCATGCACCATTTAAAGTCGAATTTCTCAGTTCAATCTGTGACGTTTTGGTGTTTTCTACTGCATTTAAAATGTTATACGACTTCCAAAGGGTACGAATGCATTCACGATTGGCAGTGCTATTTTGAGTGTTATCAAGCGTTTGCCTCAACATCAGCAGGGTTGAATGAGAGAGGAGGTGTTAGGTGGTAAAAACATCACCTTCATGTCTTCGTCAAGATATTGTAAATTCACAAGGTGACTCGAGCTGTTGTCAATTAAAAGCATAGCTTTTCTTCTAAAATATTTCATTTTAAGGTATCGAGTCGCCTTTGGGTAGAAGGTCTGACATCCACGCATTTTTATTACACCTCCAATGTACGGGCAAAGCAGATTTGTGTATGTTTTTGAAAGCTCAAGGATTTTCAGAACTGTAGATTATGAAAGGCCTGCACATGAAATTTCGGCTGGCATTGGTGCAGAAAAGAAGGGTAAACTTGTCTTTAATGGCTTTGAAACCAGGAGCACATCGTTCTTCTTACGAGACGAACGTTCGAGAAGGCAAGCGTTTCCAATATAGACCTGTCTCTTCCGTGTTAAATATTTGGCCAGACTGCATATCTATGGTTCCTTTAATGTGGCAACAAATGATTTTGCTGCGTTTTCATCAGCACTTACTACTTCTCCGGTGAATTTTATATTATGAAGTTTATACTTTCTTAAATCTATCAAATCGACCCGACTTGCATCAAAACACTCTCTGCTGGTTGATGTTACACCTTCTTTTATTAATTTTTCACACAAAACTTTTGCTTTTGTCCAAAGAGTTACAGAATCAATTCCGATTTGTTTTTGATTGTTGTTTTCAATCTAAATCATAAGAAGTTTTTCTGTCTTTTCTATTGTTGGATCACACATTTTTTTCACGATCTTCCCTCCCCTGTCTAAGCTTTTATACTTCGGACAGTTGATTCTTACGGATGATGCACTTTCCCCAGACAAGAAATAACTTTTAATTTAGTTTCCAAATCTAACACTTTTGGTGACCATTTTTTAATAGACAACATGATGAACGTAATATTGTAAACAACACATGCAAGTCGAAAAAACAAAAGAAAGCTACTGGGTAGAATACTGACTGAACGTTATCAGTCATAATCGAGCCGTTATGACTTTCTGCACCAGTACAATACGGGATTTCCCAGCGCCACGGAGTTTATATAAAGTATTTTGTTCACGGATAACGAACTTTGATCAGTAAAAGTCTTTCCGCGAATGACGGAATTCGCAAATAGTCGCAAAAAATGGGAAACAGAATACATCCAAAAAGGTCACTTGCAATTTCTTTCTTTTTTAGTTCACAAAAAGGCGGCCTTTTAAATGTAGTTTATATATATTTTACACTTATTATTTTATTAAAACCAGCCTAAATCTAAGTGTCTCGTAGAATTTATGACAAGGGTGCCATATTCAAATTTTAAGTTTGAATGTAGTCTATAGATATTTTACACTTATTATTTTATTAAAACCAGCCTAAATCTAAGTGTCTCGTAGAATTTATGATAACAATGCCATATTCAAATTTTAAGTTTGAATGTAGTCTATAGATATTTTACACTTATTATTTTATTAAAACCAGCCTAAATCTAAGTGTCTCGTAGAATTTATGATAACAATGCCATATTCAAATTTTAAGTTTGAATGTAGTCTATATATATTTTACACTTATTATTTTATTAAAACCAGCCTAAATCTAAGTGTCTCGTAGAATTTAAGATAACGGTGCCATTTTCAAATTTTAAGTTTGAATGTAGTCTACATATATTTTACACTTATTATTTTATTAAAACCAGCCTAAATCTAAGTGTCTCGTAGAATTTATGATAACAATGCCATATTCAAATTTTAAGTTTGAATGTAATCTGTATATATTTTACACTTATTATTTTATTAAAACCAGCCTAAATCTAAGTGTCTCGTAGAATTTATGACAACGGTGTCATATTCAAATTTTAAGTTTGAATGTAGTCTATATATATTTTACACTTATTATTATATTAAAACCAGCCTAAATCCAAGTGTCTCGTAGAATTTATGACAACGGTGTCATATTCAAATTTTAAGTTTGAATGTAGTCTATATATATTTTACACTTATTATTATATTAAAACCAGCCTAAATCCAAGTGTCTCGTAGAATTTATGACAACGGTGCCATATTCAAATTTTAAGTTTGAATGTAGTCTATATATATTTTACACTTATTATTATATTAAAACCAGCCTAAATCCAAGTGTCTCGTAGAATTTATGACAACGGTGCCATATTCAAATTTTAAGTTTGAATGTAGTCTATATATATTTTACACTTATTATTATATTAAAACCAGCCTAAATCCAAGTGTCTCATAGAATTTATGACAACGGTGCCATATTCAAATTTTAAGTTTGAATGTAGTCTATATATCTTTTTACACTTATTATTTTATTAAAACCAGCCTAAATCTAAGTGTCTCGTAGAATTTATGATAAATTTATGATAACTTTCCAAACTATTAGTATACTTGATCGATTTTGTAAAAACTTCTTTATTAATACGCAAATACATTTTAAATCCAGAATAAAACAAAGTTCCTGGAATTAAAAATATTGAATGTGTCATTGACGAAGATAATAAATAACGTAGTGGCTTCTGAACTCTCATATGTTGAGATGAATTAAAAAAATCATGGCAGTACTGGATAGCTCTTGCAACAGATCAAGAAAATAATTGCGTTGCTAGTATCACTTTCATTCTTTGTTTAAAATATTTAATGTGTCTAAATGTCATTTTGTTCTAAAATTTTAGATCTTCTTCCATTTGAATATTGTGTTAACATATAGAGATAACTTGTCTATAAAATAATGTCAATTCCTATATATTTTTCACGGATACTATAAGCCATAATTTTATTCACGAAACCTAACAATAAATGACAAAACGTAAAATAGAACAAATTTAGTATGATATGTATATTTGAAAAAGTCTAGTTAAATAATAATTTACAAGGAAACAAGTGATAAAAAAGTAAGTACGTTCATTGCGTTTACATGTGAAATGTCTCTTTATTTAGATTTTTCACTTCATAGTCCAATACTGAACAAGACACCATTGCTAATGCTACAATAATATTCTAGAAATATTAGTTGAAAATACACAAAAACACTAAAATATGGCGTGATGCTAAAGAGGTATGAGATTTTGGGAGAGTTTTATCTATGCACTATGCACGTATTGTCATCTCTTTTTTGCTTGTAGTAATGTCAATAGGAATATGTTCTCGCTCGCACGCTTTGTTCATCTATTCATAATTCGTAAGTTATGACATAAACAGACTAGAAGGTAACAACTGCTATCATGCTCTGCAATCTTAATCAAAATGGCCGAACGCCAATATGTAGGAAGTTGTCTGTCGATGGTAATATTTCTTATGCCTTGTTTTTACCAGACGTATTTATGGAAGACACCAAAAATTTAATAACTTTACCAAATTTCAAAATATTAAAAATTACTTTTTAGAATTTTTTTAAGTTCTTTATATTATGTAGTATCACAAACTTCATCTATTATATAAATATCACTATTATGTATATTGGCATTTTAGTTTAGGTAATTAAAATCTGATAAAAAGTTATATATTTAAATTAATTAACAGAACTGTTTTCATAAAGTTAACATGATAGTTATAATCGTATAAGTATAGTCCAAATTATTTTTCATCGCCGTTACATACATTAACCTGCAAAATGTTATTCTGTGTGTGTGTATATATATATATATATATACACACACACAGAAGAGTATATATATATATATATATATATATATAATTTATGAGGACCAGACAAGGTGCTGCTAGTGCCATCTAATGACGAATTAATAAATTTTCGGTTATGCTACTGTCATTTCTTGGTGGGAAATTCCATAGCATACACATTGTAAACAAATCTAAATTATTTATAACTACCTGTACCTATAACTTTGCTCATATGAACTTTTGAAATTGTTTAGGAATTAAAAAAATTACAAACATGTTTACATAATTAATCAAAGGTTTAAGATTGAATTATAGATGGTGTTCTACAGAATTTGGTTTCGCTATTGCTCTGTAGATGGCGTTTTATGGAATATAATCAAAAAGGTAGATATTGTCTAATATATATATATATATATATATATATATATATATATATATATATGTACATATATATATATATATATATATATATATATATCATATAATTACTTTATTTTCAGTACCTAATATACATTATATTAGGTACTGAAAATAAAGTAATTATATGATTTCATACAGGAATATTTTTAGATTCCGTTGTATTTGAATGTACATTTAGCTGAATTAGGATTACCTCTTCTTACACTGTCCCTATAAACTTTGAACACTGTAAGTCGCGACAGATGGACAGGGAAAGGGAAATTATAACAATTGACAACTCGTTAAAAACAATTCCTTTGGTTTTATTTCTATTATTTTCAAATGTCCTGTAAGTGGTTCTCGTGTTAAAAGCTTGTGAACACCGTGAATTGAATATTCTTCAATTCCTAGACATAGTTGCTTAAAAATTTGAATTTTTACAGTTTTCAGTAAAAATGGGGAGGACCCCTCACAGAATTTTTGAGGCGACTATCACGTCAAATGGCAAGATGGTCACTTCACAAATTCTGTGAGTCAGTGCACCACCACCACGGAACGTTGTTTACGCACAGGTATTGGATGCAAGGATTGATAAATTATGATCAAAATCACGGTTTCACAATTTATAGCTTATTATTGTTGATTAGTGAATTTAAAATAGTCAGTGAAAGTCATGCTGTGATGCCACAACTCTATAGCTCGGCGCGTTACACAATGTTTCATCAGCCAGTAAACACTTATTCTCTTTTCCTCCCCTCAATTTTCACCCCTCTCCACCTCATCCGTATGCTACTATGCACCTCTCCGTATCTGTTGTTGCTATGTTAAGAGATATAATTTTATTTTCGGTTTATTTATTATTGTGAACTAATTAAGCTATAAATAACAAATGAAATTTAAGTGTTTTTTTATTATCAATGTTCACATAATTCCTACTTTGCTTATGCCGTGAAAATCATTGTTGCTTGTTTGACTCGGGAGAAACTGTAAAATAAAATGAACGTCATCAGTTTGTCTATTTAACTCCCTCGTCATTCAGAGATACCATCGAATACGATAGGAAAAACGTTTTCAGATGATCTGAAATAAATTGACGAAACCCTTAAAATGTAAGAACAAACTAAATAAAAAACTGACTCCACTTTTGTGCTTTTTTATTATACTCATAATATCCTTAAATCAATGACAATAATAATTATTATTATTACAATATAAATATATCTATCTTTAATCAATATAAAAAATTGTCAAAATATTCAAAAACATCTAACTTCGAGCTATAAAACAATCAAACACGAACCTGCCATGCGCACCGCAAGCATTGACACGTCGCTACCGACCTCTGTCCCGAAAACTGACAGCGGCGTTCCATTCATATGAACTCACATTGGCCGCGAGCACGTTAATCGCTCAAACAACTTTCTAACGCTTCGGAACAAAAATGTCCGAAAACAGAGAAGCATTGTAGAAAACACTCATGAATCCACATGTAGTACAGTTTTTTAAAAAAAACAATTATATGTAAAAAAATTGTTTTTTAGAAGTGAAACTTCTTAGAAGTCGATATCACACAGCTTTTACACGTCACACATGTGAAAAATTGAATAAGACAAAGACAGGAGAACAGTAGAAACTGTTTTTCTAAATTTGTGGCGGTTCCAGGGTCATTCAAGTTCAAAGTTGAAATTTTTGGCAAAATTATTACCATATTTTCCGATTCACAGGTTATAAAATATTATTTAATACTCAATAATTTTTATCTATAAACCAAACATTTCAAGATTTCGAATGGAATGTACGTATTTGTCTAATTCATGACCTTGAGGGTCAATCATTTTTTGTTAATTTCTCAAACGGTCATAACTTTTTTTATGCAGGTTTCCACTATTCTCTTCAGGATATCGAACAGAGTCACGTCACCCTGGCATTGTCGTATTCAATGTAAACCCTGTATGCACTGTATCAACCGCCTGATTGTAATACAAATATACTTTGTGTGATGCAGAGATGCTTTAAACCCTTACCGTTTTGTGTACCACATAATCGGACTTTGGCAGCCAGAAGACGAGTTACACTTTAAATAGTCAATCAATCAGTATATTAGATCAAATAATAAAAAATCAACAAATTACTTTGGTTTTGATCCTGTCAGGTAGGATGTTAACCTAATTAGGTCATGCTAGCGTTTTCACTTTGCATTAGAATGGCTTAAAGCATTCAATGAGCGTTTTTAGCCATATCCAAAGAAGTTCAAATTTAAAAACAATTTTATTTCATTATATTTGTTTAAAAAAAAAACAAAATCAAATTAACAATGGAATGTATAATTTTAGTCCAATAATTCAATGCGCATATCTCTTTCAAAACAAAAACAACAAAAAAACCATAAACCATTCTTTGAAAAAAAAATGTCCAAACTAGATCTTGACACGTCAATGCCTTCGGTGCGCTGTTACCAGAATTCCGCATAACAAAATCAACAACAAACAATTTGCGCGTCCGACCCGTCCGTCCATCTTTACAACAAACGGTAGCTCCCAGCTATAGGAGATGCGTTAACGATGCGAAGAAAAACAAAGGTGGGTTGTTGGTGAAACACTTTTTATGCAAATCAAGCAAACTAGCAGCAAGATGCCTTAGATTAATAAAATATAGGTTACATTTTTGCATAACCCAAAAAACTATTTGGCGAGACTTAAAACACTCCATCAATGTAATTATTTAAAAAAAAGCGTTTTGTTCCCTTTTTTTAATGTCATGTTGCAGGCCAACCAGCACATTTCAATAACATTTTTAGTGAAACATAAAACTACCCACATTTGTTCGTCCAATACATCGTTAACAAATTTATTCGTTAAATATTATCGTAAACAATTAAAATAAACCTAACTCCATTCCAATACCCTCCCCGAATATAATAATAATATAAATTACAATTCTTATTTTGCTAAAACGCATCGTATTTACAAACAAAAAAACACCACTTTTGTGCTTCACACATTTCAAGCAATATAATAATGTTTTTTCCTTCTCTGTTTTAAAAATAACTTTTCCACGTTTGTCCCAAATCAGGAACACATCAGTCATAAAACACACCATATATACACAATATATATAAATATATACATATATATTATAAAAACTACATTTGAAGTAAAAAAACATAAATCAAATTCACCACAGCATTAAAAATGAATATATCAGCCTCTCCATTGCCCCCGTAACCCTTATGTCAAAATATAATAAAAAATGTCACCATACAAGTATTATGTCAAAATTTGACAGTTCATGGTGACCCTACTGTCAAACAATAAAAGAAGTCTCTATGGCAGTACTAAGTCAAATGTGGCAAGTAACATTACTAGTAGCAAGCAAATGGTACACAACTTCACAAATGATGTACTTGATTTACTGCTAAACAGTCCTCTAATGGGCGTAAATTTCGTGTCACTTATATACCGAATGTCATCTGGTGACACTCTATCAGTTTACATACAAATATTAAATATACAATGTCGGGCTTTTCAGTATATTTCCAATATGCAAATAATAATCATAATTAAACAAAACTGTATGCTTGATGGATGTCAAATTTGTCACCATATGTACCTTTTCTGATTAAATCTTATATTGTTTTCAATGACTAATACATTCTTTGTTATTAAAATATCACTTTAAAGTGGTTTTAATTAATTTAAATTAATTTGCAATTTTAGTGGCTTGCTACTATACGATAACAGCATGGCGTGACAGATATTGCAATACAACAGTATATAAGTGGAGTATGTACACATATTAATTTATGTAGATTTGTAATTTGGTGAGCACCTAGCCTTATGTCAAAATGACATGTAGATAATATGTTAGTTGTAAACAAACTATCCGTTGCCATAGAAACGATTGTGTCAAAGTATGACATGTGGTGAATACTGGAAATCATTATAATTTATTTACTCAAGTTTTTTTTTACAAGTCAGTTTATTATAAAATTCTTCTATTGCTTGAATTATTATTTAGGAAGTCTTTCTAATACATTCATGGAATTCCTAAAGTAACCACATAAAACAGACAAGAATCAAAAGTTGTGTAAGTCTCCAGATCGTAATGATATTTGTTTCAATAATTTTTTAAAAAAATCAAACATTGTCTAATAATGCTGTTAGTATATTCAAATACCTTATTGTCCTGGTTGTAACATTTTGCTAATTATAAATTAACAACATTATTGTAACCAAGTTTTTCTAATTAATTTCATACATGTTGAGCGGAAGAGGTTGCTCTTGCAGCAGTAAGTCCACAGATTATGCACAATCAGATCTGAAGTAACAGCTCACAGAGATATCTATGTCAACTCCTTTCATTTTGCACAAATTAAATGTATGAAAAAGACTTTACAATGATAGCGAATATATTAAGGAATGCTCAATCCAGCCATGGATATGATTTTTCTATTCCAGCTCAAAAAAAAATTTAAATCCAACAAACAATGGATCAAATATGCATTTAAATATCATACCCACTGAAGGTTTCTTACTCTCTCCTTTTTAATTACGTTAGACAGACAACCTCACATTTAAAAGAAATTTTATACATATTCATGATTTTTTGTATAGGGCAAAAAATATACATATTTTTCCCACGGCAACACTCATCAACATCAAAAGAGATTGCATTTAATTTTATCACTCGTCACTGTTACCGAAGTTTAGTTAATTACTCAACACACACATAAATAATCCAATTATACAATAGGTTACGAGAGGGCGTCAAACGTGTATAGAAAGGAGACAGTGTGGATCCTAGAGACATGAGAAAGCAGAGCAGGTAGACGGGTTACAGCGCTAGCTAGGTGGGTGGGAACGTTCGAGTGGAAACTGGTCAGCTGGACGGCCCGGCTACATCACCCTCAGAGTTCTTGGTCGCATCAGAAGAGGATGAGGAGGGTGAGCTTGAGAGCCTGTCGAACTCGAGCAGGCAGCCTACAGCGCCAAAGTACCTGGAAGGCAAGATTTAGTAATGTTATTAATAACAATAGGAGATGTTACAGACTGAACTTGGACTGCTGGCCGATTTGAAGTTTAATAATAAAAGTGGTGAATTCCATTATTCTAACTCGTAACTACGAAATAAAATTATACGACACAATAAAAAAAAATGTTTTAAATCATATTTTTGGCGTAGAAACTCCTGGCAAAAATATGTCAAAATAAATAAATATGTCAAAATAAATAAAAAATGTTCAAAATAAATAATCGTAAAACAATAAATAATATTACTCGATAGAATGTATACACCATTTTGTAATAAAATAAGTATATCTAGTACAGAATAGATTCGACACCCGTGACGGAAAATTTAAAAAGTAGAGCTGATTTTGGTTATGGTACGCTTGTTAAGTGTGGAATGACGAACGTGCCATACTTTTTTGTCTACATGTGTTCTCATGTGATTTTACGTATCCGTACACAACTTGATAACCAAAAATAAACTCTGGGAAATCTTGTATTTTGATTTGATATGCATTTTCTCCATCTTGTATATTTTAATAAAACTGCTTCATAAAGGTTTTTATATTAGTTTAGATACTGATGTGTGAAACTTTTGTGAAAATGTTACTCAAAATTGTGTGTATTGTACCCGTTTGTAACTCAAACTCAAGAATGACCTAGTGTTGCAAAAACCAATCGCGACGGCTGAAAGCTTCCAGATAATAATCCATCTAACACCATTGAAGTCTAGAAGGCACTTGAGAATCCAGTACATTTTTGAAACAATCATCTTTTAGAATGCTTTAATTATAAAAATCTTTTGTAAAACGTTAGTGTTAATCGAAACTTATAAGTTTTAATCAAAACTTAAATATAAAAATATTTTTTCAATTAATGTATTTTATTAAAACGCCATCTTTGGATGCTAAAACTACCTACAAAATCCCATCTACCTAAGCGCTGATAATGCCACCTGGTGCTTCAGATGCTTGGACTCCATACAAAATTCCAGCCAGCTTTTTTTGAATGGGATTTACGGAACGTTGTCCAATCTATGCTGTGAATATTAGTTTCAATTTTTCACTTTTTAGCTCTCAAGTACAGAAGCATTACAAAACTTAAGAAAATTTCGCACAATTTTGTACGTCAGGTTCTTGTGTAGCAAAAACTAACTGAAACTAAAACTAGATATCTGGTGTCGTTCATATTTTGTTCTATTGCAAAAAGAAAAGTATATTCCTAGGATAGGATGTTTCCAATTTTCATTGCGAGAAGTGCCGTAGTTGCAAAGGTCTACTTTAAAAGTTTCGGTACTGTTGCTATTATACCCTTTCTATTTGTTTTTCATGTAAGTACAAGCTGTGTTAATGCAACTTTACTCGTATGGAATTCGGTATAAATTTACCAGGAATTTTTTTGTTTTTAAATTTTTTTTCTTTCAGAACTCTACGAGCATAAATTATATTTAAAGAGATAGATAAACAGGTTTTTTGGCTTCTACTATCATTCTATCTTTCAATCAATCACTTTTTTAAAAATATTTTACAAATACAGAATTCATTCTGTCACAATTTTATTATATATGTAGATTGGTTACATATACTTATATAAATACATATATTTATATAGTTTTAAATCAATCTTGCTTAAATGGTTAAAACCATTATTTAATACTAAAAAACATAAACGAGAAAGACAACCTCTCTTAGTCATGTGGGTATATGAAGTCAAAAACGCTGAATGCTAAAACCAAACAAACGTCACAATCTTATGATGTCAAAATCAAATTGAATTTATATTAACCAAAAGAATGGACGAAATAAATGTTACAAAAGTAAAAGTTACAATGTTTTTTAAAACTTAGAAGATTTTCTGTAAAGTTTTTTAACTGAGATTGAAAGACCACTATAAACAATGTTAACACCTGTGATGAGTTGAAATGTCATAATGAGACTCCTCTATTAAAACTAAAATAAACCTTCCTTTGTAGGAATATCACGAATGTAAACACCTGTGTTATAAACAATGTTAACACCTGTGTGTTATAAACAATGTTAACACCTGTGATGAGTTGAAATGTCATAATGAGACTCCACTATTAAAGCAATGTTAACACCTGTGATGAGTTGAAATGTGAGACTCCACTATTAAACAATGTTAACACCTGTGTTATAAACAATGTTAACACCTGTGTGTTATAAACAATGTTAACACCTGTGATGAGTTGAGATGTCATAATGAGACTCCACTATTAAAACTAAAATAAACCTTCCTTTGTAGGAATATCACGAATGATCTAATTATCCTAATTGTCTTAACCAAACTAGCAACTTAATATAAAAGTCGATTAAGCATACTGAATACGCCTGAGAAATGATAGGATAAGTAGTAGGGTAGTTGTTAGTTACCTAAATTTGTTATTTTTAGTAAAATGTCAGGAAAAATGAAGTTAATTAAAAAGTAGTAGTACAAACAATTATAAAAATTGATTAAAAATAAGCAAGTTATGAGCTTCTAAATTTAAAGGTAGAAGATATCTGCCTATCTCATTCTCTCTTCTAGAATAGAGTAAGTCTAACTAAAAATGACATCAACATTCTATATTGCCATCCTTGTTTAAATATTCAATTTAAATTTTCACAAATTGGTTAAATTTTAAGACGTATCAAAATTGATTTCGCTATGTAAATTTATCTTATGATTTATGAAACAAAGTTAATCAAATACCCTTATAGTTAAAGATATTTTTGAATGAAAATAATTGAAAAATTGAAACCATATTCATTGTTTATATTATATTCAATCAAAACGTACATATCCTCCAATCAATTATAACCAATTATTAGTAACAATTAAAATGGGTAATTAAGCTAAGACTTTTTTATATTCGTTGTCAATTAGTATAGCAAGCGTGAATTATTTATTGTCTATGGTTTGCTAATTGTAAATTCTGCGTTAGCAACATCGATAACATAAACTTATGCATTGTTACTAATGAACCCAGTACACAACAAGTTCATCATAACTTCATCTGTAAAATACTACTCCAACCTCAAGCTATATTTAACTTTGGTAAAACCTAATATAGTCTGTCATTTCGGCAAGTATATTTAATAGAGGTGCGCAAAATGTATCAGTGAAAAGAAAAGAGTGATATATATCATTTGATTGGAAAGATATATATCACTCATTTATATCTCTAGCTTAGTAGCTCAGTGCTCCGAGTTATTAACGAAATTACTTATTGCGCATACGTTGAACTGTTGTCAGAGCATTGATCTCTGACAACATGGTGATAAATAGTAATAACTGAACATTACGATCCTCTTTTACAAAAGCGTTTTCCATTGTCGATTAGAATTAACTTTAATTACAATACCAGCACAGACAAATCTGTTTACAGCATCGTTTCTCAACTTTTTAAACCTTGCAACACTCCAGAAAGTCCTAAACCAAAGTAAATAACCTCACGAGTTCCTAATTCAGCAATTCTCAATCCACAATTAAATGAAACTACGTGATGTAGTATTATTTCTACTTTCTTTAAGTTCTTTACCACGATCTAGGTTTCGTTGTATTACAACATCTTCAGGTGGGCTATTAGCAAAGATTGCTAACAGCCCAGAATCTCTGCTAAAAGTCTACCTGAAGATGTTGTAATACAACGAAACCTAGGTTGTGGTAAAATAAGTAGAAATAATACTACATCACGTAGTTTCATTTAATTGTGAATAATAAATTTCTACAAAATTGACGCCAAATATATTCAATACTTCTCAATCCTTTAAAGGGGAAACTGGTCTAGAGAGTTACAAAATTGTATTTTACTTCAAGAATTAAATCCATCGTTTCACATTTTTGTTGTTTATTTTTTACACGTCTAAAGAGTTTAAAATAATATATCACAGGAAAATATGATTATAAACATATATTTGCAGACACATAAATTAGTAGCCGCACACAGAAAGTTGTCCATTGGCAGAAAATATACAGCCATGATAAAAAAATCACAACAGTGTATTTGACTGATGTCTATATTTTTTGTAAAAATGGTTTAAAACTGTCAAGTAGGTTTAAAAAAACCTTAGCATGAAAAAAATAATGCATATATAATAAACAATTAAACGAAACTTCTAAATAGGATAAAGTATAAATTTTTTTGTTCATTAAATAGAAAAATTTATTATAAATTTAGTTTCCACACAAAAAAATGAGAAAATTATAATATGCAATTTATAACAAACGCAATATTTAACGAGATACTAAAAATATTTAATAAACTCCCTTATAATGAATGCTAAATACTGGCTAGTGACATCATAATCCAGTTGTGTTTTGTATGGGGCGTTTTTGTCGCGTATCGTAGTTCGTCAGTTTTTAAGTCGTTATAACTTTGTAATGAAAAGTCCTAGGTACGATATATTTATTTTAACCATTTTTAATGTTATTACTTATTCTATTTTAATTATAAAACAATATAGTCGGTAACCCTCTTTTACTTAATGACAGTGCGACAGATTTACAACGACATCACAATATGTTCTGTGTACACTTAGCTTCCCGGAAACGATTTCTGTGAACTTCTGTCTTGGAAACCAGCTACTAGATTTTACAAGGAAAAGATTTAATTCTATATTCCTCACGCAACGCTCATAAATACATTAAACAACTGCAAAACATAACAGACCTATTGTAAAGATCGAAGCGAAGTATATGTCTTCTCAAAGTCGTAACCAGAAAGTGGTTCGGAAGTTAGGTATAAAATTTTAAACCAATATTTTTCGATAGTATTCATCAACAGCCCGTATTGGCCTGTTACTGGACATTGACCGTTCTCAATATGTGCCACTGTACCCAATCTTTGTCTCTTATGAAATTGCAGTCAGCCATCTCGCGTAGATCATTGCTGTGTCTAGCTGGACGTTTGCCTAAATGTGGTCTCAGTTCTAGAACTCATTTACTCTATTTGGTATAGATACTATGACAAATGTGTCTCGCCCATTGCAACTTGCTTATTCTTTGAGCTATGTCAGTGACTTTTGTTCTCTGTTGGATTAAGTCATTTTGATTATGATCCTTAAGAGAAACTTTGAGTATATTTCGGTTAGCAACTTTTAGCTTGTGGACCTGTGTTGCTGTCATTGTCTAGATTTTAGCTCTGTAAGTCATAACAGATAGGATACACTAGTATCCTATCTGCAATGACTTACAGAGTTGAAACTGTAATGACTAGTGTATCTTAATTGGAAGTCATTACAGATAGGATACACTGAAAAATTGTTCTCATCAGACATTTTGGGATATGCGACACGAAGATATGATGCAGTTTTCCACATGCTACACAGCACCGCTCCTACCAGCTTCTCTCTCAAAGTTGTTCGTTCCCAGCTTAAGAGTTTACCCAATGTAGACATGCACCTCTACAACTTCAAGAGACATTCTTAATGATTATTGGTTTCCTTAATCATGATTTTGATTCTATCAATGTCCATGTGGTGACCAATATGTATGAGGTCGTAACTATGGAGAAAACGCTGTAATTACAGCAGAATTTTCTATAACGTATGAGGCGGTTCTCCATAAGCACGACATCATGCATGAATTTTCAGTGTAAGATGTACTCACAGATTACATCAACGCCCATTCCTCTTTAGTCGCGCTTTTTGAACGCATCTTTGAACTTGGGGACATATTCAAAACGATAGTACTACTATCAATTAAAAAACAAAAAAAAAAACAAATTGTTTTGACCTTCTAAACCAGGTTATCCCTTCAGGCTCACAACTACTAAAATTATGATGATTGGCTATGGTTAATTTGTTTTGTACATCAGTATAGCGGACTGTGATTACTTATATGTACTTAATGGTTTAAATGTACCTAATGGTTAAAAGGCTAAAAAACAATGGTCCTTTAGCCATTAGGTACATTTACATAGGATCTTACATGTAATGGCTATGATTCATTTGTTTTGTACATCAGTATAACAGACTGTGATATTACATATACCTAATGGTTTAAATGTACCTAATGGCTAAAATACTAACAAACAATAGTTTGTAATACTGTTTCAAGTCACATGGGCAACTTTTAAAATTATTATAAAGATTATCAAAAAATTATCTTATTAAATTCTTTATAAACCATAAGATATTTAAAAAAATAATTTGTCGAATTTTTCAGACTTTCTGATGGTGGCAATGATAATATATAGTACCATAAATCTAAAATATGACCACACTCTAGATTACAAGTAGAAAAGAAATAATTTAACACACACCCCTCGTGCTCCAGGAAGAGCGCCTTTAAAGTGCCCCGCGACCAGTAGTCCATCGCATACGACAACAGCTTCATCGAGACGGTGTTTACTCGGAGGAAGTTACCGCAGAACACCACCTGAAGATAACGGTGAACATTGTCCCATTATAGTTTAGAACACCAAATTATCTTCTAGAAAAAACAAAAGTTCTCCACTCCTGATAAAGAAATATGTACATTTAAATCTTCTAGGAATTAAATAAAAATTATATTTATTTATTGGGGAGATAAAAATGATTTTGAAGAATTCAATAAATTAAAAAAAATTCTCAGAAAATGAAAAAACAATCTATTTTTTCCTCCCCTCCCCCTTTCGCCCTAATTAATGAAAGAAAATTAAATACAGCAAATTAATTGCCATGAAATACTTTAATGATTTTCACTAATATGGAGTTTTTCCACACTAGGAAATCTCTTCCTATAATCTACGTTGTATAAAATAAAAATGTTTTAAATTTTTTGTAAACTGCTCATCACTAACATAAAAATTTACCTCATCATAATACACTCACCCTCTCAATCTTCTCGTTGAGTGCACACATCCTGGCGATAGAGCCAATGTTGTTGGTGATGGTTACGAGAGTGGCGCGAGCGAGGTCCTCACGGGAAACCTTCTCTCGTCGCTCCGTTGATGACATCTGCCCGAAGCTGTGACCGAATAAACTAATGGATAAAGGTTATCCTTACTTGGGTCATTGAGAAAATGCAGCCTAAACGTAGTTTATAAAGAACTTAAAATTGGCGTGGGCTTAATTAAAAAAACTTATGTATAAATGTAACATTGGTTTACTAGTGAACAATCAACGGAAATAAAATAATACAATATACAAAATGTGTTCGTGACACAAAAGGGTGTGATCATTGATCCCAAATTCCAGCCCATTTAACCGACACACATGATGCAAGTACATTCCTAACTGTAACACGTCGCTCTGGCGCCACATGAACAAGCAGCAGATGTATTAGTATGGGAGACACGTCATTGTTCTAAGAGATACATTTTTTTCACTTCACAGTGTTATTAACGTAAGATACAGTGTACATATGTAGACCACTATTTGAAATCTTAATGATTACGTTATTATTCTGGTAATTCAGTAACCAAATACAAATACTTTTGACACTAAGACGTGTGAGATCAATCACAGGTTAATCCTTTCACAGCGGTCAATAGCTATAGCTGACAAAAACCTTGAAGTGACACAAACACGTTCATAAACTCTCACAATGTAGCATTTAAACTTAATATCCTAGAGAGAGATAACTGTATAAAAATCAGTGTAGCTACATGAGCGCGTTCATAAACTCTCACAGTGTAACATTTAAACTTAATATCTCAAAGAGAGACAACTGTACAAAAATCAATGTAGCCACACGGTCGTGTCCATAAACTCTCACAATGTACCATTTAAACTTGATATCTTAGAGAGAAACAACTGTATAAAAATCGGTGTAGCCACACGAACGCGTTCATAAACTCTCACAATGTACCATTTAAACTTGATATCTTAGAGAGAAACAACTGTATAAAAATCAGTGTAGCCACACGAATGCGTTCATAAACTCTCCCAATGTAACATTTAAACTTAATATCTTAGAGAGAGACAACTGTATAAAAATCAGTGTAACCACACGAGCGCATTCATAAAGTCTCACAATGTAACATTTAAACTTAATATCTTAGAGAGAGACAACTGTATAAAAATCAGTGTAACCACACGAGCGCATTCATAAAGTCTCACAATGTAACATTTAAACTTAATATCGTAGAAAGAGACAACTGACTAAAGAACCCCAGATGTATAAAAATTAAAAACATGAACTGAGTTATTAACAAAAGTCCCTTGCGGTCATCAGTGGATTTGATCACCAAGCTCTCAGTGTTCTCAGAGTGGCTGTTGACAAAAGACGATTCAACAGTGCGGTGACATAATCGTAAGTATCATATTGATGCGACCTTCGTAAACACACACACACAAATACGCAAGTGCAAAACTATCAAGTTATGGTAAATGATTTGTGGTTTTTTCAGGTTAAACAATCATAGTTAAAGAATAAAAAGTAATCAAGTGAGAAAAAAAGTGAGTCACGTGATATATGGGCAAATTAGATTAGACGCAAAAAAAAGTTAAACCATAAACAGAATTTAAACAATGGTTTAGTCATAATTTTGCAAGATCAAAGACGGTTCAATTTCCTACAAAGTTTAAACTCCTCTTTGTAGATTAACCACTGCTATATATGGCCACACATCTATCAGCTGTTTAGTTTCCTAGCATTCTACCGTACTGCATTTAGTGGTCATAGCTTAAAAAATATTTTAGCAAATTTTTAAAATTAATGACGGTTCAATTTCCTTGAAAGTTTAAACTCTTCATAAATTAACCCCGGCTATATAGCCGCACATCTATCAGCGATTTAGTTTCCTGGCATTCTACCGTACTGCATTTAGTGGTCATAACTTTAGAAAATATTTTTAGTAGGTTATAATATTAATAGTAACATTTTTAGTTAGTAGGTTTATATTAATAGTTAATCAAAACAAAATGGATAATGTGAGTGGAATAAAGAAGACCAGTCCATCTTTTTGATTCCAAATATTGCGATCGCGAAGACCAACTGAGTTAAAATTTCAGTTTTAATCTCAATAAAATTAGGTATCCTCATTGTTTAATTTCAACAATATAAAGCTAAAAATATTCATAAAGAAGATGCTCTCGCTAATCATTTAGCCTCAGATTATTAACAATTTTGACATCTATTTGCTGTATTCCAATATAATAAAGCATTTAGTCAATAAAAATCTACAGTGTTGCAAGTTAAAAAAAAAGTTAAGGGAGTTTAGCTAAAGAGTTTATTGTAACATTAAAATTGTCATTTAAACCTAATCGACATTCTAATTACAAACTGAGATGTGTTGACGGTGATGGTTTAAACTGTGGTTGATCTTACGGTTCTAAGTGGTTGTATCAATAAGTCCACCTATGTAAAGCTAGATAAAAATTTTTTCTAGTAAAAAATTGTTTTTTCTAGTAAATAGAAGTTAGCTTTTGAATAAAAGAAATATGAATATCAGAGTAAAATCGCATGAACAAGCCACTCGTCACAGTATCACATACAACTTTGGAGCTGACTTAAACATCGTAAAGCAAGCCTCTACCTGCTAGCCACCAAGTTGCCGGGTAGTCCGAAGCGTGCATAGTCTCCGCCGTAGATATCTCGGACGAGCTTGTCTACGCTCGTGTTGTCTCCGGCTGCTGCCAGCTCGAGGGCCTCCTCAAAGGAGCGGCTACCGGTCAGCAGGCTGCACAGACCAAGGAATGTTCCACCGCCAAGACTGTAAAGACAGACATTCACTATAGGTTAATGCTTATTGTCGTCGAAGAGAACAAATCATAAAATTTGTACACAATATTGTAAAATAGTAAATAATTAGTATATACCTATGATCGTGAGATTATTGTTAAATTGCAAGTGATATGCTGTTATGTGTTAGGTAGAAAATGATTTTCTTGGATCTCATCTTATATAATATGACACAATGCAGCGATTTTCCAAGTAACCACTTAGAGGGATAATTATATTAAAATAAACTTGTTAAGTATGAGTGGAACTCACAGAGGGTATTGTGCAACTTTTTATTTCATTCCATTATATTCCAGAAAAGAATGTTTGTACACAAACCAATTTGACAATTGACGCATGATTGGCACAAATATACATTCAATCAGTCAACAACTATTTGCCAAACTCATGGTGTCTCACCCATAACATAATTAAACAATATACTGTAATTACTGTATTAATTTAGTAAACTGTCACGCTACATATAATATTGTTAATATCAAATGTCTCACCATTATTTTACTAATATGAAATGTGAAATTGGAAAAGTGGACAACCATTGCTGGCAAACATGCAAAACTCAGGGGTATAAAACATTTCAATTTGTCAACGCATATAATTTCTAGACCTCTACATGCCCGTCATACACATATTTATATTATAACCCATTAGAGTGAAATAGCTATAATGAGCGTACTATAATAGACATAGAATGATCTATGATTGTCTTTATATACAAATGTGAGATATTATTTGCTTTTCAAATAAATACTGTTATTATTTTGTAGAATACATAATTTACACACACTATATGGCATTGTCTTCTTTTATAACAGCTGTGCTTTCACTGTATGTTTTCGATACTTGACATATTTATTTTCAAAAATAACAGAAAATATTTCAACGTTAATATTCGGCATTATATATATGCACATTACCATTAAACAATATTCTTGTCCGTAGTGCAGTGTTTAAGATACTGGCACCCTATTAAATGGCTACCAGTTCAATGCCCGACAAGATGTTTGAACAATCATAAATCATTTATCTAATTGTGAATGATTTATAACACTTTGTGAGAAAAAAATAAGAAAAGAGATCAATGAAATAGTTATACTTCTTAAACACAAATACGAAATTAAAACCATATTATATTACTAACTTCCACACAAAAGAAAAAGGTTTACAATACCTGAACTGTCAAATTGATTTGTTTACAAACATTCTCTTTTGGAATGAGTGAAGTATAAGCAAAATACAATCATTTAAGTGTACATAGTATTCATATTTACAAATATTAATATCATTTTCCACCATATAAACATATTGCCTAGTATATTTTTCGTAGGCATAAAAATATCATGAATTTCTGAAGAACTATGAATTTTGGAAGAAACATCACTATATTTTCCCAGGGAACTTTAGGGAGACTTCTAGTAACATAGTTTTTTATAAACAGTTTCGAATAGAGAAGAGCATACATACTTTTTGTAGACATTTTCAAAAATATCTACAGAAATATATTAAAAAAAATTTTGTATAAATTTAAATATATTATAAGAAATATTTTTAAACAATTTCAATGACTTCATTTGCCCTCTAAAATTTTTATATAAATTTCTTAAACCTTCGACGCAAATGGTATCCTCAACATGTCTGCTATAGAAACTGGTACTGGCAAGCCAACAGTCAACAACAGTTAACCAACATTGTCATCAAGAATGACGAGGGCCAATTGTAGCAGAGCGAAATTGAGCACATACAATGTGCAGAATTACCGTAAGGCGGACGAGAAGCAGCACAAACAGTTGGCATATTATGTCATGTAAAGATATGAGCATTAGCTATGTGTATTACATGCCAAGTTTTAAGTTTCTACATCAAACTATTTCTGAGAAAGACAGCTGCAACAAACAGACGGATGCGTAAATGATCTTATGGATATTCTTTTTTTCCTTTTGAGATACGGAACCTTAAAAATGGTTATGATAACTTGTAAGGAACCCTAAAAATGGACCTGTAACTGATAATTTAATGTTTTTCTTCAGTTTTATTATGGAGGTTCTGTTTATGACAATGAAGTGTTTAAATATTAAACAAATGAAAAAACGTTAAAAATAGCAAATATGATTTTACTAAAAAGTACATTATTTCTCAATAAAAGCTCCAATCAAAAAAAATTTGGATTATTTTCATCTTACACAAAGTATTTATAACTATCATTATATATTTGATATACAAAACAGCCAACAAATGCACATAATATTTAATTAACGTATTGTCCACTTTGGTTTCAAAGTCCGGCAGATACAATATTATGCTGTGCTTATTGTCGAATACTCACCTCGTTCCACTGACTCTCTTATAGTCTCGCGGCCCTCGCACGCTCAGTATCGACACGCCCGATCCAATGTTGACCAAGATGAAAGGATATGGCCGTGAGAAATCGTACGAGTGTTGGACGTAGCGCGACAACGCATCGTCCAGGTACGGCGGCTGTGCAGATAAAATTATACATATCAAAACTGGATGAAAATTGCTGTCATACGATCATATTTCAATTCAACGTTTTGTTTATTTTTGAGTGAAAAAAGTAGAAGCGTGCTGAACACAGTATTAAATTAAGCTATTAAATTATCACAGCTGCATTAAAGTATTATGTGAAGATGTCGGAGACAATATGAATGTCTACAAACTTGTTTGACAGGGTATATTACTAATTGTTACAAATGCTTGTTAAAGACAAGTTTTCTGTTGTAGACTTGCACCACACAAGTATTTTTGAGTTAAAGAAACTAAATCATTAAGAATTGTATACGACAATAAAATTCACAACAAAAAACCAGGATGTTAATGGAATAAAATAATTACAGATTATTTTGTTGAGTTTTTTTTTAAAGATTTGGTTTATGCAGTTTGTTACTCGATTAAAATGCGGAGGAAATAGCTGAACTGTTGAGAATATTATTAATAAATTAACCGTAAATAATTATTACATAAAAAACATACATATAGGTAAATATCTGATAGTGATATTCGAAATACATAGGCCCAAGCTATCACGCTGTCAGATAAGTCATGAAAGCAACAATGTAGTTTGGAAATAATCATGGTTCCGTTATGATAATAGGTATTAAGCAATCAATTTGAATACATACTGCCGGCAATTGAACATACTGAATGAATTTATCATCTAAAAATCTCCATAGCAGCAAAACGCATAAAGCGGTGGTGTTTCATCACAACAAACATTTAAAAAAAATATGATTTCAGAAAAGTTTTAATTCAGGGATAATCTTAATACCAATGTAGTGTATCTTTCACCAGTTCAAGCGCATCTGAACAGCGTGATGAGAAATATTAACTTTATGCTGGTTTACCTATTTATAACTTATTACCTACTCTGCCTAACTCTATAACTAATTTCTATCACCCAACTGAAATTAAACCAGGCAAGGCTGGGCAGCTGCTAGTTACTATTTACTTTCACAGATTATAAAAGGTATTTTAGTCACAAATTGTCATATATTTGAAGACTTCTAAAGATGTAAACGAAAGACGAAAAAAATCTTAATAAAGAACTGTACGATTGGAAGAGGCCTGCAAGATCATAGTGCGGATATATGGTTTTGTATTGCTTTTATTTGTGACGTCTCTGCATGTTATAATATTATTTTATTGTTGTTGTTAATATAGGGTTGCAATTAAAAGTTTAAGTCGTATTTAATTCAAATAATCATAGCTTTAGCTGTCTCAAAACTACTTTAGGTAGAAAATATTATCTATTTTGCACAATTGTATCAATTTGAGCACTTGAAATCAAAATTACATATTATAAGACTTTATAACGCAAACTACCTACCGGGTCGTCATCTTGATCGTTATTCTCTGCGTGATTGTTTTGATGGTTCACTGCAGCATCCTCGGCTGGTGGTGCGTAAAAGTAGCACTCCTTATTGCTATTGGCATCGATGAAAAGAATGCCCGCTATCAAGGCGTCCAACTCATCTAACTTCGATAGCCGCATGTTCACCTCCTTAGGATGGAAGAAAAGCAGCACACATTTAGTTTAGACCTTTTTGGGATGCAGTACAATCATTTTGTCCCAATTTTTTTTTAGTACAATGATTTGATAAATATATTGAATAATTTTCAATGGTATTAAAAACCATATATGTACCTTTAGTTCCAATATTGCACATAGTGTCCTAATAACAAAAAAAAATTATAACGTATTAAGAAATATATTTTTTTAAATTATTTAGAATAGAAAAAAGGTAACGTAGCAATTAAAAATTGTTATGAAAAAGATAATATTTTTGTAGTTCTGAGTGAGGTTTACACCCGCATTCTCTTCATCTATGTCCCATTATTTTTATACCTCTAAACTTAAAAGAATAGGAAATATGCTTTCCATGCTATCTCATAACCACATAATCCATTTGACTAACAACCAACCTTGCGGAAGTCATCCTCGAATTTGTACGCACCACCACCCGTAGCGTACACGGTGGTCACGAGCGCCGCCATGCCCTTGGCACGTGCCAGCTGTAGGAATGCGCCCACAGCACTTGTCGGAAAACGGATGAAATGCAATGTGCCCTGCCGCCCGCCCATCACCACATTCTCCATCTGCAGAGATGGCAAATATTTACATCACAAAATTTGTACTATTGCAGTGACCAAAAATTTGAGCTACTGCCACATTCTCAATGATGCAAATATAGAAAAAACAAAGTCATAGTTGAATTGTTCTAAACAGTGAAATTGCAAACAAATTACTCTAGATTAAATTCAAATATAATTTACAATATTACAAATAACATCGAAACGAAAAACTATAAAAGAAATAATTATCTTATTTTTTATCGATGCTAAAAATAACGAATCGTAATTATACTGTTTTTACCAACAAAAAGCGTATATAAAAAAATGTTAAAACATCAATATAAATACAGCAATTACAAAAAGATATAAGTGCAATTACAATTTTTTACAATGATTAAATTTTATATTGATAATTATAATAAAAAAACATAATTTTACGTTAGCAGCCTGCGCGGATTCATATGGGTAGACAAAAATGTCTCACACTTTAACGTGTGCCGCGACAAAGCACGATAGCCTCCACGTATAATTTTGCATACATAAAAATATCACTACAACCAATAAATTATTCATCAGAAAAATACGGTATGCAAGAGTAATTTGATCCCATATTGATCTAATTTCCCTTGTATACCGTAGTTAAAGGTCATTTAAAATTTAATTTGACAAGGATTAAGAGAGTTTTGCACAATAGCCTCTAGAAAATTAAGTTTTTGAAACAGAAAAACATCCACTCCATACTATACTCCATTCCTTTCCGAGGATGTTTTGTTATGAGAACAAACCGATTTGACAGTCAAAATATGGTTAGCAAAAATATGTTTTCAATCAGTGGATTTCCTTCATGGTATTATTAAACCATGTAACTATTATGAAAATAGACAACCCTAGTTGTCAGTCACACAAATCTCAGAGGTATGAAATATTTTGGAAAAATATTCTATATTCAGACACGTGCGAAGTCTGTAACTATATATCCTATTCATTACACATCTTTCACTTTATAATGTTTTGAACAGAAATATTTGCAACAAATTAGTTTTTATATGACATAAACCATATTCGACTGTCTTTATGACGTGACGCTTAAGCGAGGCAGAAAGAGTAAATGAGACAGAACATTGGTGCTTTATAACAAATATATATGCATTGTATTTGCCGTAATGGTAGTGAAAAAAAACATGGCCACATTTTATTTTTAAATTAGTATTATTTTGTATAATGTATTATGCGGCAGTGTTTTTAACATAGTTAAGCTTTTGTTCTTATTTGACTTATATTTTTAATGTTAGACTTAATTATTTTAAAAAAATAACATTAAAAAGACTTTAATGTCCATTGTTATGCATTATTCATGAAAGTGCACACTTTGGCAATATATTATACAATGTTAATGTGTATACCAATGAAAAAATTATATTTTCGTATCATAAATACCAAATAAATCCGTATTATACTATTAATATGAATAAAAGAAAAAGGTTTGCAATACCTGAACTGTCATTTTGCTTTGTTTACAAATATTATCTTTTGGAATGGAATAAAGTATAATATATATTTATTGTAAAACTTTTCGAGAGGATCAATGTGATATTTCCATATATTTCTACTTTTTTAAATTGCACATGTCAAGATAACTTTCTGACAAATGTTTTTTTTGCAACTTAATAGACATTCATCGTCACAGGTTGGTAGTTTTCACAAAAAATTCATAAATTGTATATTTAAACCTTCCTCATGAATGAATAAAAATCGGAACAAAATCCCTTCAGTTATTATGGAGAATATCACATACATACAGACATAACTGGCAGGAGAATTTAGTTTATAATATATAATGATACAATATGTTTGACAAAGGTGTTTTCTCAAACGCGAGCAAAATATATTATATTATAATGTTAACAATTAGCAAACTATGATCACAAAAGAACATATTTCACCATGAGGGCTGCGTATGCATTATGTACATATACATACACAAGGTTACATTTTAGTCAGTGACCAAATTTTTAGGAGCGATTAAGAATCGGCAACTGAATCATATTATGAAAAAAAAATATGAATTTTTTATAACTTTTCTCAACTGTCCCATAATAATTGATAAGAATACTGAGAAAGATACCACGTGTCCCATTCCCCACTAGCGAATGAGCCCGTATAGTCAGTATGATCATATGTATGGTCAGTATATCATTTGTGTCACAGTGCGAACTATATATTATCGAAGCAATAGTGATTGGTAAAATAAGCAAACGTACAGTAATCATTTTTGGGCTTACACTAACCCCCATACAATTAGAGACGATTACCTTCATGTGAAATTCAGTGCAAATATGTGGGAAGGAATAATTGATAATCTAATTAAAATTTCAAAATTGTGAATTAAAATGTGATAGAGAGTGACGTTGAAATTGTTGGGTAACAATTTGCAAATAGTAACGACATGGATCAATCACTTTGAACAGTTAAAATATCTTGAAGGATAAGAACATAAAAATGTGATAGGGTACATAAATTTTTCAATTATTGTAAATAAATTGATTCCAATTTTTTCAACAAAACCTAAAGAACATAGTCATTATGTACGGGTTTACGTATGAAGTATGAAGGAAAAATTGGAATCTTATTTCACGAAGTAAAAATAGATAATTCTAATAATGTATTGAAGTTTGCGCAAAAATAAAGATCTTCTTGAAAAGCATTTAATAAATAATAACATTTCAAAGTTTTGTCACGTAAATTTTGGCGCGTAACTCAAATTATGGTTGAACGCCAGCAGGCAGAATCTGTTAACATTTGCGAGTTTTGACCGGGAACAAATGGACCCACCAATATTAACAGATTCTTGGATAGGAGCCAAAGGGTGACCAGTCATTCCATGTTTTTAAAAATCAAACAGATGCTACTAATTTTTTTTATGTCTCACATATGAGGATAAAGACAAATGTTTTTGTTTAAATTTGAGCTCTAAAATATTCATTTCAATTTTGGTTACTGATTGAGAAATATTCCTGTATAAATGAAAGTTCGTACCCAGATAGCGGCTAAATGGCTTGACTAATTTTAATAATGAGGGGGTTAGTTAAGTTTAAATTAATTTAAAACTTCAATAATGTGGTTGTGAGAGGCCGCACTGTTGAGGACGCCAAAAAATATTTTTTATAGAACCTATCATGATTGATATAGAATTGAAGGTTAAAAACACAATATTAATGTTAACATCCATTATATCATATTTCGCTCCATCCTATAAATACAAACTTCTAATTGTTGAGTTATAAACTTAATTAATTACCTACATTTTATTATTTGCTGTTTTACTAAAGAGTATGCACTAGAATCAGAGGAAGACAAAGATGATACAGCCTGGTGATAAAAGTGTCTACCCATTGCTATTGATAAAGAGACAGATAGACTGACTTATTAATAGAGTCTTGGTGGGACTCTTTGGGTATGAAAGCCTTAAAATGAACTAAAAGCTGACTACATAAAAATTCTTAAGATAAAAATCAAAAACAGGATCAGAGATAAAATTAGATCATTTTTTATTAAGAACTTTATTACTTTTCCATTTTGACTTCACATTGATATCTCGTCCACTTTAAGTAAATTTTGTTTGTAGGGATTTTAGTTCATTTACACTATATATTATTTTAATAATGTTTATTTAAATTTCTAAATTAGTACAATTTTTTATCAAGTTATTTTCATACCAATCATATAAAACTACAGCCTCACCTGCAGATGTGCATCCCTGCGTCCTGTCTTCCCGTATGCTGCATTCCTCGTGAGGTACCGCCGAATGTTCCGCAGTGCCTCTGCCTCGCGACGGGGCTCCCGTCGTGGTTCAAAGTACACCAGCTTCGTCAGCGTGCCGCCTATGTCCATGCCGAACCACGGCATCGCTGCAAAGGGACAAACAAACGGTACACGTAATGTAAGCTCATGTGTGTCGGGTAATTTTCTTCTTTTAGTCATTTATGGGTCGAACGTCCACTTATCGTAACTTTCCATTATTGTATGACCAGCTATACACCTATTTTTGTCACTGACTGGCATTAAAACACATATTTTTCCAGTACAGCTGGAAACAAATTATCAGACATGACTTTAAGTCGTGATCTACACAGTTTGCACAGCTGGTACGCGTGGACATTCTACAGAGTTGGAACATTCTTGTCATATTTTGATTTATTATTATATAAACATTCTTATTCGCACACTATGTCAATTAATTTTTCATCACCCATTGTTGCATGTGAATAGCTGCGAAAAAGGTCTACACTAAAACGCAATTGGCGAATGCTGGGCGGTTGCATTCAAACTTCATGCACATACAACTGATGTGTCCATTTTTGATTGAAATATCCGGGGAGCCAAATTTTCGTCGGGTGTTTGAGCCTCAAGTTGACGTCTGCGACTTATTGCTGATAGTTTGTATGTTTATGTGTAACAAGTACTGACATCAGTCACTTCCGTAGCGTGCAACTGTAAGTCGTGTCTGATAATATGTTTCCAGCTTGAAAAGTGTTTCTTGACAATATTTTAGCAACAAATGGCTAGTCTTGAGTCTTAGAGCAATTTATCGATGTTTGAGTTGTCTGTGGCCATAAGAAGACAGTTTTCTATACCCTGGTACTGCAACATGACTCTGCACTGCTCTCATACTTTAAGAAATATAATACACAAAGAGATTACAGTATTTTTTTTCTCAAATTAGGTTCCGCAAAAATTAAAAAAAAAACATTCAACACAATAAGTTACTGTTTCATTTCTGTACAAGCCATGCTATTACAAATTTATAGCATAGTGAAACACATAAATATGTTTAACAAATTCTTTAAGAATCTTTTAAAATGGAGCAAAAACTCACGATATTATCATTAGCAAGAAGTGGCTGGCTTGAAATATGTTAATATAAATTATAACAAATAGATAAATTTTAAGAATTACTTTGAAAAATATGTGATTTTACAGGAAGACCTGTCATAGACCATTGTGAGATTTTTGTATTAATTGTGAATAAAGAAACAATTCGAATTTCTTCTTGCACGACAATCTGCAAAATATTTCTTTGAAACTCATACCAACATTTAGTAATGTTATAATGTACCTATCATAATGCTGTGACAAAATGGAGCAAATGGTGACATGCTGAAGTGCACATCAATTATAAAACAGCCTTGTGAAATGCACAGATTGGTCAACACTAGCAACAGGTTGGGCGATGGTTAAAGCGACAACAACTTCCTTTCTTGTACTCGTACGGTGGCACAATGTGCATTCGGCCATCGATGACTGCCAAGTGCCTTCATCCACATCAGTGATAAACAATCATAACATCTCATTGCAGCTAATGTTCTATTAATAACTGTATCGCTACACGTGTCTTGTTTAGATAAGTGACTCCATTATGTACGTATCGTGAAGGATATCTCCGTGCCATTAATAGAATGTTATTTACATGGTACTCAATGTACTCAAACAATTTCTTTCAATGTCACCGCTAAGAAAACTATCAGCCGTAACACTCAAGCATTGGTACAGTTACAAAAAAAAGTAACTTATACATTTTTATATTTGACAAGTGTTTGGAAAGAGGTTGTTAGTCGTAAATTTTGTTATTAACGAAAATATATTTTTGTAATAGGCATTCAAATTAGTTAAAAGTTGTTAATTGTACTGTTCACGTATGGGTTATTTATTTTTTTTTACACGCACAAATATCTCAATGACTTGTCTTTGTGCCATGAAATATAATTATGTATTTTTTCACGATACATTTATTATGAATTTGTCATTTTAATTAGTTAAAATGACAATTAGAATAAATTTCAATTACATATTTCAGCCAGACGATATAAATAACTTTCGGTTTCCACTTACCAAATTCAATCCAGTTTTCATGACCTTAGTCGGTCACATATTCAAACTTAATTCAAATAACACACATCACTTATTTTGACATCCAAGATTCAAAGTCGCAGCTGTTACACAAATAACATTATACGAAATTCCAATGTACAGAAGACAAACGGCGCAAAGGTCGATCATTGTTATGTCAACTTATGGAGTGAGCACAGCGTCAATTTTTTTGTCACTTCGATTTAATCACCTTATAATGATGTTGTTTGTGATGAAAACGTCTATATAAACAACGTGCTTAAGAATTAAATGTGTTTGACCAAAAAATGGTCATTAAGCTACAAGAAAACTTTCATAAAACATTATAAAGTAACATATAACATGCGTTAATCAACTTAGAAACTCGTACTTTCTGCTTGTCAGATAGCAAAACATATTTGCAAAACCGTTGTAATTAACCTAAGTTTAAGACTTCAAGACATTTTAACTTGTTTCAGTACAGCGTTAAACGTGGATGGACTCAAAAAATCTATATATATAGTTATACTTCTGACCTTAGATACATATACATAATTACGGTAATGGATTATAGAGCATCGTGTGTTATGTTAAAACACTGTAAGACCATTTATAGCGTTTTGCTTTCCGACAGCAGTTTTGAATAACAGATAATATGATTTGCGCACACAATGATATTGCAAAATCGCCAGTTCATTGAATAGAATTCATTAGGTATGACAGGACATTTACATATGTAACTTACTCGTACTTAACAGTTTGACTGACGGTTTCACTGCATATTTTAGATTCATAATCAACGATAATAAGTACCGAAATAAAAAACTGTAGTTTCGAACATTATTTTTGTATCCTTGCACGGCATTTTCCTAAAAGCAACATTTCATTACTGATCACAGAATTTGCGAGGCAACTATACCGCTGTGGGGCATGATTGGTTTCCCGTGACCTCATATTTGGTTCCAAGATATGATTGGTGCTCAAATTGTTAAAACAAATAAAATACTCTCATTTTACGAATATGCATTTATTTTCTTTGCTGCCAAATTATGGAATAAACTAGATCCCACAGATGGTTGGAATTCCTCATCAATGTAAGTATATAAAAGTCATCATAAAAAATAATACTTCACTCCTTTACGTAGGGGACTGCCGGGTAAAACATTTTCATAAAACATTATAAAGTAATATATGACATGCGATAACCAACTTAGAAACTCGTACTTTCTGCTTGTCAGATAGCAAAACATATTTGCAAAACCGTTGTTGTAATTAACCTAAGTTTAAGACTTCAAGACATTTTAACTTGTTTCAGTACAGCGTTAAACGTGGATGAACTCAAAAAATCTATATATAGTTATACTTCTGACCCTATATACATATACATAATTACCGTAATGGATTATAGAGCATCGTGTGTCATGTTAAAACACTGTAAGATCATTTATAGCGTTTTGCTTTCCGACAGCAGTTTTGAATAACAGATAATATGACACGATTGGTGCTCAAACTGTTAAACCAAATAAAATAATATGCATTTATTTTTTTGCTGTCAAATTATGAAATAAACTAGATCCCACAGATGGTTGGAATTCCTCATCAATGAATAATACCTCACATCCTTACATAGAGGACTGCTGGGTAAAAAGGAGGTCTGTTTACCCCCACCCTTTATTCACTCACATATTAAGTTAACCATTTTACTGTCGTTAAAACTTTTCTTCTATTTTATAATTTTTGTTTTTTTTTTCCTATTTTTTATTGTACTCACAATCTTTTGCATTTCACCATTCTACTAATTGCATTTAATACACAATTTTTTCCAATTGACTGAGAAAGATTGCTCTTGTGGCAACTAGTCCGCCCCATAAAATTTAAAATATTTAATATCACTTCCATTGCAGTCATTAAAAATAATTGTCGTACGGAGATATATTGGTTGCCAACTATTATCTACTCAAATACATGACTGTAGATAGGCCAAGTGTGGATTGAATTTACAAGATTAGCCACTTGCATAATTGTTTATATTCTTGAATTAGCATTTCGATAAGCTTTCATTTGGTACCCAACGCAATGATCTTGAGCAAAAAACAATTTCTTATCCTTTCTTTCATTTCTCAAAACTATAGAAAGAAAAATGACCTAAACCACCTACTACTAAAAAGAAAAGTGACCTACTAAAGAAGTAGTGATCATTCATAGGGGGCAAATAATAAAATAATAAAACCTACAATAAAAAAAATAATAAAACCTACACTGCGCCCCTGCAATAAACTCACTAACACAAGCAGTGGAAAAATCCGCACAAACCAGGCTTCCGCTATTGTGTTTGAAACATATAAATGCTGTTGGTTGTTCCTAAGAGTTAATCTATGCTAATAGCCCACCTGAAGATGTTGTAATACAACGAAACCTAGGTGGTGGTAAAGACATTAAAGAAAGTAGAAATAATACTACATCACGTAGTTTCATTTAATTGTGAATAATGAATTTCTACAAAATTAACGCCAAATATATTCAATATTTTCAAACATTTTAAATGCCAAATATTTAACTGTGAAATGACATATTTTTATTGAACTGTAAAATCAACCCTCATTTTTTAATAAATCATTACATCTTCTAACTTACTTCAACTGAATCGAATCTTTTTTATTATCGCATGTATAAAAACGGAGATATAACTTGGAAATTTGAAGTTTAGACGTAAAATTTGTTACTTGATCACTGAGTGAAAAAAAACTAAAATAGCACAGTAGTAATTGTGCCGCAACTTTCAATGTAGAAATACACTGCTACTGCATCTCTTTAAACAAAGTTCATTAAATTAGGAACAGATGGCGTTAATTACAACCAAATTTTTTCTTTTTTTAACAGAACATTGTGTGAACATAATCACGTACATGGTATTAGTTTGCAATATCTCAGTCTGTTTTTTACATATGAGAACCTAGCATAAAAAATTGCTTGAAATTTGATAAAATTGTTTAATGCTACTGTGATCGAGAGCCAGATTTGACACTTATTAGAAATTCAACTAAACAACCTATTAAACGTTCTTTCTGATCATTAAGTTTGCAGATTCAAGTTTTCAAAGTGCAACACATTTTTGCGCATTATACCTTTTAAATAAACCTGTCTAACACAGCGGAAAACTTAGTTCTAAGACAAAATTTTGGAATTAATTTTCAATATAAATTTTTTTCAACCCTATAACAACGTGGATAATAAAGGCACAACCCCCTGTAAAAAACAAACACATTTATCTGAGTCTACATCATTACTTAAAGGTTATGTAAGCTGATCATAGTTTTATCTACTGGTCTATTCTGATTTTGAGCTTCCAATTGAATATAGTTTGGTAATGAAAGCTATGAATGTGATATCTTGGTTCGACAAAACAGTTGATGATCTAATAGAAGGTGACAAAAGCAAAAACAGAATATCAATAAGAGTAAGTCATTTAACTTAAGAAGATACTAACTATCCAAAAAAAAAATTAATTCGTGTACTTACTCAAAAAACCAGTATCCGGTAATCCAAACTGTGCAACGTGCGATAAGCCCCCGCGAGTAACATGTAAGTTTTTAAACCCTAAAAACGAAACCAAGTACATAGTTTGCTACCATTCTATGATCTTTCGTAGTAACTTTTATTATCATAGATATACTTTCCATCTAAAGCACCGAGATCTGTCTTAACCGTTGAGCGAGGTATTTATTGAATATGATTTTTAGTTCGTAAACTCAAATTGAAAAACGGAACACTTCAAATCATTCACGTACCTGACGGTCCGTTTGTCACAGCACTTCTAAGAATCCACGACATGCAGAAACTTGAAATTTGACAAATTAATTCATCTGGTTAACCCTCACATTTTGCCCTAGCTAACTTTTTCAAAATATTCATATACGATTTAAAGATGAGGTAATTAAAATACACAAAAACATTTTACACATCCTGTGGGGTATCGTTTGAAAGGATCTATGAGGAACACAAAAATAGAGCAATACCCTCTCTTCTCATTATCGTAGTAGGGTTGGCAAAATCTGCCGAGAAGATTTTGCCTACCCTATTTTTTTTGCCAACCCCGCATTTTGCCAACCCGTTTGAAAGCATCTATTAGGAACACAAAAATAGAGCAATACCCTCTCCGCTCATTACCAAAACCAATGAACCTAAAATCAAGAAAAAAAATAGGGTTGGCAAAATCTGACGAGAAGATTTTGTCAACCCTATTTTTTTTGCCAACCCGTTTGAAAGGATCTATTAGGAACACCAAAATAGAGCAATTCCCTCTTCTCTCATTAGCGAAATCAATGAACCAAAAATGAAAAAAAAATAGGGTTGGCAAAATCTGATGAGAAGATTTTGCTAACCCTATTTTATTTGCCAACCCTATTACTTATTATGCTTGTGGAAAATATAATAAGCAATATGTTTACGTTATGACCAATTAATATTTGTAAATAATTTAATAGAAATACTATGTACCTTTAAATGTTTATAAGTTCCCTCATAGGGCAAGTTCTGTTCGTGTTTGACATGTTTTTATATTAATCAAAACTGGTTCTAATTATAATTCAATATCATATTCATATGTCACAATGCAAATATATAGATATGTTGTTAAATTGGTGTAACAATTTATTTGATTATATTTTATTGATTATATTAATCATATTTTATACTCAGCTTCTATAGATAGCCGAGAACAAAATATGATTAATATAATTAATAAAATTTTTTGTATTCTTACAAAAAATTAGAGAAACTCAAGAAATATACTAAATGTCTATTTTAATTCTTCAGTTAATTAGAGTTGATTTATTTATGTATACGTTAAATAAACTAATAACTCTGTAATTTCTGTAGCCATTAGAGCACATACGTAATTTTTATAATATCTAAGGGCACTAAAGTAAATAGAGTCCTCTCACTGCAGCCTATTTCTGAAGCTATTTTATTTAGTAATACGTTAAATAAACTAATAACTTCATAATTTTTATAATCCTTTAGGGCACATACGTAATTTTTATAATATCTAAGGGCACTAAAGTAAATTGAGTCCTCTCACTACAGCCTTTTTCTGAAGCTATTTTATTTATGCATACGTTAAATAAATTAATAACTCCGTAAGTTTTATAACACTTTAGGGCACATACGCAATTTTTATAATATCTAAGGGCACTAAAGTAAATCGAGTCCTCTCACTACGGCCTGTTTCTGAAGCTATTTTATTTATGCATACGTTAAATAAACTAATAACTTCGTAATTTTTATATCACTTTAGGGCACATATGTAACTTTTATAATATTTATGGGCACTAAAATAAATCGACACTACAGGCTGTTTCTGAAGCTATCCATCTGGCAACATTTACTTTATAAATGAGTAATTGTCTATGGTCCCGTTTTTTTTGTTTTATTCTTTGTTAAAGGGAGTAAGGGAGGAGTAAAAACTAAAGGTTAAAAGATTTAAAGATCGGGTAACTAAAATACTCAAAAACTATGTAAGTATTTGAAGTTTACAATATGGTTTTAATAGTTTACTTTTTAGTACGTAAAGACACTGTTAAACTATCCAAATAATCACTATATTCTACATATCTTAATGTGTATCCAATTTTTTTTGTCGATATAAAACAAAATGGCGCGTATGTGGGTGTGTCTCTGCCGAACATTGCACTTGCATTTGCAGTTTTAGATAAGAAAAAAAATATCTTTACATTATAATACGGCTATTGTGCAACGCGAATATATTTCGCAGAAAGCAAAATTGCCTTTATTGATAATTCAATATTTCTCTTTAATTTTTTTATGGAGGTTCGGTTCATGATAATGAAATGTTTATATGAAGTTATGATGAAATGTTGAAAATAAAAAATATTTTGTTACTAATAAATAAATTATATCTCGGTAAATACGTTAAATAAAGGCCCTAGTTAAAGAAATGTTATATTTTTGACAGGAATATGATAAAGTTCCAGCTGTACCGATTAAGTAACACCTACATATTATTAAAAATTTATATATAAAGAAATATTATTTATGTTGGATATTCTACACAATACCAAAGTAAGGTTCATTATCCGATTACATATTAACCACCTTTACAAAAAACCCTACCTTTCGATGCTAATTAGATATATTTCTATAGTATTGTTCACATGCTCACGTAGAAACAGTTAATCCGCATGGAATTATTTTTTGATGGCAAGTATATATGAGCGAGACAAGCTATACAGACGAGCAGAGTAAATATTTGCCGGTACAGCATCCTTGTTATCAAGTGTAACAAATTTCAATCGCATTAACATCCTCAACACGATATCATCCCATGAGATGTAAACAGGGTTCAAAATTATCAAGATAAATATGCCTCGTGATAATTATCAAACGAATATGTATCAATAGATTGTTATTTAACTGGTATTATTTATCAACTTTTACGTTAAAAGCATGTAGTTTAGTAATAAATTAGACACATTTAACAATAGATATAATCTTTTATTTACTTTCATCATTATTTCGCATTTAAAAACTTATAAAACAAAATTTCCTAACAAAAATAGGCAAAAATCAAACTACATATTAATTGATAAAATTAATGTGTGGATACCATCTTCACCTTTGTCAACTTCAACAGTTTGAGGATTGTCTGAATGTGAAGATTCCGAATTCAAAATAAAACTTGAATCTAATTTCAAATTCAAATGAAGAATGACTGACAGTTTTAGCAATAACCAATACAAGTAAAGAATGGCTGACAGTTTGACAGATACAAAGCACGACACAGGAGACTCCCGCCATAAATGTTAAATGACCTGCATAATAATATTACTAAGATAATTATAAACCTATATTTATCTTGATAATTATCCAAGTTAATTATCGGTGATAATTATTGCTTTGAACCCTGAAACAAGGCTTACATTGTACTTACATTGTGTATACTTTTGCATGCTGGAAGCATTGAGAACTTTAAAGAAAGAAAAAAGTCAGATATTTTGTATTGATTAACTTTTACCGTTACTTAGATCTTACATTTTTGGGTGATATAATGTTAGGATAAAAAAATAAATTATACAGTTCACTCTGCTAACGGTACAATAATTCACAAATTCTTCGAAAAAAAAAAGGTTCATATGAAAATCAATCAATCTGTCCATTCGCTATTGTAATCCTTATGTATTATATAAAAAAAACCTGTCAATGACGAGTTGTACTACGAAGGTTCCATACATATTTAGTCCTTTATAAAGATTTAATGGTACGTAATATTCCTATTAAACTAACCCCCTAGACAAAGAAATTTTACATTTTCAACAGGAATATAAAAACATAGGCACATATCTAAAAAAAAATTCTTTATTGCTTATAACTACAAATTAATGGTTTTCGGGATGTTTCCTGTACTTGTGCTGTAAGATCTTACTTCTTGCCAAACTTCATTTCATTCTAGATCAACGGGAAGTACCCTATAGGTTTTGATTTATATGCGAGTGTCATAATATGCGGCATAAATTACTTTATTTATAGGGTTTTTTGATTGCGTTGACTTAGAAGCTACATTTTTTTACAGCTCCGAGGAAATGTAGACCCAAATATTTGATATTAATATAAACTTGATACTTCCACGCGTTTCTGAGAAAAAAGGTCTTGACAGACCGACAGACGGACAACGAAGTGATCCTATAAGGGCTCCTTTTTCCTTTTTAGGTATGGAACCCTAAAAGGACAAAATAATTAGCTCTAGAATTCTCCATAAACACAATAGATGATTGGCTCTAGTTGACTCTCCACATTCTATCAACTTGTTTACCTGTCTGTATTACGAACGGCTTTTCTTTATCATTTCTACGAAGTTGTCCATAAAATTGGGTGGATATACCCTTCTCCCTAAAACACTTGAAAATAAAACAATAAAAATTTTTTTTTCAGTTTATACCTTCTGTATAGAAAGTATCCCTGATTGTCAATTAAATAAACGGCTTAAAATGAATCGATAAATTATTTTTTTTTGTTAATTTGGTAGACCTTCCTTAATTACTAAGCCAAACTTAAGTGTGATTAACTAGTGTGTTTACAGCAGCTGTCGTAATAGGTCGACCTCAAAGTTGCTCTGCGAATTTTATTATTATATATAAATAAATTAGTTGCATAAAGGTGTGCCTTAAATTTGGTGTTTCAAATAAAATTTCTTGTGCTGAGTCGTTAAAAATGTTAAAAAAAGTCTATGCTGACTTGACAATGTCGAAAATACAGGCATAAGAGTGGCACAAATTGTTCAAAGTGGGACATAAAATGGTTGAAGAGTTTCCTCGTCCCGGAGGGCCTTCAACATCTACCACTGATGATAACATCGAAAAATCTAGCAATTAGTGCTTGAAAATAGTCATTTCTGTATTAGAGTGTTAGCTCGAGAGTGAATATTGATAAAATGACCATTCATGGAATTTTAACCAAAGCGCGAGAATGTTAGTCATAAGAGGCCCACTTTATTGGAAGGAAAATGCAAAGCAATAATGCGTTTTCTCACAGAGCAGCAATTGTGACGGAGTACGAAGCCAAAAACTCAATACCATCCACCATTCACCGTATCCACCTATTTAGCCTCATGTGACTTCTTCCTGTTTCCAAAACGGAAAAGAACTGAAATTACCACTCTACGGAACCCGTTTTCTCTCGTTTGAAGATATCAAATGGAATTTGTAGTGGGAATTAAAGGCCATACTACTTTCGGCCTATGAGCAGAGTGGGTTTGGCATTATCACAGTTGTATTGCAAACAATGGGCATTACTTTTAAGGTGACAAAATAAATTTTGAAGATTAAACATAATTTTATGTGTTTTTTACCTATTTCGGGAAAGCTTTTATACAGATGGTATTTTGACGACATCAAAAAGTAGTCAGTGTGGAATATATTTTCTTTTCCAATCCCGTAGGAATTAGATAATTAAGTGGAAGCTGGAAAAGAACCTGTTATCTGAACAGGTCACTGAATCCGACATACACGAATGGTATGTGCATAATATTGTAATAACGATAAACGATATCAGCCCAAATACTAGATGGGATTGAACAATAACTCAATCTAAAGCTCTCGTTGAATAGAATATTTTTATTTATTTCATTAAGCTTAACTATTTTTGAAAACACTGTAAAAACAGATATTAGACTTGCTATTAAGAGAGTAATCTCTTAAAGCCAGAATTACTACTAAGCAAACAAAACAAAATCAAACCCAAAACGCACAGTCAAATTTAAATAATCTCGCTTCACTCACCTGGCTGTTCGGACTCCACATTGTCACCGACCTGTGCCATGCTGGCTGATAAGATGGCCGACAACTTCTTCGCCCTCTGCTGCTGCACCGACCACCTGCAATATGAATGACATTCGAATTAAATCGTTCACCATTTTAAGAGATCCCAATATTCAATGTGACAAAAAAATGTTTCAAAGGATCAATGATCAAAGAAAGAGAATAACGAAAAAGTCGTAACAGACCATTTATAAATATGTATATTGCGTTGTTTTATACCTTATAAAATAATCAGAGTTCTGGTGGGTCTTCCAATCTACTTTGTTAAGAAAATAAATGTATCACTTTAAAATAATACCAGGCTAAATGTCACAACTTTATGAGCAAACAAACATAGCCTATGCATCAGGAGTGAAAAGAAGCAAGAGTCCACCAGGAGTAAAAATGGTATAGAAATCCATCAGGAGTAAAAATGGTGTGGAAATCCATCAGGAGTAAAAGTGGTGCAAGCGTAAAAATGCGTAAGGGTTCATTATGAATAAAAAGATGCAAGGATCCATCAAGAGTAAAAAAGTGCAAGACTCCGTCAGGAGTAAATAAGAGCAAGGATTCATCAGGGAGTAAAAGAATGTAGAGTACAAAATAATGCAGAAATCAACAGTTGTATGCAGACGTGAATGATGAGCAAATGCACAAGAATGAGGACATTATATAAGTAAATGAAACGGGTTCATTGGAGAATATGGCAACAAACACTCTGAGACGAGGAAGATATAAGAACACAGTGAAAATGAAGGTCAAAAAAATAATATGAGTTGTCGTACCTGTTGCGAATCGAAACGTAAAATGACAATTCATCTCTGTTGAAAAAATTTCATGGTAACTCGTTTTTAAAAATGTCTGAGCCGTTATACAATTCTTGTCAAATTAGAGTAATTATACAACGTTTGTAAAATTAAAGCACAAACGGGAAAAAAACCAAACATGGATGTTGTCGTGAGTCGTTGATGTAACACAAATTTTTCATTTGAGATGCGAGTGTTTGGGTGTGCCAATGTTTATCTGTGACACATGCAATAAAATTCATTTTACAATGCAATGTGTTTTATTTTGCTATTTACAGTAAACTTAATTTTAAAATTTGTTCAAAATTTGTCATTGAAATGTGGGATTTAATAAAAGACGGTGATATTCAAAATGAAATATATATATTTTTTAATTGTATTTTTATTTACTATTACGAATTTAGCTTAGAACTTGATTAAGTGAATAAAACCAAGATCTTGAATATATCACTTATCATTTGGCTGAAACAGCCAAGGTAATTTTCATAACACTAACTTTTTGAACATGCATGTTTACTCTGCCGAGTGGAAGGTTGTCATGTTGATAGGATACATGGCATGTAAGGGCAAGTGATATTGCTAAACATAACTATATAATAAAAGAAAATGGGTGTGCTTTAGATCACATGACTGAAGTATAATTTCAAATTCACAAAATATGAACTTTAAAATGAATTTACAATTTTATTCACTTTAACATAGAATATTTAATGTATTGAACAAAATAATAATTTATAAAATTGTTCAAGAACGAAATGAAATTACAAAATAATAAAAAAATCACCGTTCGGGTAACCCTAGCAAACTCTCATGTATATACATTTCATGCACTGGCTATGAGAGGAAGAGAGAAAGAAAATGTGCGCGCGCACTGCTCTCTCTTGCTCCTACAGTGTGATATAGACAATAGGCTTGCACTGAGTCTTAGATATACAAAACATAACTGGCTATGACTACCTCTCTCTCTTGTCCCTACAGTAATATACGAAACGTAACTCTCTCTCTTTCTGTCTTCACTAACTTATATCTCCCTCTCAACTTCCGTGCGCCTCACCCGATCACACTTTTCGTAACGCGCTCGTCACGCATTCACCAGCTTACTCCCCAAGTCAAGCGTGCGTAAAGAAGTTTTACTTCAAAAATTTAAAAAATGTTTAATAATAACAAGTAATATAATTACTTTTGTGCTTATAAATGTCAAAGGCCACACTCCCATTGAACAATATTTTAACTTGCTTTTTGCCATTTTACAGAAGAGTGTTATAAAGTTTCAAAATGTCGTACAAAAATGTGGAATTTTTCTGTTTCTTTAAGTTTTTCTGGCATTCTTATAAAGCGCTTATAGGTATGATGAGTAGATGGTCTTGTAGGTAAAGAAACAAACAATAAGGATATCATATATCCTTGGGACGTCCATATATTCCAACATACTCTAATATATTACTAGCTCTGCTGACGCAACTTCGTTCGCCTGGAATTCGGTGTAAGAAAAGTTATTATGAATTTTTTGTGTTTTTTTTTTATTTTTTTTTCTCTCAGAACTCTATGCGAATAAAGTTTACTTAAAATGCTAATAGATGGCTTCGGTAGTACCATATCGTAATATTCACAAAGTATGAATACTCTTTATATTTGTAATATCCAGATAAAACATATTCTATATGTTGCTTGTGGGTATAAACTATTACCGTGCCAAATTTCATCAAAATCTGTGTAATATATTTTACGTAATTGAAGAATAAGTAACACACAGACAGACAAAAATTCTAAAAACAGGTTCTACTATCGAACATCATTTTATAATATTTTCTACATCATTTTACTAATACGAATTGTGAAATTTGGAAGGGAAAAAGGGATGACCTTTCATTTCAATTACGCAAAATCAGATGTTTAAAACATTTAAATATCCTCAAAATTTTGACATTTAGACCATACATGCTATTGATTAATTTTACAAAGCATTAGAGTGAGATAGCTACAATATGTTGACTTCCGCTATATTTGAAGTATGTTATATTAAATATACTTATATAATATTTGGGATAAAGATAATGAAACAGACATGTATTTACTTTTTAAATAAATGTTGTATTATTTTGCAGTGACAATACATTTTAATACACACTTTACAGCAGGTTTTTTTAATAGCTAAGCTTTTACTCTAATTTCGATGATTATTTTTGATGTTAGACATATTTATTTAAAACAAACATTAGATTTGGCTAAGATTCTAGTGCCAGTCCAAAAGGCCAAAGGTTCGATTCCTGGCCAGGTGTTTGGACATTCATAAATGATCTATCTAATTGTGAATGATTTGTTATACATTGGGTTTGGTCGAAACCTTAAGTAAAGCAGATGGCAGTAAAGTCGGTAACCCATCACGTTTAATCTCACAGAAATTCACTTAAAAAGTACAATTTATTTTTGTGAAAGGAATTTTATGGTGATTACCTTAAATACTGAAAGATCACTGGAAGCCGAAATGCATCCATGATTGTATTTATATATATTATAGACACTAAATGTAGTGCATTCGCAGTAATTCGTTATGACGCAATTTTGAAAAAGAAACGCATTATAAGCAGTATACTCTAGCTAGCATACAACTCAGCGGAAGAAAGAAAATAAGCGGAGCATTATTATGAAAAAAAACCTCTATATATGTTTGTAGTTTTAAGTTTTTTTTATTGTTATACATCATGTCAAAATCTTCGACAAATAATTAAATATTTATTTCAAATTGACATACCTATATTGATTTTTATACTACTTGAATAATATGAAAAGCGTTTGAATAGATATTAGAAAGAGAAAAAAAATATTATTGTAATACTATACTTTTGTCGGATATTCATAAAATCATCAGTTATTCATATAAAGATACTGACTTACGCTTATGAATTTCGTGGGACAATTAGAACCAAAATTAAAAATTGATCATATTTTTTTCGTCAATTGCTGACGGATGGCCATAATTGATTAAGTGGTGACAATGTAAAGCAAAGATAACCCAGCCGCAATACCAGTACGCGTGCACCAGTGATATAATACGATTCGTGATACGTGAGACATATATGTGTTATGTTCAAATTATTTAATATGGGTAAGAAGTAAATCGGAATGGCATTGCCAAATGTCAACGTAATATATAAGATTGCACTACAAATCGAAGCGTCATAACGATGTTTCATTGCACATTAGGCTATTAAGTTTTATTCTCTTTTTGAACATGTATGTTTGGTAAAATTAAATTATTAGTTTTTGTTTTGAGAACAATGAGGGTCCGTATGACCATCTGTTCGTATGCCTTTGCGTAAACGCAAGACCTAATAAATGTATCGATGAGATCAAATATGAATATAGAACTAACAATGTTTGCGTACGTAGTGATAAACTAAATTAATTAGAGCGTACAGTTATTATAATTATTTGCGACATTCGTTATTTATATATTCACATATACATATTCCCAAGTGTCACCGTAATTACGTCACATGCATATGGATTCAAAAAATAAATTATATTTTTTCGTTAACTGTATGCGCATGGATACCAACTTACCGCACTTAACCGAATGAAACCAACGCAACGCAATTTACCAACGTGACAACGATTAGTCCGCATGGCGTGATCTAATCTATCATTCTTATTAGAAAACTCTCCACTTTTGCCATTTTCAAATATTGCCCTCTGAATTTTGCGAGCGGAATTCTAATATTTTCATCATCAATGAAGAAAATGCTTTGAGCTCGAAAGGAGAAAAACATATATAGATAAGAATATACCCAAGGAAAAGCTGGCAGAAATGTATAAGCATAGCAGAGATGTTTTATCATGTGCTCAAAGAGGAGAAGTGCAAGGCCAAGCTTGATGGTATAATAGATATGTAATAGACAGATTTATAATTAATATTAGAGAATCTACATCGTGTTCTGCGACTTCAGATTCGGATACTTCTCAGTGATAAAGGTGTGATAATCAGTATTAAGGCGAAAGTTCATGGTGATTTAATTCTTATGACGTATATAGTATATTTTTTGTGGGAAATATTAGTGTATTTTTTGTATGTTTATATATCACTGTGTATTTTATGTTTTTAGTTAGTTAGTTTTTAGTATTATTTTTTGTGATTATTTTGTAACAGTATATTTTCTGTATTCTAACTAACATTTAAATAAACTACTGTTACTAATATATTTAGAAAGTGTATTATTGTTCATTAGTCTACTTGAGTATTTACTATATATAGATTGACAATAGTTAATGAACATTTGCCAATTGTAGTTTACTAGTAGGGATTTGCATACCAACAACTTTTTAAATATACCATTTTCTTAAGACTGCCCGCTTAAACCTCGAAAAAGTACGAGAGGAAATTTGTTAGTATTATTGTAAGTTTTTAGGTAACAGTTATATAACAGTTATTTTATAATACAGTTAACAGTTATATATATAATAAATCATTGGAAAGACTTCATCTTATTTATTTGAAAATCTCTTACATATAAAATATAACCTAAGTAAACTAATACAGTGTAAACGTGCACATCAATAAAGAAATTATGCTTTTTTAATCACAGTTACTAAATAAATTCTTGTTAAATTAGTAACGTGAATGTAAGAAAAAGGTTTACAATACCTGAACTGCTAAATTAGTTTGTTTACAAACATTCTCTTTTCAAATGGAATTGAGTATAATGGTGTATGCAACCTTTATTGCGTAAAAATTAAAATGACTAAATATCAGGACTGATACTTCAACTATGCCAGTTATGGAAAGTTTAAAAATTAAGCTATGCAGATTTTGTTTAACTTAACTTTTTAAAATGGAACCAATGTGACAGTGTCTTCTTGTGAACATTCTATACATATATATTCTATACATATACGAGTACTGAACAATTTGGACAAAGTCCAACGTGAGTAATCTAAAAACTATCTAAAGTTGTCCGTTATATTCCCATAGACAAGGCATGTACGAATTTTTTATATGACTGTACCCAGAACATAAGACTACATTATCACTGCAATAAAAGGTATGGGTCACTACATAATTTATATAAATTTTATGTATCCAATTAACAGAGTGAAATGCTTACACACAGGGGGATGGTATATCTCGAATACCCCAACAGAAAATATTTATTTTATAAATCGTTATGCCGATGAATTATGTTATACTTTAAATATATGACAAGGGCATATATTAAACAAACCCATTATCAAACAATCATAAAAAGGAGCGTTACATTCTCGGCAATCAGTTAAGCGGGTTATCAGTTTGCAGTACAAGCGTTCTTTAAATCAACATGGCGAATATGACATGTGTCAATCAGCTGGAGCCGCAAGTTTAATTGCACGAATGCTCCGCACGCCAATCTACAAGCTCAATTGTTATCATACACGAATCGTGCACGTATGAGTCACGACTCACCCTCCTTATCACAAGTTGTGACCCAAACGTCGTAAGTCACATTACAGAGACTGATGTAAATGGCTTCATTATTGCGTCCGAGATAACTGATGGCCTGAGGAAAATTCTTGGATTCGCCAAGACATTAAGTGAATTGTTAATTGAGATATCTAATTTTTAAGTTTTGACTCAATTCGCATATAGTAAAAAAATAAAATTTAATTAGCAGTAATGCGTAAAAGAGTGTACATTATTAAAGCAAGATTATTTTAGGACATTTGCCTAAATGTTCTATGGATTTAATTACGGAGAAAGTAGGAACGAAGGGTTTAATTATTGGAGCAATGTTTCACAAAACCTTAAGTCTTCCACTTTAGTGCGTGATCGGCATTAGCGATAAAACTATTAGCTCAGCGCCCCTTCACGCGCTGAAACATGTCAGTTTCCATATCACGTATAGTTATGTAAATGGCACTTAAATGTCGTAATTAGATTATTTAGGCCTTATTTAACCGTTTTAGTGCCTTGGTTTTTTACTCACATATATTTAAAAATGCTTAAGAAATCTTTGGTTTTTGATGTCATTTACCCTTGTCTCGAAAAAAAACTGTATCTTTCAAAAATATACAAAGAAAATTATGTAAATATATATTGTGAACAAAAATTATAACAAAAAACTGAAATCCTCCGTATCAGCAAAATAATTGTTATCGTCACTATTATCACTATCACTCAAAATTTGCATTAGGCCAAATTGTGAGCGCACCACAATGTCACTCCCACTATCACTTTCTTCACAACTTGAAAAATGATCATTTTCACTCGAATTATTTTCGTATTCCGACATTATCGGTTAAAAATTTTCTTTTCCTGGATCCTTTTTGTAATTACTAATAATATTACAATTTGAACTTTATGTAACACGTAGAAAGGTAAAAAATTAGCGATGGGTGCAAGCAACCTTCCCTATCGCACGCTAAACAGCAACTGATTTAGTACGCGCACGAGCACAATGGCGTTTGTTGGCACTAAAATGGTTAATTAAATAATACACCGTTTCTTACTTTTATCCAAGCATTCAAAAATACAGAGTTATGTATTTTAAACTTGCTTCCAATAAAAATTGTTCATAATGGAACAAATGAACAGAAAATATAAAACAAAATATTAATGCTATGTTTTTGACAGTGATTCTACATATATTCATTATTTAGAATTACGCAATTTATAGACACAGATTATTAAATGATTTATAACAATTGTGTAATAGATAAGATAACAATCAGACGAACGCGTCAAGTTAAACCGCTTATCATTATCTTAAAAATATATGATGTATTACAATTTTATTGCTCATGTAAGTTCAAATCTACATTTTATCTGATGTTTATTGCCCGTGTTACAATTCATTGGAGATTCATGCTATCTTTATATTCTGGTCAACGTGCTAAATTATATGTGCGGCCCACTTCATCTCAAATCTAGATTCTACGCAAGAGAAACATTACTATGTTAATCAAGAAACATTTTTTTCTTACATTCACTTTTAGTATATACATTCTAAAATAACTATGTAATTTTTAGTTAAAAATTCATAAGCGATAATTTTTTAAATGGGAGGACGGCGAGTGGCCAATCTCAGCTGGCTGTACAAGGTAGGGCACTTGCTTTGTTTGAGGTATTACAGTTCCCTTTTTTTTATCAAATCTCTTTTACGTTTATTTCACAACTATCTCGTTGGAATCTTAAAAATTTGGCCTTAAAAATTGAAAATCTGTGAAGAAGGAAATTACGAAGGAGAAATAGACTATCCTGAGTATTTTAACACATTTGTATACAAATTTTGTGTTATAGATTAATTTTAACACATTTCAACTGCATTCTTCTCAAAATAACTTCTTCGGAAAATAGTTTCGTTGATTATTCACACACCAATAGACCGATTTCATTGTTTTTTTTTTTTAATTTTTGATAGCAGCAGTTGACTTAAACAAAGAGTTTTTTCAATATGACTAATTTTGCAAACCACGCAACTTATTCTCTAATTGCTGATAAAATCACCAAACTTTTTTCATCACTTTATCTTTTAAAAAATAAAACTTGTTGAAATTATTATTGAAGAGCCATGCAGTTCAAATATCGCAAGTAAATTATTAACAATCCCACGTTTATTTTATGAGTAATCACGTAATTTATACTTTACAACACTTAATACAAAAAATTATGTTTTCAGATAATATTTTTCCAACCATCCATTTTTTATTATAATAGAATATATATATATATATATATATATATATATATATATATATATATATATATACCCAGTGTCTGCTGTGAGTGTATAATATATATGTGTGTGTGTGTACATATATATTATACACACACTTTATTTGCAATCTCCTCATCGGTGAAATTTAAATCAAATTTGGCACGAAGATTTATGATGGTGATCTGACTAAGGTCACGCACTATATAGATAATAGGAGTGCCCCAAAATGCCTGAACTATAGACCTTAATAATTGTTGTGTACGAAGAATTATGTAGTTTAAATATTATATTTCTAATGTAATAGTCGTAATATTACTTCTAGAACTGCCGTTACCTCTATTAGGGTATGCTATCCTGATCTTTCAGAAACTTTAATACCTTCCTTTGTGTATTCATTACATTTTCAGCCTCACAAATTTTGATCACAACTCCCAGTTAAGTTCACGGTTCAGGTGAATGGAGATTCGTGACTGGCACAATTTCCTCAGGGTTTCGCTGCTTTATAATATCTTAAAAAGTACTACATCTTGTTGCAACAATTTAAAATATTTCTCACTCTTCAAATCCTCAAACATACTAACTCTTTCTATGAGTATTTTGTTTACTACTTATGCTGCTATCTTAAAGAAATAAACTAATTCCGATATCAGACTTTCTTTGTGTAAAACTTGATTCCTTCCTCAACTTTACTTTCCATATTCCATTTCCATTTATATCCCTCTCCTTTAATCAATCTCCTTCCTTTTCCTACCCTATAATTCTGGTCCAAAATCCCTCCCGACACATCAAGTTGCTTTTCCTCAAAAAATTTATTTACATATATTTTATTATCACTTTTTGCTAACTACCTGTGCTATAATTTTATAAATTCACCGATTATTCAACAGATTAAAGACGATAAATATGTAAATGACACAAAGTAAAACGGCACTGCCTTTCCATCGTTGGAGATGCGGTAAATACCCTCACACAATATAATCATAATATTTTTTCAGTGAAGATGTACATGTACAAATTTTTCCGTGTGACGATTGTACACAATCACTAGTCATAAGTAATGGTTATAGTAAAAGTCTGTTACTTTTCATTATTAAGAATTAATCATGAAAAATTATTATTTAATGAAATAATGTAGTTTTACATTTTCACCATATCTGCCCAAGTTAAATGAATGGAATATAAATATATATATATATATATATATATATATATATATATATATATATATATATATATATATATATATATATACATTCTTAAGTTAGGTAACCAAGGCTTTATTGTCACTTAGACGATTTTCACAAAAATTTAGAGTAGTTTCGGAATATTCATGTATTCATTAAAGGTATTGGCAGACACCGGTAAAGTATCCACATTTGGTATCGTTACACACCCTTATAACCAAGGCTTTAGTGTCACTTAGTCTATTTTCACAAATATTTAGAGTAGTTTCAGAATATTCTTCTATTCATTAATGGTACTGGTAAAAACCGGTAAAGTATCTACATTTGATATTATTACAAACCCTTATAACCAAGGTTTTAGTGTCACTTAGTCGATTTTCATAAAAATTTAGAGTTGTTTCAGAATACCCATCTATTCGTTAAAGATATCGGCACATACCGGTAAAGTATAGACATTTGGTATTATTACAAACCCTTGTAACCAAGGTTTAGTTGATTTTCACAAGAATTTAGAATAGTTTCAAAATATCCAACTATTCATTAAAGGTATTGGAGATACTGTAAAGTATCCACATTTGGTATTAGTACCAATCCTTATAACCAAAGTCTTAGTGTCACTTAGTTGATTTTGACAAAAATTTAGAGTAGTTTCAGAATATTCATCTATTCATTAAAGATATTGGAGATACTGTAAAGTATCCACATTTGGTATTATTACCAACCCTTATAACCAAAGTCTTAGTGTCACTTAGTTGATTTTGACAAAAATTTAGAGTAGTTTCAGAATATTCATCTATTCATTAAAGGTACTGGTAGATACCGGTAAAGTATCCACATTTGGTATTATTACAAACCCTTATTACTTGTAGATTCAGTGGTTTTAGATTAATGTGCATGACATAGCCAATTTTTGACTAGTAATACCTGAAAATAAATTAACGAATTGTGACATTTCTACAGCTCGGCTATAATCTTTATGATGAAATAAAAAGAGAATTGTTTTGGCAATAATTTTTCTCTGTTAACTTTTATTTTTCTCTTTTCTCAAATTTAATAAAAGATAACGCTTTACATTCGTCAAATATTTTAAATGCTTCCAATGCAGTTCCATAAACATTTTTATGACGCTGATTAATAAAATTCATTAATACATAATTAGTCATAATTATGTACAATCCAAATTAAGATTAAATGTGTATATGGCTTGTTGAATTAAACGTCGCCAGTATTTTATTTCCTTTTGAGTAAATTTAAGCATAAACAGGAAAATTGTTAAGTATAAGTTGAACTTGCAGTACGAGAGTTCAGTACATGCTTATGATTGCTATAGTTTACCAATAAACCTCAGGCAAACTTCTAGTAAAACGTTTTTTTCACAATTATGACATTAGCAGTTTGGAAACTTACGGGAGGCCTGATTTTTGTCAACAATTTCAGCAATATTTGGAATACATTATCACATAACATTTGAAAAAAATCAGCTTTGAATTCCTTCCAACTCCTCCTTCAACCTATAACATATACGGTACATAAAATTAAAAAAAAAATTTTTTGACATACTGATAAAGCATACAAATTTTGCTCGCTCTAAATTTTGTCTACTTTATCAGTATGCCAAATTTCATGTTTCTATATCCAACGATTTTGGAGAAAAACAACTGTGACTGATAAACACACGTGAGTAATCTTATAGGTCCCATTTTTTCAGGACCCTAAAAAGACCGAAGTACGGAATTTTCATGCAAAGAGCGGCATCGTTTCCCACTCTCTAAAACTCCACTGATCTTGACACTCTCCTACAGTTTATTTGATATTATCTATTTACAGAATTTTTTTTGATATCACATATGAAATGAAAAATATTAGTACCTCAAAATAAGATTTTTTAACAAAAAATTGTTGCTATATTAAAATTTTAGTAAATAAAATATTTAACCAACTAATAAGAAACATTTGAACGTTCAGTCTTAGATAACCTATTGCTTAAGAAGGTGAGAACATAATATGAAAATCAGGGAAGGTTTAAAGTGGAAGAAATATATATATATATATATATACATATACATATATATATATATATATATACATATATATATATATATATATACATATATATATAATATATATATATATATATATATATATAATATATATATATATATATATATATATATGTATATATATATAAAAATTAGAACAAACAAATGACATTTGAATATTTATATTTAAAGTATTATGTATATACAGAGTGTCCAGTGGCAGATTTCAAAGTTTGAACAAACATAGTTTCTGAACGCAACACATAAGAGGGACACGGGGGCGTCGTTAGAAGCGCAAGCGGTGAGGATGCTTTAGTAGCCATGGAACAGTGGAGTGGAGAGCACCGCGCTTTTGCCGTCGAGGCGTACATTTCGAGTGGATTTTCGCTGTCTGTAGCACGCCGTCGATTTAATAATCGTTACAGTATTCGTTGATTACGCGATGGACCATCGATCAACCTCATTCAGTCATGGGTAGCAAGGTTCAAAGCCTCCTGTAGATCAACATTAAATAGGCCCAGGCCAGGACCTACACCATTGGTAGCCACGGATGAAAATGTCGAGCGAGTTATGGTTTCTGTCGTTGAAAATCCTCGTTTATCACTGCGTACACGTTCATCGATATTGGGAATTCCGAAATCAACTTTACAGGTAATAAGGCGAAAAAAGCTCAAGTTCCATCCATATAAAATTCAAATTGTTCAATATTTACACGATTCTGACTTTGAATTAAGAAAAACTTACGCGGAGGTGATGTTGTTGAGATTTCGTACTGCTACCCGGATGGGCAACATATTTTTTAGTGACGAAGCTCACTTTCACATTGGAGGATATGTGAATAAGCAGAACTTTTATTACTGGGATGTCCACAACCCAAGACAAATGCATCAAGAGCCTTTACATAAGCTTAAAGTAACAGTCTGGTGTGCCATGTCTTCATCTGCAATCATAGGGCCTTATTTCTTTGAAAATCAACGTGGCCAAACTGTAACTGTGAATTCGGAGAGATACGCCCAGATGTTAAATGACTTTTTCAGAGTAGAACTACAGAATAGTCCATCTTTCAACCAAAACACATTGTTCCAGCAGGACGGGGCCACAGCTCACACTGCTAATATGTCCATGAATGCAGTGCGGCAGTTATTTCCAGAAAAAAACATATCCCGAAACAGTACCGTACCATGGCCACCTAGGTCACCCGATTTAAGCCCATGTGACTTTTTCTTTTGGGGATATTTAAAATCCGTTGTTTACAAAACAAATCTGATACAACTTAAAGAAAATATTCGAGCTGAAGTCAGTAGGATACCCCAGTCGCTCTGCAAACGCGTTTTTGAAAACATATGTGCTAGACTCGAAGAGTGTGTCAGACTCGATGGCCGCCATTTGGAAAACGTGGTTTTTAAAAAATGAAATAAGCATTTGTTGTTATAAAGTTAAAATAAACTTTGTATTAGAGGTGTAGTTTTTTTTTACAATTTTTCAAACATTGAAATCTGCCACTGGAAACCTGTATAACAATAGTCTCATATTTAAGCATGTAACTATTTATATATATTTAGTCATTATCATAAAATACATAATTTTTATGATGAGCCAGTTTCGAAGTGTTTAATGACTGCTCATTTGTGTGACCCGCGTAAATTACGGATGGAATTTTTTGTCATTAATAATTAGCATTAATGTGTTTTTAAATAAACATTTTAACTGTGAAATTTGATGTCATAATAAACACCTGTTTCCATCATCTTTTAATTAAACATATTATACATGTGTGACGTTTCCTGAATTTTAAATTATTCTAAACTAGATTATTTTAGACTTAATATCAAATATAGACTAATATTGAATTGACGTAAATGAATAATACAATGTAAATTTTTGTTTGTTTTATACATATCAGATGACCAGTTAAGCAAAAGAATACGCAACATAGTAAAACGGTTAAAATTATCATAAATTTTGCTTATTAATATTTTCAATTTAAAAAATATTATCTATCAAAAAAATAAAATGAGACTTGTAGTCTTTAGCTAACGCAAAGATACTCTCAAAATCATGTTCACCATGGAGACCGAGACATAGATTCAGACCGAGACACACACAAAGACTCAAAAAGCAAAACCAAGCAATTACACAGCCAGCCAAACATAAAAATGGCACAAACAATTTCATAGCTACGAGCAAATGCGTCAACAAGTCCTGAAAAAATAATAATCTTTAGGGCATAAATGGTCTCTAATTGATACCTTTTAGGTGAAAGTATCTTTAATGGACAAAGAACATAATGGCAGGGAGGTGGGCGTCTTCTAGGGGAGGGTGTGGCATGGGCAGGTTGTTACAAGTCCCAGGGGTGGTTCCGAGAACACCTAAGTGAGGTGATTATGGGTGGTAAGAACCAGAATAAAATAATTTCCACGCTATCTCAAAATGGCATTGCCAAAAATTTAATGCAGATATACCCACAATTACGTCTCATATTGTACACTGACTGTATGATCCATAACTGTAGAAACTTTTTTTCAAATTCCAAGATTTTTTTTTCAACACATTTTTCACACGAAAGGAAATCTTAAACTTTGCTCTAAAGTGGTAACGAACCCAAGCACCATTATCCATTCAGTCATATCTCTAAATTGCATGTAAAGGGTATATTGATAAAAAAATTAGGAATAGATTTTACATATTTTATACCATCATTTTGTATTTGTCAATACTAAAGTAAGCCGGCGTTTTTGGTACTTTTCAACCAATTATTAAAGGAAAAACTGTTAACCCTTCTCTGCTAGTTAACCCTATAGCCAGTTGGCTATTGGCTACGAATAATATAATCCTTGTAACTATAACTGGGCCATAAATTGATAAATGATAAGACATCAACGTACACTATGTTCACCCCATGTTACCCCAGTGAAATGATTAAAGACGTTAACATAATTCTTTTACTGTGGTATTGATTTGTTGTTGTAAACCTATTGTAAATAAAAAATGATTAAAGACGTTAACATAATTCTTTTACTGTGCTATTGATTTGTTGTTGCAAACCTATTGTAAATAAAAAATGATTAAAGAGGTTAACATGCTATTGATTTGTTGTTACTGTACTATTGATTTGTTGTTGTAAACCTATTGTAAATAAAAAATGCTCTCCTAGAATGTAAATTACACAAAAAAAACCTGTCACGCGCTACTTACAACAAAATATTATTTTACTTTGCAAGGTTTGATATCCCCGAGTATGATACGTCTCAAAGTTTGAGAACAAGCAGGGTGGTATGTAATAGAGAAAGAAACAAAAGCGATCAGCAGATTATCATCACTTTTTTTATATAAACCCTAGTCAATATCTATAGGTATTCTATTACAAGTTTCGTACAACATTTAGACATAAATGACGTGGAAAGTCATCACATATAGAACTCTTGGTTGAGTCTACGCAAATTCGATTTGTCATGAGTGTCAGATGCAGTTGATGCGGATAGAGTTAAGAGCACATAATATAGAAATCTATGAGCTCAAAGGGAGAAACTCAAGTAACATTCATAATTAAATGGTATATATCGACATAACGTTGAAAGCCACATTAAGGTTATGATATAATATTGCTCTTAACACTTATACAATAGTTGAATGTACTTTATTCAAGCTTTCTCTTGTGTAACATATAACCAATAATATAATATTTGTAGTAAAAGGACATCATAGAACAAAACTTGGGTGTGTTTCATTTATGCGAATATGAGGAATAAACAAAGTCATCACACAATCATGACCCATATAGATAGATTTTACATTGCAAAATAACTCATCAATCGATAATAAATCCGACGAAAACGATCAATGTCATTAATTTTATCAGAAGCAACGACGAAAATTCAAAATGTTCCATCCTTAACGAAGCACGTTCTACCAAGATATGGACGGAACAATATAAAAAAAAGTAACCATTCTAGAAAACTTAACTTTGGTATAGAGGACAGCTGAATGCGATCTATGTTTAGAAGATTATGTCTAGATGGCTGCATGGATGTCTAGATGGCCACATTATAACTTCATAAGGCGAAAATTTTGATAACACAATGTAAAACGAGTCAACGCCATCTATGTTTCTTAGAAAGAAATAAAGCCATTAGGTTTTATGCGTATTTTAAAACGCATAAAACCTAATGCCTTTAGTTCTTTTGATAAATTGAGATCGAGCATAATACCGAATTAAATATTTAGATGGACTACAGCGCCATCTATCAGTAACAAAATTGTCTTTTCTGTTCTTACAATATTATTGTAGGGATATGTTTAGTACCATTAAATCCGAAGCTAATTTATCAAAACATTGGAATTTCCTACAAATACGCTTCTGTTAACTTTTTGTATTTATAGTACGAAATTTATCAGAATATTGTAGCACCATTATACCGTAGTCTTCAGAAATTTTTATGGCGCAAGGGTTGTAAGTACTTACCTATAAGGAGCCGGGCGTCGCCCGCACACGGCCAGACAGCCTGAACACCGGTGTGCTACCTGAAAAAAAAATTACTTTATTAATTATTTTTATCAACATATAACAGCTCACTGCTGATACGTTGAACAAAATAATAAAGGTTATTATACCAATTTTATAAAAAGAAAATCTTCTTTTCCGATTTTCAAACAATTTGGAAAACTCTTTCAGCATTGAAAAGTACAAAGTACATTCACAACATTGAAAAGAAAGGTAATATTATTTAAGTATTTGTATTTATATATGTATATAACTATATATTTTTATACATGTATGTATGTATGTATGTGTATATATATATATATATATATATATTTGTACATGTATGTATGTATGTATGTATGTATATATATATATATATATATATATATATATATAAATATACACAATATCCGGGGATAAATATTGGACAAAGATACTATTCGTAGGCTATAAAGGAATAAATTGTCGAAATAAAACGTAAAACATGACCTTTTTCTTATTGAGTGCAAAAAAAAAATATTACACACAACTCTTTTTAACACATCTAATACCGCTAACGCACGCACACAAGCTTGTGCTAGCCGTACGCAACCACTACATTAACCCGAGCGGTGCTGATTGACGTGCACGAGTATCGTGTGTATGAAAAAAATAACAAATAATTATGAATATTATTTTGAATTTTCTGAAAAAGGTTATTGTTTAAATTTTATTTCGACGACAATTCTTTTTCAGTCAAAGAATAACGTCTTTCTTTCATTCCCGGACACTGTGTATATATGATACATATGTATATTTGATTAATTATTACCTCTCAGAGGTGATACTGAATTCTTCATGAGTATCACTGAAGATATGAGCATACTTCAAATTCAATAGGGCTGATACAGCTTAGATGCGGAACGGAAAAGTGGTGTGTGCTGAAATACATTTCAGCAGACTCAAGTTTATTGTTTTTTAATAGTAATTTATTTTTTATTACACATTTAGGGTTCCACCTCTAAAACTTGAAAAACAGAACCCTTGTAGGTTCACTTTATTATCCATCAGTTCATCTATCTGTCAAAGCCCTTTTTCTCAAAAACGGCTTGAGATATCAAGTTGAAATTAATATTGTGTACTGAGACCTATAGCTTTACAATGATGTAAAAATTTTAAGATTTTGGTGCTCACAATAAAAAAATATGGCGTTTTAAAACATATTTTTTTTATTCATACAATATCCTACCTACTCACTGATCATCAAAACCTACAGAGTACTTCTGATTGACTTACAATCTTGAAAGTCAGCATAGTGGGAAGTCTTATAGCACAAGAGATAAATTCAAAAATCAATGTCTTTTTATTCTATGTGGAATTATATGTTTTTTTATAACTAGTTTCTTTTTTACGCCAATAAAAGATATAGTAGACAATATATTTACATTATAAAAAAATAATATTTGTAAATAGCTCAAAACAAATTGTACAGAACCCTTGTAGGGCAAGTTGTATTCGTCCTTGACAGGTTTTTTTTATTATATGGGTCATTATATGGGGAGTAACTTAAAGCTGTGTAAATTATGATAAAGCTACTTGTTCAATCCACAAATGAATTATATTGCATGTTTTGGTTATTATATGATAATTCTATGCTCCTAAAGCGTTAACCATAATGATGAAATAGTTTCTTTTTTTTAATAATAAAATTACACTTTTCCACGTGAGAAATGCCATAAGTCAATGCTAGTGCTCTATGAATACGCATCCAAGCAATTTCATATACAAATTACCTTAGACCAGTGATGGGCAAACTACGGCCCGCGGGCCATCTCCATCAGAACGGTTGTAATCCGGTCAGTGATATCAACCACCCAAAATAGTAGTCAATTATAATATTACACATATTTTACTTTAATTGAATTGAACATTACATAAGACACAGGGGTATCAGGTACGGGGACTGTTACTCCCAATAATTGATCAATTCCCTTGTATCGTTCATTTCTTCGATTGGTAGGTACGACAAGGCGAAGCGGAAGGGGTTTATGGTGGGGGGGGGATATCTCCAACCTGACTCGTGCGTTTGCTCACGTATTGCTTTAGCAGTCGGAGCTTGGATCTCACTCGAATCACTTGTTCGCGTGTTCACTACGTAGGTACGCAATAAATAACATTTTTGGTGACACTCATAACTTCACGTTACGTATATTATACATCTGTTTATTATTATGCCCATTGGTTAAAAAGTGTGTTCTAAAAAAATATTTGTTTATAAATGGTTTTTGCACAAATATACTGGAGCGGTGGTAATTAATGTTGGCTTTGTTATTTTGTTACCGCATTTGTGGTGGATACTGTCAACAAAATGGCAATGACTGAATTTATTAAAAATTAAAAAACCTAGCCCCCATAGATTCTGTCTGCAAATACGGGCATAGGAAAAACTTTGCCCATCCCTGCCTTAGACTATTTGAAATTAATTGCTAAAAAATCGGTGACTAATTGATTAAGCAAACTAGTTGGCGACTTTTCAATAGTCGCCGAATAGGCTGCCTATTCAAAAATGTAGTGACTATTTTCAGTTACATTCATTTTGAATGGTTTTCATAAGTAAATACATATTGTTAAATTTTAATGGAAGTTTAAACCATACTCAGTTGTGAATCATCTTATTAACAACTGAGTATGGTTTAAACTTCCATTCAAAATATATGTATCTATTAATCAAACATAATCTACTATCAGTAACTATTGATATGAGTAACTGAGGCAAGTACTAATTGTTTATTTTTCTCGTTATTTGTTACAAATATGAATTGTTTGTTATCCAAAGATAGCCAACTACAAGCACTTTTTTGCTATATCAATTTTTTCTAATAATTTTAATATCTTAAATTTTTTGCAAGCAAGATAAACTATTTATAATTAAAAAAGACGTAACATTTTATACGGTGTCGAATTGATCCCTAAAGCCGAATAGTCAGTCAAAGTAGTCGGTAAAAGTCCCAATCGGCATATCTTGAGTATATATGAATTTTTTATGTGTCTCGAATATTTATTATTTTTATTGGTAAAATTTACAAATTATTCTGATGAGAAGTATGTAAATGCTACTTGGCTTGGCTTATAAGTAGAAAATGAGATGATTATAGTATACCGAGCAGCACATCGCAGACTGGTGCCACGTGGCATTTTCAAACAGATATGGTGCGACGCTGCAAACCCCTTATTTGGTTTTGAATATACAGTATTTTTCATAAAAATAAATATCAAAAGTTTTGGAGGCTCTGTTTTTGTATTAAAATGCGTAAATGTAATTATAAATAAATTATTTTTCTCTAATAAAGGTTACAATCGAAAAATATTTCAGATTATTTTCATCTTATATTTATAAAAGTATGCGCGAAAATAATTTATTCTTTGCTAACACTCCACGTGAAGATGTTGTAATACAAAGAAACTTAGGTTGTGGTAAAGAAAGTAGAAATAATACTACATCACGTAGTTTCATTTAATTGTGAATAATGAATTTCTACAAAATTAACGCCAAATATATTCAATGTTATAATTTTTGCTGTTCACCTCATAATTAATATAAGCATCCATCCCTTAGCTACGATTGACTGGAAGAGACTGCTCTTGTAGCAATAAGTCCACTATATACATATTCATGTTGCATTAAAGATGAATTAAGTAAATAAAAGAAATTAATTAACGAGAGAGTAATCACATCCTCAGTGAATTGCAGCACCTTAAAATAATCCGATGCAAAACAAAGAACACTAACAAGAGTAAATTATATGTTTTCCCAATACGTGATTCACGATACTACGCATTATTATGAGTTCAAAATGAAATTATTTGATTATATTACGCCACAGAGAATTGGATCAAAACAAGTCATTCGTCTGCGCGTGTATTAGCAACGCACCTGTTTTCATCAAATATTGACAATTATTTATTACATCAGTGCTTGCTGTTGACGTATGATCCATCATTAGCATTAGAATATTGATTGTAAGTATGTTTGGACAGGTGGAAGTTTTTCAATTGTTTAGCAGACCTTATTAAATACCAATATTTAGTTAACGTTTATCGTTGACGCAAAATGACAATGTTTGTATAATTGCCATTAAAGTTTCCTAGGACACTTGACCCTGAACTGTGGTATTTACATCGGCAGAGTGGAGCAAAATATTTCAATTTACATACATTTTGTCAGGTCATACATATGGGTCATCTTCACTTGTGAGTTACGTTTTGCTGTCCTTATGCTTTGAATTGAGATATTTCCAAAATGAATGATTTGTTTTAATTTTTTTCAAAGATTTTTATTTTCGTCTCGGTAAAACGTAATTATCGTGTACAAAAATTTACAGGAAAACAAGTTTTTTTTTTTCAAAAATTCTGTTTTTTCATAGCTTAGGTTCAATGGTTTCGGAAATGTAGGGACGCTGAAGAGTGGCATATTTTTTTTGCACGTTTCTCAATATAGTTTCTGTATAAAAATTAACCGGGATTTGTCATTTAAATGAAGCGTTTAAAAGGAATAGGTAAAGTTTTTTTTTGTTAAGTTGGTAGAACCTTCCTTATTTATTAAACCAAACTTGAGCGCGATCTGTCAACTAGTGTGTTTACAACAGCTGACATAGTAAGTCGACCTCAAAATTCCTCTGCGAATTTTACTATGGATAGACTAGTTAAACAAAGCGTTTGCCTTTAATTTTGTGTTTCAAATGAAATTTCTTGTGCCAAATTGTTAAAAATGATAATAAAGGCCTACGGTGTCTCGACTATGTAGAAAACTCATGCATACAAGTGGTATAAATCGTTCAAATAGAGGAATGAAGTCATCGAAGATTTGCCTCGTCCCAGACGTCCTTTAATGTTCCCCCACTGACAAAAATATTGAAACATTGAAACAATGAATACTTGAAAATCGTCAGTTCAGTGTAAGAGAGTTTGCTTGAGAGTTGAACATTGATAAAATAAATATTCATGGAAAATAACCGTGAAGATGGGTCCATGAACATGATAAATTAACAAACCAACAATCAACTGAATGGCGGGAATTAAAGGCCATAGGGAATTAAAGGTCAGTGAGAATTAAAGGCCATACCAATTTTGGCCTATGAGAAGTGTGTGGAAGGGTGGTCCAGCGTTTTATCACAGTTGTATTGCAGACAATGGGGATTACTTTGAAGGCTACAAAATAAATTTTAATGAATAAATTTAAAGTTGTGTGTTCTTTTAGCCATTCCGGCTAGTTTTATACAGAAGTTATCTCCATAGACATTCTGCTAAAATTATGAAAAAAAAAACATTTATGAGACCCTTGCAACCAACCCTTCCAAATAATACCCAAAATTATATAACGAACTTTAAACATTTTTTTTTAAATAGTTATTATGCCCCCCTAAAATTCCCATATAAATATTTTTGCATCTATTGAGATGCGTGCGGGTTAATATTCTTTATTATTATACCAATTTTATTACGAGTCAAGCGATTTTTAGGAGAAATGGCCGTGACAGACGTACACTTGAATGGTTTGCAAATTTCCATTTTTTTCTTTTGAGATTATATATATATATATATATATATTACGTTATCCTAATAAATTAAGTTATTTTACTCTAAACTTCTAATTTCTCTTTCGATATCATAAAAACAAACGAAAACACGACAATGTAACGTAAAATAAAAGACTTTCGACAACATTTCAGTAACATCGGTATTCTGCCTCAACCGACACTATTAATGCCTTATTGAGCCAATATTTCAAGAAAATGCGCAAGACATTTTACAAAAACCTCTAAAACAAAAATACGCTTAACAGCAATTTACTACCGCCAAAGCAACCGAACAAAAGACAGCAAAGGTCAAAAGGTGACTCCAATATTGTATGCATATCAGAGGCGTTGACACAAACACAATTGCGACGCTCGTAACGGCAGACACCGAAGCATAAAATCAAATATTCAAATTCGTTTTTTTCTGTTCGTTCACCTCCTCACTCAAGAACCTCTGGTATTCTAAAGGTGCAACGTTTTTATTCGGTTGGCGTATGTATATACCAGGAAATGTTTAGCAGAATTTAATTTATAAAATGGTATATGTAACACAATGTCAATTAGTGAGTGCCAAAGGAAGAGTTTTCGTAAGTTATTGATAATTACTCAGGCACATAATTAAGTTTGTTGAATGAGAACGTTGAGACTTGTTTGGTGTCAATCAAACCTATCGTCAGTGTGGAAAGCATTATTTTACATAGTCGCTCGTTTAGAATTTAGGATATTAAGCTATAGGTACTGCAGTATTAAAAGTTTTGCTACAGAAAAAATTATGTATTTATCATAACAACGCCATACCCAACTTACAGGTTACCCCAAAGCGCTTGACACGTACAAACACTAAAAGTACAACTATCTACATTATACATATTAACATAAATAATAACTAATAAAACAGAAAAAACACACATTAATTCAAATTAAACATGAAACAAATTATCAAACGTGAACAACGAAGCAACTCCATAATTGCATTCCTGAAGCAGTTAATGTAGCAGAAAAAAATATTAAGATTTGGCACCTCTTGCAATACCTCATCGATTAACATATATGCATTAAAAACAGGTGCATGCTGGACAATATTCGTGCACATTCTAGGCAGATGAAATAAACTATGACTCCGTCTTCTCGTTTAACAGTTAGGAGTATAAAATGTTACCAAAGACAAGGCCAAGGGTTTATCGTAATAATTATTTAATAATTTTAAAAAATATATGATCATAAGTAATTAATTTCCATTGGAGTTGAAGTGAATTACATCTGACCACGCTCATCTGAAGGAAAGAAATGAAGATAATGTATAAAAAAACATTAAACTTCTTCAATACTTTCTCCAACATAAGTATATAAGTTGCTTCATGTGGAGACCAGATAACTGCATTCGTTTCAAGGATACTTCGGACTAAATAATTAAAGAAGGTCACAACACGCATTATCATGGAAATCGTGGGTATGTCGTATGATAAGTCCTAATATCCTATAGGCTTTCTAACAAGTTTCAGTAATATGATCATGAAATGTTAGATGGCTATTCATAATTAGGCTTTTTTAAGCATTGTTCCATTTTTTCGTTCGTTTCGTTCGTTGACGTGAATATGACATCATCTTTCTTGTTCATATCAAATTGTAGCTTGTTGCTCGGACTCCATTGAAATACAGAGTTGACTTGATTGAAATACTACATCATAATTTCGCTATTAGACGTCTGCAAAGCAATCCAAAAATACTACTAGACCTTTTCAATAAAAACGAATAATATTTTGAAAACATTATAAAAAAGATATGCAAATGTAGCTAACCTCACCTTTTATAACAATAGTTTCATAAACTTCAGTTATCAATCCTATATTACTTTCATTACTAATTTGCTCTTTGTCAATAGAGTACACGAAAAAATGTCAACATTATATTTTTGTAGTTCGATATTTTTTTATTAAACCAAAATGAAAACAAAAGCTATTTATTTTTTTACAAAAATTATTCAATCAATCTGTTAAAATACTACCCCCTCCCCCCTCCCTTAAGTCAGAATTTGAAGGTAACGAACAGTATATACTGCCAATACGAAATTATTGACAGATTTTCGCTGTAGAAATTAGGTAGACATTGGATGAAATAGGCGCATTGAGAAGTGAGTAGTGATATATGTCAAAAGGAAAGTATATTAGATTATCGCTACGTAAGGCCAGATATTATTGATACGTAAGGCCATTTATCATATAAGCTTCAAATGTTTCTTGAAGCTTATATGATAATTTGTTATGGTAAATGGACGGGCAACAAGATGAAAACAATAAGGTTCCGCAAAACTATAGAAATAAGATAAAATAAAAAGACCAATACTTCTTTTCTTTTCTCCTAGAAACCCTCAATCCCATCACAGTTCTTTGCCTTCCTTATTCTCAAACTTTTTACTGCTAACCACCCCTTATTGTCCACCAACGATGACGACGACCTGAACGTCTCCAACCTCTCCATCCTATCACAGTTCTTTGCTCTTCCTTATTCTCAACCTTTTTACTACTAACCACCCCTAACGTCGACGTAGCAGCACATGTATTTGGCTGTGAACAATCGTTGCAGTCGGCCGAACAGCACAGGTATTTGGCTGTTAATGACCTTTTTATTCGGTCTAGTGCTTCTCTTCTCCTAGTAGCTGTAAATGTTATAATTGGATATTGTTGTGGGCTCTAATTGGATAAGATGTTGTAGTGTATACCCACGGCGAAAATGTTGGATGTGATTTTTTATTTAACCTCCTTTTCTTTTCTAGCACAGTTCAGCTCAGTCGATTCTTTTCTTGACAATAATGATAAGGAACAGATCCTGTATAATTTGCCGTATTGGCACGGTGTGAAAGGTTTTGCTAAATCTGCTACTTTGCGAATATGTAAGAGCTAATCTCATTAACCGTTGAGGCTATAACAACTGTTGAGGCTATTACAAACATTGAGGTCCCCTTTGTGGGTCTATTTTTATAGGACTTACTATTTATGAGTTCATATGACATACTGATTATGAATTAACTATGTTCACATATCATTTATATAAAAAATTTTACTAAATTTGTTTGATCTATTATACACATCTTTCAAAGTAACAACCTATATGTGAAGAGAAAACTATGTACCCCTTTTTAAACATACTGCACGCACGGAGGAGTGCGAGATTTGGCATAATTAAAGTTTATATGGAGAAGGACTGTAGAAAGCTAAAATTTATATATAATATATTTACAAATACATTAAATTATATATTACAAATATATTAAAAGATTCATTGTTTACATTCATACTGTCAATGTCAAACACGTAATAGTCTGTGGTCAAACAGTCGCACAGAATAGAGAATGTCGCCAGAAGAATTTTAAAATGTCAGATTTAATGATTGATTGAATTTCTTTTTTCGATAGTCTGTGGAGTGTGTGTCAAGGCAAAAAAGGGTTTATTTTATATTTTGTGTAATAGATATCTGTGTTTCACATTTTAATGAAATCTAGCTTGCAAGAGTGTTAGCGTTTTCAACAAAGTGAGTAGGTAAGTACATTACGGTCGAATTTTGACCACTGGACGACCAGTAGTTCTAATAAATCAATACCCATTGTACCATTGTCTAAGATAGTGTCACCATTTTGTGTTCTGATAAAGGATTCGTACAGTTCTAAGGGTTATTAAACTTTAGTGACTTTATTTTGAGAAATCTCGGTTCAAGCGTTTATAACCTGGATCTGATTACGTGGAAAATTTACTAAAATAAGCTGCAAATGGAAGATTAAGGACTACACTGGAGTTGGGTATAAAAATTTGCATATCATCTGTACTCAAGAGCCATGACATGCTAAATATACTTTCTAAGTATTTCATCATTATTTTCTTAAGTAAGAGGAGAGATCAATCAATGATGATTGTTAGATATTTATATATATTATGTCTAAGTGTACGGAACCCTTGTAGTACAAGTTCAACTTGTACTTGACAAGTTTTTTTAAAATAAACTACTATGGTCTTCGTAACAATCCAAAACAAGGTTTATTATAATTGTTTTTTCAATTAAATAAAGAAAAACATTAAGAATTTAACTTTTGGCAAAATGCAATTATTTAATTTCGTTTTTTTTTATTTAAAAATAGGCGCCGTCAATTACAAAATAAAGTTTTTTTTTTATTAGTAATAAACAAACCAATGATACTTACCACAACATCCATTGTTTTCATCTTCATTTTTAGGAAATTATTTTAAGTTCGACTTCACGATATTATAAGTTTTTATTTTTATTATATCACTTTTTTACTGACTTTTAATACATTATTATCACATTTACATACATAACTTAAATTGTTGACTACTTTCCTGTAAACATTAAAAAAAGGTATTTCGTTTATCTGTCAGTCAAAGAAACGAAAATCAATTTGCGAAAAAGCCAACTTAGGAAAATAAGAAATTTTTTTGTAAAATAAATTGCAAACCAATACTACGTTTATTATATCCCCAAATATATTTTGGGAACTATTGCCATAATTAAAAAGTGATTTTTACTTATGGAAATTGATCCGAAAATATTTTTCAATATTCATGGCCATTGCTTCAATGTCATTTTGTACAAAAAATGTTAATTTCGTTTTTTTTGACGTAAAATATCTTAAAAACATATTCTACAAATTTTGAGTCTATAGAAAAAAAGTTCTGTATGCACAACAGTAGCCGTTGATATAAGTTCATTCTAACAAAAATCTCGATTTACCGTTTTTTTTTGTTTAAATGGAAGAATATAAAAGACATATTTAAAAAATAGGAGTCGAACTTGATTATTTTATTATAAAAAATTATTTGAAAAATGCTCTTTCTATGAAAAAATGCCTATCAGTTGATTGTTAAACCATAAACTATAAAACCTCTACGCGATCTTATTTGCGTATTTCAATATTTTGATTTTTTTGGTTTGTTTTTTTAAATCAACTCTTGTTTGTATTAGCAAAGTCAGTGTTTAGTATTACGAAAAAGGGCAATTAAGTCGAAAAACTTATAACTTGTACATCCTTCAAAAGGTGCACTTTTGTATAAAAACTGTTTCAAATCACTTTTTAACAAAATAACTGCGACCGAGCTCTACTATTGGTAAATACTCCGTTTTTTAACTACATTCTTTCATTTGAAACAAACAAAAATTAAATTTTTTTTCTTTTTCAATTTCCAATATTTTTGTTTAAAAAAAACAAGTTGGCCTTTTTTGCAATTGATGACCCCTTGAAATTTTTCTATTTACTTTACACCGAAAATTTCCAACTAAGAAACTCACATATCTACTTCTAAAGTTTCCATAAAACACTATTGACGCGAAAACTATTTTTTTAACTATAAATATCTTTTAATTTCGAATCCACTTGCAATCAAAGTGTAATACCTAAACCGCGTGCCGCGGCGCTATAGACGTTACCTTTTCTAGGAAAGATAAACTCAACGTAAACAAACTCGTGGAACGCATATTAAAACTCGATTGTTTACCATATAGACTTACGAAATTCACACAATTCCACCACAAATAGAAACATCTTGAATAATTTCAAAGACGCAATGTAAAACGCGCAAAAACAGCCACAATGAAAAACTCCGAAAATTCAATCCTTTCCCGCAATATCTATTTCTACAAACATATTGATCTCGCAATATAAACAAATCATCGAAGTAGATTAATAAAATGAACTGCGAAGGAAACATTTGACTCGCATGACAAAAATAATTTATATACTAATCTAGTTATTTAAAAAGTTAATACAAAACAAACTTCCAAAAAACCAGTTTCGTTATGACCTCTCGAACTGTTGTATTTAACTGCTTCAAACAAAGCTGTAATTACTATTTTTTTTTTTGCTAAAACCGTTTACAAGTTCACACACTCGTTAAACTCGATTTAATAGAGGTCAAAGCTGGAAAGGCTGGTTATAGGCGCATAAGACACCAATTCAACCCTGTTCTCTATGACCTACTCTATTTTTTACACATAAACGAAATCAGTGTCAAAATCAAATGTCAAATATCACTTGGTTATCGCACAGACATACGCAACCTTTACTCCCGAATGCTAATAATCTTTTATCACATTATTAACAATAAGTTACATAAAACAACCGCAATAAATTAACGCGCGGCTCATATCTAAATATTGTTACGAAATCGAAACGCAAACTTTCTTTTCGCTTCTATTGCAAAAGACATTGACAGTCCGGAATAATTTCACATTTTCCCGCCCTCGCCAACTGAAAGTCGTTCCATATTTCAAATAAAACAAATCATAAACAAAAATATATACACACTTCTTTTTTCCTTAATGAATACCACAAAAATATATCGAACTTTTTGACAATAAAATATTATATTGATTCGATAAATTAATTTATTTTGTAAATAATAATTTAAATTATATTATAACGAGGAGCGCATCGCGAACTGTTTCGCGAAAGCGGTGGCGCGATATCGCACGATTGGCATACGACCGCGCTTCACGGATCACGCGATGCGACTGATTAGTGATTCACCATTCGCGGATCTTTACCGGGTCGATATCGATTGTGTTAATATTTATTTTTTTATTTATCTTATCGATCGTTTCAGTTTGATTTATAACTCAATCATTTCGTATTACATGCGTTAATTTCGAAGTACTAGGTGAGTGCCGAGTGATTAATCATTCAGAAATCGTTTAGTTGACCGTCTTGTTAGTTTAGCATACTAATTAGCGATAATTAAATCAATACGGGTGTAATTTTCCCCAGAGTGAATATATAAATAACATTTAAAAAATATTATTGTATGTTCCCTATGTATACCACATATATGTAAAACAATCTGTCCCAGCTTTGCCCTTACAAAATCCATGAGGGTCATGACTGTATTTTGTATAATTATTTGCGGCCAAATTCTTTGAACAATTTTAACGGTTTAGCTGTAAATATAAAAGGATAATTGACACACCACGAGGCGAAAAAGTGCGTTTAAGTATAAATTAATTTTTCACATTTTGCTTCATTTAATTAAACGTTACAAAGGCTGCCCGGTTCACTACTTTAAAGAATATCGATGTAACAAAATTGTTATCCTTAGCACTTATTATAAAATATATATTTAGCACTTATTATGAAAACACCGGATACAAATTGACAAATTGTCGAGAGTTTAAACAGAAAAAGCAAGGAAATCTAAAAACTAAAAAAAATTGCAGTTTAAACACTTGGTTGCACGGTCACTTCCAAATTAATCAGTAGTTTAAACACTTGGTTTCACGGTCCAATTTCCGAGCCGCACTAGCGCTGGACGCTATAGCGTCCTTCGCTCGAAACTTTTCGCAGAAATGTTGACACTACCATAACTCAATTCTAGTGGAAGTGTGACTTTATATTATTAGGATATGGAGAAAGGGACCCTTCAATGTGTTACAAATTTGAAGTTTGTATCTAAAGGACTTTTCTAAATATTTTATACAAAAAAATCATCAATTTCGTAGGTCCCCTCACGAGTCCCCCTCACTGACCGATCATCAAAATCTATAAGTCACTTCCAAATGAATTAGATCCATGAAATCTGGTACGAATACAGTGTCTAGGGTACTGATGAAGAAACAACTGGTATAATATCTTCTAGCTATAATCTAGACATATAATAAAATTATAACAGAGTGAATTCTTTTAAAAGTGAAAACTTTTTAAAAGTGGTTTTTTATTTTCAACTTTTGTCTGTTTCTTAATTTGAGCGGATATCACGCAAAATCGACTGTATGGATTTTGATAAAATTTGGTATGGTAATGGTATATACCTAGGAGCAACATATACGAGAAATGGGAAATAGAGGTGGTAAACATATCGCACCGAACGACAATGAATATATTACGTGATACGTGAAGAATAAGAAAGCCCGATAGATGTCGCGATTTTTCGGAGTGGACAGAGTTCAAAGCAAGGTTTGGCCATCTTTAAGCAAACTCTACATGAGTGTTCATATCAAGTCATCGCTATTGCCAAAAAACCAAGAAATAGTCATATCAATGAACTTTCCGGGCAGATATGCTCTGAAGCAGGCAAAGACGGTTCCATTGGCCAGAAAAATATTTTTTTGGGATTCAAATTGAATAATCCTTGAACTTTTTGAAGAAGGAAAGCAAGGTCATTGGTCATCATTATAGTGACTGAAATATTGGACAGATTCGACGAGAAATTGTAAGAGGCATGGTATAATTTGGCAAAAAAAAATGTGGTGTTCCAACACGACATCTTTTTACTCGTTCGGAATCTTTAAAAAAAAAATGTACTATTCAAATTCCAATTACGTCGAACGCAGTCAATCATGAACACACTTACGTACCACATTGCATTCGGGGGTAATCGGCGTGTACAGTGAAGTTAACGGCAGTTAGTTTATATTTGACAGTTCGTGCAGACGGACGAGCAGCACTGAGCAAGGAAAGATTCGCACGTGCATGTTGAGAACACCACGTATTCTCGACTCTGATTGTTCCTAATTAATGTTAATATTGTAACTGTAAAACAGTGTGACAATAAATTTGTGATTCGAAGTAGTGTTCCAACTACGTCGAGCGCAGTCGACCACTAACATAATAGTTGCGTAACTACACTGCATTCGGGGGTAATCGGCGTGTAGTGTGAAGTCAGCGACAGTTAGTTGACATTTGACAGTTCGTGCGGAAGGATGAGCAGGACTGAGCAGCCATTGTACCCGCTTGGCCTAGCCCTTTCTGTCCCTCAATACGAAATGTGGCTTGCGGGAAAAAACAGCTCAAATCCTCATCGAGACAGAAGCCTATTATGAAGAGTTCGAAGTATGATTCCTTGCACATCGTGTTTTTGAATAAATTAGGAGATTTGAGGGACGTCATGAAAAGTGTACCGTTTAAAATGGAGATCAGATCCCATAATGTACTTACAGATTCATTCTCGTATATCTCCTCGCACTGAGTGTTAAAAGAGCATAAATAAAGATACGTGCGCTTCAAACAAAACATATTAAGGAAGCAAGGGTAACGAACATTTAAACACACCGACGAATCTTCAGAACATGTTGAAGTACTTATACAGACTTTAGACCTAGTTGTTTTATGACCATTATCAAATAAAAAAATTGATAAAAAATATACATTAAAATAACTGGATTGGTCCTTCCAATAAAAAAACAAATAAAAAAAATTTAATCAAAACTGGTTATTAACCGTTTGAATGCCGACGAGCGCCATCGCGCTCGTGAGCGTACTAAATAAATTTGCCACGCGCGATGGCGCTCGTGAAATCAGTTGCTGTTTAGCGCGCGGTAGGGGAGGTCGCTCGCACGCATCGCTAATTTTTTATCGTTCTACGTGTTACATAAAGTTCAAATTATAATATTATTAGTAATTACAATATAAAAAGGATCCAGGAAAAAAAATGTTTAAACCATAATGTCGGAATACGAAAATAATTCGAGTGAAAATGATCGTTTTTCAAGTTGTGAAGAAAGTGATAGTGGGAGTGACATTGTGGTGCGCTCACAATTTGGCGTAATGCAAATTTTGAGTGATAGTGATAATAGTGACGATAACAATTATTTTGCTGATACGGAGGATGTACCGGACTGCGAAAATACGATGTGACCTTGATTTTAGTTTTTGTTATAATTTTTGTTCACAATATATATTTCCATAATTTTCTTTGTATTTTATTATTCTTGTAAAAGTTTTTATTAAGAAAACACCGAAAAAATTATTAAAATTGGATAATTTTTGGAAGAGATACAGTTTTTTTTTCGAGACAAGGGTAAATGACATCAAAAACAAAAGATTTCTTTGGCATTTTTAAGTATATATGAGTAAAAAACCATGGCACTTTAAACAAGAAATAAATACTCCGGCTAAAAAGAAAACAAAAAATATTTGCAGTTTCCATATTATAAAAATATCGTAACAATAATAAAAGCATTTATTTGATAACGTCTGTTTCTTGAGTTAATTAATTAAACTGAATGTAACTAATACATGGGTAAAATTGCCTACAATTATACTTCGGTTTTTTATATATTTCGAGGTTAAATTCAATTAAACAAAAAATAATAAAAAATTCCATCACGTGAAACTTCTTAGTTATCATAATGAATATTACTTAATTAACAATTCATTAAGCTGGAAATTATCAATACCACTAATTACTTAATTTGAGGGAAATCGACCAGCAGAATCTAGCAAAAAGTGAAGCATTGTCATCATCATTTCTTTTCTGTGAGAATTCACAATGAAATGAAACTACGTGATGTAGTATTATTTCTACTTTCTTTAAGTTCTTTACCATAACCTAGGTTTCGTTGTATTACAACATCTTCAGGTGGGCTATTAGCAAAGATAAACAAAGATCTTTGCAAATAGCCCACCTGAAGATGTTATAATACAATGAAACCTAAGTCGTGGTTCATTTAATTGTGAATAATGAATTTCTACAAAATTAACGCCAAATATAATAAATTTCTGTAAATTAATTTGCCTATTTAAGTCGGAAAATTGTTAAAAAAGTGTTATCTATCTTATTCGGACAATAAGGAAGTTAACCAAATTTCAGTGCTTTTTGTATGAATGAGAAAGGCGAAATAAAAAATGGTACCAGATAAAAAAGGATTGGCCTTTGAGGAAATCTATAGAAACTGGAACAAAAAATGTAATGACAATTTGGTTAATCCGAATATACTACTTCTTCCTCCATTTCACATTAAGTCGGGGCTGATGAAGCAACCTACGAGGGCCTACCTGCAGCAGGTAGAATGTGTCAAGAATGTTTCAAGCTGAAGGAAGAAATTTTTGTACGCAACTATTCAAAGGTTAATTTCTTTTAGAAGTGAAGTTAAAATTTTCTTTGGCAATAACAAAAGTCTCGATTGCGTCCAAATGCTGGGAAATGTTGGAAAATTTTGGAAAAGACCTCGAATTAGAAAAACCACTTTTTGAAATCATGTTTTGATTACGCTCCGGAAAATAATGGAACAAGGATATCAAGAATGAGAATTAAAAAAAAACGATTCCAAAAGTCCAATTACTACAATTTATGGTCTTACATTTAGTAAATTATCTCTCTCTCTCTCTCTCTGCCGTTTTACCCCGTACTATATACTTACATATCGAGGTTTAGATTGCCAAAGAAGTTTCACTTCTGTCACGTGTGCTGAGTTGCATGCGCTCAAATTTTCCTTCAATCAGTTTGTTTTTCACTGCAGTGATGTATGTATTACACACAAAATGTATGTATTACAAAAACTAGCTTTAGCCTGCGCAGTGTTAAAAAAATGAGTAAATTTTTTTTTTAAGAAACTTGACAATATATGTTTTATGTTGCCAACAATGAATAGATTTACATAAGATTAATAAGTTTTCAAAATGTACAGTACAATGGTCAGCAAAAATACTTTCATTTTTTATTAAAACCCTTATTGTATGTTACCTATTGACTACAGGAACAGGCGTCGCAAACTGTTTCTATAGTTTTAGCATCTCATTCAGATTTTCGAGCGCCGACATAATTTTTTCGCATCTATGTTCACTGTTCTGTTGCTGTAAATGATAGCTTAATTGTATATAGCCTATTGTTAATCTGGGATCTGTATTGTCTATATGCAAAATTTTCATCGAAGTCCATGGGCCGTAGAACGTGAAAGAAGGACAAACAACAAAGAGAACGTTCCACTTTTATTAAAATGTGTAAAAATGTAAATGATCATGGTCTATTACGTAACGTTTTTGACATATTGAAATGATAAAAAAATAAAATTTGTTTTAAAATGGCTGTTACAATTAGAATTCCAAAAAAATACGTAACCATTTTACATAAACTATTAACTAAAATGTTAAAATAAACGTTATCAATTAATTAAACGTATTTACAGATCCATATATACACACACACACACACACACACATATATATATATATATATATATATATATATATATATATATATATATATATATATATATATATATATGTGTGTGTGTGTGTATATATGGATCTGTAAATACGTTTAATTAATTGATAACGTTTATTTTAACATTTTAGTTAATAGTTTATGTAAAATGGTTACGTATTTTTTTGGAATTCTAATTGTAACAGCCATTTTAAAACAAATTTTATTTTTTTATCATTTCAATATGTCAAAAACGTTACGTAATAGACCATGATCATTTCATATATATATATATATATATAGACAATACAGACCATGATCATATATATATATATATATATAGACAATACAGATCCTAGATTAACAATAGACTATATACAATTAAGCTATCATTTACAGCAACAGAACAGTGAACATAGATGCGAAAAAATTATGTCGGCGCTCGAAAATCTGAATGAGATGCTAAAACTATAGAAACAGTTTGCGACGCCTGTTCCTGTAGTCAATAGGTAACATACAATAAGGGTTTTAATAAAAAATGAAAGTATTTTTGCTGACCATTGTACTGTACATTTTGAAAACTTATTAATCTTATGTAAATCTATTCATTGTTGGCAACATAAAACATATATTGTCAAGTTTCTTAAAAAAAAATTTACTCATTTTTTTAACACTGCGCAGGCTAAAGCTAGTTTTTGTAATACATACATTTTGTGTGTAATACATACATCACTGCAGTGAAAAACAAACTGATTGAAGGAAAATTTGAGCGCATGCAACTCAGCACACGTGACAGAAGTGAAACTTCTTTGGCAATCTAAACCTCGATATGTAAGTATATAGTACGGGGTAAAACGGCAGAGAGAGAGAGAGAGAGAGATAATTTACTAAATGTAAGACCATAAATTGTAGTAATTGGACTTTACATAGACAAATGTCAATTAAAAAAATAGCCGCAATGCCAGTACCAAAACACGGCTAAATGCGACTGTAGGGAGTCGCTATGTATTGCTCCTGTTGTAAATTATATTTACCACAACTATAGACAATTGTCAATAAAAAATAGCCGCAATGCCAGTACCAAAACACGGCTAAATGCGACTGAAGGGAGTCGCTATATATTGCTCCTGTTGTAAATTATATTTACGACAACTATAGACAATTTTCAATTAAAAAATAGCCGCAATGCCAGTACCAAAACACGGCTAAATGCGACTGAAGGGAGTCGCTATATATTGCTCCTGTTGTAAATTATATTTACGACAACTATAGACAATTTTCAATTAAAAAATAGCCGCAATGCCAGTACCAGAACACGGCCAAATGCGACTGAAGGGAGTCGCTATATATTGCTCCTGTTGTAAATTATATTTACGACAACTATAGACAATTTTCAATTAAAAAATAGCCGCAATGCCAGTACCAGAACACGGCCAAATGCGACTGAAGGGAGTCGCTATATATTGCTCCTGTTGTAAATTATATTTATGACAACTATAGACAATTTTCAATTAAAAAATAGCCGCAATGCCAGTACCAAAACACGGCTAAATGCGACTGAAGGGAGTCGCTATATATTGCTCCTGTTGTAAATTATATTTACGACAACTATAGACAATTTTCAATTAAAAAATAGCCGCAATGCCAGTACCAAAACACGGCTAAATGCGACTGAAGGGAGTCGCTATATATTGCTCCTGTTGTAAATTATATTTACGACAACTATAGACAATTTTCAATTAAAAAATAGCCGCAATGCCAGTACCAGAACACGGCCAAATGCGACTGAAGGGAGTCGCTATATATTGTTCCTGTTGTAAATTATATTTATGACAACTATAGACAATTTTCAATTAAAAAATAGCCGCAATGCCAGTACCAAAACACGGCTAAATGCGACTGAAGGGAGTCGCTATATATTGCTCCTGTTGTAAATTATATTTACGACAACTATAGACAATTTTCAATTAAAAAATAGCCGCAATGCCAGTACCAGAACACGGCCAAATGCGACTGAAGGGAGTCGCTATATATTGTTCCTGTTGTAAATTATATTTATGACAACTATAGACAATTTTCAATTAAAAAATAGCCGCAATGCCAGTACCAAAACACGGCTAAATGCGACTGAAGGGAGTCGCTATGTATTGCTCCTGTTGTAAATTATATTTATGACAATTATCTTAACTACTTCATTGCGGATTTATAAATAAATTAAGTGCATACGTTGTTAGTCTGGTAATGGATTAAGTACACGCAATATTGGTAATAAATCAATCATAAATAGATAAATAAATTGACAAAATTTTGACAGTTTGCTTTTGACATACGTTTCGTACAACACAGCTGATAGCTGTAATGAGCACCAATTCTGTTTGTTTTCTTACACTTCTTTTCTTATACTATCGTGTTTATCTATCTCTCTCGGTTGTTAGCTTTGTATCGTTTCCCTCCTTGTGTACTAATATATTACACTAATATATTAACTAATATATTACACTATATTAGTTACATTCTGACATCAGAAAAAAAAATCATGAAAAACTTTGCTTGACCTTGAAAATTTTCCTCTTATCGCATCGAAAAAAGTTTCAGTTCAAAAGTCGCAAAAAAATGTGCAAAAGTACTTTCGATAGTCAAATAAAATTCTCAATATGCAGTCGCTATGTTATGGATTTTCATAATATCTACCCTATAAGTAACCCTTTTGTAGATTTGTACATAGAGTGATTACCTATTAACAATTACAAAAATGGAACATGGCTCTTTCTTGTTGACACGATCGAGATTTGTGCGCGACAACGTTTCCTCAATCTGCTTATAATGAAACGACACGTGTATTCGAACACTTTTTAATTCACGTTTGCTCGCTGTATCAGTCAGTGCGAAGTGAGATAAGTTTCAATACGATTTTGCTGAGTGAGGTGAACGAAATAAACACCAAATGATGGCATTAGGTAAATACTTGTATTTGTTATGCAACCTTGGACGAGTATGTGCCTTGGACCGATCTATCAAATGACTGTTTTTTTTTGTTCTCGCTCCTGTGCGGGTGGGTGTGTGTATATATATATATATATATATATATATATATATATATATATATATATATATATATATATATATGTATATATATATATCACAGGTAACATACAGGCTATTTATTAGTCGAGCCGCGAGTGCTGCCTCACACGAACTATAAGCATGCCACATTGAGCAGCAATTTGTTGCAGAGTAATTAAGTAACAAACAAAAACAATCACATTTGTAAAACAGTTATTTAAAATGACAGCTAGATGGTACCACGATAGCTAGATAATATGTTTGTTCACTCAACTGACGACGGCCATGATGGTATTGTGTCATCATCTGACGATTTATATAAATTAAATTATAGATGGCGTTAGTGTAGTGTCTTATGTCAGTGAAACGAATGGAATAATATTTCAATATCAACAACATATCAAATTTTCACTTCAAACGTTTCTGTATGCTATAAATTAATACAAGGGTGTATTATTGCTTAAGACATATATTCCACAGGGGAGAGTCGGCCATTATTCTGAATAATATAAAAGAAAAATATTATAATAATGTGACGAATTAAAACTCTAATGAAAATTAAGAAAATAACATCTTGTCAACACTTGTGAACCGTCATTTCTGAACTCAAAAGAAAAATTAATATTTTGAAAAATAAATTATTTTTTTTACTTTTTTCCTGTTATGAATAACGTGACGAATTAAATCTATAATGAAAATTAAGAAAATAATGTCTTGTCAATACTTGCGAATCGTCAACTCTTAACTGAAAAGAAAATTTAATATTTTGAAAAATAAATAATTGTTTTTACTTTTTTCCTGTTACGAATAATGTGACGAATTAACCAAGACTTGTGAACCGTCAACTGACGTTACCTTTAATTTTTACTAAAAAATTACATTTAATTTTTCGAAAGTGGTTTCTGATAGTTTTCAAGATTTTCCTGGGAGTAGTAGGAGTTGATATGATGAATATACTGTAGAAATTTTATGATAAAAAATAAATAATCGCCTTCAAACTTTGGGAACGGTTGGTTTTTTTTTTCAAATTCACCAAAACATTTTACTTTCAAAATGAAGACATGAAATATATCATAACAAAAAGAAGACCTATACATCCAAGAGGACTTGTATTTTTGGCTGAAATTTTGTTTGCTATTTTACGGTTTCTGATATGGGTTAAGTCCTAGATATGTCCATAAACTGGTATAGGAAATAACTCTCGCAAACAGATTGCTAGCACCAAGAAAATCGGAACGTAAGCAACAAGCTGATCCGCATTGTACATGTTGAGAAATTAACATCGTTTCTGAAATACCGTTCACATCTATCCATATGACCCCGAAGTTACCAGTTAAGCATATGATGGTAAATTTAATCGTCATAACGTAGAAGTGTTTTTTTTTTGATAATTTACAGAAAATATAGCGAAGATCTAATATTCATTCGCATAATCACGGACGAGAAGAAACAAAACACTATATCTTTATTTTGTGAAATTAACCCCAATCACAGTGGTAGCCGATCCATAAAGGGTCAAAATATCACAAAACTCTTCAGGTAAATATAATTTTTTTGACTCAATTATAATGAAATACGTTACCCACTGGGACATTGGGCGCTAAGTTTATCAGCTGTTGTTCGGGCAGGTTTAGGAGGACGGTCTGTATCGCATCCCAATTGTATAATTACACGTCCTTCATTGTAGCACATCTTGGGCAATTCTACGTTTTAATCGGCGTTTGGTTCGGGTATTATCTATCAGTTTTTGCGCAAGTATATTTGGGTGGTTTATGAATCTGCCTTTATGTGACTTTGTGTGTCTATCGATTTTCTCTTAACTGTTGGCATTTGTAATTATGCGTTGGTTACAAGCCATGGGGCATTTGTAGTTATGCGAAGCATTTTTTTCTGGTATATTGGGATTATCTCAGTTGTACCCCACAGCTGGATGCCGTAGATCCAAACTGGTTTAAATGTAGCTTTATAGAGAGGATGTTATTCAATATTTCTTTATTCGTTACTGTTACTGTCTCAAATTTTACTAGTAAAAGAACTTTTACGATTGACGTGAAACATCACGAGTCATGGTATTACTAATAGTATCCGAATAGACATAGAATATCTTCTGGGGCGTATGAGTATTGGCCAATTATGTTTAAGTTAGTCGAGAACTGTCGAAAGTTTCCAGCTTATCAGATATAAAAAAATTGTAACAGGACAAATTCGTACATGGAAAATATTTTAAAAATAGTGGTTGACTTAGCCTATAGAACCATGATAATAGAAGTTAGTTCTTCAATCTTGTTCTTCAATCACGCGAAATCTACTGGATCGATTTTGATGAAATTTGGTATGGCAATAGTTTATATCCAAGAGCAAACGTTTTTTTTTGGCTAATTTTACTAGTAATCAACTTTTTGGAAAGTTGGGAACCTGCTCTAAAAAATGATACCACGTTTTAATTTTTTTTTAATATCTACTATGATCTTTCGCAATTCTTGATCGATTTGGTGATTCTTTTTTTTCTATCGATTGGTCGGCTAACAGTATAGAAGCCTATTGATTTTCACAATCATTTGTTAAATAGTTTAATTTTTACAAAACAATTTCTTAAAAAAAGTCCTTTTTTTTGTACTCGGCGAATGTTGCCGACTTCCGTTTGGTAGGGATCTTCTTTCCTTTCTCTGTTTTCAATTTTCAAACTCTTTAACTTATCAAAGAAAAAGAAGATATGTCGTATGCGGTAATTTCTGCTAAGTGACGCGTGTCATTATTGCAAAGAGCGAAAAATTAAATAAACAATCGTTTTGAGTGCACTTGCCCAATAAGAACAAAGCTGAAAATCGCATTTGTGTAGGGCTGTCACATCAATGGCATGATATTTAATTGGTAATGAGTTTATATCCTGTGCATATTAATGTAATAATTATTTACGTTGTTATATATATATATATATATATATATATATATATATATATATATATATATATATATATATATAATAAAATCGTAATAGAGCGTATGGGAAATATTTTTAAAATAGAGGTTAATTTAGCGTAGAGTGACAATAGAAGTCAGAAGACTTATTTTTATATACCTGTCTGTATGTTATTTTGTCCTTCAATCTCGCGAAATTTCTGGACGAATTTTGATGAAATATGGTATGGTAATATTTTATACCTAAGAGCAATAAGATTATACCCAAGAGCAACATATAGAGCAACATAAGAGAATAACTTTTATTATTCCGAATTTCATACAAACGAAATCATAGGTACAGCTAGTAATTTATATTAATTATTGTTTATGTTGTTATATAATAATAATTGTTTATGTTATTAATTGATATTTACTAAATTGAATTTTAAATATTTGTCGACTTTCAAGTATCGTTTATCGCACGCAGAAATAGAAAATTATAAAATTTAGTTCCCATATACGTTATGCACATTCACAAAAAAAACCAACACCTGTACCTGTACACTCCTTTAGCTTTATTTTATATCCTAATATGATTTTGAATCTATATTTTACACTATACAAAATTAAAGAAAATAAGTATCTATTTCCTTTAATTTTGTATAGTGTAAAATATCGATTACAAAAATTATATTATGATATAAAATAATTTTAAATAATATCAGAAAAACAAAATTGTAATTAATAAGTTATGTAAATAACTAATTTTCGAATTACGTTAGTGGCAGCCCTAAAAACGGCGCGAAACAATATATTCTACGTATCGATGTACCTATATATAGAGCAAGCGACATGACTTCGCAGGGAGCAACGGCTATGAATTTTAAAATCTTCAAATAATGACTTATTTTATGGAACGTAACTCCATGGGAATCTTTATGAATTATTCTTGAATTGTTATTGCAACCAGTGATGGCACATTTTACTATTTCTGTAAGTCAAAATACAGATTTTTATTTATAAAACGGGAGATGTAGCGCGTCGCATCATCTAAACAACTGGCGGCGATCGACGTATCGAGTGTGTTCAAAATGTGTACATTGGATGCGAAAACTGGACGCGCGTACCCGCATTGTACGGTGTCTCCCTTTCATTCTACCCTCCTTGGGCCAAAGGTACGGTTGATGGCTATGTTCTACATTGATTTTTACTAATTATTATTTAAAATTTACTAAGGTATACATGTCACATTTTTACTTAGATATATAAACACAGAAAAAATGTGCTATATTAATATTATATTATATATTATATAAAAAATGCACCCTGCATATTTGGTTTCACCCACGATTCTGACATGTACTTTTTCTTTCACGCAATTAAGTGTTTTAATGCTATTCCATAACTGACTGAACGCCTTCGTACCGTTAAAAATTTGTACAAAATATCTTAACAATATAAATGGCTTTCCGCCAATCAGTTCATTCATCTCTATGCCACGTAGACTTCGATCGATTGCCTCAAAATGAGCCTGATGGGTACATTTGTCCCATACAATAAGGCCATTTATTGAGGCACCTTTCCTGATATACCATTTTTTTCGAATTAAACATAATTATAATTTAGAGAAAATTTAAAATTTTAAAGTGGAATGAGAAGAGAGGCTGCGATTCCTGATGAAGCTACTGCTGTACCATGTGTTTTTCGATGACTCTCTATTGTAGCTGAAGGTTAATTAATCAAGTAATTTTACCAGTTCCATCAAGATTATCTATCTCTCTATGTTATTATTGCTTTTCATTATTGAGCCATAAGCTTGAACTTGGTCTGCAAGTACCTTGTATCTCCTCGACTTGACGCGCTTGTGATATTCCCACGCCAAGCGCGCCCGTTTTTCCTCTCCATTTCTCCTGTCCGCGCAAGAACGTACATCGCAATGAACGTTATCAAAATGCGCCATTCCATTTTAATCAGATTCAAAACCTTTCAATTTCTCTACTATTTACTTACTTATGGAATTTTATGTAACACATTGATGCATATGGTGGGATTATTGCTATGAGAGTAATATCTTACAGCGAACCAGAACAATAGTCCAACACGCTAGAATAGCGGCCGGGAATCGAACCAGGATCCCAGCGGTGCGCCGCACCATCAAATGCCATGTGTTGTGTTCAATTAAACACACCACGGCGACATTTGATGCAAATTATAAATTATACAAGCAATTTTTCATATACAGAAAAAGCTTAAAATGCTTAAGATATTTATTTTGACAAAGATTAATAAATCAACCCAACTGTCACTTTATTTTTTTTTTCTTTTTTAATTGAGGGCAACATTATTATATGACGCGGCCTTGACACACACCACAATTTTAAAATTAGAACCGTTATTGTGGATTATTCATAAACTATAGATAAACATACTCTGTCCCACTCTTTTCAGTAGACCTTCTTAAGACTTACAAATTTTCCATAGGTAGTGTTGTGTATCTGCAATGGTCTTTTTAGCGTTAGTTATGAAAACGGCCAGAACAGCGATTTTTTAGCGATTACGTTGACGTTATTAACTATATCTCAATAATCACTATGGCAATCTAGAAACTGTAAGCATAATATTGCGAAAGTTTTATGTATATCTATAAGGTGAGTAGTTTTTGCTCAAATTCCTAAAAAAACAAACGGTCAACACTTTCCGCTCTATAAAATTAATAGCATAATTAGTAAAACGATCTATATATTTTTTTTTATTTGAGCCTTTATCACGGAGAAATAATTTATTACAGGGCCTTTATTACGGAGGACATGAAAATATTGGAATGAAGTTCTTCATGGCACGTTACACGTTTGGTGTCAATCGTAATAAGATTTATACGTTTTTTATAAATTTTTTTTTATAATTTTTAAGCACAAGCATATGTCAATGTTTTTTTTCTTCTGTAGGCTTTCTATTATAAGTCAATAATCTGCCAGAATATTTCCAATTCTTTATGTATTTATTTGCATTATAAATTATTACTTTATCATTTTCCGAATATCCATTTATTTTCATTTATTAAATACTAAAATATATTACAATAAATATTCAGCATATTCATTTATTTTCATTACTAATTAAATTTTTTTTAGATTAATTTAGAAAATTTAACAATTCATTTCAATTTTTAAAATAATGAAACTAACAAAAAATAAAAAAAATATTAAATTTTAATTTTTAGAACAATTAAATTAAATATAAAATTAATGTCAAATTTAACTTAATTTTTTAATTCTAAATAAAAAAAAACAAATTGTTTACTGCTCTCTATGAGAAAGTCATAAAATTGAAACGCGATAATTTGTAAACGGTCTGACAGATGATTGGCTTAAAATGGAAAGCCAGCAGAAAAATAAAATGGTAGACCTATCATCTGTCAAATAAATTTTAAATTTAAATTTTTTTTAAATATCATTTTTTAATTTAATTTAGATTTTGCTAACCGTATTTATAATCACGCTCCAGTTCTTTCATTATTCAATTTCCATCAATTATTTGCGCGCTAAATAAAGTTAATCTTGTGTTATGCTAAAGAAGTATCATTTCTAATGCGCGTAGATAAGTCCATGATCTTTTTTACCAATATAGAATGAATCGTAAAAGTGATTCGGTAGAGCTTGAGAATGCTGATGATGAAGTCAGGTAAGCACCAGTGTTAAAGTGACAATAAGTGGATGATTTATTTTAAACTTAAATTTTGGTACCATCTTATATTTGTATCGGCTAAAGTTGACACATATATTAACTTATACCAAAATTGAATGATACAATATTGTTCATGTGTTATGCAAGTTTTGTTTAATTAAAAGATGTAGCTCGGATTGCTTAATTGACATTATTATTTGTACATATCTTACAATTAACAATATTTTATTATCTTGAAATATGTTTTTTTATTTAATATATAATATATAGCGAAAGAAACTTTGTTCGAACCAGGTGTCCCAAGAAACCTCTCGTTCTTTTTTTATTATTTTCGATATTATATTTATTTCTTTCACTATGATAGACAAACATTAATCTACACATATTTATTATAAAATCGTAAAAAAAACTGTGTACATTGAATTTGTTTTATGTAAAACTAAGTGTTATCTACTAAAAAAACGCTATGAAGCCTATAACAACAGTTTTTGGAATTGTTGTCTGTTTGTGTGTATTCGTCGTGCACATAAATTTCAGCAACAGCTGAACCGATTTGGATGCGGTTTTCAGTGATGTATTTAGATTAGCTTGAGTTAACATTCTGATTGCATTTCAATCGGATCACAAACTAAAAAGGTACGTATATTGTTTAGTAATTTAGCATATTAAAGATTGTTTAGTTTATGTTCGTTGTGCACGCTAATATCAGAACCGGCGGAACCGATTTAGCTGTCAACGCCATCTATTAGCGTTTTTAATAAACTTTATGGTCATAGAGAATAAAGAAGAAAAAAACACGAAATAATTCCTAATAACTTTTTACTCGCAATTTCACGCGAACGAAGTCGCGGGCATAACTAGTTACCAATAATAACCTTATTTAATTTTCTATAAAACATAAGATTTACACTAAGAATTAATTTCGAGGTGTCGCGTCGCTTCGTATTGCTTAGACGTTGCCAAGACCTACTGCTTATGTGCTTGTACACCAGGTGTACTGCACTTAATCTTTTAGTTAAGGTTAAATGGTATAGCCCGCGAATGGGATGAAATATAAGCAAAATGTTATTGATAATTATATTGTGCTCAAAAACTGGACTAAGTTAATTTTACTGGAGCCAGTTAAAAAAAAAACAAATTTAAGATGTTAAAGCGAAGTCATCCATTGATTTTACTCATGATGCAATTGGTGAGTCAGTGGTTATTAGTGCAAGTGGCTGATGACACACTCGTTTGTCAACAAGACACTTTTCTCGTTCAGACTATATAATAAGCTTCAGTCTGGACGGAAAATATTATTAAGCCTACTTGACGCATCATGAGTAATGATTGAGGTAATCTGGGTATAAAATGCACAGAGTTAGGATTTCTGAAATAAATACAGAAATATTATTTTATTTTATTATTGCAGACTTATTGCTACGAGGGCAATCTCTTACAACCAGTCATAACACACGTCCAGCCCCGCCCGGCGAACGGCCGGGAATCGAACTCGGGTTCCCGCGGTGCGCCGCGTCGTCACAGCCCGTATACCTTGTGATCAACCAAACACACCACGGCGGAGGCAATTTTACGTGATTTTCAACGTTTTATGCTATTTCTGAATCCGAATGTTTAAGACTGACAATCACAAATCTAAGACTTTTAACGCTTTAACACAATGTTTCTATGAACGTTCGTTGAGCATGACTTTAGTAAAAAAAACCAGTGTGAATAGAACCGACGTGCAGAGGCTGCCATACCCAGGATATTGTGAATTGTGGTGATTTTAGTCTTTACTCTATCAATGTATCTACATGATTACGGTCTAGAAAAGAAGGAATCAGAGAAAGTTTATATTTTTCTAATAAACTATTAATACAGAACACAGAACTATGTTTTATTTTTTTTTGTTATGTATACGAAACCTTTTATCTGTCTTAATTATTTAAGATTTTTCAACTTGCAAAATAACTCTTATCAAATGTTTCAACAAGCGCATAACAGCGCATGTGCGCGCGCGGGTTTGTTTGGGCGTGGCTGTCGCGTGTGTGTATGTATGTATGCGTGCGTGCGTGCGTGCATTTACAAAATCATAAACGGGGAACAAGGAGCGATTACTATATACATGTATTTATGAATAGTTAGGTTGTTGTAAAAACTCGATTCGCTAGCGGCGTCAACAGTCTTGCTCGTCAGTCGAGAAGGTCGCACAGTGTCATAAAGCGACCGATCCGGCACTGCCCATGACCCAATGACTTCGTGCTAAATAAGGCGCGGGCCACATATCTTGTAGAGTCAACTAGGATTGATCTCGATAAAAATTAAGCGCCAAACATTCCCATTACGATCATATATGCTGATAAGGCTCTCGACGGCGGGATCTAAGAGTGGGGATGTGACCCCTTTCCACTTCTCTCTTGATATTTAAATACGCACAAATAATAATTCCATAGTTGTCTATGTCTCTTGATATTTAAATACGCACAAATACACGTTCCATAGTTGTCTATGTCTCTTGATATTTTTAAATATGCACAAATACACGTTCCATAGTGGTCTCTGTCTCTTGATATTTAAATACGCACAAATACACGTTCCATAGTGGTCTATGTCTCTTGATATTTAAATACGCACAAATTCACGTTCCATAGTGGTCTATGTCTCTTGATATTTAAATACGCACAAATACACGTTCCATAGTGGTCTATGTCTCTTGATATTTAAATACGCACAAATACACGTTCCATAGTTGTCTATGTCTCTTGATATTTTTAAATATGCACAAATACACGTTCCATAGTGGTCTCTGTCTCTTGATATTTAAATACGCACAAATACACGTTCCATAGTGGTCTATGTCTCTTGATATTTAAATACGCACAAATACACGTTCCATAGTGGTCTATGTCTCTTGATATTTAAATACGCACAAATACACGTTCCATAGTGGTCTATGTCTCTTGATATTTAAATACACATTCCATAGTTGTCTATGTTTCTTAATATGTAAGCAGGCTGTCTAAATTAATAAAAAATCGAAAAATTAATTTTTGATTTTTCGAATACACACATATAGTGTTGGACACGCGATTTACAAGAAGGGCGTGTCAGACCCTTTTAGGGTTCTGTTGCCTTATATTTATAGGTATTCAGCCGTATGTTGTATCACGTTACTTTAAGAATAAAATAAACGTTACGGAATTATTAGCTTTTAAGCAGACGTCCGAATGTTGTATCATCGTGAAACCTTCACTTTACGCAAAGCTAGTAATACTTTAAGATCTATATACCAAGTAATACTTTCGTAAAACACTTTCGACTATCTAAAAAAATATCAAAATTTATAATTGACAATTTGAGACCGATGTTGAAAATGCCACGACGAATAACTTTACTTGAAGCGAAACAAAACAAACTAACGTACACTCCACACCTATATAACATAAAGAACCAGGGTTGCCATAAGTAAAATTATTTTTTCCGGAACATTTCTACTACTATATTTTATAACTACCAGTGATTTAAGAAAAAAAAAATTAGTTTGACCCCACAAAAGGTTTTTTTGAACCGAAAAAACATTCAGATTAATAAAAATAAATAAAAAAGTTGTTTTCTTTTGCCAAAATACAAAGTGAACTTTTTAATAAAGTTTATTGACTTATTAAATAATTATAAGTAATCTAATATAAAAACAGTCGTTATGTTAATCATATTTATCCAAATTACTAAAAACTAATACTAATATTTGGCAAAATAAATTTGTCCTGCAATACTTAATCTTATCTAATTTCAACTCGAAGCTTAACTTTCGTAGATTGACAATGACAATAATATTTAATTTATTATGTTCATGTTTTGATTTAGTTATTTTAATAAACTGAACTTGAATTCTAACTCTTCGCAATTTATTTGAATTTAAATTTATGCCTTGATTTGATCCATAATCATGCGATTCCGGTCTTTCCATTGATCAATCTGGCAAAATGTAACGCAGCTATGGCATGTATAGGTTCACGAAAAATGCCAATAAAAACAATTTTACAGAATTACCATAATTTTTTACATTTCCGAGACAAATTTATTACATTCCTGGACACGGGACAATATCACAAATTCCGGGACAATTCAGGAAATCCCGGACATCTGGCAACCCTACACAGAACAGCCATCGTCGACGAAATATCCCCTTTTCTTTCTGCTCGTCAAATTATATGATGCTATTCTTTTCTCTCAAGCCAACGAAAAAATAGCGTTACTCTAACGAACGGTAAGAGTTAGACAAAGCTAGTGCGATACAACATGTTGATTTTTAAAGCGAACGTTAAAACAGCCGTTATGCCATGGGTTAGCTAACGTATGCGTTGAGTAAAGTGAATGATACAACATAGGGTTGACTGGATGTTATGAAAACGCGCAGTTTTAAAATCGTTCCCGTACAGATGACAATAAAATTTTGCCTTGATGAAACTTCGTATGTAACTTTTTTTTAATATAATTACTTTAATTTAGTACAGATACAGTCGACAACACATCAAGATTTACACTTAAACTACAAATCTCAAGTTGCTGAGATAAAGTCGAGTCCAAGTCCAAAATCTAAAGTGTTCGAATGTCCCTTTATACTAAATTGTTTTTTTTTCATGCGTATGTACACAGTTGGCACAATATACACGGTGTCCAGGAATAGATATCGGACAAAGAAAGACGCTATTCGCTGACTATAAAGTAATAAATTGTCACTGAAATAAAAGTGCAAAAAAATACTACACATAACTCTTTTTAACACACCCAATACTTGCCCGGAGTGCGGTGTTTCCCGCAGTGGCGATGTCTTCGCAGCTGTTCGCGGGTTATTCCCTCGAGTGGCGCTGAATAATGTGCGCAAGTATCGTGTGTACGACAAAAGATGTTCAACTTTTAAATTCATTTTCAATTTTCTGAAAAAAGTCAGCTAAATTTTATTTTAAAGACAATCAACTGCTTTTCAGTCAACGAATAACACAATAACATCTACAGATTAAAATATTAATACAAATTTTAAGATACAAACATATTTTTAAAGATTTAAGATTTTTTGGTATGGAATTTCTTTGAACTTTTTATAGACCCAACTACATGTCATAAGTCGGTCGAATTTTACTCGTAAATCAGTAGAAGCTACGTAGCTGTGACAATTTTTATTTCAATTTCGTTTTGTGCTTTTGTAGTAGTATTACTATTGTGAATACTTTTCTGATAATAAAAAATGGTTTGGTTTCGACATATTCAAAGATCAACGAGCAACAAAATTCCTGCCTCGAGCCAAGGCGAAATTGGTCGCAAGTTCCGCGATCGCGAGATCTGCAGGTAAGAGACCTACCAATACCGGCAATGTATCCGTTGAACGAGTCCTTTAAACTTTAGTCAGAGACATCGGTGGCGCGCTCTGCGACCTGAACGCAACTCGTCTTACCTACTGGACCCCGACGCACCACGAAACAGAGACCGACGGCGTATAGGCCAATGACCAAGATACTTTGCCGTGGTTCTAAGTTTGAGGGCCGAGGTATTGCCGAAAAGCTAGGGCGTAACATGGAAAGCAACCCTGGCTCTCTTCTTTATATACCGCACCTGCGGCATAAAAAAGCTTTGCCGTGAATCGAGGACCATGGCTAGGTATGTGACCCAGTCCCACGGATTATGGACTCGCTATAACACAATCAGCTCCCTTGCCAGTGTGCTCTTGAGGAGGACTTTTGAAGCTAAGCTTATTCTTAGTGGTAAGTATCCTGGCGAGTGAGTCTGTTGCCCGATTTTCTATTTGCTTTCGGTCCGCTGCTCCGATCAAAAGCAGCAGATCGTCCGCATACGCCATCGTACTGCATCCCTGAAGGGATAGTGCGAGTATTCCATCGAATATAATGTTTCACAAGATTAGGTCAAGGACAGATTCCCGCGGGCAGCTCTAGCCAATGTTTTCCTTACTTCTAGGTCTCCGTCCTACAAATAGACAACTCGCTCGCAAAAGTAATCCATAATCATTCGGCAGTTGTCTACTGACACTTTTCAAGATTCTAACGCAGAAAAATGGCCGGTCATCAGACATTTTCAAACGATGCGGAAATGTCCAAGAAGACACGGAGAATGTATTTATCTGAGCATGCGTCTAACTCGGGACAAAGCGGCAGATACAAAGCACCATGTGAGAACTCTTGTCTCACTCGTCGGGGACTTCCAACCAGTTCGAAGTAACGTGAACACTCCGAACTGGTTGGAAGACCCCATCGAGTGAGACAGTAGCGCCAACAAACACGCCTCCATTACTCCTTCGAGCAGCTTCTCTAAGCCGGAAGAAGCGCAATGGGTTTGTAAAACTTGGGAGCGTTAGGCAATTTCCCCTTACTCTTTGGGATGGATACCTCCCCAGTTTCTAGACCTTTGGAAAGTTAAAAACCGCAAGTATCTCAGGCATGGCGGCGTATCACACCGTCTTAACATTTCTATTGTCGACTTTATCTATGCTTGGAAGCCTTATTCGGATCAAGGTTTTTGACAATATCGCCTAACTCAGAATGGCGTAGCCCCGGATTACAACTACTAGGTACGATACTGTTCCCAAGGCACCGTCCGAGTCGTCCCAGAACCCCTTAGGAGACCCTTAACAACCCGCCTACAAAACAGCGCGTCGAAAGCTCCTTAATGTCCCGTATCTGCTATCAAAGACTTCCGTCCAATAAGGTTATGTACTGTCCCGATATACTTCTTGGCGTACCGCAGTCGGGTAGAGAGTCAATAACAAGATTACAAACGAAATTTATAATAACCATTTAACCCTTCATTTCCCACATTTAACCCCTCATTTACGACAGGCAACTGTGTAACTAAGATTACCAGCTTATATCGTTGTAGTTGCCTGCCGCGCGTATTTTCCTTTAGCTAAGTGTGAATTACGTGCAGGTAACAGATTTAATATTCACGTTGCGCCATCTATTGACACGTTGTAGCACTGAATTTTTTTTACTGTTATAAAACACACAGAGTTGCATCATGCAGAAATTACGCCATTTCTCGTGTTAATCAATATCTTAGTCTGAAAAGTGGCTAGCGATCCAGGTTATTTGGTATTATTTAGGTCCATTTAAATAATATATATAGTGTAAATATAATACAGTTTATTTAGCATCAAAAAACGACATCCGTATGAATAATACCTATGCTGCTTACAGCAAGAGTTTTCAACTGTACTGTGTGTACTGTGAAAATTTGTTGTATTTGAGTGTCGCGATATTTACAGGTCACCCATTACATATCATCTGAATATTTGAGCTATATAAAAGAATACAAAAATATAATACGGTAAGAAATAAACACACAATAATATTAGAAAACAAATAAGCCATTTATACTGTTGCTTTGATAATATTAAAATTAAAGGGCCAAATAATGTAAGGAACCTATCGACAAGAAACCTAGTTTTGTGTGTCAAAAATACTTTTCCGAAAAGGGTGACTTTTGAAAATGTTTTGAAATAAACTCGTTTTAGACCTAAATATATTGAACACGAGTATGTAAATTAAAAATTAGAATAAATTAAAAAAAAATTAAAGGTTTGAACTTTTCAAACTAAGTTGATTGATTTACTATTTACTTTTTATATATAAACGCATTATAGTAAACTATATTATATATATACTATATACATACATATTATATATATATATATATATATATATATATATATATATATATACCATTATAGTTAAATATATATTATAGTTTTGTATATTTATATGAGAATAAGCCTCGAAAATCATTACACTATAAGAAAACGCCGTTGTTAGAAAGAGATAATCATACGTTCTAAGTTACATGCTATTAATGGCCGACCGCTGACTAATGAGAACGCGTTGTTCACGCCGGTTGACAGGTAGAGTATTTTATTCTTTCGCTCTTAAACAAAATGCAAATAGCGTCTCGCTCGTGCAAGCGCTAGGTTAAGAAAAGTTAATAACTGATACTAAACCATAATTAATACTAAACATTACTTAATTTTTCTGTTATCAAACGCCGTTTTTCATTTAGTTTTTCTACTGTAACTAAAGGTCCTGTGCTTACCAGTGCTAAAAATTAGTGAAAATATAAAAATCCTCCGCCACACCGAAAGGACAAGTAAATCGGCTCTGGTGCAAATGTTTTTTCTTCTACAGAATCCATTTTATAAATATTTTTAGTGTTACTAGCAATTTTGCTCGCTGTTCGCCCATAAAAAGATGTGCTACGAAGAAAAAAAAGTTGTGCTACGATGTATAAAAAATTGTCCTACGATGTAAAAAAAGTTGTTCTACGAAGTAAATAAAGTTGTGCTCCAATGAAAACGTTGTGCTACGATGTAAAAAGTTATGCTACGATGTAAAAAAAGTTGTGCTACGATGTAAAAAGTTGTGCTACGATGTAAAAAGTTATGCTGCGATGTAAAAAAAAAGTTGTGCGACGATCTAAAAAAAGTTGTGCTACAATGTAAAAAAAGTTGTCCTACGACGTTACACATTTCTAGATTTAAGACATCAGTTGTTGTCTGAAAAATAAAGGATGCCGTTGCATGAGGCTTTTTGTTGCGTCTTCGCTGATGAAAAATCAGCCCAGTTCTATTTTATAGTGTCCCATTGCGAATATTAACATCAGTAACAGAGAAATTAGATCAACGAAATCTCATAAATCCCCATGCACACAAATAAGGGAACGCCTCTCCTAGTAACCTACGGGACAAATTTCAACTAATTCTACACATACATTGAGAAAGAAATGGCGAACACACAAACGTACAGACAGACAGAGAAAGCGATACTGGATGGTTATAATACATACAAGAGGATGTTGGAAAATAAACTAATTTTTTTTAATTAAGCTTTTTCATTAAACAATATTTTTTATCTACAATATCTTCTCTTCGTAATTACATGGATATGTTTCGTCAATATAACCCCAGCTCCCAAGAAAAAAAAAAGCATCGAGGAAAACAGTACAATAGGAATCAACAGTGGTTTACATTATACACGACATTTTTTCCTCTAGCATTGCGGAGGATTCAAACCCCAATAAAGGTTCCGTCGTGTCGCATCTTATAGATGTAATTGCTCGGCGCCCGATGTACGGTACAGAGTACGACGTTTAATTCTTCAACATCATTCAACTTGCATAAATATATAACCAACTAAGTTAACCAACGCGACGATTGGGCGGGCGTGGCTTTATAACAGCTGGCGTGACAACCGGCGGCCGCCTAAAGGGATCTCATGGCGGCACATAAAAGATGTTATGACAGTGCAAAATCAGTTCGTTGCAATTCAAGTTCGAGTACTCGACAGATGAGTTCGCTCCAGTTGTCAGTTCATTTGAGTACACAGTTCGAGCAATTTGTAGTTTAAGTGGTAGTCAACTTTTTACACAGTGTTCTAATTAATAAATTGTCCTACAACTAACAACGAGTATTCACTGGTACTATTAAAATAAATCGTTGTGTGTAAAGTACCAACTAGACTTGGGCGATACGAGTATTTTGAGATACTGAATACGACGAGTACGAGTATTATAAAATATCAGTGACAAAATACTCGACGAGTATGGGCGGCGTAATTCCGTTGTGAGAAGACCATATTACAAATGGCTATAAGCTTACGGTGGCGGGAGATGTAAAATAAATCTTAATGTAACCTATTATGAAGTGTACAATGCTCATATCCTTTATTTCTAAAATTAAAATTGGCGGAAATTTCTATAATTTCTAAATGAGACGTTTTTACTAAAATACTGTGTTTCATTTTTCCTTCATACTAACATAAATATTTATGGCTCCAGGCTTAGACCTGGTAACTATGCTCAACTGTACAAAGTACATACGCTCAACTGTTACAATAGAAAAACGGAGAATCATTAGGCGAAAAGGGTACCGTACTTAAAATACTCGTTACTTATTTTAAAGTACTCGTACTTTCGTATTGAGAAAATATTTTGCCTGCAAACTGCGAAGTCTGAGGCAATACTTAACGTAATGAGTAAAATGAGTACACGAGTATATTTGACATACTCGTATCACATACTTCAAAAGTATTACGACTTACGAGTATTTAAATATTCAGTTTGTCCCTTTTTTCATACATGTTTTAAATATGAAAAAGCGAAAAAACCTGAGTACGATACGCGTGAGTAAAATAGCTATAGCTAGCTAGACAAAGAGGTGGAGTTATGCCGCTGCCCAACCATAAAGTAACCATTGTAGAAACGTCCGGTCAGCCAATATAAGTATTTACGATACCAAGTATTTTGTATTTCGCATACCAAGTACGTATTTTGATCTGAGGTATCGAGTATTTTTACCGGTAACAATAAATACGCCTCACCTCTAGTACCAACCGAACTTGTTCCCATTAATCTCGGAAAAATGTCTCGCAATGCATCCACTTGAAAATGTGCAACGTAAAAGCTCTTGTTTATGAGGCGACAATACCAGATTACTTGTGGACTCTACAAATATTTTATTTATTTATTTATCTACTTTAATGTATCTAATTGATACATAGGGCAGACTAATTGATACGAGAGCAATATCTTACAGCCAACCATAACACTAGTCCAGCCCCGTTCGACGAACGGCCAGGAATCGAACCGGGGTCCCCGCGGTGCGCCGCATCGTCAAAGGCCGTATACCTTGTGATCAATCCAACACACCACGGGAACAACAAATATGAACTATGTGTGAATATAAATTTGGTATGATCACCCGAAACGGTTAAGCAGTAACAAGACTGCACCCAGATTCTCTTTCGGTGGAAGCTATAATCTCATATTACTCGTGTTTGGGTGGACCCTTCAAGAATTAATGCGAAACACATGTGAATGCGAGTTTTGGTTCATCTTCCAGGACCTTTGATATCTTATTACTCGTATTTAAGTAGACTTTACAAAATTTAACGTTGCGCACTTGAATATAAGTTCGGGCGATCCCATAAATATTAATGTTAAGTACATTTTTGTGGTAAGCCAGTATTTGGTTAAATAGGGTAAGAAATACTGAAGAGACATTTGGCTCCTAGCTTTCGTCATATAACTACACGTTATTCTCTCTCTTGACGACATATAAATTTATATTCATATTATAAAATAATTGTTTCTGTAAAATCAATAATAGAAAATTCGAAGCACAGAAGTTTCACTGCAAAGTCCATTACATGTGCATTGAACATTTTTGTGACAGATGGCGTGTCTATGGATAGAATAGAAAACAGTAGATAAAATAGTATTTAGATACAAACATTGTTAATGGATAATCTCTGAAGAAGATAAATCAATTTAACTATCTGGGTTCAGTCGTAGCTCCGAAAGACAGCACTGAAAAAGACATCCAGCACTGAATAACAACCGCCTGGCTAAAATGGAGATCACTAATCAGAGTGCCATGTGACGCTAGAATGCCCATCAAACTCAAAGGTCGAGTTTACAAGCAAGCAGCTGGTCTACTGCTGCTTGATGTATGGGACGGAATGCTGGCCGACGAGAAAGTGGATGAACAAAAGATGGACATGAAAATGCTGCGTTGGGCCGGGGGAGTTACAAGACTGGACAGAAAAAAAATGAATACATTAGAGGAATGTTTAAAGTAGCAACAATGATGGAAAAGCTGAGAAAAACGCTTACGTTGATACGAGTACGTTATGAGGCGCAACGAAGACCATATGACCAAGGCGGTGTTAAAAATAGAAGAAGGAAAGAGAGGCCGAGGTCGACCTGCTGCCACCTGGAAGAGCACTATACAAACACGTCCTTAAACATTTTCAAAGGTCGAGTGAAAAAGTCCTGCCTCTTCTGAAACCTTTTCCTATGTGCCCCTGTCCTTTCCTGTCTTTCCCGCCCCGAATCATGTCAATAGTTTGTTTTACTTATACTTTTGTATATTTTTCTCTGTCTAATGAATTATCGTTGTAAAATCTCTTAGTCTACCGACTAAATTTCAACACCAAATGTTATGGTTGACTGGAAGAGATTGCTCATGTAGCAATAAGTCCACCATATGTACTATTCATAAAAGGTTATAAATAAATAAATAATAACTCGAAATAATCGAATGAGAAGTGGCATATCGCCATACTGTGCTTTGTACGTACCGATTATACGTACCGGTTACCTTTCATAGCACACCCTCACATCCGATCAAATCATTTTAAACGACATTCGATGCTGGATCTCGCTCCTGCATGTTTGGGCCGTGCATCCTATCCTGCTCGCACAAACCGTTAAACATTGGATGCATAAGATGTTATGTTAATTTTTTTTAATATCGGAATAACTTTTATAGATTTTTATAACTGTGGTAAGAAATAACTCGTGTAGCAAGGTTATATTTACGATTGTTATTTTTACTCAATTCAGTGACAAATAACACATATTTTTCTTTCTTTAAGCAAAAATAACGGAGCACTTTCGCGCGTCACTGCAAACAGCAAACTAATGTAGACGAGATGTGCTCACTTTTAAGTAAGCAGAACTGCGCTTACTCTTGACGCGCTCGTCACACTCCCATGTCATTTTTAGTTTACTCTTGTTCTGTGTACAGGATAAAAGAATACACTGTCTGAATGACCATTTATCAAAGCACGATTCAAATCGCCGTTTAAACATTTTTTTTTTTCACGAAGACTCCTCAAATGACGTAAGCATTTACTAAGGAGGGATTTCTTTTTAAATTCACCGCCTTAGAGGGATGACACGGAAGTACAGTGTGTATGGAGAAAAAATGTCATATGATTCTATTAATTTAAGCTTCGTAAAATAAATCTAAAAATATATTATAATTAAACAAGGGTTTTGCAGTTTAAATGGAAATAATTTTGATGATCGAAAGGTGGAATCCAATTTTGTAATAGAATAATATTTTTAAACGGTTCTAATAGTATGGAAAAAAAAACATTCCTTATACAATGTAGATAGCTACTAAGCAGGGATTTGGAAATGGTTAAGTAGTTTGAAATGCACAGTTTGAAAGAAAAAAGAACTATGAATTAATTTATTTTTTGTTAATTATAAAGATTTTGTAGTTTTCCAGTAAATCGAAACTTTTATTTGTAAAATTAAAAATACATTTTGCACTCACTATGTATATGTAATAAGACTTTGTAAATGATATTTAACCGTTTTAGTGCCATGGTTTTTTACTCATATATACTTAAATATGGCAAAAAAATCTTTTGTTTTTGATGTCATTTACCCTTGTCTAAAAAAAAACATGTTTCTCTTCTAAAAAATATTCAATTTAATTGTTATCTAAATGTTAGCAAAATAATTGTTATCGTCACTATTATCACTATCACTCAAAATTTGCATTACGCCAAATTGTGAGCGCACCACCATGTCGCTCCCACTATCACTTTCTTCACAACTTGAAAAACGATCATTTTCACTCGAATTATTTTCGTATTCCGACATTATGGGTTAAACATTTTCTTTTCCTAGATCCTTTTTATATTGTAATTACTAATAATATTATAATTTGACTTTTATGTAACACGTAGAAAGATAAAAAAATTAGCGATGCATGCGAGTGACCTACCCTACCGCGCGCTGACAGCAACTGATTTCGCGAGCGCCATCGCGCTCGTGGCAAATTTAGTTAGTACGCCCAAACGGTTAAACAAAACTGTTTGAATCACTAAAATGCAGATTGTGAACCATTGTATCTATCCCTCATAAAATCTAGTAAAACACGAAAACAGAGATAAGCAATGTCTGAATGACCATTTATCAAAGCACGATTCAAATCGCCGTTTAAACATTTTTTTTTTCACGAAGACTCCTCAAATGACGTAAGCATTTACTAAGGAGGGATTTCTTTTTAAATTCACCGCCTTAGAGGGATGACACGGAAGTACAGTGTGTATGGAGAAAAAATGTCATATGATTCTATTAATTTAAGCTTCGTAAAATAAATCTAAAAATATATTATAATTGAACAAGGGTTTTGCAGTTTAAATGGAAATAATTTTGATGATCGAAAGGTGGAATCCAATTTTGTAATAGAATAATATTTTTAAACGGTTCTAATAGTATGGAAAAAAAACATTCCTTATACAATGTAGATAGCTACTAAGCAGGGATTTTCCAAATTTCAACCCTTAAAAGCGTGAAATGGGGTTTTCAAAATTTTGGGAGTTTCAAAAGTATTGTTATTAGTTGAAGACATGCTTCAGCAGAATATTCATTCTGTGCCTAATTGTAGTTTTGCGCAACAAGTCAGACTGCAAAATCAACACGTGTTCTATGATGGCCGTTACCAATATATGTAAAATTAAAAATATTCGATATCGATATTAAAGTTTAAAAGAACACGTAGTTTCGCATCACTAACATACCGCGCCCTCGACTCGTAAACAACGCCCATCATTCGATTGTGACGTTTGACGCACGTCGCGAACTTAATTTATGATTTTGACTTTTCGAACCTGTCTTTATTAAGAGGTGCGTAACAGTTATTGGTTGGGTTGAATTGGGTCCTATTTTATTTAAATACTGACAGAAGGAAGCAGTTTTGAAATGATGGTGTAATTTAAAAACAATGCCGTCAAAATATGTGAATTTAACATTGGAAATGGTTAAGTAGTTTGAAATGCACAGTTTGAAAGAAAAAAAGAACTATGAATTAATTTATTTTTTGTTAATTATAAAGATTTTGTAGTTTTCCAGTAAATCGAAACTTTTATTTGTAAAATTAAAAATACATTTTGCACTCACTATGTATATGTAATAAGACTTTGTAAATGATATTTAACCGTTTTAGTGCCATGGTTTTTTACTCATATATACTTAAATATGGCAAAAAAATCTTTTGTTTTTGATGTCATTTACCCTTGTCTAAAAAAAACATGTTTCTCTTCTAAAAAATATTCAATTTAATTGTTATCTAAATGTTAGCAAAATAATTGTTATCGTCACTATTATCACTATCACTCAAAATTTGCATTACGCCAAATTGTGAGCGCACCACCATGTCGCTCCCACTATCACTTTCTTCACAACTTGAAAAACGATCATTTTCACTCGAATTATTTTCGTATTCCGACATTATGGGTTAAAAATTTTCTTTTCCTAGATCCTTTTTATATTGTAATTACTAATAATATTATAATTTAACTTTTATGTAACACGTAGAAAGATAAAAAAATTAGCGATGCATGCGAGTGACCTCCCCTACCGCGCGCTGACAGCAACTGATTTCGCGAGCGCCATCGCGCTCGTGGCAAATTTAGTTAGTACGCCCAAACGGTTAAACAAAACTGTTTGAATCACTAAAATGCAGATTGTGAACCATTGTATCTATCCCTCATAAAATCTAGTAAAACACGAAAACAGAGATAAGCACAGAACAGTTTGTTTTTTAATTAATTTAGGCAATAGATATATATTCAAAATAAGTGATCGATATAGATTAGTTTCTATATTGTATTTTTTGCCCTCCCTAATTTTCCACCGCTGAATTATATAGTTTCTTATTCCTAAAAAATAAGTTTTTCTAAAAATTATACTCAATTCCTGTAGCACCAGACTAATTTGCGGTCTCCATTGAGCCTACTATATTAATTACTTTTGGAGACACGATGTGAACAAAGAGACAATCAGGAAAAACATTTTCATCCATAGATTTCTGTTTCCGTAGGGACCCACAATGACATAAATAGAAACAGTTTGGTATATTATTCATCTCAACATAATTTTGTATATTCCAACGATAGTGAATCAGAGATTGATTTTAGGTATGAGGTCGTTCAGGAAACACTCATGCCAGAATAATGTTCACAAAGACTCTTTGAGATAAAATGAGTAATTACGATAAAAAGAATATAAAAACTTAAAAGTTTCCTTAAAACTACAAAAAAACACGTAATTTGCATGCATATGTACGAAATTTTATACGACTGTTTCAATATATAAGCTGAACAGAATAAGTATTTTAGCGGCCCGTGAACAATGACGTTGTGCGAGGGTGGATTGATAAGTTGGCGGCCTTACACAGTAGTAATTATAATATTTTAGAGGTATCCATTATATTTACCATTTCTTTATATTCACCAGTTCTTTACTTGTCACTATGCAAAGTGTCATTGTTGCGTTGTTTTTAGTTTCGAGTTTATACCGATTTAAATGGAGACAAGTCACGAATATAATTAGAACTGAACATTGCACTATAATTATATTATAACGAAACAAAACTTATCCCAAAACAACATCTAATGTATATTGTATCAGACTATCTAATGTATATCACTTGCAGATTAAAGGTTTAAAATCACAATCAAATATGAACACAATTTTTATCGATGTTACCTAATTTCTTACACAAAACTTTGAATGTTACAAGTTTTGATGAAAACCAAAATCAGTCAACATTTCTATTCTTATAAAACATTTTCTCACGGACTATCAGGGTCTACGAATGAACTTTCATTTAATATCGGACGGTCAAATCCAAATTGTATATAAGAAGTCATGTTACAGGTTACATTACGCGTTACATTATGGTACTCATAAACTTACGTTACACGTTGCGTTACCTATCTGATTATTACTTTTTTGTTTAAATTATCTATCATCTTCTAACATCATCACATGGCGGCGATGCAAGAAGAATTTTTGGGTCGTATATAATTATTAAAAAAATAGCCGAATACAGAAGTGGACGGTTGTGATTATTCAAGAAAATAGAAAAATAAGATGATCTTTGCTAATAGCCCACCTGAAGATGTTGTAATACAACGAAACCTGGGTCGTGGTAAAGAACTTAAAGAAAGTAGAAATAATACTACATCACGTGGTTTTATTTAATTGTGAGTAATGAATTTCTATAAAATTAACGCCAAATATATTCAATAAAGAAAGTCGTAAAAAGAACTTAAAGTAACGAATACGTTAACTAAAGTAAATAATATGTTAAGTAAAGTGAGTAAAGCTGAACAAGATGCAATAATAAACAATATATATATATATATATATATATATATATATATATATATATATATATATATATATATATATATATATATATATATATATATATATATATATATATATATATACACACACACACATATACGTACACACATATACATATTTCAACCAGGTTGTATTGCATTTACTGACCAACACTATAGAATTTGAATAAACACTTGATTACCCTTGAACAAGTCCATGTATCTATGTATCTGGGAACCACATTTATTAAAAATGGAACAAAATGCTTATACGAACAAAGTAGTTCTCCTAAAAAAAGTGTTACGAATATTGCTATATTTGAGATTCTTTGAAAAAAAAATTAATTTATTAAATAACTAATCAGAAGAACACTTAACAAAAAGTGAACTAATACAAGAACAACCAAAGACAGCAGAGAAACTAAATTTTATTTCAAGAAACCCGTGGTGACACCCCAATCGCCGGGGCGTGGGAAAAACTATTTCGGTAGATCACACCACAGTAGATCTATGCAGCACATTAATTTTTTTATTAATTTTGCTATACTATATTAAAAGTGCACCTGTAACTGTACATACCGTTTCCTGTAGAAACAACACGTCGATACGCCCTCTATGTCGTCCGCCTCCGACCAACGGACCCCAATCGACCCGTCGAATTAACACGCCATCCCACTTTTTCGGCTCTCGCTAGCCAGTGTACGTAAGCGCATAGCAACTCGATCGTATAGACAAGATATCATGAAGTCGCGGTGCACGCAAGCATGGAGCTCGTAACGTCCACTCAGCACGGCGATCGGCGGTGCGAAGAGCTAGTGTTCAATGTATGTATAAACTCACAAAGTCACGACGAACGGACCACAAAGCAACGGTTTTTTATTTTCTGACTCCAATTGAATATTCTGATCTCTTTCTAGCCAAGCATTTTTTGGGTATAAATAGACGCACTTTTGTTAATAAAATACATTATTATTAAATTTATCGAAACTGAGTTTTACTCTACTAAACTCTATCTTCACAGCGGTGATTCGTCACACATAGATAACACGCTTGTCTAAAATAATTCATATAAAAACAACAATTTAATCAAACTTCAAGTCAATAATAATTAACTTCTTCACGAACTTATGAGACAAGGAAGTACCGCCTCCGAAACGCGTGTGTGCCGCCTTACATTTGAACCGGTTCAAAAAGTGAGTCGCAAACAATTGTCAAACTGACGTTTGATCTATTTGCGCGCGAATGAGATTCGTACGCACGCGCGATGTCAGAGTTCACGTAACACATACTTCCTGTCAAACTAAGAAAATCTATTATGGAAATTTTGGTTTATTCAAGTACCAAAAATACCGGTCTCCAAAATGGGAGAGTTACTCTGTATTAGGGCAACAGTATTATTTTAATTCCTTTCCGACTACAAGCCGAAAAATTTTCGAAAAAATTCGTCTCTTTTTTCGAATTTTCGCAATCTATATATCTGTACGAGTATTTTCAAAATTGTAATGACTGCAACTGTACATTGAAAATATTTTTGGAAATCTTTCTGAAATCGCCTACTTTGTCGTCTCTGAATCCAACAAAATATTTTTTTTTTAATTATCAGGCAAAAAACTCACGTATTTTGAGGATGTTTTCATTTTTTGAAAGGTCCAACTTAAGAACTGAACTTTCAGCTATGGATCCGACTCGCATACTAAGAAGAAGAGGTCATTGTATTACTTATGGGCAGAGGTTGCTGGATCAGCATTAAGGCTAAGTTTTTTTTTCTAAAAGAAATACATTTAAGAAAGTACATTAACAAACTGAAATATATAAATCTAAGGAAATAAGATAAATTCTGTTATTGAATCAAAGTTTATATTGGTTCGAATGGGTCATTACCCCGAGCCCCAGCCTGAGTTCGCCTTTAGGTTGACTAGGACCGAGGCAGAAACATAAACACGGTTTAAAACTTTGCTACTATGTTTTTTAATAGCATGAAAATTACTAAAGTAGAACTTCATAGAGACTCCGAAGTGATAAAGTAGAACTTCATAAGTGACTCCGAAATGATAAAGAAGAACTTCATAGAGACTCCAAAGTGATAAAGTAGAACCTCATAGAGACGCCGAAGTGAGAGTTTTCTGTTTGATACTTAGAATCCAACTTATAACTGAAACACGTACGATATTAAAAAGCTGCCTGAGCAAGTACCTGAGTATAAAAGTGGAAGAAAATATTACATTAGGTCTGACTTAACACAGTGAATTCCAGAGTGAAATCATATTAGGAGATAATTTTACCTAGGAGATGGTAAAATTCCTTTTTGGTCCCTCGAGGGATTCAACGTGCTTATCACATGGAGTTTTATTAAATTTATTTCTATATTCATAATTCAAATTCATTTTATTTCTGTAGTACCGAGACCGTAAATATGAAATAATTTTCATTGCAACTTTTACAGGAAGTTTATTAAATTTATGTATACTTTTATTTATATATTATCCTTTTTAATCACTCTACCACAAAGCACACCAAAAATTGTTGATAGGGCCAAAAAATATTTACTCCTTTAAATGGATTTATTTTTATTAAATGAAGGCTTTTTACAGAAGTTTCATATTATATTAGAAGGTCTAAGGCTGTTTTGTTTCTTTTTACATCATAAATGGTGACTTTACATTAGAATTAATTTATTTTTCAATAATAAAAATGATGTATCTTGTTCAAGGTTATTTTTCTTCTATGTTTTTCTCCTTATGAGTTGGCATTCTTCTAACGACCTGCTAACAAACACGATAATGTGAATTAAGATGTCCACATAAAGCTAGTTAAAAAAGTTTTAAGTCTGCTAACGCTGACTCGTTAAAGACGGCATAGAAATAATAATTTAATTATTTGCTTCAATGATAGTCATAGCTTTCCCCTACATTAGTCACCAAGTTTTGGCACCAACATGAACAAATTGATATATCAAGAAAAATTGATGTCTTCAAAACAATTTAACCGGATTTAATGTAAAAAATAAATGGTGTAGGCATGATCGACAGGTATAAAACGGATCATTGACGTGGCGACGCTTGCCGTGGCGACGGGTCTCCACACTATACTAAGGTATATATATAGTCTATATGTAGTAGAGTGTACGGTATGGCGACGTGTCACCATGCGCAACCGACTACGCGACCCCCTCCTCACTCGGTTCGAGGTTGTTGTTTACTACGGTACACATAACCTGTGCTTTATTATTTTTGTATTAATTGTAAATAAATGTTTATTTAGTAAAGTCACCATTTTCTGTAAGAAATTCGTAATACTTTATTTTTTCATTATGCTTTATTTAGTTCCTGTAATAATCTTGTCTTTTATGCATATTACTTGTACGAACACGATGTGACGGCTTACTGTTTTTTTGTGCACAAAATTTAGGTAAGTCTATGCGTAAAAGAACACAATTAATAAAAATGAACGATAATTCTTAATTTTTTAAACATGTTATAAAATATAATTCTACGCTATTGGAAAATTTTGGATTTGGGAGTTACAACCATCATTGATAGCATTCAAAGGAAAAATGATGGAAGCTGACCCGAGCGGACGCCTCATAATAATAAGCTTGAAACGGATTAAAATGATAATTTCACCGCATCAATTAAGCATTCACTACACACGAATATATATCAGTCAACGTGACCTGTTCTTCCACGTGATCCATTTGGAAGCACTAATCAATGACGCGTGAATAGAGTTTATCATCGTTAAACCCAGTTAAATTTACGTAATGCACTATAAAACAGATTAATTTATTCATTACAAACATCAATGATATTAACACGAGATACAAACAGTCACGTGCGTTAGATAAATATATTTCATAACCCGGGGTCATCTTCAATAAACACAACTTATATAGCAAAATATACTTTATATATCATAGCAAATATGAAAACAACACTACGTAAATTATATTTAGGCGAAGAATAACTTTGCTGATAAGAATAACTTTTTTTAATTTGAGTAGCGTACGCATTATAATAGATTAATATATCTAAAGGCTTTTAATCAATTTATACTATTATACTTAAAACCCTTATTGTTTTTGCTATATTTTTATTTTTAAATTTGACTTACTAAGTGTCATTCCTTTTTGCTCCAATTTTTTTAAAATATGGTTACCAAGTTGCAGTGGAAGACACAGCGCACCACTTTGGAAACTCGTGAAGTGGGAGGCCATGTTAAGTGATATTACTAGACTTTTGCATGAATTTTAAAAAATCTGATCAATGATATGCGTGAGGCAAAAAATATTCATCCAAAGTTTCTCCAACACGGATGGGGAGGTCACTTAAAAGCAATTAAATATATTTTTCCTTTACTTCTATGTAATCTCACTATCTATTCTAGAAAAATTTTATGACAATCAGTCTTAAACTGTACGAGCTATGATGACAATATTTCAAAGGTGCCATTTTTGCTAATGCAGGCTAAAAAAATGGGAAAGTGCATATGGTGATTTCTAGTTTGCACCCTACGAAAAAATATTTTATTGAAATTTACCACACAATTTGGTTATATTTATTTACATCACTGGAATCAACAATAATATTCAAAATAGAGGGGAAGCAAAAACGGCTAAGAATACATAAGATGCATTTATTGCCACGAGATCAATCACTTCCTCTCAAAAACTTAGCAATTACATCAACAGTTTTTAAAAAAAACAACAAAATTTAATTTTCACCATTGCTCGTAAATCTGTAAAGATGCTTTTTAAAACTTCACAAAGCAAATATAACTGTATTTTTAGCAGTTTGACTGCCACGGGTATAAATTTTGAAGCCAATACACACACTTGTTTCCTTCGGGATGTCGCTTTTAATGTACACGAGGATCCGCCGTTTCTAAGGCTGTTGTGCATTTGGAAACCCCTTTAGTCATTCATTAATTTAATAGTTACTATTTATTACAAGGTTAGGGTACTTATGGTTAGTATTAAAAAATAAAATTTTTGGGGAAGTTTAAACTGTTAAATTAATTGCATAGCCAGTTTTATACAATATAGAAATAAAAAAATTAATCTGCGAATCTTATCATTTTTACCAATGACGATGCATTTGCGATCTTCAATTTTTTTTAACCGCCTTAAACGCTGGTTAAATTAAAGCAACGTATACTATTGGTTTAGAAATTTAAATCAATATTATTTACCTAACTTCAATCTAACTCATTATGACAAGATATCGTCAATAGAAACAGTTCAATATCTCCTATTAAAAAGACGTTTTAACAAAGATTTACATAAAGATTGGCCTTTTCTTCAATTAATCGAAGGTTATGTTATTAATTAATATGCATTTGAACCTTTTACCGAGCTTTTTGCTACAAAGACTACGTTATGTAGAGAATTCATATTTCTGTTTTATCCATCGTCTTCGTATTTAAATTTCAACCTACAATCATATATTTAAATTTTGTGTTATGCCATCATCTGTTGATGTTTATTCTATTCACCATTTGGCCACCTTATACTTTCTTAATTTGGTTAATGTCTTTCAATGCTCTTCCTATTCTAAAACTAAAGTCCAAATATCCTTAGCATAAATAAATATATTAAATACCTGTTTAACTCTTTAGTGTCCTTGGTCTTGGTTCAGGCTGCAAGTTGGACATTTTGTTTAATTATTTTTTGTTTTCTTATTTATATAACTGTATTAACAATTGTTTAATTAATTAATACAGTTATATAAATAAGAAGTAACTGTCTGTTCACTTGTTTGTTTGTATGTTAACTTTTGTCTCTGAAACTATTGGACCGATTTTGTCCAATCATTCACTGAAGTACACCTTAGTATTTCAAGAAGATTATAGAATATGTATCGCCATGCTATATCTAAAATAAACTGAGCTGTGACAATAAATGAAGGCAAAGTACCAAAACAAGCTTCTTTTAATTGCTTCCCTAAGACACGTCTATATAATATAGAAAATATTTGTTTTACTGATAAAAACTAGGTGTGGGTAAAAGGTGAGTGAGTGAATTTAAAGTACAATACACTGATTTATTAACTTAAATTACTTGAAATCTTATTGATTCACTTAACTTTTTGATTCAGCAACATATCAGAGTAAAAAATAATGGATGGACGATGGACTTTCATTCCGTTGACTCAATGACTCATTGACTCGTTCGACAGTGAAATGATTCTTTGTTCTTCAGTATGCATTAATTTTTCATATAATGTGCATCCCTTTCTATTTAATAGAAAATATGCAGAGTGAATGAGGCATCTAATCCATTGTGTGTTAGGTAAGCGGCGCATGAGTACCACATAGGGTATCATATTTACGAATACATTCAAATTTTGTATTATAAGGAACTAGTGCTAATAAGAATACTATCTGTGTCCGCGATTTCATTCACGTGAAATTCTGAATAATAAAAGTTTTAACGATTTTTTTTGTTGGTCCATGTTTTGTTTTTATAATTTTTCTCTCAGAACCCTATAGCATAAAGTTTATTAAAAATATTAATAGATTACGTTGGCAGTAACATATTGTAATATTTCTATGAGCATAAAGTTTACTAATTACATTAATAGATTGAGTTGGCGGTACCATATCGTAAAATTTCTATGAGCATAAAGTTTACTAAAAACATTAACAGTTTGCGTTGACTGTAACATATTGTAATGTTTCTATAAGCATAAAGTTTACCAAAAACATTAATAGATTGCGTTGGTTGTAACATATTGTAATATTTCTATGAGCATAAAGTTTACCAAAAACATTAATAGATTGCGTTGCTTGTGACATATTGTGATATTTCTATGAGCATAAAATTTACTAAAAACATTAATAGATTGCGTTGGTTGTGACATACTGTGATATATCTATGAGCATAAAGTTTACTAACAATGTTAATAGATAGCGTTAGTGGTACCAAGATCATGATATTCACCAAATCAGATTTTTTAAATCTGTAAAATCTCTATAAGTTGTTGGCGGGAAAAATCTATTACCATATCAAATTTGATCAATATCCAGGAGATTTTACGCGATTGAAGAACAAATTAACAAATAGACAGACAAAAATTCTAAAAATAGGTTTTGTTACTTACGTTATTATTCTATACGCTAAATCAACCATTCTTTAAAGTATTTCCCATGTACAGAATTCACTGTTACAATTGTATTATATGTGTAGTTCAGAGGAATACATCTTTGCATATTTCGTAGTAATTGTATTTTTTCAAGTAGTTAATCATTATCAGAGACATCTAATATCAATATTTGTAGACTGATATCAGTTTGTTGCACATTTGGCTGCTGGCATTTGTTTTGTAATTGTTTTATTTAAACACACTGTTGCAATAATATTCAAAGTATCGTTTTATCAAAAAAAAAAGAATGCTTTGGCAGCCGTAAGTTTGCATTTGGTTGACAGTCCAAAGTTTGCAAAGCATGAATGAAAATCAATCATAACAATAAATTCATCATCTCTATAAATATACAGAACGTAAGCAAGAGCCATTTGGCTTAGAATCAAATGGATTCAAGTGTATCTCGATCGACATAGTTCTAATGACTCATTAGAATCACTAATCGCGTAAAAAGAATTTACTGATTCAGTTTCAGTAACTGTTTCCAGTTAGGTGAATCAAGATTGCTCACGGCTAATAAACAGACCAACAAAACAGAAAGTCACCGAGCGAAATATGGTAATTATTTGCTTTAAACTTCATCTTTAAGTTGATTTATTTTTATTAAATAAAAGTGTTTTATTTTATGAAAATAATTTTTTTTGAAGTAAAACTTCTTTACGCACGTTTGACTTAGGGAGTAAGCTGGTGAATGCGTGACGAGAGCGTTACGAAAAGTGTGATCGGGTGAGGCGAACGGAAGTTGAGAGGGTGATATAAGTTAGTGAAGACAGAAAGACAGAGAGTTACGTTTCGTATATTACTGTAGGGACAAGAGAGAGAGGTGCGAGCACACATTTTCTTTCTCTCTTCTCTCATAGCCAGTCATGTTTCGTATATCTAAGACACAGTGCAAGTCTATTGTCTGTATCACACTGTAGGAGCAAGAGAGAGCAGTGCGTGCGCACATTTTCTTTCTCTCTTCCTCTCATAGCCAGTGCATGATATATATATATATATATATGCGAGTTTGCTAGCGTTACGCGAACAGTGATTTTTTTATTATTTTGTAATTTCATTTCGTTCTTGAACAATTTTATAAATTTTTATTTTGTTCAATACATTAAATATTCTACGTTTAAAGTGAATAAAATTGTAAATTCATTTTAAAGTTCATATTTTGTGAATTTGAAGTTTTACTTCAGTTGTGTGGTCTAAAGCACACTCGTTTTTTTTACATTTCTTTAGGAACAAAGGTCTAAGGTCGTCTTGCTTCTTTTTATATCATAGATTATGAGTTTACATTACAATTAATTTATATTTCAATAATAAATATGACATATACCTTGTTCAAGGTTATTTTACTTTTTTATATTTTTATTCTTGCGAGTTGGCATACCTCTAACAACTGGCTAATAAAGACGACAACGTGAATTAAAATGTCTGCGTAAAGCTAATTCAGTACAATTTTAAGCCTGCAAGTGCTGATTTCCTAATGACTGCATCTAAATATAATTATTCGCTTCAATGATAGTCATAACTTCCCCCTAGATTAGTCCATTATAACGCGTCCTTTGGCACGAAGGTTAAAAGTCTAAGGTTATCTATGACGACCAGAAAAGTACTGACTGAACTTGAGTTAGAGGAATAACTAAAACAGTGTGTATGTTTTAAACAAGAAGCGAGTTTGATTTTTATAAGTAACAATGACCTCACACCAGAAAATTTATTTATTATTGGAAACTTAAGAAGTTCGGATAAATATAAGTCTCCCAAAAAACATTTCCGATTCAATCAGAAACGACCAGCATCCAATTCTGTAAAAGAAAATAATAGTAACTGCATTTCAATATCTCAATTGGTTCTACGCCAACAATACAATGGACACGTGTAACCTAGTATCTATCGCATTCAATTGCATTGTGAGCATCGCACGCCAATGTTGCTCCTCCCCAGCATGTCAATGTCAAGATCGCGAAGGCAATGACCCGTGCGACCTCGGATATTAACGACACAGTGCCAAGTCTCCGTAGAGACTATATATGAAGTCATATAATATTTATTAACTACTCTATTTATAAATTCAGAGCTACAACTATATTTCTGAAAATTACAGGACAATCTGATAATGGAACTTTTATATATATATACATCTTTTATTGCGCAGAGTCGATCACTACCAAATCTTTATGCAGGTTGTGCATGTTTAAAGATTTAGATTTTATCAAACAAAAAAATCAAGCGTGCAGAAGATATTCTAAAACTGATTAAAGGTGACCACGAAGGTGAAATGTCTGCCTGTACTGAATTGCTTTTAAAATATTTAAATCAGTTATAATACCAGTGCACATAAATAAAAGTTATCAAAGCACTTTGTTGAAAAAATAAATTTAAAAAATCCTTACAAGTACAAGTAAAACTTGCACTATGTGGGTTCCATACACATTTAGGTACTTATAAACATTTAAGTGTACATAACATTTCCATTAAACTATTTATAAATATTAATTTTTAATAACTTAACGTTAATTTTGTAGAAATTCATTATTCACAATTAAATTAAACTACGTGATGTAGCATTATTTCTACTTTCTTTAAGTTCTTTACCACGACCTAGGTTTTGTTGTATTACATCTTCAGGTGGGCTATTAGCAAAGAGATCTTTAATGAAATTATTGAAGATGTTGTAATACAACGAAATCTAGGTCGTGATAAAGAACTTAAAGAAAGTAGAAATAATACTACATCACATAGTTTCATTTAATTAAGAGTAACGTAAATGTATTACCGACTATATCTTCCACAGATGTAAAAGGATGGTGCATATTTTAAGTGTCATAAGGTCTAGGATAATCCCCACAGTTTTTATGTAAACTTCAGTCAAAGTTAACAATATTTTTTTTCGTTTTTTTTGGTTCAGTGGTTCCGAAAACAATGTTTTATTTTTTAGAATATTGTATCTTTTTAAATAGGCAATTTAAAATGAAAATAATTATTTAGAATGTTTTGTATTTCCTCATAACAAACCCTTTCAAATGATAACATACATGACCGATAAAATTTAAAAAAAATTTAAGTACTTTATTTACCGTCCCCTCTCCTCTTTAATACTTTAATTTTAAAAAAGTTATCTAGTATAAAATATGTGGGTTAATTATTATGCCAAATATCAAGTTTCTACTTATGTTGCATAGAATCAGAAAATAGGCTGTGATAGAGGGCTAAACAGACATGGGAGTGGTCTTAATATCAAGTTTCTACCTATGTTGCATGGAATCAGAAAATAGGATGTGAAAGAGGGCCAAACAGACATGTGAGTGATCTTAATATCAAGTTTCTACATATGTTGCATAGAATCAGAAAATAGGCTGTGATAGAGGGCCAAACAGACATGTGAGTGGTCTTTAATATCAACTTTCTACCTATGTTGCATAGAATCAGAAAATAGGATGTGAAAGAGGGCCAAACAGACATGTGAGTGGTCTTAATATCAAGTTTCTACCTATGTTGCATAGAATCAGAAAATAGGTTGTGATAGAGGGCCAAACAGACATGTGAGTGGTCTTTAGTATCAACTTTCTACCTATGTTGCATAGAATCAGAAAATAGGCTGTGATATAAGGCCAAACAAACATGTGAGTGGGCTTAATATTAAGTTTCTACCTATGTTACATGGAATCAGAAAGTAGGCTGTGATAGAGGGCCAAACAGACATGTGAGTGGTCTTAATATCAAGTTTCTACCTATGTAGCATGGAATCAGAAAATAGGCTGTGATAGAGATCCAAACAGACATGTGAGTGGTCTTAATATCAAGTTTCTACCTATGTTGTGTAGAATCAGAAAAGAGGCAGTAATAGAGGGCCAAACAGACATGTGAGTGGTCTTAATATCAAGTTTCTACCTATGTTGCATGGAATCAGAAAATAGGCTGTGATAGAGATCCAAACAGACATGTGAGTCGTCTTAATATCAAGTTTCTACCTATGTTGTGTAGAATCAGAAAAGAGGCAGTAATAGAGGGCCAAACAGACATGTGAGTGGTCTTAATATCAAGTTTCTACCTATGTTGCATGGAATCAGAAAATAGGCTGTGATAGAGATCCAAACAGACATGTGAGTGGTCTTAATATCAAGTTTCTACCTATGTTGTGTAGAATCATAAAAAAGGCTGTGATAGAGGGCCAAACAGAGATGTGAGTGGTCTTATAAAGATTCCGTTTTTCGTTTTGAGGTAGGGAACAATAAAAACGGATATCCTTAGATATTATTAAAAAAATATCATATTTTACATTACTGCGATTATTATTGGAAAATTACAAAAAACTTTGACCGTGAGATAGGGAACAACAAAAACGGATCCCCTTAGATATTGTCATAAAAATATCATAGTTTACATTACTGCGATTATTATTGGAAAATTACAATGAACTTTGGACTTGAGATAGGAACAATAAAAACAAACAAAATATCATATTTTACATTACTGCGATTATTATTGGAAAATTACAAAAAACTTTGACCTTGAGGTAGGGAACAATAAAAACGGATCCCCTTAGATATTGTCATAAAAATATAGTTTACATTACTGCGATTATTATTGGAAAATTACAATGAACTTTGGACTTGAGATAGGAACAATAAAAACAAACAAAATATCATATTTTACATTACTGCGATTATTATTGGAAAATTACAAAAAACTTTGACCTTGAGGTAGGGAACAATAAAAACGGATCCCCTTAGATATTGTCATAAAAATATCATAGTTTACATTACTGCGATTATTATTGGAAAATTACAATGAACTTTGGACTTGAGATAGGAACAATAAAAACAAACAAAATATCATATTTTACATTACTGCGATTATTATTGGAAAATTACAAAAAACTTTGACCTTGAGGTAGGGAACAATAAAAACGGATCCCCTTAGATATTGTCATAAAAATATCATAGTTTACATTACTGCGATTATTATTGGAAAATTACAATGAACTTTGGACTTGAGATAGGAACAAAAAAAACAAACAAAATATAATATTTTACATTACTGCGATTATTATTGGAAAATTACAAAAAACTTTGACCGTGAGATAGGGAACAATAAAAACGGATCCCCTTAGATATTGTCATAAAAATATCATAGTTTACATTACTGCGATTATTATTGGAAAATTACAATGAACTTTGGACTTGAGATAGGAACAATAAAAACAAACAAAATATCATATTTTACATTACTGCGATTATTATTGGAAAATTACAAAAAACTTTGACCTTGAGGTAGGGAACAATAAAAACGGATCCCCTTAGATATTGTCATAAAAATATAGTTTACATTACTGCGATTATTATTGGAAAATTACAATGAACTTTGGACTTGAGATAGGAACAATAAAAACAAACAAAATATCATATTTTACATTACTGCGATTATTATTGGAAAATTACAAAAAACTTTGACCTTGAGGTAGGGAACAATAAAAACGGATCCCCTTAGATATTGTCATAAAAATATCATAGTTTACATTACTGCGATTATTATTGGAAAATTACAATGAACTTTGGACTTGAGATAGGAACAATAAAAACAAACAAAATATCATATTTTACATTACTGCGATTATTATTGGAAAATTACAAAAAACTTTGACCTTGAGGTAGGGAACAATAAAAACGGATCCCCTTAGATATTGTCATAAAAATATCATAGTTTACATTACTGCGATTATTATTGGAAAATTACAATGAACTTTGGACTTGAGATAGGAACAATAAAAACAAACAAAATATCATATTTTACATTACTGCGATTATTATTGGAAAATTACAAAAAACTTTGACCTTGAGGTAGGGAACAATAAAAACGGATCCCCTTAGATATTGTCATAAAAATATCATAGTTTACATTACTGCGATTATTATTGGAAAATTACAATGAACTTTGGACTTGAGATAGGAACAATAAAAACAAACAAAATATCATATTTTACATTACTGCGATTATTATTGGAAAATTACAAAAAACTTTGACCTTGAGGTAGGGAACAATAAAAACGGATCCCTTTAGATATTGTCATAAAAATATCATAGTTTACATTACTGCGATTATTATTGGAAAATTACAATGAACTTTGGACTTGAGATAGGAACAATAAAAACGGATCCCCTTAGATATTGTCATAAAAATATCATAGTTTACATTACTGCGATTATTATTGGAAAATTACAATGAACTTTGGACTTGAGATAGGAACAATAAAAACAAACAAAATATCATATTTTACATTACTGCGATTATTATTGGAAAATTACAAAAAACTTTGACCTTGAGGTAGGGAACAATAAAAACGGATCCCCTTAGATATTGTCATAAAAATATCATAGTTTACATTACTGCGATTATTATTGGAAAATTACAATGAACTTTGGACTTGAGATAGGAACAATAAAAACAAACAAAATATCATATTTTACATTACTGCGATTATTATTGGAAAATTACAAAAAACTTTGACCTTGAGGTAGGGAACAATAAAAACGGATCCCCTTAGATATTGTCATAAAAATATCATAGTTTACATTACTGCGATTATTATTGGAAAATTACAATGAACTTTGGACTTGAGATAGGAACAATAAAAACAAACAAAATATCATATTTTACATTACTGCGATTATTATTGGAAAATTACAAAAAACTTTGACCGTGAGATAGGGAACAATAAAAACGGATCCCCTTAGATATTGTCATAAAAATATCATAGTTTACATTACTGCGATTATTATTGGAAAATTACAATGAACTTTGGACTTGAGATAGGAACAATAAAAACAAACAAAATATCATATTTTACATTACTGCGATTATTATTGGAAAATTACAAAAAACTTTGACCTTGAGGTAGGGAACAATAAAAACGGATCCCCTTAGATATTGTCATAAAAATATAGTTTACATTACTGCGATTATTATTGGAAAATTACAATGAACTTTGGACTTGAGATAGGAACAATAAAAACAAACAAAATATCATATTTTACATTACTGCGATTATTATTGGAAAATTACAAAAAACTTTGACCTTGAGGTAGGGAACAATAAAAACGGATCCCCTTAGATATTGTCATAAAAATATCATAGTTTACATTACTGCGATTATTATTGGAAAATTACAATGAACTTTGGACTTGAGATAGGAACAATAAAAACAAACAAAATATCATATTTTACATTACTGCGATTATTATTGGAAAATTACAAAAAACTTTGACCTTGAGGTAGGGAACAATAAAAACGGATCCCCTTAGATATTGTCATAAAAATATCATAGTTTACATTACTGCGATTATTATTGGAAAATTACAATGAACTTTGGACTTGAGATAGGAACAATAAAAACAAACAAAATATAATATTTTACATTACTGCGATTATTATTGGAAAATTACAAAAAACTTTGACCTTGAGGTAGGGAACAATAAAAACGGATCCCCTTAGATATTGTCATAAAAATATCATAGTTTACATTACTGCGATTATTATTGGAAAATTACAATGAACTTTGGACTTGAGATAGGAACAATAAAAACAAACAAAATATCATATTTTACATTACTGCGATTATTATTGGAAAATTACAAAAAACTTTGACCTTGAGGTAGGGAACAATAAAAACGGATCCCTTTAGATATTGTCATAAAAATATCATAGTTTACATTACTGCGATTATTATTGGAAAATTACAATGAACTTTGGACTTGAGATAGGAACAATAAAAACGGATCCCCTTAGATATTGTCATAAAAATATCATAGTTTACATTACTGCGATTATTATTGGAAAATTACAATGAACTTTGGACTTGAGATAGGAACAATAAAAACAAACAAAATATCATATTTTACATTACTGCGATTATTATTGGAAAATTACAAAAAACTTTGACCTTGAGGTAGGGAACAATAAAAACGGATCCCCTTAGATATTGTCATAAAAATATCATAGTTTACATTACTGCGATTATTATTGGAAAATTACAATGAACTTTGGACTTGAGATAGGAACAATAAAAACAAACAAAATATCATATTTTACATTACTGCGATTATTATTGGAAAATTACAAAAAACTTTGACCTTGAGGTAGGGAACAATAAAAACGGATCCCCTTAGATATTGTCATAAAAATATCATAGTTTACATTACTGCGATTATTATTGGAAAATTACAATGAACTTTGGACTTGAGATAGGAACAATAAAAACAAACAAAATATCATATTTTACATTACTGCGATTATTATTGGAAAATTACAAAAAACTTTGACCTTGAGGTAGGGAACAATAAAAACGGATCCCCTTAGATATTGTCATAAAAATATCATAGTTTACATTACTGCGATTATTATTGGAAAATTACAATGAACTTTGGACTTGAGGTAGGGAACAATAAAAACGGATCCCCCTAGATATTATTATAAAAATATTATATTTTACATTACTGCGATTATTTTTGGAAACTTACAATACACTTTGAACTTGAGGTAGGGAACAATAAAAACAGATCCCCTAGATATTATTATAAAAATATCATACTTTACATTATTGCGATTATTATTGGAAAATTACAATAAACTTTGAACAAACACAAATATATTTTAATTAAAACATAATATTTGTGTTTTTTTTTAAATTTATTGTTGTTTTCAATACTGCACGTGTAATGACTGACTTATTGTGTAATTAACCGACTTAGTGAGATAAATCAAAAATCCAGAAACAAACATTAAAAAACAAAGTTCGATTTGCTTTGTGAAATCAATTTATTTTGTATTACACTATTTTATTATGATAGTAAAACTTAATATGAAACCAACACTTAAGATGAACCTTTGTTTTCAATAAACTTCAACATTCAGTATGATAATCGGAGATATTGTCGACATAAAGGATTTATTTTATGTAAGTAATGTTGACACATTCTCAGCATACAGAATCCTTTCTGAAAATTTGTTTGTTAAAGGTGAAACCAATAAGTTAATTGAAGAAAAATACTATATAGATCTTTTCCCATTAATACAGATGTAGCATATGAAGAATCACATGCCGCACTAAACATGTTAATGAACTTACTTCGACGATAAATTGACTGATCTCATTGTACTAATATTTATGGTGTTTCTAAAAAGAATTAAGTCCAAAAGAACAAAGATTTATTTCGTCTCATGTGTATTCAATTCCGGAGAATATGCTATTCCATGCCAGTTTAATATTAACTTTATAAATCGCCTCAAAATATACACTTAACACCTTATCTACACCTGTTCACAATGTATTAATTATGTACACTCATAATAGAGGTGGCACGCTGCAGTTATACATAAATAAAACTTATTGTTACTACAGCAATCTCTTTTAATTAACCATAGAAAATAAATTTATTCCTTTAATATTATGTCAATGGTTTTTTTGGGATAGCCAAACAATATTTTTTTATTGAAATCTCCGGCAATAACACACTTGATTAGTCATGTTTTCAATTATTTTCCATACGCAGATGATTTTAAACAAAATTTCTCACTCCATCACTAACAACTTATGTTAATTCTGTAACATGTTGTGCCCGACTCAATAGAAGAGGTTTTAGAAGCCAAAAGTGTGGTTTTAGATGAAAAAATTAACTGATTAATGATCAAGACATTAGCTCCTGAAGCTAAATAATTGGGTTTCGTAATAAAAGTGACCAAACATACACTAGAGGAATACAAGGGCGGATACAGAATTTTTTTGTAGGGGGGGCACAACCAAGTTGGCAACGAGTGTCAGTTGAAGTAAATTAGCAAGAAAAAACTCGTGCCAATTGAATTGCTCGCTCGCAGACACGCGTACAACTCAAAACTGTAGACTACATACATAGTAGCTATGGGTACTAGTACCGGTATTATTTATTCTATAATTTCGATCACGCAAATGCGCTTTTCATCATTAAAAAAATATTTGTATGGAATTTTTACGTATATTGTTTTGTAACTTGCGAGAACTAAACAAAATAAACAGATTATTCTGGGACTTCTGGGGGGGGGTACGTGCCCCCTCCCCCCTAAATACGCCTATGGAGGAATACATACATGTCCTGTCAGGTAACATACAAACAATATTCCATTGCATTTCAAAAGAGAATGTTTGCAAACAAACCAATTTGACAATTAAAGCATGGTTGGCACAAATATATATTCAATCAATTGACGACTATTTGCCAAACTCATTGTATGTCATCCATTATATTATTAGTTAAACAATATACTGTATTAATTTAGTAAACTGCTACGCAAAATAATATTGTAATTATTAAATATTACACCATTGAAATTGAAAAATTTAATTCGTGAAATTTCGAAGGGAAAAATGCACAACCCTCCTAGGCGATCATGCAGAAACTCAAAGGTATAAATCATTTCCGAAAAATATTCAAAACTTCAACATATTTAAACATAATAATATAAGTTCGTCATACACATATTTATTTTATAAGACATTAGAATGAGATAGTTACAATGAGCCTGCTATCAAAAACAGAATAATATTTTATTGTCTTTATATACAATTGTACTTATCACAAAACTTTGCGTAAGGGTATTGATCCAAAAAAACATTGTGGTGTATTATTTTCTTTTCAAATAAATACTGGTATTATTTTGCAAAGTAAAATACATAATTTACACACGCTATTCCGCATTGTCTTCTTTTATAACAGCTGTGCTTTCACTCTTATTTCACTGTATGTTTTCAATATTTGACATGTTTATTTTGAAAAATAATAGAAACAATTTCAACGTTATCATTTGGCATTATATAGCACTTCCGCATTAGACAATATTTCTACCCATAGTGAAATGGTTAAGATGCTGGCACCTTCCTAAATGGTTAAGATGCTGGCACCTTCCTAAATGGTTGCCAGTTTGATTCCCGACAGAATGTTTGAACATTCATCAATTATTTATCTAATTTTGAATGATTTTTTACATTTTGTAATTAAAAAAATGAGACAACATTTTTAATCACAAATACCAAATTAAATCCATATTATGTTAATAACTTGTTCTTCACAAGAAAAAGGTTTGCAATACCTAAACTGACAAATCGATTTGTTTACAAACATTCTCTTATGGAATGGATTGAAGTATAAATGGGAGGGACGCTACTGCTTTCCATCTCTGTAATATGAAGGATTAAAAACTAGTTTCATATTGGTTTACCAATAAAAATTTTCTGGAATTAATACAAGTTAAATACTAATACAAACAACTTTCACATAACAATGCGTTACCACTGCATTAAAAAATTTAAGAACTGATACGCCTAACTTACTTTCTTGAAAATACTTTCAACATAACATTATCATCATTTATGATAAAAAAGCAAATTGGTATACAGATGTTCATTTAATTAAATTAAAAGGAATACAATTTTCAGAAGGTTCATACCTGAAAAGGAAAAACAAAACCATTCTAAAGTCATTTACAAGTCCCTGTATCCTGTATCCTTGTGACCTTATTACAGTATATTTGAAAAGTAAGAACTTTAGACACGTTTGCCTAAAAATTTTGAAGAGTACATATTTGTTATTAAAAGATATATGTAATTTGCTTTCAGTCGAGGGGACCCTCCCCTCTATAATTGAAATGTGGGTTGTAAGGAATCCAAAACGATTTCTTTGGAATTAAAAAAATTATTTTGGGATTCTTCACAAAACAAAGAAAATCTGTTCACCCTGCTAATCTAAATATATTATTTCTAAAAGGTGTTTTTTGGTCGAGCGGCTCGATCTCTAACTACTGCACCAAAAAAAATAAAAAAAATACCCACTTAAAGCTTATGTTTTCTACTTTAGGCGAAAAATATAAAAAAATTCGAAAAAAATCTTTTTGTTAATAAAAAAATTAATCTTTATAACAATTGGCATGAGCGCCATCTGTGGGCGACACATCAAATATCTTAGCCAAATTGTATACTTGGAACATGCTAGATGGCGATATAGTGCGAAGACGTCGCACGGGTCAGCTAGTCTTCAAAATTGTTGAAGCAGCCACAAAAATATAAATAAAACTATAAATCCTACTTTGTGAAAAATTTAAAATACTTCTTCATATGTAAGAGATATTCAATACATGTGCATGTTAAAATAATATTAATATTTGTAAACACATGTGGAACACAAGTTTGAAATTTAAATTAAGCATTAAGAGTGTGTGGTATGCGGGAGGGTCGGACGAGGTACGAACAAAGATATTGATTCTCGGAAATTCAGTCGTCATGGAAAATATCACCGAAGCAGAACTCATTTTTTGTGTACACAAGTTTTATTGTAACAATAATTTTATGAATATTACACGGCATACGTTTTCTAGAACATTACCATTTTCAGAGCTTAAACGTAACGTCAACTGTTCAAACTATTAAAAATTGGATAATAAAATTTGATGGGACCTCATCAAGGTCGGGCCAACCAAGGAAATAGCGAACAGAAGAAAACCCAGCAGAATGCAAGAGTCTATTCGAGAGAATCTTCACTTGGTTGTCAACAAATAAGTGTTCTAGAGTGCTAAGTTTGCCTAGAACGTAGCTACATCGTATTTTAAAGAAGGAAACTATGATTGCATTATCACAAAATTCGTTTCTGCTCACTAAAAAAATTTAAAAAAAGAGAATTTTATGTGACTCTGAACCTATTTTCCTGATATCTAAACACTCAGCTTGGGACATTCAAATTGAGGTAGGTACATTCCAAACAATTTCAAAAACTCCTAAAGAGATGCGTGCCGTCACAATGTCACCAGCATCGCAGTATGGACGTGGTTTGTAAAGAGCTCGTCAACATTATCGTCCAATCAACACGCGCCCTTCTTGCTGGCATGGTGGTACGATGTCCAATAAAAATAATGAATATGTATTATAGACTTGCTATTGGAGACATACTTGCATGAGTATTTAATATTAAGTGTACTCTGTTACAAAACTATTTTCTGGTGAAAGGTTAGACAATAGCTAAGGAAAATGTGAACCCGTCATAAGTGGTATCTAAATTTCTCAATGTAGAATTTCAATGTTTGAATTTCCCAAATTAATCTTTGGATTTGTTTAGTATATACTAGAAAAAGTGTAAATACATGAAGTTGTGTTACAATTACTCCAAGAATTAAAAGATACTGGTGCTTCCAGAAACTTAGCTGGATAAATTAAAGGTTTGATAGATTTCAAACTTCAGAAACATCTTATTCCCTAATGAAGCACATTTCAACATTAACAGATATGTAAACTGACATAGGTGGCAGCACAAATTCAAAACATTAATATCAAAGGCCTCTTACACTTCCCTACAGTGATAGTTTGGGCCTTAATTTGAAAAAGAAATTGACAAAAGAGGCAAAGAGACAGTCAGTTACGTAGCGATGGTCAAGGAGTTTTTCACATCAACATTTCAAAACTTTTCAGCTAGAACACACGAACATGGTTTCAACAGGATGGAGTGACAGCCTATACTATTAACATATCTATCCATTCTCCGATAAAATAACATCTTGAAAGGAATCATTTCTTGACCTTTCTATTCTCCTCTAGTTATGATTTAAAAGATTCCAATAGATTTCTTTTTTGGGGTTATTTTAAAAGTAAAATGTGTAATATAAACCAGAGATCTATCAATGACTCGAAAGAAAATATCCGAAGAGAAATCGACAATATTAGCGAACTGACTTGCTGTATAGTCATCAATAATAGCGGGGCTCATTTTCAGGAGTGCTGAATGTAATGGTTTACATTAAGATGAAAATTTCAAATATTGAATATATTTGGCGTTAATTTTGTAGAAATTCATTATTCACAATTAAATTAAACTACGTGATGTAGTATTATTTCTACTTTCTTTAAGTTCTTTACCACGAATTAGTTTTCGTTGTATTACAACATCTTCAGGTGGGCTATTAGCAAAGAATTTATCTATATCTTTGCTAATAGCTTTGCAGATATCTTCGACGTTGTTGAAGCAACTTTGCGTATAGTTCTTGGGAAAAGGCCACCAATTGACTCTTCGACGAAATTTTAGAAAAACTGTCCTCCAGCACTGAAATTGAAGGAAGTTTATTTTCAAACAATAATGAAAACTGACTTGCGGTACTGGAATGTATGCGCCAGGCAGGTTTCTCGTCTTGAATAATGGCCTTAAGAAAAGATGCTTGGAAGAAGCTAAGGTATTCTAGACTTAAAAATTTAGGGGCAACCTGTCATATAGCAGGCGTGCAACAATTGGTGCAGCGTTTTGAAAAATGATTAAAAGTGAATGGAAATTGATAAATAGAAGAGTTAGGTTTGGTGGAGTGTAAATAAATTTTTAATTTTTGACACCATAAGGAAACTTACTTTATGAACAAGCCCTTATATATACAATTCTTATTATTTGTTGTCAGAGTAAATGATTTTTTAACATTGAAAAAAATTGCAGCCTCGCAGATTGCCTTTTCAAAATAAACATTACTCTAGATTAAAATGGCAGCCTAAAATGATGTAGGAGAATTAATCTCCCAATGGTACCAATATCATAATATTCACCAATCTATGCGTGAGGGTATAAACTATTACCATACCAAATTTCATCAAAATACATCCAGTAAATTTTGCGTGATTGAAAAACAAATTGACAGACAGAATTCTAAAAACAGATTTTCTGGCTTCTATTATCGTAATATGCTCTAAATCAATCACTTTTTTAAAAAATTTCCCTGTACAGCATTCACTCTGTTACAATTTTATTATATGTGCAGATGAACAGAAGCATATTTATCCAAGTTATAACAGAAAATAATGATATCTAGAATCTGGCCAGTCAAACAACGTAACCATAGCAACAGCATTAATGCAACAGTCCTATTTCTCTACTGCACACGCACGGTCTACCATTTTTTGGCAAAATAATAAAAGTGTTCACAAAATAATAAAAATGTTCACTAATATATAAATAATAAAGCATTTTACCAATCTTTTTATGTATGAGAGATATTATAGGCGATATATTTATGTGGTAAAAAATAATATTTATATGTGTATACACCATTCCCTTTCAAAAGAGAATGTTTGTAAACAAACCAATTTGACAGTTAAAATATGGTTGACACAAATATAAATTCAATGAGTCGAGACTATTCACAAGACACATTGTATTTCATCTATGGTGTTATTAAAAAATGTACTACAATCACTATATCAACTTAACAAATCGTCATGTTATAAATACCAATATTACACAGATAATTTACTAATATGAATTGTAAAATTTTGGAGAGAAAAATGGATAACCCTAACTGTCAATCACACAAAACACGGACATATAAAATATTTTGTAAAAATATTCAGTATTCGGACAAGTGTGACGTCCGTATATATATATATATATTATTTATTACACATGAATTACTTTAGAATGCAAAATATTTTCAGTATTCAACTGTCTTTCTAATGTGACACTTAACCGAGGTGGAAAAAGTAAATGAGACAGAACATCGATGCTATATAACAAATATATGTATTGTGACATTTTGCTTTTAAACAAGTGTTAGTATTATATTGCAATATTGAATATATTTGGTGTTAATTTTGTAGAAATTCATCAAGCAAAAATCTTGCTAACAGCCCACCTGAAAATGTTGTAATATAACGAAACCTAGGTTGTGATAAAGAACTTAAAGAAAGTAGAAATAATACTACATCCCGTAGTTTCATTTAATTGTGGATTATTTTGCAATGTAGGATACACACTATGTACATAGAACACGGTAGTGTTTTTTATAATAGTTTTAGCTCTTAATCGACTATATAGTTTTGATGATTACTTTGAATGTTAGATATATTTATTTAAAAAAAAATGATACACATCATTTAATTTAGAATGCGAAATATTTTCAATAGATCAGTTTTAACTTTCCATAGATGATATTCAACTGACTTTCTAATGTGACACTTAAGCGAGGCGGAAAAAGTAAATGAGATATTGTATAAAAGTAATGAGACATTGATGCTATATAAACAAATATATGTATTGTGACATTTTATTTTCAAACAAGTGTTAGTACTATTTTGCAATGTAGGATACACACTATATACATAGAATACCTGATGATAACAAAATCGGGGGATACAGTTTGGCGTTGCAGTTTCGAATCTATCCTCTACATCAAAAACTAAATTATACCACTGGATAGCTAAAGGATCAAAGAATTCATTACGATAAGCGAGAACAGTGATGCATCGCGCGCGGTGGAGGGGGAAGCGCCGCCATTTTGAGGTTATTTTGCTGCTTATCGAAATTTGCAATTGGTATAACTTTTGATTCGGAAAAGCTACGATGTTCATTTAAGTTTTAATCGTCAGCTGTCGTCAAAATTTATCGATTGTATATAAAACATTAGTTTAAAGTAGTGACAGTAAATATAATAAAGTGTTAGAATAAAAAATATTATCAAAAATATATAATGTCGGCCTATACGCGTCGAAAAGCCAAAACCAAATTCAGCCCTTTCCAGATTGTATACAGCTGGAAAGGGCTTCTCAAGAACAATCGAATGGTAATAATAAAACACCATATGACCGAGTCAAGCAGTTCCGGGGAAGTAAAAGAATGAATGCGGCCGAGCAGATCAACGACGATGCCGCTACATCTGCAGCTGGGGCGGTTGAAATTATGCGTTACATAGACGTATTCACGTACAACATACGGCCGTGTCCATGACACAGCCACACCCCATTTTTTTATTTATTTTTAAAAAAATAACCATAAAAGAAAATTTTAATGTCAATATTCACCATTACTTATACAACGTAAATATGCATACCAAACGTTTTCAATAAAACAAATGAAACATTGTTTATGGACTGTAACACCAAATAAATCCGTATTCTATTACTAAAAAGAATACAAGAAAAAGGTTTACAATACCTGAACTGTCATTTTGTTTTGTTTACAAACATTATCTTTTGGAATGGAATAGAGTATAGATTAATATTATAATGAAATATTGAGTACCATTAAATGTTTATGTTTATGTGCCTAAGTGTTTACCTAACCCTCATAGTGTGTGTTCTAATTGTAATTGACAGATTTATTTTTCTAAATTTTAAACAATAAACCATAATATATTTATAAAATATCATTGCAAATAATTAATAACATAAATTAACAAAAAATTGCAATTCTTAAAAAACATTTCTTACTTAATTAACTTATAATTCATGGTTTGGATTCAAGATGCAATTTTAACTTAATAAAGCATTATATGTATATAGTTAATAAGAAATGCTAAATGCCAATCTGAGAAATGGTACAACTCTATTAAGATAAACTCAATGTTTTTAATCGACAATAAAAAGGGGACCGGTGAAAAAGATCCCGACATTGCAGAAATAGAATACAATTTAAAAAAGCTGGTATTTTTTGGAGTATAAAAAGCCAACAATTAAATAATTCACAACCAAGCCCAAAAAATAAAATATAATTTATCATCATAAGCCAAAACAAAAAATTATCTTCAGAGATTCGCATATATTTTATTTCCAATATATAAAGAATTGTTGATAATAAATAAAAATAATAATAAAACAAAGTATGTAATAACTTTTTAGAAACTTATTACAAAAAAATCAGTGTTGATCACTTTTTAAATATGTAGCCATTGCCTAAAGGAATTAAAAAAAATTGTTGACTGACATTGACATTCTTTTGCTACTGTCAAAATGAATGTCTTTTTTTATGTATTTTTTATGGCTTTTTCAACAATTCCATTGTGTCTATGAATTTCATGGATTAGTATGTTACATCTGTGTATAGAAGACATATCAGAATCATCTTGCTGATGCAAGAGTTCTGTATAAATAGTATTTACGAACTATTTTGAAAAATAATCTGAATTTTCATAAAAAATACAAGATTTTTAATGTGTCTATTAGACAATTTAAATAAAACTTTTAAGGGGTTTATTTTTAATTTCCTCTATATAAAAGTGTTATTTTTTATTCTTGTAACCCCTGCGCCCAATACTGAATGGACTTTTGCCTATCTCCCTTAGTACCACAACATGCCAATAGACGATGCAGCGCACAAAATAAATCCATCATTTGCATATGTCAAGAACCCTATATTTGCGTATAAACTTAGCGACCTTAATCGGACAACGATACGGATGAATTTAGAAGCATTAACCGACTCATGCGTATCAAATTAACTGAGTTCACATGCATCGAGATGATAAACCTACCCCGCAGTTTTAATAAACTTGTTAAGATAAGTACATAAAAAAGTATCCACCAGACACGAAGCAAACCATCATGTAGATAACCTGTAGAGAGACTTGTCACGAGATAAAATTGCCAACAAAGTGTCTATGAATATCCCATTAATATTCAAATTCAAAAATTTGCAACGCACTTAATCTATGACTGTATTGCGTAATTTCATTACATATTCTATAACTACCTTACGTTTACACGAGTTATATTCATTGACATTCACAACTATCAATGAATTTATGACAATACTTGAAATAGAAAAAAACAAAGTAGCATTCGCATGGAAATATGGTACTTGTTATTTATATATAAAGTATAATACACAGATTATGTATTCCTCAAATAGACTTGGGGCAGGCATTAACTAAAGCAGGAAGCAATTTAACATTTTAAAAAAGAAAAATTAGTACTAACCGTTCGAGGGCACGCATTGTTTATAATCAATGTTTGCACTCGCACAGTTCATATGTGCCTATTTCGGTTAAATTGAGATAAACAACAATAAGTACAACATAAGAGAACGAAATAATGAATTGAATGGTAATAATACATCTCTGGGATACGGTTACTTTTGCTAGTATGATTTTTGCTCCATACAAGATGTGGACGGAAAAAAAAATTCACCAAAAACTTAACGATAACATAAATTTTTATTAGGATAAGTGTTTCTTTTTATTTATGTTTATTTATTGTTGATACTTTTTTACAGCAATAACAAAAACTGTATATTATAATGACTTCCTCTATAAATGTTTTTATTTATGGTAACGGGAATTTTTTTTTCATTTTATTTCTTATTTTTTACACTCACAACAACGTATATAGGATACAAATACTTTGACTATGTTGGAACTAAATTTCTTCCCTATCTACGTAAAAAATTTCATTTAAATAGAATAAATACTTTCGGAGTTATATATTATTTTACTGACATCGCTCACACACAAATGTTACGTAATCGTAGTGTGGGCACTCAACGGGTTAAAAAACTACGACTGCGCAAAAAACTGAAAAAAACGAAACAAATTTTGTGAACATATTCAAAATTCCTTTAAGCACGACTTGCAGACAGTATTGACGTATATGAGTGAATAAACAATATAAATAAAATTTTGGTTGTCTAATACCACGTGCAAAACATCGATTAACCGTTTGAGTGCCGATGAGCGCCATCACGCTCGTTCGCATACTAACTAAATATGCCACGAGCGGGATGGCGCTCGCGAAATCAGTTGCTGTTTAGCGCGTGGTAGGAGAGGTCGCTCGCATACATCGCTAATTTTTTTATCTTTCTATGTGTTACATAAAGTTTATATCATAATATTATTAGTAATTACAATATAAAAAGGACCGAGGAAAAGAAAATTTTTAACCCATAATGTTGGAATACGAAAATAATTAGAGTGAAAATGATCGTTTTTCAAGTTGTGAAGAAAGTGATAGTGGGAGTGACATTGTGGTGCGCTCAAAATTTTGCATAATGCAAATTTTGAGTGATAGCGATAATAGTGACGATAACAATTATTTTGATGATACGGAGGATGTACCAGACAGCGAAAGTGACGATGTGACCTTGATTTCAGTTTTTGTTCACAATATACATTTCCATAATTTTCTTTGTATTTTATTATCCTTGTACAAGTTTTTATTAAGAAAACACCGAAAAAATTATTAAAATTGGATAATTTTTGGAAGAGATACATTTTTTTTACCAGACAAGGGTAAACAACATCATAAATAAAGATTTCTTTGGCATTATTAAGTATATATGAGTAAAAAACCATGGCACTAAAATGGTTAAAGAAATTATGACAGTTTCAGTAGAACTTTTCCTTTTTTCATCAGTTCCTTGCGCAGTTGTTGTTAAATTTCACGTTTCTTTGTTATTTATATAAAATGAAATAAAATATTCCATGTATTATATAAAATTAAACTTAATATAAGTATGTAGTCTTATTCTTCATAAGAACATGAAAATCAACATGCAGGTAATAATTACCTGGACAAAGTCAGTTAACAATAAAAGTTTATAAATTAACGACATTCTTAAATGAGAAATATTGACCCTACAGAACATTACATCCGGGTCCGCGAAGATAAGATTACACGTAATGTAGACAAAATATTAAATACAATAATTGAATCACCATCAGATCCGCCGTGATTCATAAATGGGCTTAAAAATGTTTCATTATAACATCAATGAGTAAAGTCCGCTCTGTACAATGCGTAGTTATGATTTACGAGTAACACGTGAAAGATAAACAATCTTTATGATAAGAAGGAAAGTAAGGTTAATTATGTATTAAAGTTCCTCAGAAGATAAAGACCGAACATAGCAATATTTCTCGACGTAAAATGTTACTAATAAAAAATGCTTAAACTTAAGTTATAATACACTCTTAGTCTGAGAATACTTATACAGTTCATAACGTTTGTATAACGAAGGTATTAATTACTACTAATAAATTCGCTAAAGTGATAAAAATATTTCAAAAAGTCAAGGTGTCGATGTCGTATTTCATAGACAAACTCGTAAAATATGAGTATATTTTCTCTATGACTGTGAATATAAATTAGATCTCGACACATCTTTAGAGCATCGTCAAAATTTGCATTGTTCTTTGCTTGTGTCTGTTCTTGATAACTTTTTTTATTTTTCCAGTTACATAAGAGCTTAAGATGCTAAAAAAAGAGAATGAGCTACGCATGAAAATGTCATTAGAGCAGTATGAACAAATAATGGATAACTTAAAATTTCTCAGCATAATTTTGAAAAAATATCACGATTCTCCATAAAATATTCTAATATTCTAAAAATAAGAGAGAATATTGCTGGAATTTTATTTAATTTAAAAACTGTCATCAATTGATGTTGCTCCCGGTGCAGTTACTCGCAATAAATTATATAATACCTTCTCCTCGATAGTTTCAACTGTATGAATTGAATTATATAAAGCCATGATCTTTAAAATAATAATAATAAATACAATTGAATTGCAAAAACTGACATCCCATTATATGTACTTGCCGAAATGTCAACTTCTTAAGGTTATACCAAAGTTAAACTTACTTCTATATCGAAATGGTGTTTGGCAGATGAAGTTATGACGAGCTTGTCAAATACTGAATTTATTAGTATTGTTTCTATCTACTCTCTATTTATAGAAGGTGAAACTTTATTTTCCAAGTTTACTAGTAACAGTGTTAGGGTTCGTAGCAATTAGGGAGGGTTACAATCGTATATTCAGGGGTTGTAGTTGACCACAAATATAAAACACTTATGTATATATTTGTCAGATTAATGATGTAAAATTAGGTAAATCGTGAAATAAATAATTAGACAATGATTGCGCTTAAAAGAATTGTCGTCTGTTTATCTTCGAAAAGGACCAATAAAAAATTTTGAGACAAAAAATTTAAAGGTAAAACGTAGCAACCCTGCCGTAATTTTCAATGTAGAAATACGTTGCTAGTATATACCTTTATTAATTTATTTCAAATTTCAATGTACACAAAAAATTATATATATATATATATATATATATATATATATATATATATGGTGGACTTATTACTACATAAGCAACCTCTTTCAGTTAACTATAAAGGTTAAATATGAAAATTTAATAATTTGGAAACCTACTTACTACGATATTGACAAATTAAAATGTAATGTTTTCTAAGTAAAAAAAATATAAAAAAAAAAAAATAGTCAAAATTGTAATTGAATTTTTATGAGAATTTGACAATTTTTTGTACGTTTTACTTCTATTGTGACATCTACTTTTATTATTAAGTCTCTTTCAGACTTTTTACTATGTCTTTTTCAAAGCTGCGTAAGGTGATTCTCTGTCGCAATTTATAATCTTCGTATCACACATAACATAATTTACTTACGTAAATTTCACATATCAATATGTGAAATTTACAAATGGATGACCACAATGACCTACTACAGATAGGTGGATCAGAATGACCTCAAAATGGTTGGAACTAATGACATCAATGAAGTAAGTGAGTATAATAAGAACATTAAACTATATGTAGTTCTGGATTCTTCTACACTAACTGGCTGGATGTGGCTTCTCTTTATAATACTGGAAGGCCTGTAATAATTTCCGTAAAAATTTTCACACCTTAAAACAAGACTAAAGAACAACAAAGATGACTGGCAATAATATTTAATACTTTAATGCGTACGACTCAAAAATAGATCTTACAAAAACATAGAAGTGACTCTGGTCGCCTCTCGCCAATTCGAATGTTACAAGTAAAAGCGTGTTAATGGAGAAAATGCCGTGTCATACACCACATGCACATTGACTCCTACGATAAGTCGGCCACCGATCTTGACCACAAAAGTCAGCGGTTGTCGACAAAAGTCACCACCACAAACAAGTCATTCATGTTAATCTGATGAAATACATTGCGAGAGAAAGAAAATATTTGCCCTTCATGACATTACTATATTTCACAAATAGCATTTTCAATATATCTGATTGTAAAAATCACTTAATTTTTAGCCCTAAGTTGAAAAACAATATTCTGCATATCAGGGTCTACAATAGATGAGAACATATTATAAAGGCATCTCTGATTTCAAGATAAAATAATCTTATTGAACGTACACAACACAAAACAGCTATGACGTTTCCTTGACGTAACTTCATGTAGAGTGCTATTCTACGAGCTAAAATTCTAAGAACTACTACAAACACTTCGTATTTGTCAGAGTGGCTTATTCTCTCTTTATTTCAATATAATTTTTTTTATATTTACAATTTTTTTGACAATTTTCCATGGTAATCAAGTAACAGGTCAAAGTCTCACCAGAGTGATTTGTTTTTAATGAGTGAAAATAAACATTTTCAAATATGTCGTCTCTATTTGTAGTCTCGTAGTATGTATAAATATTGTGTGTATTATTTAGTATTCTGTGTATTAGTTAGTATTTTTCTAGAACTTTATACTTGAATTAGTACACATGCACTCGCAGACGAAGGTCCAAAGTTTTATTGGCTTAAGTAGCTATTTATACAGGTGTTTTAAGTGACGGTGAAGCGTCACGTTCTCGAGTGAGGATAAGTCGTCATCGCAGAATTTCACGCTTCATGGATATATTGTTTTCAATTATATTTACCTTTATTAGTTCAAGGGATTTCGGTTCCATTTATCAATTAAAGGTTTAAGTGTAATATATAATGTGGTTTACGTATTAACAAATTTAGTTCTGAAAGTTTAGTCAGAATTAAAAAATATCTGTTATATACGAGTTCAATCGCACTATGTGGGAGAATATGTACACTCTTGGACTTGTACCACCTGTATTAAAACTACTTGCAATCGTTAAAAAGACACACAAATTCAAGTTTTTTCTTCACAATTGATTCTGTCACCTTCAAAGTAATCCCCATTGTTTTGCAATACAACTGGGATAACGCCGGACCCACTCTTCCATACATAGGCCAAAAGTGGTATGCCCTTTAATTCACCCTGCAATTTTGTTTAATGTCTTTAATCGATCAATCGATGTCTTTACTCGATTGATTCAATCATTCATTCAATTCAATCAATTAACTGATGTCATTAATCAATTATTTTTTGCAAGAAATTACTCTCTACGAATTGACTCTTTTGTAACTGCAGCAACGCATCTCATGCGCAAAACATTAATTAAAATTCCGTGAATAATAATTTTCAAACACTAATTGTTTGATTTTTTCGATGTTATCGTCAGTGGTAGACGTCGGCCATCCAAATCGTCTTTGAACGATTTGTACCACTCGTATGATTTGTTTTTTTGGCTTAGCCAAGTCACGATTTAGCACATGAAATTTTGAAACACACAAAATTTCAATGTCAAATACAAGAAAACATGAAATTTTGAACATTTGAAACACAAAATTTAAGGTAAATTCTCTGTTCAACTAATTTACCCATAATAAAATTCGCAGAGCAAATTTGAGATTTATCTATTTTGACAACTGCTGTAAACACACCAGTTGACATATCACACTTAAGTTTGAAAAGTTCTACCAACTTAAGAAAAAAAAAATTTACCAATTTCGTTTTAGCGATTAATTTCTTTTAAGGATTGCGGGTAGTCTTTATACAGAGGTATATAAACATTTAAGGATGCATATTATTCTTTTAAACTAATTACAAATATTATTCACTATGTAAACATGTTTCAAACATGGTGTATGATTTCTTCAACGATTTCTCATAAACAAACCGAAATATTAAAAAACTAAATTTATTTGTTGTTAAAAAAATTAAGTGGAATTTTCTGTTTTTATTATGGTTCCATAATGACAAAAATGAAAAATATTTAACATATTTTTTTATCTTCAATTTTCAATAATTTCTGAAAAATGTTCCCTGTGCCAAGTAACGATCAGCCTGTATATATTTTGGATATGGAATAAAAACTGTGTCAAGTGTATATCGGAAGGTGCAAAGGTGGAGCCCATAGTCATTCTAAAAACTTAATTTATTTACGCAACGTCTGAAATAAATTGGAATGAACTTTTTTTGCATTGGTTCGAAAATACATAATACGTACCAATTTGGATATGTTTCACTGGCTGCTTACCATGCTCAAAATGTTCTTAATCACGTTTCGCTTAAAACTTCATGTTTCCTTTGCACATTGCATATCTTTTTTTAACTCGTCTCTCAATTGGGTATTTGACTAAATTTTTTTATTTCATTAATCAAAATTTCAAGATACAAGCTGATGAAGAGTGAAAAATTTTTTTAATAATCTTAAAAATTGACCGAGTTATAAAAGTTTAAATTTAACCTTTAGAGGACGGCAATACTGTGTTGTGAGGTCATTTTTAATATTGCACATTATATTCTACGAAAGGAAAAGAGACAGGGGATATACCCAACTCTATCCATATCTTCAAATTTAGAAGCCTACAAACTGGCTTATTTATCAATCAATTTTTGAATTTTTTTCAAGACTGGTTTTTAATTAACTTATATTTCACAATATTGTATGAAAAATATCAAAATTTAGAATGAGTCAACTACCGTATTCATATTATCATACCAGCGCATTCCGCACTAATTTTTCATTACATTAACTAGTATCGGTGCCTGCTCGTGGGTAGAAAAATACTCCTCGCTGCCTTATGATGAGACGGACGGAAAAATTACGTTCAGCAGACTAAAGAGAATAACTTCTTAGAATCACCTCAATTAACCTGATAACAATATGTGCACAGGTACCATAGACCATAGACCGCACTAGACTTATTTTAGCTTTGCAGTTTATATCTATACATCCCCAACTGACAGATTACCTCATTTTGAAGATGTTACATTACTACTTGACAAAAATTAGTTCAGAGGTACATAACGTTTATTGTATTTTCTCTAATAATTTTGTTCACTTTAAAGATCTGTAGATAAAGTTCTCGTAAGTACACCTTCTGCTCCAAATCGGTCTATCCGTCTGCCTTTCTGCCACTGTTTTTAGCTTCTAAACTACAGTAGTGTAGTTTACTTCTAATTTACACTGATTATGTGAAATGATGTGCATCACGTTAAGTATATTTGAAGCATGTTTCTATATGGAAATTAAACTTTTTTTCGTAGTGATTTTTTTCAGACACGGCACAGTGTACTTATCTAGTCTCATTAAAAAATGAGACTAGATTATATAGATATTGTATGTATATATATATATATATATATATATTATCTAAGTACTCACTACTATATATATTAGATAAGTACACCGTACCGTGTCTGAAAAAAATCACTGTCAAAGTTGTAATTCCAACGAAAAAAAGTTTAATTTCCATATAGACACATGCTTCAAATATACTTAACGTGATGCACATCATTTCACATAATCAGTGTAAAATATATATATATATATATATATATATATATATATATATATATATATATATATATATATATATATATATATATAAATATATATACATATACACACACACACACATACATATAAATATATATATATGTGTGTTTGTGTGTGTGTATAGTATCTAAAGGAGATGTATCAATTATTCATACAGGTAATTAATTCTGTGCGTCAAACCAAGTATATTTGATGAATTCTTTCGTAAGATAATTAAAATTTTCTTCGTTCAAATTGCAAATTTGACGTTGATTTTTTCACAAACAGTTGAGGATTTTTATCGCCCTGGTGTATTGAATTGATCACAGGTTTAAGGCCTGTGGGGTCTGAGCACCCTGGGGTCCCGAGTTTGATTCTCAGCCATTGGCTGCCTTGTAGTATAACTTTGACTTAAATTATCTACGTTGGGCATCTGGTATTCAAATTTTGCTTCCTTATAAAATGAGTTAGCACATTTTGTTCCATGTTTATCAATATTGTTGGAGAAGTATTACCTGATATCAATGAAATGACTGGTTATCTTCCTGTATTGAATTGTGGTAACAAGACTTGTCGGATAACGTTCGATGAACATTATTAGGGCTATTATAATGACATTTGGCATACTAATACCACGTTCCATCAGCACTAAAAAACAACATATTCGTAATTTCACTCACTTAATACCACAAATAACAAATCATTTAACAGAATAAAATCACATTGAACCAATCAACTGTTATGTCAAACTAAATTTAAAAAAATATTCTAACCACAAGGGTTGCAATTCTAAATAATAAATAATCCATAAGATTGAATTTGAAATAAGCAATTAAAATTAATATTATTTTATTAATAAGAAGCGAATAATAATTTATCTAAATGACAAATTAAAAAATTTTGTATTAATAGTTATTCCGACAAGTTTAATTTAAAAATCGATAATAATATTTTTTATAAACTTTAATGTTTGTGGGAATAATGAATGGATGGTAAAGATTTTTAAATGGCAATAATTTTGATTTACGAAATTTAAACAAAGTCAGCCTCGAAATTAAACTTGATATCCTTTTCTTTTTTTTATCCCTTTTATTGTAAAACTATGCAAATGAAAGGGATAGTTATACAAGTCAAATTCACTATCGATCGCTAAGAAGAGTAATCATGCAATATCGCCACATTTCTTACGTTTATTGAAATATAAGATATAGGTTGAAGCATTTTCAAAAAAAAGTGGTATGATTTAAAAAAAAAATAGGTGTATTGCAATGTACCCATGTAGTACTATTACAAATTCAAGTCCCAAAGTTTGCTTACTTTACATAGTGTATATATATACATAACATATGGTTGCTCTTACGTCATCCAAAATTTGTCAAACATTAAAGCAGCAAGGTAATATAAAAAAACGTTTACATAAAGATGTATCAAAGCAACATGGAATTTGGACTTTGCACCATTAATATAAACACTTGACAAGAGGCAATAAATTTGTATGTCTAGTATATGTTCTCGCAACAGGTGCGGGAAAAAAGTCTGTTCCATACCTACACAGATGGTGTAAACATGGCGTACATATGTTTTAATAGATTTCAATGTCAATTGACTATAGTTGACTGTGACCTAATTATAATTACAAATTCCGATTTGAAGCCTTTACATGTGCCGGCCAAAAAGTTTGCCACCGCTTGTAAAATACTAAAATCATTGTCTCTAAATACAAATACACCAAAATTGTAGGTAATAAAACACAAATATGCACATCTGCGTATTCTATTATCACGAAGAAACGTCTAAACCGTCTTTCTTTTGTGTATTTCTTGTGTAAAGGTTCAATAAACGTATTTTCATCAAAGATTTCGGAGAGACAATCGGGTGGGTAGAGTTATTGTTATATTTTATGAACTTCTTATTTTGAATATATTTGGCGTTAATTTTGTAGAAATTAATTATTCACAATTAAATGAAACTACGTGATGTAGTATTATTTCTACTTTCTTTAAGTTTCTTGTCTTGATTATTCGGTTGTAATTCAGAGCTATCAACATAAAACAAGCTTACATTATATAAGCAAGCTCTACACCCAGTTCAGTGTTATGGAATAAAGCCATGGGGCTGGGTCACTAAATACACCAAAATTGTAGGTAATAAAATACAAATATGCACATGTGCGTATTCTATTATCACGAAGAAACGTCTAAACTGTCTTTCTTTTGTATATTTCTTGAGTAAAGGTTCAATAAACGTATTTTCATCAAAGATCTTGGAGAGGCAGTCGGGTGGTTAGAGTTATTGTTATATTTTATGAATTTCGTATTTTGAATATATTTGGCGTTAATTTTGTAGAAATTAATTATTCACAATTAAATGAAACTACGTGATGTAGTATTATTTCTACTTTCTTTAAGTTCTTTACCACGACCTAGGTTTCGTTGTATTACAACATCTTCAACAGGCGGGTTATTAGCAAAGATCTCATTTCTTAATGTTTGATAAATTGTGAACTTCTTATTACTAAATTTTGCTTTTATTTTGCATTAACCAAAATATATGATTGTTTAAGCTAAGCTAAACAGACTTTTTCTTTTGGATTCCTTGTTTTCTTTTATGTTATTCACAAACATTCCTACTTAGCCCGCACTTGTGATTCCTACAGTGAAAACGTCTTCAAAATGGGAAAAGTACACAAAATTAGCACTCAAATGCGATCTGTTATCATTGTTTTATATAAAGAAGGCAAGTCCGAGCGTGCAATTGTCACACAACTTAAAATATTGAAGACTTATGTCCATCGCACAATTATTCAACACAAGGAAAGTGGCAGCGATCAAGATCGTCCAAGTTTAGGACGACCGAGAGTGACCACTTCTAGTGAGGAAAATTTCATCATCGTTACCAGCAAGCGGAATAGACGCCTTAACAACACCGGAAATTCACACCGAAGTTAACAAATCTCGATCGGAACCTGTATCATTGATTTATAGTAAGAAGAAGATTGTGGGACGCTAACTTGTTTTGTCGTGTTGCTGTCCCAAAACCTTTGTTAAGGCCACAAAACAAAAAAAGATGGAGGCAGTGGACAAAAGATTGAACAAACGATTTTAAAAAAGTTCTTTGGACTAACAAATCGAATTTTGAAATATTTGGTTCAAAAATGCGAATTTATGTTCAACGCAGCACTGATGCCAAATTGTGTAGTACCAACCATCAAGCACAGCGGTGGTCCTTTTATGATGTGGCATTGTTTCTCGGGCCATGGGGCTGGTGATTGGTCCGAATCGAAAGAATAATGAAAAAATAGCAATATAGCAAAATAATGTTCCTTCCGGGAAAAGATTAATTGAAAAGGAGTTCATTTTCCAACAAGACAATGACCCAAAACCTACTTCTAAATTATACAGAGGTTATTTAGAAAGGAAAGAGACAGAAGGGGCTTTAAAAACATGGTATGGCCACCTCAGAGTCCAGATCTCAACTCGATCTAACTTTTATGTGAAGAGATTGATAGAAATGTTCAATATCGATGTCCCTCTTCACAGGAAGATATGTGGACGACTCTACATGAAAGCTGGACGAATATTTCCCAAGAAACAATTGACAAATTGATTGCTCGTATGCCGAGACTCGTGAAAAATGTGATTAAGGGAGGATTTTTTGATGAAAAGGCTGTTTAGATTATTATGGCCATTTTTCATATCAATGAATGATATTTTATGAATATTTTTAAGTATTTCATTTGTCAATGAATAATAAATCTGATAATTATATATTCTCCCTTTCTTCCCTTTCTTCATACACTCTCATTTGTTTCAATTTTATCTAATTTTCCAACTTTGCTTACGGTGGTCTCAAACTTTTAGCCGACAGTATATAACAATATCTATTTATTAATTTCAATGAGATAAAATCAAAAACTATTCTACTGTCTCTGTATATTTGGCGAGTTGGTTAATTGGTATGGCAAGAATTATCTTTGATTTCATTTTGAAAATAATCTAAAATATATCATTCATTTGAGTCTTTATTTAGGGATAATTTATTTTTTAACAAAGAACGCAGAACAATGTCTTGATTATTCGGTTGTAATTCAGAGCTATCAACATAAAACAAGCTTCCATTATATAAGCAAGCTCTACACCCAGTTCGGAGTTACGGAATAAAGCCATGGGGCTGTGCGCCAGTAATTCTAATGTTCAAGTGTTAAAAAGATTTCAAAATAAAGTGCTTTAGTGTATAGAGCGCGCCTTAGTAGGTTCATAAGTAAAACCTCTATCACGATCTTAAGATTATGATGGTAGAAGATAGTTTCCCCCTAAAGGAAACTCCGAAACCACATCAACGTAGAAGCGCCCAAACTCTTCATTGTGCAAAATATCACTAGACACAACTCAAAATGATAAAACCATTTGAACTTGCTAGATAATTAGAACTTCTTTTAGACTAAATAATAATCTTCGTTTAGACGGAGCATTAGTGTATTAATTTAGAAACAAATTAATCATTAGTTTTGTAATTAGTTTTAACATTTTCTTAATTATAATCATATTTAAATAATTCCACCATCACAAACAGAAACCTCCATGTAAAAAGAAAACTTAAGAAAAATGCTGAATTATCAGTACAATTGATTTTTTCCGCAAAATAATGTTCGTTTTGCTCATTCTTTGATGTTGAATTTAATTAATGCCGTGTTGCATCGTATATCACTTTGATAATGCCCAGCTGTCGCTGGTATGCGTGCACTGCAGGATGCCTGCTTTAACATTGAAATAATATATCTTAAGAACGAGATAAGATACAAATAAATTTACTGATTATAATCTCGTGTTTTGTTCTCTGGAACCCGTAGAAGACAGCTTGCCATACCTATTAACAAACTAACTAACAAAACCCAATACTAATTTAACTCTCGATTCGTTGTAATAATGGCAACAAAAAAATTAATTCAAATTTTGAAAATCAAACTCGTTTTTCAAGTAATCCATTGAGGTACTTTTGTTTTTACAGATTGTTTAAGATGAGGAAATTTTTGTTTTATATTTTTTTAAGACTTTCGTTCTTGTCTAAATAACAACAAAGTTACGATCTATTTCGATTGACATTTTATGATTAAACCCCATGTGGCGCCACTATTCACAACTGGTTCTCAAATGTGGTCGTACCTATCTCAGTGACGACTGAAGATAACATCAATGGTGTGTGGTTCCTAATTCAGGCTGACAAGAGAGTAACCTATCAGCAAATTCAAACACGAAAATACTAACGCTTAGGCATTGGTATGAATGAAGGACAGAAAAATCTACATTACGTCATACTTTGTGTATGATTTGAATGAAACTCAAAAAACACTATCTAGTTTATTGGTATTGTGAAATGTTAGAAAAATTCAACGGAGGTCATTCAAAAATTTATCACGGGTAAAGAAGTGAATATATTGTTATGAACCGAAATTAAGAAGCAGTCTGCATAGTAGGTTGTCAATAAAGGTGCAGAAAGGACAAAGTGCTGGAAAAAAGGTGGTCGCCTCGTTCTTCAGATGGACTGTTTATTAGTTTCTGGGTTAAGACTAAGATGTAGTCTATGGGTTAAGAATAGGGAGTAACATAGTTTAACTGCAATAAACTAAATAAAAATGTATTTTAATTTAAGAAATAAAGTATTTTGATTAATACTTCCGACTTACTTCATTTCTAACTTAGAAACACGAATCAGAACGCGTGACGTCCGAATAATTTAAACAAACATAGCTTGTATCACATGTTACCAAAAAAATCTATATATAAATTTCTATGAATTCAGGAAGATAAAGACTTCACTGGAAGTACATTATATAGAAATTGTATTTCATGACAATATTAATTTTAGCTCTTAATCCTATGGAGACCTGGGCCCTGCTTCAGTTTCTAAAGCGATGATGTATTGACGACCTGAATATTGAAGTGTTTGTAAAATAATGACACCATGCCAGTCCGATTACAGGACAGAGTACGAAACCAATACAACTGCAGAAAGGTGCGAGACAATAAAAGTAATCTCTGCGAAACTCTTGACTCCACTGCATTGGAAGATGTCTTGAAGGTCTTGGATTGGGACGGATTTTGCATCTATATTAACTACTCATCAATTTGCCGATGGCTATGGTAGAACCTCTGGACGACCTTGGCACAATCTTAAAATTAACATAACAAAACAAAGATCATATCTAACATCTTTGATGAACCTATACCTTAGAAATGCTAATGTCGAAGTTGTTGATCAATTGAACAATTGTCTAATCAGCTAAATCCAACTTCGAGAAAGAGGTCCTAGTAGAATTCCATTCGGCTGGACAGCAATCGGAAAATTCACCTTACCTTCTTCTTCCAAAATACCCCAGTGTCTACAGATGAAAGTTTCAACCAGTATATGTTGCCAATGATGATGAATGGAAATGAGACGTGGCTCCTTAAAATGGCTCAGTCACTCAATGAGTTATAGAAAAGGTTATTCTTGAGGTTTTCCTACAAATAACGGGGAGATCATTAGGAGAACTGAGGTCTCCGACATAGCTAATAGAATTCTATGTCAGAGATCAGGCTGAAGTGACAATGAGCAAAGTCTATTAACGTGCAGAAAGAAAGAAAGAAGAAGCAGGCTGAATTGGCAGTGGGCAAGGTCTATTAGAATGCAGAAGCGATAATGGCTAGGGCTACAAAAAGTTCTTAAATAGCGACCACATACCAAAAGATGCAGAGTGGGACAGTGTTGGGTACAAACAGCATGGGATTAATGTTTGTTGCAATATATGGGAAAAGCCTATGTTCAAGGTGAACGTTTTTCGGCTAATGATGACGAGATTAATTTTACCAGACACACCTGCATGTACTTTCTAATTTGTGAAGTTTCGTTAAAGTGGTTTTACGTTAAAGTGGTTTTTCAATTAAGGGGTTGGACAATTTATGTGTTACGATCCTACTAGTTCTGTCGTTGATTAAATGACAATTCTCACAAATTTAATCGTTATTCAAATATTACTTTTACTTACATTAGACGGATCGTCACTAAAATAAGTTTACAATTTTCCTGAGGAATGAATTGATCAATCACTTATTACAAACCTGCTGATTCGGTGACACGTAGGTAGATAATTTAAGTAGTTAATTAATATTATTTCCATATAAAAACACTGCTCAAGTCCAATATGATACAAACACCATTTTAACGAAGAATAATGACTGCTTTATTATATTTACACAACCGTGGAATTGAAAGTTCACAGCCTATTATAGAAATTTCATATTGAAGTCATATTACCCTCATTACGCAAAGATTCATTATTATGTCGCATTTGTTAAATTGTGTTTTAAACAAGGGTGAACACCAAAGCAGATCTATGAAGAAATGTTGGCGAAGAGAATCTCAGATCGTAATTGTTAAAAATTTCACTTCATTTTTATTTACAATTAAATGAAACTACGTGATGCAGTATTATTTCTACTTTATTTAAATTCTTAATAGGCTTAGGGTAGGTAGGTTTCGTTATATGACATCGTCATGTGGATTCTTTTACAAATTGCCTACCTGAAAATGTTGTTATACAATGAAACCTAGGTCATGGTTAAGAATTTAAAGTAGAAATAATACTACATCACGTAGTTTCATTTAGTTGTGAATAAAAATTAAGTGATAATGAATTTCTACAAAAATAACGCCATATATATTCAATATGTTAAAAATTAAATGGGGTAGGTACAAGATTCAAAATTGTTAGCACTGGTACGGCTTCTGACTTCGACTAAAGTAGACACTGGAAATATTATACAGCTCAATCGTGGGAGACCACAGACTTAAAACTAGATATCGAGATTGTAGACATATCTTAAAACTGAAAACATTGTTCAGAATGAGAATGCCAGGAATGCTAATAAAGAGTCTGTTTCACTTACACCTCTTTCCAAACTTTAAAAAAATTTAGGTAGAGAGAAATTTACACCAAATGAAGAGGTTGAAGCCACAGTCAATCCATGCTTTTTTAAAAGTGGTACAATGGCTTTAATAATCCAAATGAAGCAATTGCGTTGAAATACATTATGAATATGTTGGGAAATAAAAATATTTTTGTAAATAACTGTATTTATTTTCACATTCAGGCCGCAAAATACCCGCACTAAGTTTGTGTTTGTTTTGTATATTGTGTTGTCATCATTTTATAAGAAATTTAAATTTTTTAATTAAAATCGACTTTTCAGCAAAATCTCATTGATGTACGTGTAGTAAATACATTCGTAATACTTCCTATTAATTTTGAAACATTTCTTTTTAGTTTGTTTTATTACTGGTTACCAACATGACTTATTAAATAAAAAAAATATTTATCATAAACTGCAATAAAAATAACACTGATTCCCAATACTACAAAGCATGTTAAATTTTTACCTTATACACACTTTCAATTGGTTTATTATTGATATGGCATATGATACATAGGTACATTCCCCTTGCTTAACATAAATCCATATTACAAAATACAGGTATTAAGGGGCTCAACTAACTTTTTGACATAGAATACATCATATGTTCCAAAACCGGAGCACCACGTAAGTTGTGAGTGTCACAAAGAACATCAACGTTCACGAACGTCACGAAAATTTGAATAATATCAAAATATTAATGATAAGTACATAAAAGCGGCAAACATATATTTAAATGAAGAATGTTTTAAATACTTATTGACATAGCGCTGACATCATTTGCCGATGCAATCATAGTACAAATTTGGGATATAAAAATGTCTGCAGTGACACAATTAGTTCAGTCTAGGTATGATTTTCGTCATGCAAGCACAATGTTTTGAGGTGCCACTTTGTGTTTTTGCGTTTTATCAAATAGATTGCAAATAAAACTTCATTGCTCATTTAGATTTTAAGAAAATTTAGAAAATATTACTAGAAAGAAAGATAAAGAGATGGGGAATCAAAAATGACCCGTAGATTTGACATTAAGAGTCAACAGACTCGCCAAAACGAACAACTATCCGATATAATTATTCACTATTTGGCTATATGGATATATTCTACGTTTTTAATGTAGCAGCCATGCTCGAAGCAACCCTGTTTTATATTTTGTATTCATTTGATTTTTTGACTATAAGTAAATCAACTTTCACCAGACTCTATAAAAAATAAATACAAATATTATATTGACACATGTCAGACCATGCCTAAATTAGGGTTCCATAGTCCTTTCACAAAATATCAAACTGCGTATATTTTACAATTTAGATTTTTGCTTAGTTATTTTAGAAATAGCATGGCAGTTATCAAACTGTGTATATTTTCCAATTTAGATTTTTGCTTAGTTATTTTAGAAATAGCATGGGAGTTATCAAACTGTGTATATTTTCCAATTTAGATTTTTGCTTAGTTATTTTAGAAATTGTATGGAAGTTATCAAATTGTGTATATTTTACAATTTAGATTTTTGCTTAGTTATTTTAGAAGTAGCATGGGAGTTATCAAACTGTGTATATTTTACAATTTAGATTTTTGCTTAGTTATTTTAGAAATAGCATGGAAGTTATCAAACTGTGTATATTTTACAATTTAGATTTTTGCTTAGTTATTTTAGAAGTAGCATGGGAGTTATCAAATTGTGTATATTTTACAATTTAGATTTTTGCTTAGTTATTTTAGAAATAGCATGGAAGTTATCAAACTGTGTATATTTTACAATTTAGATGTTTGCTTAGTTATTTTAGAAATAGCATGGGAGTTATCAAACTGTGTATATTTTACAATTTAGATTTTTGCTTAGTTATTTTAGAAATTGTATGGAAGTTATCAAATTGTGTATATTTTACAATTTCGATTTTTCTTAGTTATTTTAGAAATAGCATGGCAGTTATCAAACTGTGTATATTTTCCAATTTAGATTTTTGCTTAGTTATTTTGGAAATAGCATGGGAGTTATCAAGCTGTGTATATTTTACAATATAGATTTTTGCTTAGTTATTTTAGAAATAGCATGGGAGTTATCAAACTATGTATATTTTACAATTTAGATTTTTCTTAATTATTTTAGAAATTGCATGGGAGTTATCAATCTATGTATATTTTACAATTTAGATTTTTGCTTAGTTATTTTAGAAATAGCATGGGAGTTATCAAACTGTGTATATTTTACAATATAGATTTTTGCTTAGTTATTTTAGAAATAGCATGGGAGTTATCAAACTATGTATATTTTACAATTTAGATTTTTGCTTAATTATTTTAAAAATAGTTGTGGGGGTACACAAAGATGTTGGAAGACATACGCGGCCTGCTCTCTATGTCATCTCTGTACAAACATCATGTCACGGAATTGTGCAAATGCACGTTTCAAGCGAGAAAGTTTGAGTGTACACGCATAAGATGTTTACGCATCACTTAGAATTTACTTTTAATAAAATCTTAATTTAAAAAATTAAGTTTTACATGTCGCGATAGAGATCCAAAAATTATAGAACATATTTTATATCATTTGATAGGATCGTTATAGGTTGGGATATTAAGTAATTATTTTTTATGTTCACGTAAGCGAAGCAGCTAAATTTTTATTATGAACGCTTTCGATAAATTATACCTTTTTATTAAAATGGGCCTATATTTCGTAGGTGAATTTCGTAGAAATGCAACTACTGTGGATTTCTCATCTTCTTTGAAATTACTTGTTTTATATTATTCTATTATTCAAATTATTGTGATTAGCAATAATTTTGTTACAAGTGACTGCTTAATGTTCTTTAAGAATTATTTTAGAATTTAAAAAATTGGAAGGATATTAGGAAAGTGGATAATGATTGTTATAATGGAGCGGTAGAAAAAAGTGTTTAGTAATATCTAAAGACCTGTTCAATGAAATTGTTTATTGTTTATTTTGGAAGACATGAAACACACAATTTTATCGCCACATATGATTTTGGATTTATTTGACACATCCACCTGCAGTTTAACACTACGTTCTATCTGAAGTAGGATGTAATAACTACGAAATTGTGACAGACAGATTATGATGACATTACGCATTTCTAAAAACCTTACAAATGATTTGATGAATGAATTTCATGAGTCAGGCCTTTGTATGAGTAAATTAAAGGTGTACTGTTTATAGTGCTTAGTGTGCGTACACCCAAATATCACACAGAGTTTCGCACATACGGCATATTTAGTAAGAGCAGGCCGCGCGTGTCTTCCAACATCATTGGGGTAGATGACACAAGAGTGCAAAACTTAATAATGTAAAAGCCAGGGTAGAAAATTAAAAATAATAAATGGAATGTAAATTTAATTTTAAAAGACCTTTCTAGCAATGAAACCCCACACAATGAAGCATTCAAAAAACAGTTTTTTTCCCAATTTCTGAATAAGGAAACGGAAATATGACGATATTATAAGAACTGTAAACTAAATTACTGTTGTGTAAAATTGTTTCAGGTGATTTGCAGTAATAAATTAAAGAGTTACGGGATACTATATTATTTGTCCACAATTAAATGAAACTACGTGATGTAGTATTATTTCTACTTTCTTTAAGTTCTTTACCACGACCTAGATTTCGTTGTATTACATCTTCTATTAGCAAAGAGTCAATAGAGAAGATCATTGCTAATAGCCCACCTAAAGATGTTGTAATACAACGAAACCTAGGTCATGGTAAAGAACTTAAATAAAGTAGAAATAATACTACATCACGTAGTTTCATTTAATTGTGAATAATGAATTTCTACAAAATTAAAGCCAAATATATTCAATATATTATTTGTCTTAGATCTATGAAAGACATACTAGGCGAGACGTACTATTTTGAAAACAACTTACTATTGTGAAAAACAATAATACTTGTTAACAGTTTAGTAGAAAGAGTATGTATCCTTAATTGCTTAAGCTAAGTGTGTCGAGAATCCTCCTAGTACAGGTCTATATATGCTTAAATTTTTTTATTTATTATATTTTCATTTTCAGGATATTGTACGTAATAAAAATCAGCCAATTGTGAATTGGACTCGCATACAAAATGTTTCGTAGTATCACACAATATTAGCAAGCCAGATGCCATAGCAATAGAGAAATGTATTATTTCTTCTTATCTATTAATTTAGAACCTAGAACTAGCTACCTTTTCCATCAATAATACCGTGGCTTGCTCTATCACGCAACATCCTCCGTGCAGGCATAGATCCTGCACCGGAGAGTAGCGTCGCCTAGTAACTGCCGTGGCACGAGTTGCTAGGCGCTTAGTTACTTACATTTTAGAATTTGTTTTTTTATTATAGAGTATGCACTAGAATGAGACCAAGTTTGATGCGCAGGAACAGAAAATGTTGAAAAAATGGATTTATTTAAGATTTTTTATATGAGCACACCCTCTTGTGATCGGACTCAAGAGGAGGTGCCCATATAAAAAATATTGTGATAGAGGCCAAGGTAATACATATTCTGTGAAAATTCCAAGTATCTACCTATTATGGTTCAAAAGATACAGTCCTGTAGCAGACAGACAGGACAGACGGACGGCAGAGGCTTAGCAATAGGATTCCGTTGGCACCTTTTGAGTACTGAGCCCTAAAAAGGAAAAAATATTTTGACGAACCTTGTAAGATCGCTCGCATGTACATTTCTTACAACTGCTTTTCTCAGAAACCACATATGTACAAACTTGAAATTTGGCATAGCAATAAACTATATTCATCTGCACATATCTCAAAAGCTAACACTGAAAAATATTCATCTGAAAATTTTAGGGAGCCAAATGAAGTAATCGAAAAAAAATATTGAAATTCCAAAAATAGGGACCTCAAAAATTGTTTCCTTCATAATTTTAGGTAGTATATCTTCAGAGATGTACCGAGTAGCGTCTGAAAAATACTCCCCACTACTTTTTTTCAGAAGAAATGAACCTAAGATTATGAAAAAAAATACAAGGATTTTTAGGAGTCCATGCAAACTAAACCTAATGCCGATTTTAGATGTCACAGTTTTTGAGATATTCACGATGTACAGAGTTCGTTTACTGAAAAATAGTTTATTGTCATTAAAATAAAATTAAAAATATACTTTTTTCAGAAAATGGAAAAAAGTATTCATAATTATTTGTCATCTTTTTCATACACGCACACATTATTCAGCGCCGCCCAGGGGAATAGCCAGCAAAAAACAAAGAAGACATCTAGCTGCCTGGGTAAGCACCGCGATCCAAACAAGTATTAAAAAGACTTGTGTAATATTTTTTTTTGCACTCAATTAAAAAAAAGGGCACGTTTTACGTTTTATTTCAACGACATTTTATTCCTTTATAGCCAACGAATAGCGTCTTTCTTTGTCCGACACTTATTCCTAGACACTGTGTATATATCACTCCTAATTATATTATTTGTTTTTTATTTATGTACTTTAATGCACATAATTAATACATATAGCGGACTTATTGCTACAAGAGCAATCTCTTACAGCCAACCAGAACGCCAGTCTAGACACACTCGACGAACGGCCGGGAATCGAACCCGATTCCCTGTGGTGCGCCACACCGTCAAAGGCCGTATGACTTGTGATCAACCCAACACACCACAGTGATGACCATAAGTCACCACCAATGTGAACATTGTAGCGCAATATTTAGTAATATATTAGGTATTATTGAAAATATATATAAAGTAACTTCATTTCAAATCAGGTACAAAACCCTTGATATGCGAGAACACACTTGATCAATATTTTATTTTAACCGAATTGTTTCATTTGTTTTCCACTATGATTTTGTTACTATCTCCTTTATTGAACTGAAACTTCTTTGGGCACGATAAAAGTAAAACTTCCAAGTTGAATTTCATACAACGTTTAGTTGTAATGTCTAAATGTAATGAATCTATAGCAAGAAGGATGGAAAATAGCTACTTAACTAACAACCAAGAGAGATAGATGAACACAATAGAATAAGACAAGAAATGTATGCATGCGCAAAAACAAAAATGGTCCTCACTATTGTTATCAGCTGTTTTGTATGTTATATGTGTCAAAAGTAAACTGTCAAAATTTTGTCTCTATTTATCTATTTATGATTGATTTATCACTAATTTTGCATGTACTTTAACTATTGCAAGACTAACAACATATGTACTTTATAAATCTGCAATGAAACTGCACATACAGTTGTTGAACATATAATTTACAACAGGAGCGATACATCCAGACTTCCTTGAGCTGCATTTAGCCATGTTCTGATACTGGTATTGTGGCTACTTTTAATTGACAATTGTCAATGTAAATTTATATGAAGATTTTATTAAATGTTAATGCCGATTTGTAATGACATTTTATTAATTTTGCTAAATGTTGTTGTAATATTAAAATCTCGTTATATGAATTTAGTACAATGTTTGGACTTACACTTAATATATTTTCTGTCTCTCTGTTGTTTTAACTCTTAGTTATTTATACTTACAAATCGAGGTTCAGAACTCCAAAGAAGTTTCACTTCTGGCACGTGTACCAAGTTACACGCGCTCCAATTTTTTTCGTGATTAAGACACTTCTTGAATGCAGTTTTAGATGCATAGGTAGGATCAGATTTATAGCATATTATTTATTCCTGAAAATTTAAGTGAAATTAAATGTGGTAGAAACTTGAGAAGAAACCTGTCAAACACGAGAAGAAGTCACACTACGAGTGGTCCCTACACGAAAGGTAGTAATCCTATTAGCCTATTTACAAATATTCATATTATTATCGCCACGCATATATACACTTTTTAAAAACAATCTCATTTAGAATCTTCGCTATAGTTTCTACTATGACTTAAGTAAACTTCTAGTAAACCTTGCCTTTTTGATAATTTTCACTGTAGCAGTTTCGGAGAAAGGGGTGTGCATGTTTTTTGTGGACATTTTGAGCTGAATCTTTAAAATTATAAAACATAAAAGTTAGGTGAAGAGAATAGTGTAGAGAGGTACTTCGATTCACTTTGTGCAATCTCGCCTCGCCTTGGGCGATTTCCAATCGCTGTCGGTTTTTTGCACCTGAGTCAAGGACTTTGCGAGGTTAGCGTACGGGAGACTCACAGCGACTGAGCTTCTTGCTAGGTTGCACGAATGTATATACACGTACTTCGGACTGCGTTCAACTTCGACGAGCAATTCTGGAAAAAATTACTTTGGAATCCATGTAGTCTTTCACTTGATATCCCTCACGACACATAAAATAAAAAAAATACTGTGTATCCTTTTGTACCTTTCATAATTTTCATGCAAGTACTTTTGAGTGTTACCTAACGAGATATTTGGGATAATATGCTTCATCACTGTGCCAAATATCAAGTTTCTAAGTCATAGAGTTTTTGAGAAAAATTACCATGACAGACAGACAGATGGACAAGGGAGTGACGGATGAACCCTAAAAATAATTTATACACAATAATACTTGTAATCGTACGAATCTTGTTTTATTTTTATATGTTCCTTAATGAAACTTTGTGTCTCTTTTATTGCAAACATTTTCAAACGTGTTAGAGTTTCATACCACAAAATAGAAAGGTCCATACCACAAAATAGAAAGGTTCATACCACAAAATAGAAAGGTTCATACCACAAAATAGTATTTCACTCTTATGACTTTGTTCACATGTCAAGGTTTGAGGTGCTACCACTTTAGAACCATAACTTATCAACGAACCAAAAAGTAGATCGACAACAAACCAACTAGTGTTGGGCACTTGTCGATCAACAGACCAACTAGTGTTGGGCCCAGGTCTTACAATAATAATGGCCCTCTTATATGGACAAAATGAAAAAAATAACCCGCTTGAATGTTTTATTTAAATCATTATCAGACAAATGAGAAATTTTAAAAGGCAAACTTCTTTAGGCAAACCTGCACACCTTTTCTGAGCTGTGAACAAAATTGCTTGGGTCAGTGACACAGAATCGATAAAATCGGCTCCCTTCGGTATCGGCCAAGCGAGTTCACTCTCTAACAAGGTGTACATTGTTTCAAGAACTACGTTTTATTTTTAATTAAAATTTTATGCGAGTGTAATTTAATATAACATGCGAATGTTATTTTACTAAAATATTATTTATTAATAGAATTCAAACAGAATTCCTTTTCTCCCTTGGCATACCTGGTATATAAAGTCCACATTTATAATGCCTAATTATAAGTAATTGCAAAACAATCCTAAATTTATTGAGCATATATATTAATATTTAATATCAAAATGGATAAAATATGATCAGCCGAATGTGCACTGCATTGTTTTGGTTTATTCACAGTGTCTCCGTAATTTTCATATTCAACAATTCCAATGATTATATACGATTATATTGGTTGCCTAAGTTAACACCTCTACAGTTTGATCTTAAGCACAACACATTTTTTTTAAGAAAAGTTAGTTTGTTTTTCATAATAGTTTATGAATACTATTTTTACAGAACTCTTTACACTAGCAAGATGAAAAAAAGTGCAGATCATGTCCCGTTGTAGCTTCCTACAGATGTAAAATACAAATACATGAAAATCGCAGAACTAATACGATTGTCGAAACAAATCCTGTAAAATTCAAAAAGAACGAAAAAACATTAAATTTTACAACACAGCATAAATGTCAATAAGTCCTATGTTGTATCGCATTATTTTATGAATAACGTAAATGTTACGGAATTATTAGCCTTAAACAGACATCTGCATGTTGTATCATTGTGAAATCTTTATTTTGACAGCTGCTTGTTTTGACGTATGTTAAAATGGCGGCTTATTTCACTTTATGTAAAGGTAGCTAAAACAGTAGCCCACCTGAAGATGTTGTAATACAACGAAACCTAGGTTGTGGTAAAGAACTTAAAGAAAGTGGAAATAACACTACATCACGTAGTTTCATTTAATTGTGAAAGCAGTAGTCATTAAATAACCTATAAAAACGTGTTTCCTGTCATCCACATATAAAATATAAAACTCCATCCTTTTCTTTCTCCTTGTAAAATTATATGATGCTATACTTTTCTCTCAAGCCAACGAAAAATGACCTTACTTTAACAACCACTAAAAGTTAATACAAAGTCAGCACAATACAGCATGCCTATTTTTAAAGCAAACGTATACATTAAGTGAATGATACAACATAACGCTGATTGTCAGTTAAATTTATTTTTAATTAATTTAGGCAATGGATCAATCTTAATTGTTTTTATTGATATTTATTTTTATTTCTTACAACACTTTTTGATATAATAAAAATAAAATATATGTATGAGTTTATGAAGATAGCTTTTTTGTTTTTATTATGGGTATAAATTGTATTTTATTATTTATTCTTTCTGGATTGTTTATAGATGATTATTCGGCTTGTTATATTCTAAAAAATTTCAGCTATTCTAAAAATTATAGTCTGCTTCTATAACATCAGGCCCATTTTCGCCAGCTCCCTTTGAACGTTAGGTACAATTGTACAATAGTAAAAAATTTCAAAAATACTATAATAAAAATCCAGCTACACGAGTATCGAGTGATGCATAAAGTAAGATCCCATAGTTCTGCTGTGATCAGTAGAACTGCCATTGAGGCAGTGCATCTGTTGTGTTTATGAGGAATTCTGGAAGTCATTCTTTTTTCATATTTATGGTTCAGCCTAATGGCAAAAAATCATTCTAATTTCATCATGCAATATCTGTCTTATCTGTCTCTGTCCATCACACTCTTGTAGTTTCCAACTTTAGACTTAGGATTCATATAGAGATCTCAATTTTTTTCAGTGCCTGTCCCCATACACAAAAAATTAATCGAAAACAATTTTTTTCACGCATATCATTGCATTGGGTATTATTGGATATACCTTTTAAAACGACATTGAAGTTTCATTTACTATTTTTCGCATTTAAGCCCTGTTTCCAAAACATTAATTCAAAGTGACGTCCAACATGTTCCCCTTGTTTAATTATCCAATTATGAATTTTTAAAAAAAAATTATTTTGATAATTTTGCCCCAAAAATTTAAGTAGAAAAGAGTGTAAAACCCATGGTCCAACACTCAAGTGACAGATTTTTATTTTTTTAAAGTATACAGGATCACAAAGAGCGGATCACCGGAAGAGGAGGTGGTAACCTTCATATATGTTCAGAATGTATGAAATTACTTAAACCGGTTGTATCTTTCTCAACACCATTTTATTTAACCAAAGGCTTCGAAAATGTTTTCATTTTGTCGATGTAAATCAATCAAAATAATTTTAATTGAAAGTTTTAACTAAATGCTTAATAATTCGCAAAGGGCGTTACATAAACGCAAAGATCTCGGTTAGTCTAGTAACAGCACTGACATTATTTGAGTTGATTAGCCAGACGTTGATACAAGTGTTATTTCTGTCAGACTAGGTCTGCGTAGACATCAGTAAATCAGCCAGACATCGCTATAATTGTTAGTGCCACCTAACCTAGTTCTCATACAGATTTTACTAACAATGATCCACCCAACATTGATATGAATGATGTCGATGCACTGTCGGAAGTTTTGTCCGTGTGTGAATTATGGAAAGCTTTGATTGAAACTCTATCCACACAAATATTCATTTTGATTGTTTGAAAGGGGTTGCTTATGCAGTAATAAGTTTAGTCCTATTATCAAAGTCTTAAATAAAGTACTTGACAATTAATTTCATCAAAATATGACCCTCCATATTCTCTATCTTTCTCCTAGTGCCTATATAATCTTTGTTTTAACTAAACAGATACCTTCTTACTTGTACCAGCTCATTATGAGCTGTCCATTTCTGATATAGTTAGCCATATTAAGAAACAAGTGGAAATTAGTCACAAATCTTGTGACTATGACAGGTGGGGTATAATCTCTTAATATAATTTCATTATCTTGTTGTTCATCATATTGCCACATAGCGACTGGTCGGCTTGTGTAACAAAACTTTCTGCGGTCTGTTTTTGCAACTACTTCTTCAGAATACAATCTATTTGATTACGATAGACGTTAACAGTGATTATTTCTCCCACTGTTAAGAATTCATAATATAACGGGTCATTAAGAACCACACCACAACACTCAGACACACAGTAAAACTTTTATTGGAGCCAGTGGCACTTCAGGAGTTTGTGGCAAAGAGTTATTTGGAGATAACCACCGATGAGAATGTTTATGTCTCAATGACATAAACACACATGCTAAAAGGCATTCAAAAAAGGCTTTTTTGCATCGAGCGATGAGAGCAGAACAAGCAGTCATTGCAATTTATTTTCAAAATTAAATTATGGGGCACCCATTTATTTCCCCTTTCCGAGCTGATGGAAATGTGATCATATAATTTTCTCATTTACATTAAAACGGACAAGAAACTGCAAATTGGTCTGTACTACAGTTTCCAAAACTGCATAATTTCATGACAATGTCTTCCAGATCTGGGTACATTCACGAGCCTTTCATCACCCAAAGACAATATTTAGAACCAACTCTGGGCAGTTCGTTCCTTTACTGCCTCTGATATATTGGAAATAAGTTTGAACTTGTACGAAAAACATGACAACATTTTTATTTCTATTAATTATTTAATGTATTTAATTGATACATACGGCGGACTTATTGCTACAAGAGCAATCTCTTACAGCCAACCAGAACAGCAGTCCAGCCCTATTCGACGAGCGGCCGGGAATCGAACCCGGGTCCCCGCGGTGCGCCTTGCAGGCAAAGGCCGTAAGCAACCCAACACACCACGGTGATGACAATTTTGGTTTCTAGGTAGCAATATTGCAAAGGATAAACACAGACACAAGATGAAATTCATGGCTCAAAATATGCTGTTAATTCCCTTGGCAACTGTACTTAAAAGATCATATTGTTTGGCAGTCATGGTTGCCAGATAGTTATTATAACAATTCCAGGAATTCTACCTAACAACAATCGGCATACAATTTTTGGTGGTACCTAATATTTATAAAAACATGACTATAAACTTATTAAAGCCTCATATATGATGACGAACTTACTGCTATGAAAGCAATCTCTTATGGCAAACCAAAACACAGCAAGTCTGAAAATTAACGACATTGAAATTGTTACTCTGAAGTTAGGCACAGAAGGGTTTCTCCAGCGGTATAAGGAGAAGGTTCATATCTTTGGATATAAATATCCAGCGCTACGTAATGCTAAATTTTGAAATATAAAGGAATTAGCAATATGACTGAATGCGAAGATGAAAAACAATATGTAGACTCTGCCTGATCACAAATATGAATTGTGACCAATGCTTAGAATTTTAGTTAAAAAATTTCACGCAAGTCCTGAATATCTTTGCATGACAACAACAGTCATAACGTTGGATCATGTAACCCGACACAAATAAAAGAAACACCCAACCAGTTACTGGTGGAAAATTATTATACAACTGCGCAAATTAGTTTTATTTATACAACTGCACAAATTTTGTATCGATATCCATTACAAATTGTGCAATCCGTCTCGGTTCAGGCAGAGGGTTTATCTACATAGTCTCGGGTATTATTCAATTTCACATATGTTAAAATTCAAGGCCAAAAATATACCCGTATTTTATAGTTATGTGCAAAAAAATTCTGGGTTCGAGATATGGGCACCCAGAGATGGCATCACGAGTGCCATTACTCGCGTGCGATTTTCGGCAAAATTTTAAAATATACATATCTAAGAGACAGCTTAAGGTTTTGGGTTAGTTTTTGTTTTTATTTCAAAAATTTAATTTTTCTGATGTATCCAATTTCTCTTGCTGTAGCTGTCTAAATTTTTATATGTTTATTAAATTTAATTTTTTTTCTCAAAAATGCCAATACCAAAAATTTTGATTTTGTTAGATATTTTTATAGGTATTTTTTCAAGATACTAATCAATAGTATCGTACAGTGTTACATTCCCTGAACAGGAGAACTTCCACTTCTCAGTATAAAATTTTTTAATAACAATTGAACAATTTTCCATACATTGAGCATATTCCCATCACCATGTTCTGACATATTAGCCGCATTTCCCGTACGTTTACGTTACTGTCCTTAAATGAGGCTACTTAAATCATTCCATATTATTAAAAAGTTTTCCTGTAATCAGAAAAAATAAAAAAGAAAACAAAATCTTGAACCACTTCAGGAACATGATTCGAATTTTGCCGAAAATCAAATGGAAGAAATCGAAAATGGACGTAATGCCATCTTTGGAGGCCCATATCTCGGCCCCAGAATTTTTTTGGGGGAAACTAAATCATATGGGTATATTTTTTACCTTCAAATTTAACGTATAGGACATTGAATAACATCTGATACTATTAAGATAAGAGTTTCTCTTTGCCTGCCTGAATTCAAACGAATCACACCAAATGAGTAATTAACGATAATACGTAACGCAACTAATTAATTGACAAACTAAAGGGAACTTACGTCAAGAGAAGTTGGAACATTGTAATAGGTGACAATGAAATTGGTAGACTGGTGTAACAGATGAGATTACCGACACATATGCGACAAGTCTCAGAAAATAAAATTAATACGGAGCGTGAAACTACCTAATGTACATGTCGTTCTTAAATGGGGCATGATATTGACAGGTTGAAAAAAAATATATGTTGGAGCGGTAAGCTCGAGTACGATCATCAGACGAGTACGATCATCATGTTTTGGCTCAATGTTGTGGGCAGTGAAACACATACAAATTCTATGATATAAGTCTTCAATTATTAAACTTAAATTATAACACTATAAGATATAAGTCAATAATTGTAACACATACAGTTTTTAAAAGTCTTTAGGATATACTACAAAACTAAATATAATAGACAACGGCAAAGGCGGATAATGAATCTGTTGGCCAAGATGTGGTCACATCGAGCTTCCAAAGTTAAGTGCATCTTCATCACAAAGCATTCGGTTCCAATCTATGCCTCCCGCACTCCTTCGACCCATTCCTTTCTCATGGGCCCATGGCTATGTTCAACGATAAAAAACTGTCACCCCACCTTGAACTTCATTGTTAGAGCAGCGAGCGACTTGAAGATAAGCAGATGTAGTATTTACAACAAATGATGCAGAACAGTGCATTTGGCTGCTGATTACAACACATAACACAGGATAGTGCATTTGGCTCCACTATTTCTTGTGCATCGATATATATTTCTTTTTTTTCCTTTTTTTCATCTTCCAATATAAAATTTAAGGATCATGAAATTTCATGAAAAAATTCATAAAAATACAGCTGCAGGAAGGGGTGGAAAAGTAGCAGTCATGCAGAAGAGCAACAGGCAGAACTGTTGCGCAGTGCATCTGTTTTGTTTACGAGGAATTTCGAAGATGATAATTTTTTACATTTTCTTCTTATATGAGACCACAATGGCGACAGGATACCTTAATATAAGTCCAAATGTTATGAAATTTAGAAATAAAAAATTACTTGCGCCTGTAACACCGAACACAATTCAAACACAAGCCTCTGTCAATTATGTCAATATAGTAATTTCAATGTTACAATAACCTGCGTTTAGCTAAACTGAATTAACTTTATTTGTAACTTGCAACACTGTAGATTTTTATTGACTAAATGTTTTATTATATTGGAATACAACAAACAGATGATAAAATTATTAATATGTGATTTTCTCGATTAGCGAAAACGTCTTTTTTATGAATATACTATTTACAACTTTCTAATGTCGGGATTACCAAAGAGAGGGCCCGATATTATCGAAAGTGAAATGGAGATGTAAACGCAATTTGTCTTCGTCATTCCAAAAGTTAAGAACTTGTGTTTTAATAACGTACAGATATTGGAAGTGATTGTTAAGACCATTCAACAATAATAAAATGTCTTCGACAGAATTGTAACTCAAGTTTTCCGTTTTGTTTTAATTAACTTCTAATGTACTAGTTAATTATGTAACTCTATTAAAATTTTACCCTATTAATATTGTTAAGTATTTTCTAAATAACCATTGAAATAATATCACTACTAGATGACAGTTCGGTGGAATGACAGAAACGTAAACAGCTGGCAGTCGAGCAGCCATATTACCACAATTAATCTACGAAGATAGGTATAAAACATCCAGTTGGATAATTCAATATATTTTCGTTCCAAAAAATTTAATTTTTTGAATAGTTTAATAGGCACATTTAAATGAAACTACGTGGTGTAGTATTATTTCTACTTTCTTTAAGTTCTTTACAACGACCTAGGTTTCGTTTAGGCTATTAGCAAATCTTTGCTAACAGCCCACCTGAAGATGTTGTAGTATAACGAAACCTAGGTCGTGGTAAAGAACTTAAAGAAAGTAGAAATAATACTACATCACGTAGTTTCATTTAATTGTGAATAATGAATTACTACAAAATTAACGCCAAATATATTCAATAGTTTAATAGGAATATTATGTACCATTAATAGTTTATAAATACCTAAATGTGTATGGAACTCTTGTGGTGTTTATAAATACTTAAATCTCTCGTAGTGTGAGTTCCACTTGTACTTGACAGGTTTTTTAACAAAAGTTAGGTTATTTCCTTTTTTTTAAATGCTGTAATTATAGAACTAGCATGATGATACAAAAAGTAGATTGTATCCTGTTGCATACTCTATACTCAAATGTAACATTTGTTAAGACCATATACTGATGTACATTGTTGAATTTTTAACCTTATTTTTATTTCTTATCAACAATTCTTGATATATTAAAAATATAACATACCTTCTTGTGTATAAAAACTAGCCAGAATCGTTAAAAAACACAAATTTAAGTTTATTCATCAAAATTTAATTTGTCACCTCGAAAGTTATCTCCATTGTTTGCAATACAATTGAGATAACGCTAGACCCACTCTTTCTTATACTTCTCATAGACCGAAAGTGGTATGGCCTTTAATTTCCACTGTGAATTCCGTTTGATGTCAAAAAAGTGAATTTTTATCAGGTTACGGCGTTTCTAATATCACATCATACTGACTCATTGAATTGCTAATGAAAACCTACTTCGCTTTGACTTAGAATCTTGAAATTTGTTACAAAGGAAGATATCATAGCACAAATAATGAAAAAATAGGAAAACCATTAATTTCTAGTTTTATGTGCGATTATTAATGACGACCTTAACTTTATTTTTTTTTGTACAAATTACATACATAAATAAATTTGACAATTATTGACCTCAATAGTAATGTGATATAAAGATATAAGACCCCCAAAGCGAGTCCTAATCACATTTGAAAGTCTTTTTAGTGACATTCTCTATGGCCTCTAGAGAAGACATTTTGGTCAGAGCCAAGAATTTTACTTTCATAAAGTAGCATTTTAATGTATATCATAAAATTTCTCTTCATTAATTTCAGTATTCTCACTCAAGACTCATTGATGGAACAACCTTTAACCAGTGCTGAGGATATGTCTTCACTACGTGCTTGGCTGAGGCAAAATACATCTGTTAGGAAGGATATTCTACACTACAAACAGATGAGGGCAGAATACAATACACCATCTTCTATTGGAAAAATACAACATGGTTTTCTGCACTGTAACTTTATTGATCTAGAATTGGTTAAAGAAATTAGATAAGTACAAACTGGCAAATAAATTTTTAAATGTGAAATATGTAATAAACTTTAAGTTATGACATCTGAAAATCCAACTGACAAAGTAAACCAAGCATTAGCGGAAGGAACAATTTATTGTGATAATGGCTACATGCAAGTTGAAGAAATCTGTGTTGCTATAAGAATGCTATATATGACAAATCAAACTTTCTATAGCATAATAAAATAACTTTATTTATTATACAAAGTGTGATCTGTCCGATAAATATTTTTATCCCTAAGTGTAGGTTATATCGATAAAGGTATCAACATCACTACATGTTCCTGTCTCCCTCTCCTAACCCGAATTATGCGAAATGGAGCATTGCTGCTTCTGGTGCTAGTTGGCTATATTCACAGACAAATTCAGGGCACCAACATTATTTCATTGATAAATCTTCAGCAAATTTAATAATGTTGATCTCATTCACTTCTTCACTTATTAAACTAGATTTATAGTTTTCCTTTTTTTATTCTGCATTGAAAATTAATTAACCGTTTAAGTGCCATTGTTTTTTACTCATATATACTTAAATATGCCAAAGAAATCTTTTGTTTTTGTTGTCATATACCCTTGTCTCGAAAAAAAACTGTATCTCTTCCAAAAATTATCCAATTTTAATAATTTTTTTCAGTGTTTTCTTAATAAAAACTTGTAGAAGGATAATAAAATACAAAGAAAATTATGGAAATATATATTGTGAACAAAAATTACAACAAAAACTGAAATCAAGGTCACTTCGTATTTTCGCAGTCCGGTACATCCTCCGTATCAGCAAAATAATTGTTATCGTCACTATTATCACTATTACTCAAAATTTGCATTACGCCAAATTGTGAGCACACCACAATGTCACTCCCACTATCACTTTCTTCACAACTTGAAAAATAATCATTTTCACTCTAATTATTTTCGTATTCCGACATTATGGGTTAACATTTTCTTTTCCTGGATCCTTTTTATATTGTAATTACTAATAATATTATAATTTGAACTTTATGTAACACGTAGAACGATAAAAAATTAGCGATGCGTGCGAGCGACCTCCCCTACCGCGCTGAACAGCAACTGTTCGTGGCAAATTTAGATAGTACGCGCACAAGCGCGGTGACGCTTGTCGGCACTCAAATGGTTAAGAAAAACTTGGGTTTAAAAATTCGTAAATTTGGTCACTTGTATTTCAAATTCAATATACAATATTATAGAAATAAGACATATAAACCTACATATCAATATTTCCATAAAAAAAACAATGAAAATTTACCTGGATGAAAACATTGGCGAATATTGTAAGATAATTTATAACTTCAGTAACCTCTTAACTTATTGCTGTAAGTAGATATTTGTTTTTCAATTTAATATGTATGTATGTACTGATAATTAACTTATACAGTATTATTGTACTAATACTCAACTTATACAGTATTATTTCTTCTTATATGTACTTTACGAAGTTACCACAGCCTATGGAATATGATTCTTAACCAAAATCCATAGGAGAACTAAGATTACAGACTAAGATTAACTAAGGCTAATGTTATAGATATCAGGTCTTAGCAGTATTGGCAGCCTGAAGAGACAATAGGCAGGTCATATTACGAACAGAACTGATGACTGCTGGAAACAAAAGAAAATTTTTGAATGGCAACCACTTACCAGAAGATACAGAGTGGGATAGCTCGATGAATAGTTGACCTGGTAAAGGTCACGGAAAACTATTGAATGAAAGTGATCGATTTTTGTGGGAATCTATAGGGGAGCCTATATTTAGTAGTGGATGACTTCCGGCTTATGATGATGATGAGCACTTTGCGAGATACGTAATATTGTATAATTAGCTAACAAACGAACATATTTTTTTTGTGACATTTCTTTGAACATGCAATAACCTGACAGACTTTTTGTATTGTATTATTTCTTTAATATGAGAGAATTAACTGTGTTGTATTATTTGATTTGCTGCGTGATATCAGTGGTGCTGCAGGTAAGGATCTATTTCGTCCTAGAATACATTTCCATTGAAACTTCTGATGATTAATGTAAATTACATCTCATCGTGTACTCCGTTCGACACTGTTTTAATCATTGGACCTTGTATATGGATTGTCTTATTTTTGTAATTTGTCTTAACACTGTCAATGTGTCACTTAATATTTTTGTTTATATTCCAAAATGTAATACATGTGACAAGTAAAAATGATGTATACTTGTAGCTACTAGTGACGACAAAATTTCCTTGTGACGGTAATCTTTATAATTTTTTTAGTAGTAATTAATAGATTTTTACTATGTATCCGCTGTAGGGCTCAGTATAATAAAACACAATATAACTTGTCACACTAGACCAGGAGTTCCCAATCAGGGGGGGGCGCCTCCCAAGGGGGGCAGTAGAGAGATGTCAAGGGGGGTGGAAAGCGTTTGCATTTTAGAAAGAAAAACCAAAAAAATATACAAACAATATTAACAAATAACATTACAATGTAATGTTTAATTTACATACATACAATTAATGAAATTAAATATCATATTCACTATTATTACCACAAACTTGTGAAAAATTTGACGTTTTGGTGTACATTTTTTGTTGAGAAATCAGTTTGAGTGTGTAAAATTATTGTGTCTCACTGTTAAAAGGTAATTTTGTGTATTTACAAACTTCAGTTACCATTTTTATTTCATTTACTAAATCAAAGGGGGGGCATGAAAAAGTAAAGGGGGGGGAACATGAAAATATAATTTATAGTCTGGGGAGCCTCAACAAAAAAAAGGTTGGGAAACCCTGCACGAGACCTTCTATACACAGTTTTATTTCTTCTACTTTTTCCAAGCAACAAGGTCCACAACAGAAAAAGAAGAACTAACTAATACTGATTAGACGATCAAAATAATATACGAGAAGCAACAGCCTTCATCAAAAAATGGTCAAATGCGTGTTGGAACACATAAATTATGGTTCCACAGTCTTATCACAAAATATCATACTATATATATTCTAAATTCTTATGTTATGCCTATATACACCCATAACGGTGTGTGAAAAATTACCCGTAATTGGGATTTTAAGACACCCGCAGTTAGACCTGCTATTGCGAGTTATCTTCTGTCTCTTTTTTAGATCGAAATATTGCGAACATATTTTAATAATTAGCTGTGACCGTGACTTTGTTCTAAAAAAACGTGAACTAAAACCGCTAACAGATGGCGTTGGCAGTATACCATATCGTAATGTATCTATGAGCTTAAAGTTTACTAAAAACGGTAATAGGTGGTGTTGGCAGCACCATATTGTAGTATATAGATGAGCACAAAATTTACTAAAAACGCTAATAGAAGCCGTTGGCAGTACAACATATCATAATATATCTATGAATTATTACTAAAGACGATAATAGATGGTATTAGCGGTACCAATATCATTATAATCACTAAATCAAGGTATTATTAAAACTTCAATATCTAGATAAAAACATCCTATATGTTGCTCAAGAGTATAAACTATTACCATACCAAATTTCATAAAAATCCGTCGAGTAGATTTTGTATGATTGAAGAATAAATTAACAGACAAAAGTCTTAAATACAGGTTTTCTGGCTTCTATTATCATTGTATACGCTAAACCAAACACTCTTATTAAATTATTGTCCATGTACAAAAATCACTCTCTTACAGTTTTATTATATAAGTATAGATTCATATTAAGTTAACTTAACTTCACTAGCAAGCTGAATCATGCAATAATTTCCATCTGCATTACTTCCACGACGATTCAAGTCCAACTTCATTAGTTACTCTAAATAATTTCATTTCAAAGCATTACCAAAACCTACTTTCGGAATTTCTCCTAATTGTTACATAGTCTTATTTGGAAATGGAAAGGGGGTGTGGGGGACACACCCCCTACGTAAATGGGGTTAAAAATTAAAAGTGGTAAATGGAATGTAAATTCATTTTAAAAGACCTTTCTAACAATATCCCACATAATGGAGTATAAAAAAAAATGTTTTTCCATATCCACTTTTAATAAGGGGAAGTGACATCTTAAAATAAAGAAACAAAAACGAGTATCGGTGGGAGGACCTACAACTTCTTACGCTTTTCTATATAAACATATAATGGTAGAATGTCTCTACCTTTCACTCTTCCTCTCCCTCCTGTTCTTGTCTGTCTGTCTGTCTCTCTCTCTCTCTTATGGAGCATCTTTAAGAACCGGAAACCTCTTAAAAAAATCTTTGCTTTCATTTCATCGCTGCATTTGCGGCGATTCACTTTTCCTCAGTTAGCTTCCTATCTCAAACGCCGCTTAAGGAGATTCGCTTAAAAGAAATGTTTGCTACATACTACCTAATTGAGATCTTTATCAGAACCATATACTTGGAAAGTTTCGTGCACATAAGTCTAAAACTGTAGAAACAACTGGGGTATGCGAAACAGATGGACACACACGGACGTGACAAAATCATTACATGTTCGACTACGGAATCCTAATGAATTTCTTTGAGAAAAGCAACTAAAAGATTGTTAATTAAAAAACCCGTATCTAATATGTAAAGAGGAAAGCGTAAATAGAAAAAGAGTCTCCAAACAAACATTTGAATCCTAATTAGGCAAACGGAACAAATCCCCCATAGCTATTAAAAGAATATTTAATAAATTATTTCAAAATTTGTACAATAATGTTTATGGTTTTAAAATATTAATTTTAAAGAATTTAATGCATGTTAAACATTTTGGGATTTTATTAGTATTTTCATGTCTTTTTAATATTATTATGTAGCGTCCGTAAAGATGTTTCACTGTAACTAGGATTGCCATCCATCCTCTTTTCCCTGGACACTGTCCTACTTTTAAAGGTGGACCTAGGACTATCCGGTGTTTTTTAAATGTGTCCGGGCTTTTAAAAAATACCACACTCATGAACATATTTAGAGGAAGGAAAAGAGAGGGGCAAATTTACATAAAAACATATTTATTTGTGTTGTATGAGGTTATAATAATTATTGAATCAAATTACAATTAATTAAATTAACATTTTTGAACTTAAAAAACTTAATTAAAAAAAAACTGTTCTAAAGACTGATTTTTTTCTTAATAGGCAACACAGTCAGTATTTAGTGTTACCTCCCTCTTGCTTAAAATTGCCTGTATCCTGTATACTTTTGTCTGGGCATACTTTTTATTAAATCGTCAATGAAGCTTTGTGGCATTAGGTTCCATTCTTCCATTAATAGGTGCCGAATTTCTTTGCTCAAATTCAACTTTCAATCCGAAGTTGGGTCTCAGTAAGACGCTCCAAAATGACCACTGCAGTGTGAGGTTGAGCAATCTCTTGCGTTAAAAGAAAATTATTTTCAATGTATGTGACAAAGGCACCACAATTTACTCTAAAATATCCGTTATGTATCTTGACATGGTCAGGGACCCCTTTTTCTACAATGTGTAGCTCCGTACATGCTCCTAAGGAAATACCAACCTCTCTTCCAACAATGTTACACTATGCAAATCTTTCTCGGGATCATCTCCATACTTTAACCCTTCCATCATCTGACTTAAAACAGAATCTGAAGTCATTAGTAAAGAGTACTTTTGCTCTAGCATCATCATCACAATTTCGGTGTGAACGAGCTAAGTTGGACCGAGCTACTCGAAGACCTGTGGTGAGTAAAGGTTCTCTGGCGGATAATCCCCTATTCCAGCCATTTTGAGTCTTCTTCTAATGGTTTTGGTGCTAACTGTTACTTGTCGAACTTCCTGAAGCTTGGTTCTTACCTTTGAAGAAGTCGAAGTGTGGTTTCTTAAGATATTGCTTACAATAAATCTGTCGTCCCTCTTTGTTGTTAGTTACTCTTTTGCGACCTTGCCCTTTCCGTGTTGTATACTCTCTAGTCTGCCAGTATCGTTTAATATTGTAAAAAATCACAGACTTTAAAACTCGTAATGTTTGAGTCACTTCATTGCAAGTGTAACCAATGCTGAGATTCGACATTATTACTTAAATTTTTTAAATAATGTTACCGTAACGCATTGATAACAAATTTGTGAAAAAAACATCAAAAATAAAGTGTGTTTCAAAATTTCTTACACTACTCAATATTGAATATTGTATGCAATAAAAAAATTAACATATTACCAAAAAAAACACAAATGAAAGTTGTAAATAAAATTCAATTGAAATCTTTCTTTTTTTAAATTACGTATATTGGTATAGATGGCCAGTGCGAAATGAGAAAAAATGTTATGTTATTTTACTTTTTTTTTCCTTCCTCTAAATATGTCCATGAGAAGCGAAGTTCCTTACGCACCACAAATATAATTCAAGTATTTATTATTAATTAATATTATACAATATTGATACGGTAATAAATAATAAGACATTTTAACAAATAATTTTCGAATTATTCATCACACAATAAAAAACACTTCAAATATATAAGAAGGTTGGTTAGGTATACCAAATAACTGTCAACGTGGGAGCATGATTTCTTTTCCTACTACATGCGCATGCGCATGTAGTACCAGCATGTACATTCTCTCTTTAGAGCAACTTTACACACACATTTATATATATTTATAAAGTGAACGAAGGTAGGAGAGAAGTTGCACTACATGCTGTCTGTTGCAATTTGTGTCCCTTTCACTCCATCTTGCTCACTTATAAGGAAACATTATACGCTCCACAGCCTATGAGGAGCATTTAATCACCACATCACGACGTTTCACTTTTTCTCAGTAAGCTCCCCATCCAAAAGGAACAGGAAGAAAGAAGCTTCGCTTAAATAATTTCTAAATAACAAATGTGCAACATTTTTTAATTTGTTATAATTAAGTTAACCAAAACTTAATTAATGGATTATATATTTTAGTTAGATTTAAACGATTTATTCAACTCAAACTCTTTATTTTGAAAAGAATGCTGAACTAAACAAACAATTTTTACTTAATTAAGAAAAATAATTCTAGTTTTTGAAAATTTAGTATGGTCACCCTAATTTTGACCAGGCCTGGGGTTTAGTAAACAAAATTCTATTTCCACGAGGGTCAAATTAATTAGTTCTTAACTTTTTAAAATTTTACTTTTGGTGGAGAAAGACTTTTGTTAAAACTGATTTAATAAATATTCTTTTTGTTACAAGAAGAAATAGCTTGTAATTACAATGTGCTAGACTTTACGCCTCCATTCGTATTCAACTATACGTAAATCGTATCGATAAATGAACAATTGTATTTACAAATGAAAGTACAAACTGAAATAAATATTTTTCGAATTGTTAAATATATACAGTTTGCTGAGAAAATTCCTTCATTTAGTTTTACTTGAATAAACGATTACAGTTACAAGTCACCACCGGTAATTGACCAACGCAGCTTCTCGCTTTAAATAGCTCCTTATCGAGATTTACCTACACTTGATCAATACCAAAGAAATAAGTAAAATGAAACACAAATTCATTACCGTTTTAGAAGCGCAATATCTGTAAAACGCGATAACGGCATACTAAAATGTAAATATACAGTTTAGAGAGCGACTCATTAAGATTAGTGAATGTTTTTGTATACAAGTGTCAATCATCACGTAAATTTCCTTAAAGACAAGTTAATTAGTTTAAAGACTTACCTAATTGCATGCAACTCGAAACGTGGATCTATTAACCATTATTAAATTGAAAACTAATGATGCAATATTTACACAAATAATATTACAATATTTATTCCAATATAAAGATCACATTATAATTGTCAAAAGGTCAATTGTCAGATTGGCTTCGAAGAACTGGGATTTTTTTACGTCATTTAAGAAAATCAAAACTTATCATTTAGGTGGTTTATTACGTGTTAATGCCACATTATGTGGTAAATTTATGGTTATCGTTATCAAATCGAGGTAATTTCAGTTGAACTCTTGATATTAACGAATACAAACACAATCTGATGATTAGTTTGACTGATACATTGGCGCCATCTTGTGGAATACTGTCATATTACGTTGCAAACAAATTTATTGTCTACGATACAGAATTTTTGTAATGCATCAAATGACGGATGAATAAATTATGAGTTATGAAAAACTGATGAAAAATAAATAATGAAATGGCAAATATTTTACAATTCACTTCAATTTTTCCTTAATCTATACATATAATAAAATTATGTATATTGATTTACTAATGGAAAAAGGCTGATTCGAGTTTTAAATGCAATGAAAGTCAAAAAACTTTGATATAAATAATTATTTATTTAATTATTATTTCATAAAAAGCTTCTTATTTAAAGACAATACATTTTTATCTTTAGTTCAAAATAATTACAATTATTCAAATAAAATGATTTCATATGGAAGCATCATGAAAAAATTGACATCAAGCAAAAAATATTGCTTAATTACATAAAGTAATTAGCATAATGTATGTGTAAATTAAAAATCTAGAAAACAATTGAAAGATACACTTTTACACTATAAATATATATATATTTTGTTCAGTGTGCTTAACATTAACATATGAATATTTTATTGACATAAACAAAGTCGTGGGCGTGGATAATATAAAAACATTAATGGATAATATAACAAAATAATTAATTCCGAGTAATATGGTTATATTATATTAGAAAACTCTTGGAACTAAAGATAAAAAGGTAACTATATTAATGATTAAGTTTTTTTATTAAATCTATTTTGAGACTAAGATCTTTCGTAATCATAAAAATAATTATTAAAGATGTTTAAATTAAATTATATAATCTTGCCCTTGGTTACTCACTAAATATATGCAGATAAGATGGCCTCAATTAAGAATAAATTGTGAGCAAGTAACGTAACCAATTTTGGCTCCTTTTTTAATTGCAGTAAATGGTTTTGGTTCTAGACATACTAGAGTCAATGAGTCAGAACCTAATATTCCTTTTATATTTCTGTTGGTTCGCTTGTAATTCTTCTGTTACGCAAAAATGAGGAAAGCGCGATGAAAGGCCACATTTTAATATCTAACTACATTATTCATATCTAAATCATATGGCTACATCACCTAAATAAAAAAATGTGATGTCATCCAATCGAAACTATGATAAACGTCGCATTTAAATTAGACGTTACTAATTTGTAATTCAATATGGCCGGTAGATAATAAAGAGGAAAATATCATAACTTTTATAAATAATAATACTACAACTAGACCATTAATATTCACCACATATCTAACATATGGTGAAAGGAAACTCAAATATTTCTATTGGCCATTTTATCGAACTGGCTATATGAATTGCCAGTTTCATGGGAATACCCCGGCAATACAAATACTTAATAATATGACCACACCTATATTACCATACATTTAAAATGAAAGTTTGTAAAGCAAAATAAATTTTATAAACGATTTTCGGGTCAATATTATACAAAAAAAATTTGATATAAAACATAAAACGCTCACATTTCATTAAAATTAAATTGTAATATCGAAAAAAATTAAATCAAAAAGAACATTTAAAAAATTGTCTATTATTTATGGTTGCTGCCGGTGTTGAAATTTGGCGCGCAATCCTATTTTACGTTAATTTAAAATAAAAATTGTTTCTTGAAAAAATAATCTAAGTGCAGTAATCGACAATCGTAGTAATTGTAAATTAATTACATAAGAATAAATTTAGTTTAGCACCAAAGAAATGTTTTCTCTTCAAATGAAATAATAGACACAAGATATTTACAGGCGCGGCTCACTGTGTTTCTGCAATGACTATGCTACTTATTACAAATTTTCGGTTTAATTGCTGATGTTCGTGTCACCATACACTAAATATGCAAGTATAATCGCAAAGGTAATATTGAAAAAAAATCAAAATAATTAAATACGGAAGTTAGTAAAATCTTTTGGCATACAGATGCATTAGAAACTAGACATTTGGTAATTATTTGTTAGTAGAAAGCGCTTTTGAAATCGATAAAATAATCATGAGCAGTGATTTTCTTGTAAGAAAATCAGAAATAAAACAAACAATTTTTATTGGTGCTAAAGTAGACTTATGCCAATACTATGAAATTACACTTTCAGTGTATTTTACATCATGAAAACCAAATCACACATTCTTAGTAGGAAGCCAAATAATTTTTGCCCACGGGTTCGCCAACTTGAACATTTTCTTTCTTTCTAACACCTGCTGAGTTACTCCTATAAAGAAGTCACAAACAAAAAATTACATTAATAATGGTGTAGATCTCCAGTTATAAATACATAAATGTAGATGGTTTGTCTTTGTAAGAGTACTTTTATTTAAATTGCAGTTTATTTAATGGGTTACGGTTAATACAAAATGTAAATTTCTTAAATAATATGGTAAAATTATAGATAGATATACTTGAAATAATTGCCGTGTAACACTTACCATATAATATTTGAAATAATTACCACTATTTCAGAATTATTGTATTCATGCTTCAGCTCTTAATTAAAAAATACATTTTTAGATGAGTCTTATTTATTTTAACAATTTTCTAATAAACCAAATATTTTCTGTGTTGTGACTACACTTTATAAAAGCAATTTATTTCTATTTTTTTAAAATTGAAATAACACTTTTATAAATTAGATTTTGGATATTTATGATGGTTACACACAATTTAGTTAATCAAATTAAAAATATTAAAATGGTTTATTTACTACCGGAGCATCTCAATAATCGCGGGCATGCAAATAATATGCACAATCCCCTCTGTTAAAATGATCATGTGTTATTAAAAAAAAATTTTTAATTGTATTCTGGTTTTGCGTCTTAAAAATTGTTGTAATAAGTATAATTATTTTACACACCAGGATATTCCAGGATACACCAGGATAGGCTTTCAGATGCAAAGAATAAAGATGATTATTGAAAAATAAAGGATAGCTTTAATTTTTTAATTTCATCCAAAGGTATTTGCATTAAAAATGATAAATAACAAACAAGAAAGTAATTTTGTTTAATCAACAAGGAACTTTATTGCTTTTACTAATGTGTTTATTTTTCCTTTTCAATGTATTCCCCATTAAGTCTAATATACTCTTCAGATCTTGCAATTAACTTGCATATTATCCTGGAAAAAAATGTTTTATCTTAGCTATCTGAATATGCCGAAATCGTAGACTTGATTTCTTTATCATCGACGATTTTCTCCCATTTTCTTTTTTGGAAAGAAATAAAAATTGCTGAGGACGAGCCCGACTGTAGGGTAGGTGGTTCGACATTTGACAACCACAATTATTAAGGGCAGCCATTGCTACATGACTATCTTATACAAATGCGCGGTTGTGCAGAAGAAACCTACCTTTCAGCAATTTTCCTCATTTTTCTCCTTCACAGTTTCTCTCAATTACTCCTGGAGGCCAGAATAATACTGGTAGTAAACCATCTTTATCTTTATAATTAATTAATGGGATACCCTTCTATGTCCCAAAAAACAATTGCCATTATTTTGCCAGTCTATTGTGACACTTTGAATTTCTTGGGAGGAGGAGGTACCCTTTTTATGCCACTGGATAGACTCTTGTTTCAATTTAGGCTTATGATGATGAACCTAACTTTTAATTCGGTTGAATATTTCATCCTTGTTTTCTCTTCAGAAGTTCAAAAACTTATGAATACGCAGCACGCTATTGTATCTGGTGCAGCGAAAGAATTGTAAGAAACAATCTTGCGCTAATCTTTGACTTGCTAAGATGATCATGGGGAATATTCAGTATAGTTGTAGGAGATATTCCAATCATTACCACAAATTCCTTTTTTAAATCTGTCATCCTGAATATGGATCATATTCCATCGATAATTATCTACCTTCTTTGAAGATATTATGCCACTTGTAAATCATGGTTTTACTAGAATAAGAGTCTCCATAAACCCATGATATTTCATCCAACAAGACTTCAGGTTTCCTTGTATTGTGATTATTATGAAATTCAATTTTTTAACTATTCGATGTATATTCTTTTGGATTTAGTTGCTTAACTGATGATACCTCAGAAGTTGACAAGACAATTACCACGATACACGGTATATATACTTTTAATAAAGAGCCAACATGAGCAAGTGATCCTCCCTCCTCGTTACCTCCCTTATTTCTTGAACTATATGACCTGCTCTCGCATTTACCCGTATAAAAAAAATTACAAAGACTTCAATATTTCTTCTTGCTACAAAAAATAATCATACAACTTTGAAGTAGTCATTTACCGAAAACATTACCGAAATGCGTTTTTCTGAGTTCTGATGGGTCAAAACATGGGCAGGATCCATTATGACTAAAAACAGTTTAAGTATACAGTGAAAATGATCTCTTCTCAAGATTTTCGAAAGATCTATGACATTTTACATTCAGTTTAATTTGATTTTGTGTCAATTTCCTCTTGGAAAATATATAATTTAAATGAATGTAAAAAAAGTAACAAATTTTTTGGCAGGGAAAAAGGACTTTACAAGATAAAAAAGTAATAATGAAGAATCAACAATTGTTTGTTACAAAATACTGGTCTAGTTTTAATCTTTTAAGCTCTATTGGTGAAGTGTGTCTAAAAATAAAATTCGGAAATTTTGGCTCAATCGTTATTTATGTGTTCTGTTTCACTAAAAAGGTCAGTCAACTTCAGACAGATAAATTAATGAATGTAGATGATAGAGTATTTTAGTTTATCACACACATAAAGTAATAAGTATATAATATAACACAATATTTTATTTTGAAGTATGAGTGACAACTCTAGTTGAAATGTTGTAAACATTTCATAAAATGCTTATTACACTAAATATTACATTAAATACTTTTTTAATGTATTATTATTTAATCAATTATGAATGATGAAAGACTTAATCCAATTTTTTCCAAACGCTCATTAATATATGTTCCTGAGGTTACAATTATGGCACGATTTTGTACCTTTAGATTTTGTACATAGTATTCCAGACACCAAACATTTTTACTTTTGACACTAACTGAATTTAACCGTTTGAGTGCCGACGAGCGCCATCGCGCTCGTGCGCGTACTAACTAAATTTGCCAGGAGCGCGATGGTGCTCGTGAAATCAGTTGCTGTTTAGCGGCATGGTAGGGGAGGTCGCTTGCCCGCATTGCTAATTTTTTATCTTTCTACGTGTTAGGAACATAAAGTTCAAATTATAATATTATTAGTAATTACAATATAAAAACGATCCTAGAAAAGAAAATTTTAACCCATAATGTTAGAATACGCAAATAATTCGAGTGAAAATGATCATTTTTTAAGTTGTGAAGAAAGTGATAGTGGGAGTGACATTGTGGTGCGCTCACAATTTGGCGTAATGCAAATTTTGAGTGATAGTGATAATAGTGACAATAACAACTAGCGTGACCCGAGCGAAGTCTTCGCATTATTTATTCCATTATGAAGCTCAGATGACAGATCAAACAAATATTTTACTAAAATTGACATATAGAGGCGCAAGTATCAAAAGCATTGACCTAAAGCGCCACTTTATTTATACGTGAGTGGATTTGAAATTAAACAAAAATTTTACCGACCGTCAATCATATTGATGTTGAGCCGTTAGATGGCAGCATTGCTGTTTTGTGTATATAATTTTAATAATTAATTAATTTGCAAAAACAATAGCAATAATAAATTTTTTAGTTGTGGATGCCGGTAGAGCAAGCAATTATCTATAAAATGATATATAATTTATGTGGATTAGTTGTGAGGTTTTTTCTAAAAAGGGAGAGTAACATCTTAACCTTAGCGTATTAATATATATGATGATGATTATTTTGCTGATACGGAAGATGTACCGGACTGCGAAAATACGATGTGACCTTGATAAGAAAACACCAAAAAAATTATTAAAATTGGATAATTTTTGGAAGAGATACAGTTTTTTTTTGAGGCAAGGGTCAATGACATCAAAAACAAAAGATTCCTTTGGCATTTTTAAGTAATATATACTTAAAAACAATGGCACTAAAAGGGTTAATAAAAGAAGCCATCTATAAAAATGTTATTAGCAAGAACCACCATGTTTGGAAAGTAGCATTTAAATTTTTCCTAAAGAATGAAAGTCATCCATGTTTTTCTGAGTATGATCAATGTTTTCATATTGATAAGTTGGTATTATTAATTTGCTTGTTTCATTGTTCTTCATTTATCAATTTAGTTATATTGATGGATACATTCTTTATTAAAGTTTAGGAGAAAGACCATCATCTCTCTTATGCGGATTCTTTGTCTTCATCGTGTCGCACCCGAAACAAATCTACATATATATATGGAATTTATTCAAAATTAACTAATGTGATTTGTTTAGTTGCGTATTTAATTTTTTTCTTTTAATTTTTTATTTGTTTAGTTGTGTATTTAATATATATGTCCATAATTTCCATAAGAATTTTTTTTTTTCTTATTGGGTACTATTCTCTATATTTTGAAGAAAATAAATAAAAAATTATTGAAAAATTCACAATAAATGAAACCACATATCGAGAGTATGTCAGTGTACAGGTTATATTATATACTTCTTTGAAATGGGCAGTCTTCATTTTTAGACCAACTGTACTGTTGGTTAGTTACTTTTTTTGCAAAAACTAACCTGAGTAAATTTAAAGTCCAAGATAGTCCATAAGATTAGTAAAAGTTTCTTGCTTTAGTTTATTAATTTCAATTTTGTTGAACACAAAGACAATAAAGATTAATGAACACTCCTGAAAGGCTAGAAAAAAGAGAGAAACGGTGTTCATTAGCTAGGCGGTAAAGACCTGATTTGACTGTCAACTGACGTAGCATTCATTCCCATTTTTAAAAAACCACGCAAAGCATTAAAATTCAATAGTAAAAACGATTACAATATGAAAATGGAAAAGGAGACTACATGATACACAAAAAGTGACTGTGAGATTCTCACTCTAAACTTTAAATGTGTTTTTTCCGAAATTACTTTTTTTTGGTATTGCTGACACAATACTCGAAAGCTTATCAATATCTTTGAAACCACTAACAATTAAATCTTTGAAACCGCTTTCTCTGTAATGAACAGATTTTTTAGAAATATATGATTTTTATAAACAACTGAAAAATAAAATTGTGAAAGTTATATTTAATTTTATTATGCCATTAACTGTTTTAGTTCGATTCCTATGGTTATATTTTTTTTTAATCATTACGTAATGCTTTATGATCCTGACTGTTACACTAGCACACAAAGTCATATTTTATTTCATTTGTCCAGAGTTTTGTTTTGGCCATCGTCTTACATGCACTATCATGATGGGATTTTTAAGAAATTAATAAATTTGGCCTCATAGACTATAAAAACAATATTATATAGGAATTTTTCAGATCTATTCACCTATAAATAAGTTACGTTTAATGAATTCTAATAATACTAATGAACTGATTATAAAATTACATAATAATAAATATTTTTGTGTACCTGAAAGAATCAATAACTTATTTACAAAGAAATTATTAAAATATAAATATTATTTATTTAAAATATACATCATATGATATAATGTGTGCAGATTTCAATGTTTGAAAAATTGTAAAAAAAAAACTACACAGTGCTCGGATTTGTTTTGTAAACAACGGATTTTAAGTATCCCCATAAGAAAAAGTCACATGGGCTTAAATCAGGTGGGGTGACCTAGGTGGCCACGGTACGGTACCGTTTCGGGATATGTTTTTTTCTGGAAATAACTGCCGCACTGCATTCATGGATACATTAGCAGTGTGAGCTGTGGCCCCGTCCTGCTGGAACCATGTGTTTTGGTTGAAGGATGAACTATTCTGTAGTTCTACTCTGATAAAGTCATTTAACATCTGGGCAGATCTCTCCGAATCCACAGTTACAGTTTGGCCACGTTGATTTTCAAAGAAATAAGACCCTATGATTGCAGATGCAGAAATGGCACACCAGACTGTTACTTTAGGCTTATGTAAAGGCTCTTGATGCATTTGTATTGGGTTGTGGACATCCCAGTAACGAAGTTCTACTTATTCACATATCCTCCAATGTGAAAGTGAGCTTCGTCACTAAAGAATATGTTGCCCATCCGGGTAGCAGTACGAAATCTCAACAACATCACCTCCGCGTAAGTTTTTCTTAATTCAAAGTCAGAATCGTGTAAATCTTGAACAATTTGAATTTTATATGGATGGAACTTGAGCTTTTTTCGCATTATTACCTGTAAAGTTGATTTCGGAATTCCTAATATCGATGAACGTGTACGCAGTGATAAACGGGGATTTTCAACGACAGAAACCATAACACCCTCGACATTTTCATCCGTGGCTACCAATGGTGTAGGTCCTGGCCTGGGCCTATTTAATGTTGATCCTGTAGCTCTGAACCTTGCTACCCGTAACTGAATGAGGTTGATCGATGGTCCATGACGTAATCGACGAATACTGTAACGATTATTAAATCGACGGCGTGCTACAGACAGCGAAAATCCACTCGAAATGTTCGCCTCGACAGCAAAAGCGCAGTGCTCTCCACTCCACTGTTCCATGGCTACTAAAACAACCGCACCGCTTGCGCTTCTAACGACGAGGGACGCGACCCCCGCCCCCCTCTTATGTGTTGCGTTCAGAAACTATGTTTGTTCAAACTTTGAAATCTGCCACTGGACACAATTTTTATGAAACACAAATTTCTTAAAGATTTTTTTCCTATTATCATATTTAGCTTCAATGGCCATGTAAATATTAATTTATTTTTTATAATTGACTACCGAATTACATACCCTGTTATATACTTATTAACAGATAGTCATCTCATTTAGATCAGAGTTGATCATGTCATAGGTAATGCGAGATGTAAAATTATCATATCACTTACTAATTAAAACTATTCAGAATTTATTAGATATTATAATCTTATGAAGTACAGACATTCTCTTTTTCGGTACATTTTCACGAGTTTAATTCTACAGTAATCGCTCTCCGCAATAGAATATAAGAGGTCACATGGAAGACATTATTCATCCAGTTTAGATTCAATTTACCAAAAAAAATTTGAAAATTATATATTTATTATTAAATCGACAGTAATTCCAAAAAAAAAATAACGAAACACACATGAAATTGAAACATATTTTAGAACAATTAAGAATTTAAATTTACTTATTAGTTTCAGAGATAACCTAATTTAATTATCGCTAACAAAGTTGCTATTAAAACAAAAAAATTTAAGTCATTTTACACGAATACGCTTCAAACAACTTGATGCACAAAATTACCTGTATGAGTAATAGACATGTTCTTTGTTACACATGGTATATATACGTAAATAATCATACTAAGCATTTTATAGAAATAAATGCGTATAGTTTATTAATACGACACAAAAACTAAAGAATAATTATATCAAAAATACTCATGTAGATAGTTGCATGTTACTGAATCTAACCAAATGACTAAAGCACACAGCCACTGTTGAAATAACGCAATACAGTTTCTAATTTAATAATTTAGACAATTCCATTTTATCAAAGTAAACAATAAAATAAAAATATAGAAATTTGGGACGTAGATGACTATTATTATACACACGGCCACTACAGGGTTAAGTTACTCCTTTAGTATTAACGTGAGGGGTCTACTACAGATATCAGTATACCAGCATACAAAATTATATTAGAATGTTCTTACTTCACTCATTTATTCTGTTATTAAGGCAGATTATTATTGAATTTATCTTGAGTTAGTTTCTTTTTTCTGATAAACTAATATTTTATAATAAATATAAAAAAAAATTTTGTAGATAAACTCTCATACTGTGCTCTGAATCTATACTAATTAATCCCAACTGATATTACAGAAGCGAAAATGTATTTGTTTGTCCTTCCTTCACGTTGCAATGGAGCAACGGATTGACATAATTTTTCTCACAGATAGTTTGTAGGTTAGGAAATGACATAGGTTACTTTTTATATTGAAAAATTGCATCATAACTATCTTAACTACATATTCGTAACTAATAACTAATTTTTCACTAATAACTAATTTTTGAGGAATTAAAATGAATCTACAAAATTAAGGCCAAATATATTTAGCTAATAACTATTTAACAATTAAGTATTAACCACTAACTGTTAACTAATAATTATTAATCATTAACGATTATCTGTTAACTATTAACCATATAATCATTTAGTTATACTATTTAATAATTTTGATTATTTATCTATTTTACTTTTAGCTACTATTTCCTTTTTAGCTATTTTACTATTAACTATATTAACTTATGACTATAATATTGATTTTCAATATTTAGTTTCCTTTAATGATTGTAGATAGTGCTGCATTGCTTAATTTCTACTTTTAAGTTTGTAACCATGACCATGCGAGCAAAACCACTGGTAAAGGCTAATTTAAATATATTTCTTATAAACCGCTTAAAGTTCGCAGAAACAATTATTTAATTGATCTTCAATTACAATCGCATCACTTTGCGAGAGAATAATCACAAAAACTCCTCATTGAATTTATTTTTGTCTAGTGGCTAGTATCCAGCTTTGTCCGAGTTCATTTTAGAATTATGTTAATAAATCAATATAAGTGGTAAGTAACACACAAATTGGCCAGTATGAGGTTGTGGTCTCATAAAAAATAAAGTTTCATGTCATTGATAACATACTTGGTGTTCTTATTCATCTTCATTCTTGAGATCTAGTCGCCAGTTTCGGTGGTTTTTTTCAGATATTAATAAATTAATTTTTTCATACATTATTTTGATTTCTTTTATGGTTCAATCAGATGGAAGCAAAAAAAGGCAATTTGTTTTCTGATGTTTCTCACATTTATCGTCACAGTTCAGCTCCCTTTATATTTAGTGAGACAACATAGACAACCTGTAAATATTCCGAATTTATTAAAGATTCATCAAGGTTAGTCCATTAGTTATAGAAATTAATATACGTCTGTATAAGGACAAATATACAAAATATTTTAACGAAAATGAATTGCATTCGTTATACAAGTTTTGTTAATTTGGTATAACAGAAGGCTTCTATCCAGATTTAAGCAACTCGCGGTGCATACACACCAAGTGTTGTATGGCACCATCAAAGCAATTTGTTATGATACGGAAAGCCTCTTATTTTGCTTGCAAATGTTAAAAAACACTTTTTTATTGAAAAATAAATTATTTCTCTGTAACAAAGACTCGAATCAAAAAACGTTATAGATTATTTTCGTCTTATACTTTCGAGAGAAATCCAAAAAAATCTTTCTATACCAATTATCCAACCTGCATAATATTGTACTTGAATGTCATTTTTGATGTCATTTATGTCCTTGGATGTTGCGGTCTGTAAAACTAATTTGTACCCTTTTTAAGTCGTAGATTTTTTCAAATAAAACATCTTACAATGTACTTTGTGTCCTTTTGGTGGCTAACTTGATGCCAAACGAGATTTGGAAGACAGATCACAGAACTGCAGAGACAAAATAATGGTGAAAAATAATATTGAGAAAGAATATACAATGAAGTGGCGAAATGATATGGCGCCATCTAATGCTACCAATTAGCACTTAATTTTGTTGCACCATATTATCTGCTATCTCGTATAGATGGCGTGATGTTATACCCCAATAATTGAAATGAGATACGCCTAATATAGTAATAAAATAAAATATTTCTAGACATGAAACATATCTATAATATAAAACGAGCATCATAAAGTGTAAATGGGAAAATATGCATTTGTTTCAATTGTATAAAGGAACCACCAAAGTTCCATGATTTGACTAAATAACTCCATTATTATGATTTGACTAACTAACTCCATTATTTCTCTAAATTATTATTTGCGGCCAAAAACTGAAATTAGATTTTTCTATCTCTCTGGAGTGGCGGTATCCTTTCAAGCAGAATACTTTATCGTTCCACGTTATGTCCAGGGACACCAGGATGTTTAGTTCGAAAGCGTTCAAAGCATGTTTGATAGCGTTAACCTAGATGATGCGAAGGAAAATTGTGGGCGAACTGAATGCAGTCCATATATGATCATAGATTAACAAAATCAGATGGAGCTGTGCCGGGACATGACCGCTAGTTGGAAAACGTTGAATACGCCAGTAAGGCAACATGATGCATGAGTTATATCGAACACATGTTCACTTTATCTTCATAACTAGGGTTACCACCTTTTTTAAAACAAATAGAGTATATTTACTTTCTAAGGTAAAAAATAAAGTACAACATCTAAAAATAAAGTATTATTTATTTATTTAGATATTTTCCACACATATTTTTTGTTGCTTCTGGCAACATCTAACAAATATATGTTATAAAAAAAACGTCTTAACCGCATCTTTATAATCTATGTCCATGTTAAGATAGATAAATAATTCGTTTTTTGTTAAGTTTAGGAACGCTATCTCGTTCATCCCGCCATTTAGGATTCATCAGAGAAAATACTCTCTCTGTAAATGCCGAAGTGGCGGGAATGGATGGCAGAAATGACACGATTTTGTATATATTAACAAAATCTTTACCTGCGATGTAGATAATTCCGAAAAATCTACATAAATATTAACTTGTACATATAACTCCTTTAATAAATTAATTTTTTCTCACAGGTCATTCATATTAATAAAGTTAATAAGTTTTGGTACTTTCAAAATTTCAAGTGCTCAAACCTACAAAATGCTCATATTCAACATTACTTTTTCACAATTAAATGAAACTACGTGATGTAGTATTATTTCTACTTTCTTTAAGTTCTTTACCACGACCTAGGTTTCGTTGGATTACATCTTCAGGTGGGCTGTTAGCAAAGATTTTTGCCAATAGCCCACCTGAAGATGTAATACAACGAAACCAAGGTCGTGGTAAAGAACTTAAAGAAAGTAGAAATAATACTACATCACGTAGTTTCATTTAATTGTGAATAATGAATTTCTACAAAATTAACGCCAAATATATTCAATATTACTCTTTTAATTTATGACGCCCGTTGAAAAGAGCCAATTTGTATGACTGAAATCAAACCATTGATCCAGATACCCGAAGGCTTTATCCAAGAACAATATGACATTTCTGGTAATTTTTTGACTAACTTCAGACAAAGAAAACTCAATTACTTTAATCTTTTTCCCAGTTTCATATCTAAACAAGAGATATTTTTTCTTTCCATTAATTATTTTCAAAGTTTGTGCATAATATCGTATACATACAAAATTCCCTTCGAAGAATTTTACAATTTTATTAAGTACATATAAAATGTGACTAGTAAGAAAAATTTAATAGTTTTAGTGAGTATTGTCTGCCTATCCCAACCTTCTTTTATATGTCGATATAAAAAAGTATAAAAACCTATACGTCTAACAAAATTGTAAAATTACCGTATTGTATGTCGAATATGTTTATAAAAACATTATTTAGGAGGACGTAATAAAAGCATGGTTTTCGGAATTTTTTCGGTTTCCCTGTTTGCATTTCTATGTTTGTGTGTTTGTTTGTAGGCCAATCGGTTAAAACTGACTCAATTCGGGTCGAGTTTTCAGAAAAATGTAATTATTAACTTGAAATTATACGAAGTTTATATTTTATCGTAGTCGGTTTATTAACCGGAAAATGTTTCTTATGGTGATCCAATTTAACAATATTATATGTATACAAGGTAGGAGAGAGAGAGCCATCTAGTTCCTACATGGCGTTTGAGTTCATGAAAGTCTCCATCTGCCGACTCTATGAATTTTTTTATTCTTCTCTCCGAGCAGCCGAGTGGGAAAACATTTTAAGGATAACATTCTCAATGTCATAGGACAAAAAGTTCATGTCATGTTTCGTGCAATTGTGCACTATGTGTGCATGACAATTCCCCTTAAGCAAGTCCGGCACCAAATCCGGCACCACCTTATGTTTGCAAATAATGAATGGTGTATTCCAAAATTGGCATTTGTGTTATCAGCACTTAGCCCAGATATATTACCAAATGATAATTTGTATTGATCTATACATCTGAATTGCATTTCCCATTAAATTCGTTTTGAGGATCATTGGTTAACCGAGTACCATGTTCTTTTTCCATAGACTTTATATTTTGCATTCGTTTTGTTTACTTTGCATCCATTTTTAGGGCATTTATTAGTACTCGGAGTTACAGCTGTCGTCCAATTCTATGTTAGAGTCTGATTCCTGTATTTGTTTTTAGATGTATTTCGTGAGCTACGGTTATCTACATCCATAATCGAATATTTATCACGAAACTGTACAACATACCAAGAACAAAAAATAATATTTGAACTGATTTGAACAACAAACAGTAAAAAATGACAAATTGAGATTATAATTGACATTGGCGTTTTAGTTTACATTAAAAAACGACAGTGTTCCTTAGTATTTAACTTTATTGCTTTATGCTTTATCGATGTGATCCATTCCGTTGCACGCAAAAAATCACTTACCTTTCTTATTTCTATTTGTATATAATTAAATAAAACCTTCAACAGTCAAAAGTAGGTAAAGCAAAGTATTTTCACGTACTTTTTGCCCTTATAAAGTATAAAGTACATTTACCTGAAATAATGTACAATACTTTATTATAAAGTACGGGTGGTAACCCTATTCATAACGCCTCAGCTTTGAGGTATATAATTAAATAAAACCTTCAACTGTCAAAATAGGTATAATAAAATATTTTCACGTATTTTTTGGCCTTATTAGTTAAAGTACGTTTACCTGAAATAACGTACACTACATTATTATAAAGTACGGGTGGTAACCCTATTCATAATGCCTCAGCTTTAAGGACCCCCGCCAAGTCCGTGTATGCTTAGCGTCGAATACCCGGGTTTTTGTAATCTCCACTTCTCAATCTTCCTATCTCGTAACATTTTCTATAATTCTTTTGGTGTTTATTATCCATTTTTAAACACATTGTTATGGTTGCAAAATTCCCATTGTTCTAAACAAGTATTACATACTAAAGTTTTATTTACAATATTTTTGATAAATCGTAAAAATACAAACCAAATTACAACTCAAAAGTCATACTCGCATGACGAAGGTTGGAACTAGACTTAATGAATCCCTCCCACTTAAATATTGATAGTAATGCACTCCGACAATATGCTTAAAAGATGCCCGTCTACCGCACTAGCCGCAGCCAACCGCATCAATGCCGTATCACATAGTGTATGCGTGGAGGTGCGTCGGACGAATTTCGATAGGGACAAATTAAAAACAACTTTGAAAAATGTTGAAGGACAAAGCTTGTTCCTTACTTTGTGAAAAATATTTTTTTATCAAAAAACGAGTGTGCTTCAGACCACACGACTGAAGTAAAACTTCAAATTCACAAAATATGAACTTTAAAATAAATTTACAATTTTATTCACTTTAAACGTAGAATATTTAATGTATTGAACAAAATAATAATTTTTAAAATTGTTCAAGAACGAAATGAAATTACAAAATAATCAAAAAATCACAGTTCGCGTAACGCTAGCAAACTCACATACATATATATATATATATATATATATATATATATATATATATATATATATATATTTCATGCACTGGCTATGAGAGGAAGAGAGAAAGAAGATGTGCGCGCGCACTGCTCTCTCTTGCTCCTACAGTGTGATACAGGCAATAGGCTTGCACTGTGTCTTAAGGCAGATTTACATTGAGTCAGTAGCTGACGTCAGTCCACTGCCGAGTCAGTGCTGACCTGGCACTGCCATCGTGTAAATTGATTTCAAGTCAGTACAGTACTGTCGCGTCAGTACTGACTTCAATATTCCCGCTTCATATTTTTGGCGTCAGTCCGCGCCCCCCGCCACCCACGCCAGCGCAACTGACGCCGTGTAAATGCCGAAGTCAGTCGCTGCCGCTTTATTGTACGGGGACCACGCATCACAAAATGACGCGAAAACTGAGCGACACGGAAAACTTAAAGCTTATTCAACTATACCGCGATAATGAATGCCTGTGGGATAATAAAGCACAAAATTATAGAAATAAAGAAATGCGTGCAACAGCATTACATAATATTGCACGAGAAATGAATTTAGAAGGGTTTGGCCTTAACGAGGTCAAAAATAAAATTAAATACTTGAGGGCAACTTACTACTTGGAACTGGATAAAATAAAAAAGTCCTCAAAATCAGGCGCTGGTGGAAATGTCTATACTCCAAAATTGAAATGGTTCGCAGAAATGGACGCTTTTATAAGAAATGTGTCTATACAAAGGAAAACAACAGTAAGTACCCACAATATTTATTTATTCTTAGTATTAAAATAAAACAAATATAATTTAAGAAATTCTGTTAAACTGCCACGGTACACTTCCGTTCGTCACAAAGTAATTTTTCAATAAATCTCTTTTCTGTTTCGCATTAACGGAATGGTTACCTCTAACTTGATCGGTTATACTTATTAATGGAGTTATTTCCGATCTCCAAGTACCTGGTATTATTTGTCCTTCAGAGTCCTCTCTGTCTACACGAGTAGGTGTTATATAGGAGTTAGATGTTTTTCGCAACCAATTGTGAAGGGCACAGGATGCACAGACGATTGCATCGATTGTGTTCAAACTGGTGGGAATTGCTTTTTCGAATACACGGAATCTAGAAACTAGAATTCCAAAAGCATTTTCCACTATACGCCTTGCACGAGATAGTCTGTAATTGAATATTTTTTCACTGGTAGACAGTTGCGAACCTGGATACGGTTTTAGTAAATAGGTCTTTAACACCTATTTAACGGAAAAGCTGCATCGCCAACAATGAATCCATCAACTGGCAGTAATCCATCTTCTAAACGGCGATAAATCGAAAATTTTTAAAAACTCCCCCATCAGAAGCGCTGCCATTCGCACCAACATCGATGTATGAGAAACAGTAGTTATGGTCTGCAATAGCCATCAAAACAATACTATTTGTTTTTTTATAGTTGTAAAATTCACTTCCACTATTTGGCGGAGCTTTGATAGTGACATGCTTCCCATCAATTGCTCCGTAACACGAGGGGAAATTCCATCTGGTGTTAAATCCGTTTTCGATAATTTTCCATTCATCCTCTCCATCTGGAATCTGCAAAGGAAAAAAAATGTATTTTTTCCTCTTTGTAAATATATGTGTGTAAGTAGGTATGCATATAGGTAGGTTTGTAGGTAGGTACTTATATAAGGTTTGTATGTATGTAATCACTTTAGGTACTCGTTATTACAATTGATTACTTATTTTCAGGATAATTCTGACACTCCCAACAATATTCCTGTTTCTGGTGATGATGATGAAGATGAGATAAGATCCAACACTGAAAATAATAACACTGCGAATTCACCAGCTTCAGAATCCGGGCCGAGCACACCAAACTCCAACCAACCGACAAGACTGAGGTCTAAACGTAGCAAACTGTCTCAGATGTCCGATATGATAAAAGACATGAAAAATATATCACATAGTATTAATATGCCTTCAGACGAAGGAAATGATTGTGATATTTATGGAAAGCATGTGGCCTCTCAGTTAAAAAAACTCTCTGAGGAACAATGTATAATAGCACAAGAAGAAATCCAAAGAATATTATCCAAATGTAGACTAACAGATCTAGAAAAGAGAAGAAGAAACGTGAATATTTACCCAAATACACACTTTTCGATGGGGGCTACTACTCGTACACAGCCTCAGCAGAATCGTGATACTCTTAGTCCAGCGTCTACGACAAACAGCGGCAGCAGTTGTTCCTTAGGGTTTTATCCCCCCGATGTCACTCAGATGACTGCCTCAAGTAACAGCTCTTTGGGATTTTATTTTTCATCGCCAACTCAAACTCCAAGATATGTAGATCCCAGTCAGGTAATCATCAGTACCGCCCCTAATACAGCTCTTAATAACGATAACTGTGAAGGCGACTGTGCTGATGTTATTAAGTATGCTTTTGATACAGCTTAGTACCTACTATTACTATAGGTTATTATAATTTATATGTGATCGTTAATTTTTTGAATAATTTAAGAATTTTTAAGTAAATAACTTTCTTACCTTAATCTGTGTTTTCAATGACTCATATATTGCCCAACACACTTCCGGTATTAAATTAGAAATAGATGGTATCGACATGCGATAAAAGTGACTGAGATTTCGAAACGACATTCCAGTAGCCAAAAATGTCAGCGTAATTTCGAGTTTCACTTTGGCTGGTAAGGCGTCTCTCATAAATGTGTCTTGACGCTGAATAGAGCTTGATAACGACATAAGCAGATCGTCAAAGTTTTTTGGGGTCATTCTCAAAGCCACTTTGTATTCCCCAGGATCTTCAATTCTCAACTGGGTCAACAACAGAGCAGAACCTCCAGTTTTATCTCTATCATCTATCCATTTTCTTACCCATATTCGTTTCTGTTTAGATACCTCATTTTCTAACATTCCAGTTAGTTCTTGCATCATCACAAAGGTAAATTTTCTCAACAAATGATTAATGTTGATTTTTTGCTGTTTTCGAGAATTCATTTTTACGCACTGACTTTACGAACGTGTGTACACCAAAATAAATATCCTCGACTACTGACGAAATACTGACTGCGTGTAAATAGTATGAGTCAGTTTTCGGCGCCAGCACTGACGTCAGCTACTGACCCAATGTAAATCTGCCTTTAGATATACGAAACATAACTGACTATGAGAGAAAAGAGAAAGAAAATGTGTGCTCGCACCTCTCTCTCTTGTCCCTACAGTAATATACGAAACGTAACTCTCTCTCTTTCTGTCTTCACTAACTTATATAACGCTCCCGTCACGCATTCACCAGCTTACTCCCCAAGTCAAGCGTGCGTAAAGAAATTTTACTTCATAAGACATATGTATTGATAAATTCATACTTCGATATGTTTTCATTTGGCACCCTATACGATAACCTTAAAATAATTTTTTTATTTCTCAATTTACCCCCAGAAATTAATCCCCAAAATGAGAAATGAACTTTTGAAGTTTTATTTTTCGCGTTAATAATTGGATCACTATGTTCTTATCTCTGTACTAAATATCAATTTTCTATGTTTAATAGTTCCTGAGAGAGTAGCCAGTGACAGACGGACGGGCGGTTACCAAAGTGATTCCATTAATGCTCCGTTTTGATAATTTTGCCACGGAACAATAATAAGATCAAAGACGTAACATTCTACGTATACGTTCAACAAGTTAAACAAATTGGGACTATTTAGAAATAACTGCGTGTTTTTAATGTTTACAAAATGGTATCCGCACAAAGAGATAGAAACAATACGACATGTCCTAAGTGTGAGAGAGTCGAATATATTTATGCACGTATATACTTTTTAGTATTAGTCATCATGCACACGTAAGGTACCGTATTTTGACACATTCTCGAAGCGTATTCAGAGTTTGTGTACTCGGAGCGTACTTACAACATATTATATATAATGTGAATGTTATTTATAGATTTAAAATTTTACAAGAAAGTTTAATTCGCCTGTCCAATATATATCGATATATAAAAACAATGTTTTATTATAAACTTTGTTGTCCGTGTGTCTGTTACAAATTGAGCAATCGATATTTCTACCATTTCCCAATGAGCTAAAAACTTAAAAATTGACACACAATCATGTTTCCGGTGACGATATATGATGATGATGATGAAGATGGAGATGGAAGGTGGGTGAAGACTCTCCTTTACGGTGAACAAACCCAACGAGCTTTGTTTGTGATGTGTAACCAGGTATATAATAAAAGTATTTCTCTTATATCATGTTTACATATAATATAATCATTCCAAAAACTAAATGTTCTGCAGGTCAAAATAATTTCGTATATGGAGGCAGTGGAAATTCCAAATATCCCGGGTCATAGAGAGCCCAAATCTCGAGAATGAGCACAGATTAAATTTAAATCGATTTATTTAAATTTCTATGGAAATAAATGAATATTAAATATATTTGGCGTTAATTTTGTAGAAATTCATTATTCACAATTAAATGAAACTACGTGATGTAGTATTATTTCTACTTTCTTTAATTTCTTTACCACGACCTAGGTTTCGTTGTATTACAACATCTTCAAGTGGGATATTAGCAAAGATCTTTGCTAAATGAAGTAAGAAATGTATATGTAGATAATGTAGATTGATAGAAATATATTTATAGACACTCATCCTACACAAATGTTGTTAAGTTGGTTTAGCAAGCCGACTCTAGGTATGTTAATTCAACGTTAAGGGAAGGGTTAAGCGTTGTGAAGTGAGCGTACACCGGTCGTCGCGCAGCAGTACCAAAGCAATAAGACGCGATGTGTCGAACGCACTATTTGATTTTGAATATTAGGCAATACAAATATTATTTTACAGAAATAGACAAATGTTCTATTGGTAATTCAGATTTTTTATAAGTCTTTTTTTCCTGCAGGTTCCGTTATGATAATGTATTAAACTAAAAAGTATTCTCATGCCAAATGTATGTACGTGGATAAATATATTCGGCTCTCTCACACTTAGGACATATCGTATTGTTTCTGTCTCTTAGTGTCGATGCACTTTTGTAAACGTTAAAATACGTCACAATCTATTTAATATTTTGAACTTATACGTAAAATGTTACATATTTGACCTTATTAGTGCTACGAGGTAAAATTGCCCAAACGAAACACTAATGGAATTTTCCGGCTATTTTCTGTTTTCCGGCTATTTTCTCGAAAACTGTTCGACTTTAAAATTTGTAATTTAGCATAGATTTAGAGTATGGTAGTCCAATTATTGACGAAATTATAAAAAGGTCATCTCCGACTTTGGGAGTCAATTTCAGGTGATAAATTGAGAAATAAAAAAAAATTACTTTATAGTAATCGTGTAGGGTGTCATAGGAAAACGTATTGAAGCACGAATGCGACAATAAATATAATTTATTTTTTAATGAAGTTCGTTAAACATTTTTCGGGAAAAAAGTTTAAAAATTATTGTCCCCACCTTTACCTCCAAAATATCTGACTGAAAAATCTGAAAAAAATCATGAGCTTTTAGATTTAAATATAGATTTAAGATAGATATTGTAAATTTTCGAAAACTTGAAGTAGTGAGCTAAATACTCCGGACATTTTGTTCGTAACCCCTGACACTCAAGTTGCTAAATAAAAGCTCATATATGGAGTAATAAAAGCCTAAATAATAAATATAATAATAGGCTAAGTTTGTATTTTATTTTTTAGGGGTAAGTCGAAAAACATTCTTCCTATTCCAATTAAACAATATCGGTATGGAGAACATACACATTCTATACATTTAAAATAATGCACGATATAGCAATAGCTAGACGAAGGTTTATATAACAGCACGCTTCACATCCGTTGGCAGAGCAGTCGGCACGAGACTGGCGATCGATAGTGGGAGTGAGCCGGTGACGTCACGAGGTCGCCCCGCAAGGCGGCAATCCGTGACCGTGTAAGGTCGCGCCGTGTTACCTACCACCCACCCGCAAACCCGCCGCCAAACGCCCTGTCTCGTGGGCAACGCCCGTGTGGGCTCCAACTCGTTATCTAATAATAATACACATTACACATTGTCATGTTTGTTTATTCGTTTTGACCATTTTGGTGTTTCTCCGCCATAATTGATAAAATGAAACGTTTATGGAATCAAATCGGCATCTGCCTCTTTCCCAAACATTTTTCTCGGAGATTATTTGGCGTAGAAATTTGAAAAGAAATTAGAAAGCAACATATGACAACATATGAAAGTTGGGACCAAATTTTGTAGGGCCGTGCGATAAGGGGGAGGGGGGGTGGCGAGGGGGGGTGGTTAATCGCTAATTATTATTATCATATAGGTTTCATAATAATTTTTACAGAAATTATTTAGAAAATAAGAAAAAGACATGTTCAACTCAATTCCTTTTTATTTATTCGCATTAGCAACGCAATAGTTTTCATGTTAAAATACGCAGTGCACCATATGACAGTAAGGTGAATAGTGCGATGTTAATCGGTGAAGTCGATCAATTAATCATGATAAACGATGAATAAAAATCTATAGGTAAAAGAATTGAACAAAATTAAACTAGAAATGTCATGTGAGTATAACGAGCGCGCCACAAGTAAGCGCAGCTCTGCTCACTTTAAAGTGAGCACATCTCATTTAGTTCGCCGTTTGCAGTGACGTGAGAAAGTATTCTCTTATTTTTGGAAAATATGTCTTATTGTGTCGCTGAATTGAGTAAAAATAACAATCGCATGCACAACCTTGCTAAAGAATTTGTTTCTTACCATGGTTATAAAGATTTATCACAGTTATTTTGATCTTGAGAAAGTTAACATTTAATCTCATGCACCCAATGGTTAACGGTTTGTGCGAGCTGGATAGAGATACATATTCCACAAGCATGAAGGAGCGAGATCCAGCATCGAACGTCATTTAAGATGATTATAAGCGGAGGTGGGGGTGTGCTATACAATGTAATTGGTGCGTTCAAAACACAGTTTGGCAACATCGGTTTCCATATAATTTCACAAACTTGCCAGTTCTATCCTATTATTTGTTATGTCGGTACAAGGTTATTAAATTTTCTCAACTATGAATGCTCCGTGGCGTCACCCGCTAAAAACTATCTTAATTATATTGCTTCTCCCCTCCGATCACTATGCACATTGTCCACTTCGCCAAAGAACATCGGTCGTCGGAGTCGGAGGAGCGATGGGGTATTGCGGGCAATACCCGGGATAATCAGTTAACAAATATATAAGCCAGTCTCTCGCTACCTTACAGCAGTGTTCACCGATTTGTGTTGCATTTTTTATCACTGCTCTGCCTCCGTGAATGATAATTTTTGAGCTGTAACCTTTGCTTTTTTGCTGATCTGCTTCAATCAAAATAAATTAACAATTTCGCAATATTTCGACTCTCATTCTGAATTTTGTTGTTTATTAATTTGATTATATCGATATAAAAAAATTATTTGTAAACCGGTAAAATAAACAATTTTTCTATCCGTATGTGACATTTAAAAGTTCGGAAGAAATATTAAAACAAAGATTATTAAAATGAATTTATTTTAATTTTAATAGGAAGCGAAAAACTATTCGAAAGACATCCAAGTTGGGGCTATGAGATTTTAGGATTTTTACTTGCTAAAACAACCTTAATTACAACCAGCCTAATGTGGAACGAGCAGCGACTTTTATTTCATTTTTGTTATCATCATGTGGGCGGAGCACTTACCATAGGATACACTTCCTGTCTGGTTATAGGCCATCAATCGTGGATAAGTTAACCATGAGAGTGAAAAGTAACAAGAGATAAAAATGTTATTATAATCTTTACAAAAAATCAATTTTCTTATAAAATATGAGTTTTAAAACTTAAATATCTCTGGGTGATATGGACAAAATATATATACACGGTGTCCGGGAATAGATGTCGCACAAAGAAAGGCACTATTTGTTGGCTATAAAGGAATTGTCGTTAAAACAAAACATAAAACACGGCCTATTTCTGATTGAGTGCAAAAAAATATTACACATAACTCTTTTTAACGCACCCAATACTTATCCGGAATGCGATGTTTACCCACAGTGCCGATGTCTTCGCAGCTGTTCGCTGGTTATTCCACCAAGCTGCGCTGAACAATGTGCTCAAGTATCGTGTGTGCGAAAAAGATGACAAATAATTATGAATATTATTTTCAATTTTATGAAAAAAAGTCATCTTTTAAATTTTATTTTAACGACAATCAACTAGTTTTTAGTCAAGGAATAACGTATTTCTTTGTCAGACACTTATTCCTGGACACCATGTATATTTAATATATATCGCTGTACATAACGCTTGCAAAGCATACGACTGTACTATCGTACACAGTCATAGGAAAGTTCCGTGCTATTGTAAAGTAATGTATTGTGTCAAATGTTCTAGAAACGATCTTTTGTACGTCTTAATGACCTAATTTACAGTTAATAGAAGTTTGTATTTGCTTTAATTACCCTTGCCGGAAAGAACAAAGGAACCGGATACTATACAAAAGGATGTAACCGCCATTAGAAAATAAGAAGATTCTCTCCAGACTCTCTCGGTCACCGTCTGAACTCTAGATAATCGGCAGGCTACGGTTCTTTGCTGACTGGGCGTTATTCAGCACTACCGGTCCTGATCGCTTTCTTTATGTATGGTCTTTGCGATGTATATTTAAAGTTTTATAGTATAAGTACGATCGTCGTTTCGCTGAATCTGTCCAACAACCCATTTAAACCCATTATATATATACTTCAGCATTATAAAGATATATACGAAATTTAAAATAAAACTTCTGCTTCTGCAAATAGTAGCGTGGTGACATATCCTGTAAATATGGTGATATACCCTGTACATATATTGTCTGATATATACGTCACAGGCGTGAAAATATGTGTGAAAAACTATGCTCCGAAACTATGAAATTTAGAATTATCACTAAAGTTTCGTGGGCTATATTCTGTTAGTCCCGTTTTCTTCGTGTTTCTTTATTTTCTTCACGTTTCTTGGTTCCGTAACTCCGGAAATAAGTGGGAAATACACTTTTTCTTAAATACACTTTATCTGTAAAATTACCATACAAAAAATTGTGAAGCGTCAGCTGTCACAAAATATACGTGTTAATATGTTCTATTACTATGTCAAATTTCAAATTTGCACGAATTACGCCGGTAGTTGGAGAGGTTGATTTTTTAAAAACCAATGCGTAATAAATTTATTTGTTATATAAGTGACTATAATCAAATTATACGGTCGAATTTTTTAATATTTAAATAATATATATATATATATATATATATATATATATATATATATATATATATATATATATATATTTAAATGATATAAATAATGATGTATAATATTTTACTTATTTAGTTAATTTAATTTTTTATTTTCATTTTATTAATTCTACTTGACAAATGACAAAAGCAACAAGTGTTAAATACAAGTATAACATAAAATGATTACAAGTGTGTCTTCCCTATGGCGAAGGCCCCTTCCTTCCCTATAGCAAAGGCCCCTTCATTCTCTATAGCAAAAACCCCTTCCTTCTCTATAGCAGAGGTCCCTTCCTTCTCTATACCAGAGGCCCCTTCCTTCTCTATAGCAATAATTTATTTCACAATCGATTTTTTTAATTCTACTAGTACAAATGACAAAAGTGACAAGTTTTGAATACAAGCATAGCAAAACAATAAATTATTACAAGTGTGCTTTCGCTAGGCCCCTTCATTCCCTATGGCGAAGGCCCCTTCCTTCCTTATGGCGAAGCCCCCCCCCCATGGTAGTTCGATGGTGTCGTCTTCTGGTTCATGATTTCTATTGTTCTTTATGATTCTTAAATATAATCCTCAATAGCGCGATTAGTGTTCTAGTTCAATTGTAATGTGGGGTCAGGCAGTTAAGTCGTCGTGATACAGATAGATAAAAACCATCCAAGTGCCGGCTTGCGTATTGAGGATTCCGAACCTCGTGTGCTAGTCTGATTCGCATATCGAGGGTTCATTACCTTATTTGAAGTAAAATTACTTTATTTGTCATAGCTTATCATGCTTAGTACTCCCTAGCGCAATAAATATTTAATTATGTCTAATATAATTTAAGTAGAGGGGATGAATATATATTATAGTGAATACCTCAAAAATCTTATAGTAAAATTATCACACGTATAACATTTAAAGGTTGTGTACCTCTGCGTAGGTTTATAAAAACTTATTTAATAATTTTCAGTAATTTCGGAAATATTGGGAGGGGGTAAACATATTTTCCATACAACTCGCAAGCTATGATACCTAAAATTACGAAAAAAATATTTTTGAGACCTTTATAACTAGCCCTTTCGAACGATTCTCTCGACTTTTATGGAATTTGAAAAAAAATGTATATATATTTCCATATAAATAAATGTTTTTAGTTATTGATACATGCGCAGGTCGGTTGATATGTAATATTACTATACCAAATTTCAAGTTTGTATGTCAAGCTGTTTCGAAAAAAAAACGGCTTTATGAGTTGGACAGACGGAAACGTGTATGGCCTTATAAGAGTTTCGTTTCTCCCTTTGAGGCACGAAATGCTAAAAATTAATATATTTTATGGCAACATCAAATAAGAATACAGGAATTAAGCGATTTTTTAAAATGTTGTCCAATCATGACATGCGCGTGGAAAACTTAAAAAAAATCTTTAAATATGGACGTGCTCCTCAGAAGTGTATATATATATATATATATATATATATATATATATATATATATATATATATTTATCTCCGGTCGGCAGGCCTAAGTACATAAGTCAAAAAAGTAAACTTTATAGAAATAACAAAGTTTAAATACAAATGTTACATTTATTTTAATTTTAAATGGTTACACTAAAAAGTTATAAGTTAACAAAAAGTTCTATTTTTATATCATCTAACAAGGATTTAGGATGACTTATGTCATATATACTAAAGTTATAAAATCTCAGTTACCTAATTTACGTGTTAGAGATTTAATAAAACTAATTTAACTATACAAAAACAATAAACAAAACGTAATAAATTCATTCCTTAGTCCCCACTTGTTTACAAAATCGTTCATCCTCATTGGTTAAGCCGAGTATTCCCGATAAGGTAGTCATGGCAGTTATATTATTTTGCACTTAAAGTAAGACGTGTATTTTAGTAGAATCCTAGCAGACTCTTAAAATATTAATTTTAATAGATTGTGTGGTTTATAAGACGTTGTCAGTTGCCAGGCAAATATACAAGCCAGCCACTTTAATCATATAAAAACATATTTTGTATTTTTTCAGACTACATAACTCTAAAAAATACAAATACTTAGGTCTGCAGTCCGTATGTATTATCCTTGTTTCAATACATTGAATAAACAGTGTAATAGTTTACAGTTTTAACGTGAAAACGTTTTTAAAAAGGCTTCCATTATTAGCGATGAAAGGCTTTTGTTGTCCGTTTTTATATCTATCTTTGCATCTCGTGACTAGAGGGTTGTAGCGCACAATGGTGTATATAATATAAAAAAGACCACTGCACGTTGTTTGTTAGTGTGATTACGCCATCTTGCGCTTACGTCATTGAGCGGGGAGGGGAGGTCGAAATAGAGCCTCAAAACACACTCTGCGCGACAGTGTTGCCAACTTAGCATTTTGAAAATTAAATTTGGTATATTTTCTTTTTATTTAGCATATGTTTTTGACGTTTAGCATATAGCATATTTTTATAAAACATAAAAAATAAAGCAAACAAAGTTTGTAATCGTCTCTTTTGTCATTACTTCATTCAAACGTTGGTATTGAGCGTGTATTTAGCGAAATGAATTTGGCTAAAAGAAAACTGTGCAATCGTTTGGCAGTGAGAACCCTAAATGCCGTTCTGCATATCAGATTTAAGAGAGAGAGGAAGATATAAGAGAGAGAGGTGCGAGCACACATTTTCTTTCTCTCTTTCTCTCATGGCCAGTTATGTTTCGTATATCTAAGACACAGTGCAAGCCTATTGTCTGTATCACACTGTAGGAGCAAGAGAGAGAGCAGTGCGCGCGCACATTTTCTTTCTCTCTTCCTCCGAACGGAAGTTGAGAGGGAGATATAAGTTAGTGAAGACAGAAAGAGAGAGAGAGTTACGTTTAGTATATTACTGCAGGGACAAGAGACACAGTGCTACCGTTGCGCGAACGGTGATTTTTTGACTATTTTGTAATTTCATTTCGTTTTTGAACAATTTTATAAATTATTATTTTGTTCAATACATTAAATATTCTACGTTTAAAGTGAATAAAATTGTAAATTCATTTTAAAGTTCATATTTTGTGAATTTGAAGTTTTACTTCAGTCGTGTGGTCTAAAGCACGCTCGTTTTTTGTTTATGATATTATTCAGTAATAAATAGAGTACTTAAAATTATGACGCCATTTATTTTGGCATTTTAAAAACAAAGTTGGCATATTTTAAGCACTTTTTAACACCATTCTAGCATATCTTGGAGTAGCCGAGTTGGCAACACTGCTGCGCGACCATAGAATTAGTCATATCTCCGCAATGAAAGGGTTACACTAGTTATTTTAACGTCGTCGTGTCGACATTGAGAAAGTCTAAAAAGTAAGTTAAGCAGAATAGCTGAAGGTCCACGAAAGGCGTTTTCACGTAAAAAAATTGCAGTATTGTAGCGATGGTTGTTTCGTTTAAATATAAATATTTATAAACATATCAAGTATGCTGTTTACAAGAGTTGCGAAGTCGAAAAATGGCCGGAGCGAATTTGTCAGAGCAAAAACACCTGTCAAAATATGACTTGAATCCAGCAATTACTGGACATCCACAACTAATTTTTGTAATTATCTATATATATATATATATATATATATATATATATATATATATATATAAACTGTAACAGAGTGAATTGTGTACATGGAAAATATTTTAAAAAGTATGATTGATTTTGCGTATAGAATGATAATAGAAGCCAAAAAAAACTATTTTTATCATTCTTGTGTGTCTCTCTGTCCTTTAATTAGTTCTTCAGTCACGCGAAATCTACTGGACTGATTTTAATGAAATTTGGTGTGGTAATAATTTATACTATTTTCTGGATACTACAGAATTAAAAAATTACCTTCTGACTTGGTGAATATTACGAGTTGTTGAGTACGGAGCGCAAAGTTTACTAAAAACACTAATAGATGGTGAGAACACCATCTATTAGCGTTTTTAGTAAATTTTGTGGTCATAGACATATCACGATATGATACAACCAAAGCTATCTATATGTTTTTAGTAAACTTTGCGCTCATAGATAAATTACGGTATGATACAACCAAAGCCATCTATTAATGTTTTTAGTAAACTTTGCGCTCATATATATATTACGACATGGTACAACCAAAGCCATCTATTAATGTTTTTAGTAAACTTTGCGTTCATAGATATTTTACGATATGGTACTGCCAACTCCATCTATTTTATTAATTGTCAATATTTTTACGTATCACAGTTATTCTAAATAATAATCCTCGATGAATTTTACCCGAACGAAGTAGAGTGGACAGCTAGTATGATATAATTATGTCCAAGCCACATGCCACCAATATGGGGTGGGCATAAACGTGAAGCACCGCATGGCATTTACGCAGCGGTCATTAACATGAACGCGTTCCACGTGGCAATGGGGTCAGAGCTCCAAACTGTTCGTGGCTGGACTTATGATATCGATGCTACTTTTATTTTCTTACTAGTGAAGCTTGTTATAGACCAGTGTGACTATTTTTGCAGTTAATGTCTATGGGACCAGATTTGGTCTACAAATATAGACCAGGGAATTTGGCTGCCGATGGCGTTGTGGCGTGGGCGTTTTATAATTTATGGGCGTGTAATAAATCTTCATTATCAAAGGATGCTTTGACTTATGATTTATTTTACACTTTTTAACCCTCGAAAGCAAAAACGGAATCCCCGTAAAACTTTTAAGTGTTAGCTTTTGATACATATGTGGGTTGACATGTTATATGTATCTGTCTGTCACAATCGATTTTCTTTGAACCGATTTCCATATTCACATTCGTCGGAATATATAGCTCCCTTTCTCTCTACGTCATATATTTCTTCTCTCTCATGTAACGAAATGTGCCTAAACGTGACGTGACCTCAAAATTTGACTCTCGATTCTCGTCCATATATTGATTATCGAATAGTCCCCTAAGAAGTTTCCCTTCAAAAGCAAGCATTCTAGAATCCGATCAAGAGAAAACAGGTAAATTAGCGACGGACCGAAATTTCAAAGCTTTTGAGACATTCGCCATAGTTTTACGCTTTTGAAAGATATATAGACAAGATATTTATTTGCTAAGAAATCATTGCTAAGAATTTGTACATAACTTAACAGAACCTTGATAGGTACTAATTGTGTACGAAACCCTCGTAGTGCGAGTTGTACTCATATATTTAATCTATACATATTAATTAAATTGTAACAAAGTCAATTATGGACATGGAAAATGTTTTAAAAAGTGATTGATTTAGCATAGGGAATAATAACAGAAGCCAAAAAACCTATTTTCAGAATTATTGTCCATCTGCTAATTTGTTCTTCAATCACGCGAAATCTACCAAACGAATTTTGATTAAATTTGGTATGGTACTAGTTTATGCTTTCTAACAACATATTTAATACTTTTCATCTGGATATTACAGATTTTAAAAAAACCTGACTTGGTAAATATTACATATTGGTACTGCCAACGCCATCTATTAGCGTCTTTGGTAAACGATATGCTCATAAATATAGTAAATATAAACAAAAAAGAAAACAGAGGAATGATAATGTTCGTAATTCCTAATAACTTTTCTTATTTTGAATTTCACGCGAACGAAGTCACGGGCACAACTAATATTATTAATAAAGTTTAACGAAGCAAAATTAATATGTCGTAGAAGTTGTGCAGTGTGGTCCACGGAGTAACCACTGGTTCATTTTTACGGCAATGATTGGGCCACGGTTCATCTCTGACGATATTAATGCGCAAGCGTACAACTGACATTGCGCAGCAATTGTGGGGATTACGGGCGAGGACATCTTGATTTAAAATTTGTAACGGATAAGTATCATGAACAAGACAGTGTCATTAAACAATCACAAGGCGAGTGTAAGCAGAGAGTCTTCACAGAATGAAACTGGTGATTCTCAATCGACTGCCGTCCACGTTAAAGTCATTGCTCCTTCCGAACTAGCAACCGTGGTGAAAATACTAATAGAAGAAGTTTAAAAACGGATATGAGGTACCTTGCGCAGTAGACGCAAGAGTTGGTGAGATTTCCAGTTTGTCCTGGCTTAATAGAGTCGCTTAAGAAAAGAAATTAAAAATAATATATGGAAAATTTATAAATATTGTTATGATATGATCAAAGAAAAGAAGGAAGACGAAGTCAAGGAGGGCGGCGATAGGAATTAAGAATTATGGAAAGTGGAACTGTTTCAGATGACCCTTACAAATATTAATAGAGGGTGAATTTCTGGTATATGAATCCAGTTAATTAAAAAACTCTGCACCCTAGATTAAGAAGAACTTTCCCTCGAAAATTGTTGTGATTTTGGGGAACGAAACCTTAGCGTAACCAACCTACCTAACCTTACCTAACCTTAGCCTAAAAGCGTAGCTCGTGATCATGAACGAGCAAGTTATTGAATCTGAAATATGTTGGACAATATAGATTGTTCAAAAAATGGCAAATAAACTTAAATATATATACTTAAGTTTATTCGAAGGCACCGAGCGCAAACTTCAGTTGATTTATGTTATGGCTTGTGTTCACAAAAATGTACAGTGGAAATGAAAAGAGGTTCACCGCAAATTTTTCTCTGAAGCAGTGATAGTCGCACGTTGTCGCTACTCAAGAATAATAGGCATTAACGATATTTTGAAAAAGGACAGAAATGCTTTAGTACCAAATAATGTGATAAGTCTCTGCGTAGGGTCCTGTTATTGCTCCCAGTATCGGATTGGCCACATAGTCGAGATGGTGTTTACCAGCCGGGCCCTACCCTGCGTGTGCCCCCGATCCTACCTATCCCCTGGCTGACGACTTACATATAAAATGGTTCATACATACACTTAGAGAGAAATGAAACGGAATATTTTGACAAATGGTTGACCCTGAAGTCATTTCGGAAACTTCCCGCTATTTTGAAGCTCAAAGCGCTCAAAAATATTTCAGATCGTAATTATGATCTCTTCGAGCTCAAGGATATGGTTTTTTGTTCATTTTCGAGCGCCTTGAGCTCGAAAAATAATAATGGTGCTTTTTTACGTTTTTGAAAAACAATATTTACCGAGTGATTAACTGAATTGGGGCTTTCGATACTGTTATTTGTACAAGAAATAATGTCTATTCAAAAATATTGCTCCATCAAAATATTTGAAAGTTATTTTGAAAAGGCACTTTCTTAAAAATTGTGTTAAATGAATAATCGATTTTGAGTGCATTCTACGCGGTTTTTAAGTACTTTTTTAAGAACTATATTTATCTAGTAATATATATCGTTGAAAATTAATAATATGTATATTTCATTATTATCCGATAGTATCCCATCATCCACAAGCCTGGGGAAGGCTTGTGGAGAGCCACCCGAACCCTTTCCGCCCAGTACGACCCTGATTGCCCCTTATCCTGTAAGCGAAATTAGGGATCACATAGAAAAGCCGGGCTTGCTTATATGAACCATAAAATGTTTAGAAAATAATATAAGTCTAATAGATATCGTAAAATAAGCAGAATTTCAGTTTTTTCTATTAAAAAAATTGCTTGCATCCTTGTTATACTTCGTGCACTTATTATTTCAAGTGCAATTAAAATCGTAATGTAAACATAACAAATTATGACGCAAATGTCACATAACTATTGGGTTTAATCATAAGCTGACACGTGTTCTAGATTAGTTGTCCAACGTGCCTTAAAATCTTTATTGAGGCTTCATATCTCTTGCTCTTTCGCACTTGAGACGAAGAATATATTTCAAGCTAAGTATGTATAGTTAATTATTAAAATCTATTGAATTCGCACCGAACAAAGTCCCGGATTTAAAGTGAAGTTTGCGACAAACGTGAAGTTTGTTGTATTCTGTCAACAGATAAAGTGATAATGAAGTTATTTTGTTTGAAGTTTCTATGCGTCATTATTTAATTATTTTATTATGTGTTTATGGATTGGTAATAATAATAAACTTGTTAAGTACCCGTATACGTCGAACTATGAGGTCTACATACACATTTAGGTAGGTATAAGTATTTAAGTGTATGAAATATTTCTATTAAACTATTTACAAATATTAATAATATATCTCGCCTTGTGAAAATATAAATATACTGCCTAGAACATTTTTCACAGACGTATTAAATATCCATTTTAAATTCAAAGTTATTTTTGGTGCGTGTGTGTTGACAGGCTTGCCTTATTTGAAAATCATGGGCGTGTTAACTAAGTTACGTTGCAAAACGAAGGTACAAAGAAATAGATGGGAGTTTTATTTACAATTAATGATAATATTTTAAGCAATAATTTTTTAGGTTCCAAATTAGAAACCCTTATAATGTGTCACATTGTCTGTCTGTCCATCTGTACGTCACAGTCACTTTACTCGCAAACCATTGATGTTATAATGCTGTAATTTGGCATTGTTATAAACATTTACAAAACCAGCAAAGTTATGATATAACATATTTCATGAAGAATATTTTTAAGTTAACTCCCATACATGAAAAGATAGGATTTCATTCATTTGTATGAAGTTTCTACGAACTGTTTACCAACACAGGTCACAAGTGATCTATTATTCCTTTTAAACTGGTAGAGCCTACTTGGCTTTGATAATGTACCATTTAATTCCATTATATCTACGACTAAAGTGAATACCTTGCAGATATTAAAAAAAAACAGCTGTGTAGCTGATAGTAAGTGGAGACATGTAACTCCAACAAAAATTACTACTTTAAAGCAAAATATTTCGTAAACCAATTTCAGTGTCTGAAAAGTGTTCATGACATATCCCCAATATCTTTCAAAGACCTATCCAACGATACCCTATAAAATGGGATAGGCGAATAAAGAAAATCACCCCAACTTTACATGTAGGGGAGATACCCTAAATTTTTTTAAATAAGGTTTTTAAAATTTTTGGACACACAAACACTTTGTGGGCACTATAATATATATATATATATATATATATATATATATATATATATATATATATAACAATGCGAAATTTAAGCTTTATACCACTAACAGTCAGCGAGTAGCACGATTGTGACATAGAGACGGACATGGCGAAACTATAAAGGTGTCTAGTTTGGCTACAGGATCCTGAAAACGAGTTTGGAAAACGATATGATATGCGAGTAATTAAAATGTTTAATTGAACTATTTCATAAGACGAAATCTTGATGAGTTTATCTTTTAGTCAAAAAGATATAGTTCGCAGACGTCTAGTTCCCAGTTAGACTGCTGCGCAATTTATTGAATAGCATACAATGTTTTTTATCGTACAGAATATAAAACTCGATGTACGACCGATTATTTTGTATTTGAGTAAATTATGTTATTAGTGTTGTATTCCATTATACTTTACGAACTTGTTACCATTAGTTATGTCTCTGTCATTTACATAACAATGTACTAGCTAGTTGACTTCGTCCAGTTTTTTTTTTAATATACATTATTCCAATACGGGGAATAAGGAAGTTGGGTGGGAATATTCTCCTCCTGAAAAAAAAGTGAAGATCACTATCTTAGCAACTTTTATGGATTTTGGTTATAATTGTAGAAGACTATACCGACGGGTGTCCCGTAAATCTTGGACCAACCGAAAAGGAGTCACTTTTTTAAAACTTGTGAAAATCACTATTCTCACTAGGGTCACTTTTGAGTGCCATATGACTACAAATTAAGTTTGATTGTTAATTTTTTTGTAGTTAAATAAAAAATGTACGTTTTAGGATTTTCGCCATTCAATTATAACTGACTGTGCTGAAGAAAATGTACAACTCAGAACTGGCAAACCATTTGAAAAATTGACAAAATTTTAAAAACAATTATGTTAATAACCACGGACGTCATGTTAATAACCACGGACTCGTCATGACAGAATTTCGACCTAAACAATTAAGTAAAAAAAGTCGAATTTTAGATGATCTTGTCGACTTTTTTCGAAAAATTATAAAATTCAAAATATTTTGTAAACTACACATAAACGAAAACCTGATGAATGATACACAAAAAATGTATCATTCCTCTTACGTTTATATGCACCACACACGGTCAAGACTGTCAGTCGGACTTACTAACAGTTAAAAACGTATTTCTGTTTCTCATTAACTGTCAGTTGACTCGGAACAAGAGTCTACTTTACCGACCGTGCCCTATTGCACAGTCCAATTGCTAAAGTATCCCTAGAAAATAGGTGTTTAACTATCAGTAAATCCGACTGAGTCCTGGCCGTGTGTGGTGCATACGGACGTTAGTGGGGCTTGAACGGCCTAAATGCTCGTAAAAGTTCAAAATTCCAAGGCCGCATGTGGGTAGAAATGCGGAATCGCCCCCGGTAACGAGTTAACACGTTCAGTGCCGGTTATTTCTTTCCGCAAATAACATATATATGGGCCGTTTTTTTGACATATTTCAAGTAATTATTTTAAAAAAAATATGAATAAAGTTTTAGGCGTGACAATACCTGCTTATAATGAATTACAAAAAACTCATTTTAAAATTTCAACTTAATTTCATTTGCCTTTGAAACACACCATTTCTCATAAGGCGGTGTTATGAAAAATGAGAAAATTTAAACGTGTCTACGTTTATTTTAATTATATTTAAAAAATAATTACTGTTCAAGAATAAAAATATGGAGTCGTAACGTTTAAGTGAATAAACACCCAGATCTCTAATATATCGCTTATAGTTTGCTAAAACTTCTAAAGCAGACAGACTAACTTTTATGGCACTAACTTTTTAGACATACATGCATAGCCAACCGAATGGGACCTCATCAGGTCAAAACTATTGTCAAAAACTTTCTTTTACACTAAATTGCTCACTTGCTGCTTGCAAAATTTATGTTGTTTTTTTTCTACATATTTATGTTGTTTTTATTTGTTTTTTATATTTACCATCATTCATAATATATTTCTGAGCGGTGTATTATATACATATAGCGTGGGCAATAAAAAAAACACATCTTTAGACGTTGGTTTTTTAATTATTTTTTTTTTGCTTATATTCGCATACGCTTTTGCACACCTCCCCGTTGGCTTACTAGATAAAAAATGTACTAGATTACCTATTGGTAACAAATACACTGGCGCTATTGGCGCCAATTAGATAGAGTAGCGGCTTTGTGCGGAACTAACATATGATAGTTAATTTAAGTTTGTAACGTCATTTTTTTGTACACTTTTTTTGTACACGTTTCTCTATAAATTGCGTAAATCAGTAGATAAGGTAAAAATGAAGTGCCGAATTTTCTTGCAAACACCGACAACATTTGTCTCCCTCTAAAACTTCAACAATCTTGATTTTTCAGTATATTCAATATTATCTTAGATTTGTAAGTCTTCATTTTTTCTATACTACTTATAAAATTACAAATATTAGCACTTAAAATTCAACATTAGCACTTAAATTAATTTTTTTCACAAAAAAAATATTATCATATTAGAATGCTTGCAAATGTTTATCAACTACGAAAACAAATTTAAACGTATAGTAAAAAAAGGTCATAATCATAGAAACAGGTAACGGTATACAGTGGAAGAGACGTTGCCACCCGGAAGACGACTTCAAGGATAAATTATAGGCATGTAAGGATGATCGATTTTATGGAAACATCGATGTTGAACGTAATAACATCGATGTTTTAACATCAATATTAGGTTCTCTCAAACATCGATGATGTGAACAATGATGATCGAGAATCGATATTTCCACATTTATGGTGTAAAATTTATTTTACAAAGTCCAAAATTTTTGAATGAGTTATCAATTCATTTTGGACTTATCAATATTTTGGACTTTGCGAAGTAGTCCATAGTTTTTATATTAGATGTCACTAACATGTATTTTTGATTTCATGATTATAAAATAAAATTCTGCCTACAGTGTTTGGTTATCATTTCATTATCCATTCACTGTCATCCATTTCAAAGTATTTGGGTTTTATTCTTCTTTCTACTACTTAGAGTTTGCAGTGAATAGTATTTTCTTTTACTTGAATCAAAACAATTTTTTTGTCAAATAAATGCAAATAATTTTTGGTATGAAACTTCAATAAAGAAAGCGCATTAGGTACGTCTATAAAAACTTCTGCTACAGTAATGTTATTCTCAATCTTGTTTTGCAAATAATTTTTGGAATGAAACTTCAATAAACAAAGCGCATTAGGTACGTCTATAAAAACTTCTGCTACAGTAATGTTATTCTCATTCATGTTTTACAAATAATTTTTGGAATGAAACTCCAATAAAGAAAGCGCATTAGGTACGTCTATAAAAACTTCTGCTACAGTAATATTATTTTCAATCATGTTTTGCAATTAATTTTTGATATGAAAATTCAATAAAGAAAGCGCATTAGGTACGTCTATAAAAACTTCTTCTACAGTAATATTATTCTCAATCATGTTTTGCAAATAATTTTTAGTATGAAACTTCAATAAACAAAGCGCATTAGGTACGTCTATAAAAACTTCTTCTACAGTAATATTACTCTCAATGATGTTTTGCAAATAATTTTTGGTATGAAACTTCAATAAAGAACGCGCATTAGGTACGTCTATAAAAACTTCTGCTACAGTAATGTTATTCTCAATCACGTTTTGCAAATAATTTTTGGTATGAAACTTCAACAAAGAAAGCGCATTAGGTACGTCTATAAAAACTTCTGCTACAGTAATGTTATTCTCAATCATGTTTTGCAAATAATTTTTGGTATGAAACTTCAATAAAGAAAGCGCATTAGGTACGTCTACAAAAACTTCTTCTACAGTAATATTATTCTCAATCACGTTTTGCAAATTATTTTTGGTATGAAACTTCAATAAAGAAAGCGCAATAGGTACAGTAATATTATTCTCAATCATGTTTTGCAAATTATTTTTGGTATGAAACTTCAACAAAGAAAGCGCATTAGGTACGTCTATAAAAACTTCTGCTACAGTAATGTTATTCTCAATCATGTTTTGCAAATAATTTTTGGTATGAAACTTCAATAAAGAAAGCGCATTAGGTACGTCTACAAAAACTTCTTCTACAGTAATATTATTCTCAATCACGTTTTGCAAATTATTTTTGGTATGAAACTTCAATAAAGAAAGCGCAATAGGTACAGTAATATTATTCTCAATCATGTTTTGCAAATTATTTTTGGTATGAAACTTCAACAAAGAAAGCGCATTAGGTACGTCTATAAAAACTTCTTCTACAGTAATATTATTCTCAATCATGTTTTGCAAATTATTTTTGGTATGAAACTTCAATAAAGAAAGCGCAATAGGTACAGTAATATTATTCTCAATCACGTTTTGCAAATTATTTTTGGTATGAAACTTCAACAAAGAAAGCGCATTAGGTACGTCTATAAAAACTTCTTCTACAGTAATATTATTCTCAATCACGTTTTGCAAATTATTTTTGGTATGAAACTTCAACAAAGAAAGCGCATTAGGTACGTCTATAAAAACTTCTTCTACAGTAATATTATTCTCAATCATGTTTTGCAAATTATTTTTGGTATGAAACTTCAACAAAGAAAGCGCATTAGGTACGTCTATAAAAACTTCTTCTACAGTAATATTATTCTCAATCACGTTTTGCAAATTATTTTTGGTATGAAACTTCAACAAAGAAAGCGCATTAGGTACGTCTATAAAAACTTCTTCTACAGTAATATTATTCTCAATCATGTTTTGCAAATTATTTTTGGTATGAAACTTCAACAAAGAAAGCGCATTAGGTACGTCTATAAAAACTTCTTCTACAGTAATATTATTCTCAATCATGTTTTGCAAATAATTTTTGGTATGAAACTTCAATAAAGAAAGCGCAATAGGTACAGTAATATTATTCTCAAATCTACTCATCGATCAACATCGACTTCTGTGCTATATACCTTCTTCGAGTAAGTGAATCTAAACCGGACTATGGATGTTTAGTTTATATGTTAAAGACATAAATCTTATTTGATCGTAATGTTTATAGCTTAGTTGTTTTTACAGATAATTGATGTAAACACATAATCTACGAAGTTCTTTGTGCTACTTGCTAGTGCTTGCACATGCTCGATTGCTTTGCCTGCCACTTCTAACCTATTAATTAACAAAATTGTTCTGCAAGGTGACGGGATTTTCATAAATGTCTGTTTATATATTCTTATTTTTTCTCAAAAGCAAAAAGAATACTTTTCTTAGAAGCACATTTCAAGTTATATCAACAAAGAAATTGATTAAAAGGGAAACTACTGTCAAACACATTATTTCTTCAAAGCATAAATAACAAATTTTGGGACGTTTTATAATATTCTAATGTCACTTACTTAATTTTATGTTTGTTTTTAGTAAATAAACATCTTATAATAAAATTTTAAAAATATTTAATTTTAGCACCAAAACATCGGTGTTATCGAACATCGATGTTTTTATTTCGATTTTTAACGGACATCGATGTTTACTTATCGATATTAAGATGTTTTTATGACATGGCCCATCCCTATAGGCAGGTAATCCTACGAGCTGCGATCCTCTCTCTCTCGCACAATCCGTGACGGCATAAGGGAAGCGAGATAGCGAGCATTCATTTAAATACATATTTCTCATCAACTGTCGTACATCATTTCAATCTTAACTGTGTTACAAACTCAAATTAACAAAGATGAACTCATATATTCCGGATTGTTAATAATTATGCAAAGGAAATTATGAACAGGAAAGTCAGGACTTTCATATATTTCTTTCCGACAACAAATTTAGTCGACTATCAGCAGGTTACAGATAGTATTAAAGGAGGGCCTGAGATACATTGCATTTAAAGTAATGTGTCCCAACAGTAGCTGATTATCCAGCGCCCTGTGTCTTATAAAAGCGGTTTTCTAGCAATATGACAGAATCAATCTTATATCAAAATGGCCAAGTGCAAACCGAACTCGTGCGATTAGTGTTTCATAGTATAATGTAAACACATACAGTCATCGCAACATACTTAAAGTCCGTACCTGTCATATTTGATACATGTTGTAATAACAAAAATATGGAAACAAAACAGCCAAATGCGAGTCGGACTCGCGCGCAAGGATTCCGTGGCACCAAACAATAGTAAACTTACAATTTTTTGTTGCTGCGGTCACCAAACAAGAGTATACTTATAATTTTTTATTGCTGCGATCAACAAACAATAGTAAAGTTATAATTTTTTATTGCTACCGAAAATATCCCATATCTCAAAAACTACACAACATATCTTATTCAAACTAACTTTCGTTGAAAGTTTATTTTAAGTTCTATTACTTTATTTTTTTCAGAATTTTACACATGTCAGTTGAAAGGTTAGAGCACACTTTTTTTACAGCACACTTTTTTAGACTTTAGAAGCGCATATCTCACAAACTACTGAACACAAAAATTATTTTGGATTTTCTATATCATTTCTAAATCCTATCTAACGATACTGCACACGCATATGTGGACTGGATTTTTTTGTCAGCCCTCAGTTACATGTATGGAGTGCCACCCCTAATATTTTTTTTTCATAATTTCACTATTCCATTACAAACAGGTTCATGGAAGACACTTACCATTCAAATATCTTCTATATAGTGCCAACAGTCGCCAGTAAAATGTTCTTAAATTTGATATAACCATTGTTACAATTTACGCATATGTGCTCAGCTCATATAACTGAGCCCGATTATTTTTTTGCTTAAAATTAATTCAATATCATATGTTTTATTAATATTTAAAGATAATCCATAATTTGTATGGCGTACTGGGGCACAGTAGGCTTGTAGAAAATATATCGATGTATCGATATATCGATATTTTTTATTATTATATCGATATTACTTGACGATATTTAATATTTCGATACATTGATAAGTATCGGTAACGTATCAAAATTGATATTTCTTCCTATGGCGACACTAAACTTTGTGGTCTGCAGCAAGCAACAATTCAATTTCAAGCTCAACCAGAAGTGGCGTATGCCCAGCGAACTGAAATAATGTCTTGACCAACCGATAATACCTACCCAGAAAAGGGAATCCATTCTGGTTTGATAGTCGCCATTTTACCCCGCACCTTACAGAAGTGGTTCTAAAATATTTGAAACCTACTGCCCCCTCGGTTTCATCTGAGAGAGTGCCATCTGCTGTAAATCTCACAATAACAGAAATCGTCTTACAGCAGAGCACATCAAGCTAAGAGTTTTCATTTTGTCTCTGTCAGAAAAATATTCGTGTGCCTGGCTGATTTTTTTATTATTATTAATTATTACCTAAACTAAGTATTTGAATAAAAAATATTATTTACCTAGACTATTTGATTAATAAACAAGAAAATTATTCTTGGTAATGTTTTTGATTCCAGATTTTATATTACTTGATTTGTTAGTAGTAATGTTCATTGAATGGTATTTATTTAGTAATCTGAGATTGTATTGAGCTAAACTAGACAAAATACACTATATTTTTTTCAAAACGCTAATATTATCTTTAAACTCGTCCCGATATATCGATATTTTCTTTTCGATACATCGAGAATTATATCGATACTTTTAAAATACATCGATAGGATATATATCGATACTTTTTGGCATTTCCGACATCCCTAGGGCACAGTCCCAAGTACAACTCGATACAAAATGAAATGAAAGACGTGATCGTAAAAAAGATATCTTTAATTCTTTTTTTTCTACCATTAAAAAGTATTACATAATATCACCATTTACTTACTACGATTAAATTATTATTTTGGGGAAATACATGTACCCCATTTTTTTGCAACTAAGAACAGAACAGATGGACAAATTATAATAAAATATTATAAAAGCTGCGATATGTGTGAAAGAGACGTTGACGTATGTAGTTGATATTTGACAACGGCTGTCCCATAGATACTGACTGTGTCGACAATGTGTCACCCTGGCAGGAAAAATAAGCAGTGACCTTTTCCATTGACACCAAATCATTAACCACTGAACTATTCCGAGCACAAATTTAGACAATGATAATTTTCGAACGCCGCGTTCAGTCGGCGCAACGCTGTGAGCAAGACAAAAAACGCAATCTGTCTCACTTTCTCCAGCACAACTCGCAATTCGCATTGTTTTCTCAGAAACTATATAATTGTTACTGTTGTATCGTAATATGTATATGTACTATTGCCATCTATCATAATATTAGTTAACATAACATAATTAGCTTATAACCTTCAATTTTAAGTACTCATAAAAACAAATGACGCCTGAACAAAATGTTATGTGAAGTCGTTGGCTTCCTATTTAGCAGCATGATAAAATGCTAACTCCTGAGTGACAATCAGACATAAATTGAAGTTTTGATAGCGTAATATAGAAAAGAAATACTTTTTCGATATCAATAAGCTTAGCTGCATCTGCATATATATTTTCAAAACTTAAAATATTGTTCACCTTCATAAAGAGATCTTATAATATTGTTGGATTGGTTTATAGACGTCTAATAGCGAAAATTTATATAATTCGTTTAAAATAGTTGAATCTACTGTTTTAAAAGTGTCTGTAAATTCTATCATACCGAAATCTACTCGTTGCAAATTAGTATCGCTGTATGTATGCGTTCGTAATATATATAGGACATTATGCAGCAGCCAATCACGAGTTTCAAACAATGTTTGGATATAAATGACATAAAAAGCTATAAAATGTAGTGTGTGATGTGATGGTCTACGGACATTCGTATCATCATGAGTGTCATACGTAAATGACAAAACGGTGCGTAAAATATTGAGAGAAGTTCATACACAAACTATAGTCACACCCCGACACTCCATGCTAGCGAACAGATTTAATCGGACGCCTACATTATTACATACGCCTATCCGTGTCCAGATGTATGTGTGTGTGCGTAAATATTGTAAAGCTACAGCAGCGTGCAGGTAAAGAATGTTTACTATATGTCGATCTCGACCGTTGCGGGTATTCGCGCCGATCGAGAGAGACAACTAAATATGGGTGTTTCTCTTTCTAACCGATAGCGTCGATAGGAATATCGCTTCGATATCGCGCTGGCGAAGTAACTTTGTAATGGCGTGCATTCTTCTTCATTATTTAATCGTAAAAATGTAATTATGAAAATAAATATTTCGCACTGTACATATAATTGTGTGGCAGTGATTTGATAATAATTATATTAATATAGAATTGGGTATTTGACTAATTTTTTTTTATTTCATTAATCATAATTTCAAGGTACAAGCTGATGAAGAGCGAAAATTTTTTTTAATAATCTTAAAAATTAATCGAGTTATAAAAGTTTAAATTTAACCTTTAGTGAAGGACGGCAATACTGTGTTGTGAGGTCATTTTTAATATTGCACATTATATTCGACGAGAGGAAGAGACAGGGATATACCCAACTCTATCCGTATCTTCAACTTTAGAAGCCTACAACTGGCTTATTTTTCAATAAATTTTTGAATTTTTTTCAAGACTGGTTTTTAATTAACTTATATTTCACAATATTGTACGAAAAATATCAAAATTTAGAATGAGTCAACTACCGTATTTGAAAAAAGGTACTTTGTACGGAGTTTAAAAACAAAATAAAAACTTAAATAAAAATATATTTTGTTTATTTACAAATGTGGTGATACAGTGAAATATTTTCTTCTAAAATTCTTGTCCCTAAATATTTTGTTGTTATGTAGCAGGACATAAACAAATTTTTAATGATTCCAAAGGAAAACAAGGACACGGTAAATCAAATGTAATTTTATTTATTTTGGCAACGATCTTGTTACCAATATTTTTAATATTTTTAATATATTGTTTGAAATCTTTCGATAGATTAATTAAAGAGGACAAAAGGACGGTCAATTATATTGTGCTTTGAAGTATGTGAATTTTTTTTTAAACCTGTTCATTTTTTTTTATCAGTTTGCATAATTTCGCAGTCATTATGATGGTCACGATACTTTTTAACAGATATTCACAAACATACATAAAAGTCTTTTCTTCAGGAAACTCGAACTTGTAGTCAGTGGTTCTCATTTGAAAGGATTTCTCGTATAACCCAATAATTACTTGTTCTCTTGGTCTGAATGAGCTTCAAGTTTCTTCTACGCTCATAAGCAGTTGGTCTAAGTCTTCAGAACAATTTGTACATTCTGAGTGTCTGATGATGTTAACCATGAAAAGCTTCCTAAAAGCTAAATAAAACTGAACAGCAGACATGATAGTTCCCTCCTTGTTGTCTTTAACTTTCTCGAAGAAGTTTTTGAGTGCGTCCTGGTTAAGTCCTCTTGTAAACAAGTAATTGTAACCTGCATTTTTCAAGTCTACTTTAATACTTGATACTGCTAATACTTATCAAAAATACTTTGATAAATTTCATTGTCTTTGTCATATCTTTACCATAAATACTTGTATTCCAGAAAGGATATGTAGTGTTTTTCCTAGCGCATTTATTTAAAAATCTGATAAAGTGTATTTTTATATTTGTAATCATCATTCACTGAAGAAGAATTAAAAATATCAAACGCGACATTAATTAGTTTAATAAATTTAGCGATGCCTAAATTTTGTTCCGGGAATCTTTCCTGTAACGATTAAAGTACTGATGGTTACTGCGATTGTTCAGCTCAAAACCTATGTACCGTACTTTACTCGCATTTTTTCGAAATTATTTGGTCTGATATAAGGATTCAGTCAATTTAAAGCCATTTGTAATTCTGGCTTTTTTCAGCATCATACATTCTTCCAATATCGTCCCATGATGCTACTTGTTTAGAACCATACGTATCGTGAAAAATAAAATCATGGTTGATTTAGTTCTTTCGTAGTGACTTTATGAGATGTGGTATATCAATATTGGCTACATTGTTTATTTAAACCAATATCTTGGGGAAAAATCCCCTTCCCCCTATTCTACAAGTCTATATGTCTATTCGTTTCCTATTTGTGAAGAGATGTTCCATTGTATCTAAGAACAAGGAAACTTATTTTATAGAAAATCTAGCTTCCTTGTGTCCGTCAACATTAACATCAGACGTACGCGTTTTCAACATCAAACATTGTTTGCAACTGACTATGGTCGATGCTAAAGTTTTTAGTGGGTTAAGTGTTAAATCATTTCTTAGGTTGTGGAGGAATATCCGAAGAAATGAGTGACATAGATAAGTGCTTGCGAAAAGAAAGTGATGAAAATCGATTTGTATTCGACTTGTCACCTGTATATTCATGGATTCGTTTCATTGAGTATTTACTTCACATTTTTTATGGAATATATTTTAAAATTGGCAGATTAGGTCAGATGATGATGAAAAAATATTAGCTGATAAGAAATTGTAGGTTCAAAATCAGTTTATGTCTCGATTAGGTTTAATTGTAGATAAAACACGAAGTGGCGGAAGCGGGACATCGAACGATGGAAATACCGCGAGAAAATTCGAATTCATACGTTTCAGCCAAAATTACAGGCTTCGACAGAGATTTAATTGACCGTTACTCCACAATTTTACAAGATTTATCTTTGGGATACAATACCACTGAAAAATCATGTAGTAAATTCGATTTGGAAACTGTACGACTTTTAGTACAAGAATATAAATTATACAATGTCCCAGCTTCCGTGCAAAAAGTACTAACTAACATATGGCACATTAATTGTAAAGTATGCATTAGTGTCTACCGGGTAATTATTCGAATAGGCTGCCAAAGCTAATAACAAACTTTTGAAGGCACAAGAATATGCTTGAACAATGACCCGGAAATGTAATAATACCGATTTAATGAATAGAATAACCTACAGCCACACCCCTTCATTACCAGGCTACGGAAGAAGCTTCCCCGAAAGAAAGAGGGTTTTTAATAGTCAAGTATCAAATAGTATAAGTTTGTTAGTAGTTTAGAAAAACTTGTAATCGTTTTTGTAAGAATATCTGAATGTATATTATATTATTTTGCTTAAAAAAATCAGTTGTTTTTCCTCAATTTCAATGTTGTGTTTTTGAAGTTATACTTCTCGTTATGAAAAAATGATGAGAGTGAAATTTTAAGATTCGTCACACAAAAGTTACAGTATGAAGTTGCAGCGGTTGCAGTCTCGAAACAAAAGCTACCAACAAAATAGAAATAGAACCTCTATTAGTCGCGCAAGTTGGCACCATCGTCGCCTCTGTTAACTGTTTTCATATTCATAGTATTTATTTTCCACATGTTTCTAGTGTCTACTTCACACACGTGTTTTAGTTTCATATAAGTGCGATTTATATATGTGCTGATAAATTACATTCAGTAGTGATTTAAATTCAATATTTCGATTAATATATTTACTATTCGTAAGTATTAGTGAAAAAATTGTGTTTAGACTTTTTCAAGTGCTCCAATATAATTGAGGTTATCTATCCGTATGTATTATTTAATGATATAAATTAAAATATTATTATTTAACATAATTAATACTAAATATTATTAAATTATTAATGTTAAATATTTATTATTGGTTATTCGATATTTTAAAAGTAAATAAGTAAATTTAACAATTAAAAACTATTTTTAATGTTGCCAAAGAAGTATAACTTCTCACTCGCGTACAGAAGTACACGCACCCTTTTTAACATTATTTATGTTTTTCGTAATGTAAATTTTCGTTAACGGATAGTAGGCATCACGTCATTTGTAATCAAATTATTGACACATATTCTATATAATATAACAAATAAAGTAACTAACACCTTGTTTTATAATTTAAAATCGTTTTAATACAAATTATTACAAATATAATGATTTATTTCTTAATTATCTATTTTTGACCACTCGCCTTAGGACTGTGTACCGTTCAACGTTACTTTTTACTTGTGAGTCGAGCGATCTTCCATTTTGTTTTTGATTTAACTTCAGCTCGACGCTTCTTTTTTCGAGGTGCATCTTCTGATAAAATTTTAGTTGTCTGTACTGATTGCGAAGTAGTTGGGGTTTCTAAACCATACTGCGCCGATATTTCTGATGCACAGGAGCTACATGTCAATTTTATGTCAGTTTGAGTATATTTCGTGTTAGCAGACGGGTTTTCCAACTGTGGTAGCATTAAAGAAGGAACAGCATACGATTTAAGTTTTCTTTTAAGGAAGTCAGATTTGGCAAAATGAAGATCACACACAAAATAACTTGAATGAAGTACGTCTACGCTTTTACTCTTCAAGTCGTCCCGTCCTATTATTTTAATCCATTGTTTGGACCTGGAAAAAATACTGTTATTAAAATTACTTATTTTATTTTTTTTATTATATAATAAAGCCAACTTCCTTCTTATTTCAGAGAAATATTTTTGATTTTCTCGAATATCTATGATTTTGGCGTGATAACGTCTTATAAATCGATTAACACCGGCTGCACGGATGAAGAAGTGTCACGTTCCGCCTGAGCCTGAGCGTGCAAGCGAGAGCGCGGAACAAGTGATAGAGAGGCACGATCGGCCCAAGCGTCGGAATTTATCTCTCATCTCGCGTGACGTCAGAGCTAGCAGTTCGACAACCATCGATTTGACTTTTTCAAGACACATTACACTTGAAACACTCCCCTTGATTTCGTACTTTTCCTATCATCGTCTTATCCTTAACAGAATAACGCAGATTGGAAGATCTTAAATATAACACATGTACGTAAGTTGTAAATAAATTGTTAATAGCACATTGTTACTTGTAATTAATCTGTATAATTTAAATAAAAAATATTTGAATTTACGAGAGTAAATGTTAATTTATCGAAAAAATTGTAATTTTCAATAAACTCCTTCTTTGTATTATACAAAATAATAATAATTCAGTGATAATAATTTAATTTAACTCATAAAAGTATGCAATTTTTCATCAATGTTTCCTTATGACGTTATCACGTAAAACTATCGTCCGTAAACCGACTTTACAGACAACCAATTTTTTTTAGTTTTAAATTATATCTTCGCTGTACTTTTGAGTTGATTCGATCATATTATTTATTGACCGACATTACAAGCATATGTCGAACAACCGCATCGACAAACAAATAAAACAATGACTTAATTACAATTCGAACTAACTGCTCACTAACATGTTTGAAGACATAAAATTATAGGTATTAACCAAATATGTTGGTAATATAAAATAACATTATTTACTTGAATATATAGTCTTACCTTGTTTCATCGGAAGGGAAACTAAAAAATCTCCGATCCTTACTGGTTTTAGTAGTTTCTAAGCACCCATACAGAGCGCAATAACGAACCATTATGCGCAATTATTGTAAATAGTTATTATTTAGTACAGTTACACTCAACAAAAGATCGCAAAACACAATCGAACAAATCAGATACGCACGCAGCGAGCGGCAACCTAGGAATGCGTGCCTTTGATCGTACCCCTTATCTGCGGGTGACGTTAAACTGGCGGGGGGAGGTGAGTGTCGCTTCTTTAAGCTGCGTTTACACTGCAGAGGCGTTTTGTATTGTTCTCGTAAAAGTTTTCTTGTGATATAAAAATGTCGTAATATCAATATGCCATTTTTAATATATATTCTTTCATACTCTTAGGATTTCCATTAGGTTTTTACGAATTATTTTGGTAGAAAAATTGTTTCAAAAATAGTACCTTTTCTAATAAAATAATTATTAAAAAAATACTATTTGGAACAAAAATAAAAATATTATTTGGGACCTTCATATCGTAATTCATTTAATAATATATGATAAGCTCCCAATTATATTCTTCTTTGTATTCATTGCTGGATCCATATTTTTCTTTCGCTTACGCAATTTTTTAATCGAACCTCGCAAAGTGCGACTGTCGTCGCATATAATTTCTTCATAGTGTCCGAGCGACATGAGAATTAAAACTGTCTAATAGGTTTAAAAAAAACCTTTTGATGAAAAAATAATGAATATCACAAACAATTTGAAACAGAAGAAAGTGTCAATTTTTTTTCATAAAATTAAAAAAATGATTATGAATTTAGTTTCCACACAAAAAAATACTAAAAATATTTAATAAACTCCCTTATAATGAATGTTAAATACTGGCCAGTGACGTCATAAGCCAGTTGTGTTTTGTATGGGGCGTTTTCGCGCGAATAGTAATTCGTCAGTTTTTAAGTCGTTATAACTTCGTAATGTACGATATATTAGTTTTTTTATGTTATTTATTATACATTACTTATTTTAATTTAGTAATAAAAAAAAGTGAGCCGTCACGGGACGCCTAGCAGATGTGAAACATCGTGTTTGTACAAGTAATATGCATAAAAGACAAGATTATTACAGGAACTAAATACAGCATAATGAAAAAATAAAGTATTACGAATTTCTTACAGAAAATGGTGACTTTATTTAATAAACATTAATTTACAATTAATACAAAAATAATAAAGCACAGGTTATGTGTACCGTAGTAAACAACAGCGTCGAACTGAGTGAGGAGGGGGTCGCGTAGTCGGTTGCGTATGGCGACACATCGCCATACCGTACTCTCTACTACATATAGACATATATATACCTTAGGATAGCGTGGCGACCTGTCGCCACGGCAAGCGTCGCCACGCCAACGATCCGGTTACCTGCGCCTATAGATGTTTCACATCAAAAACTATAGTCAAATACCCTATTGTGCGTGAACAGCCGAAACACTTGGCTTCAGCTCAGTGTCCAGACACTTTCTGTGACATAGAAAACGCCTTATATGTGAACGGCACTTTGTGTGGCAATTAGTATCGTAGCTATACGGGTCTTTACGCAGTAATAATTAGTGATTTTGGCCGGATGTTAGTAAGTACGTGCATGCGACATATAATAGAGTGGGCGTCCTCCCGCCCGTACATAAGACTTTAAAACGACATACGATTCCAATCTCAACGCCGACATGTCGCCATGGTAACCAAGTAGTATTATAAATAGATGTGTGATGTAGATATAATTCCGCACTTTCAGCGAGCTATAAGCGACTGAGCCCCTGCTTCAAAAGGAAAAATGATTGAGATTTTACCGTCTGTCACAACTAGGGTTGCCATCCGCTCTCTTTTCCCCGGACATTGTCTTTATTTTAAAAGAAAGTGTTTTAAAGAAGGTAATTTTCCATTATTATCATATTAATTCATCTATGGACTAACGAAAGAAATAAACAGGAATCAGAAACTGTATCTGAAATTGTTAACTCTAGATACAAATTTGCTTGTCTGAAATTTCATAACTCGTAGGAGTTTCGAAATTTACCGTCTGTTGAAGTTCGCTACTTACTGGTTCGGTTCGGTCTTACCAGTTGATTTAAGTTTCAGAATTTAAATCAAGGATATAGGTTGGAATTGAATTTATTTTTTTATTGATTACGCAATAAATGAAACATTATAATTGTTTTATACGTAATCATATTTATATTTTTTGTTTGTGGTCAATAAAATAAATAGGACTATTAAAACGCAATAATCTTAATAAGTATTATACGATTAGCACTATTTATTTTTAATGCAATACGAGCATTTACTTTTGTTAATAATTTTGTTAATATAAAGTTTAAATGTCGGGGGTTTTCAGTTCACAATTTTTAGTTTTCTAGCATTTATTATTGTAGCCCTAGTCACAACAATAGGCTATTTGACTTGATTAAATTGTTTTAAATTATTCTATTTTGCTTTACAAGCACACTACATTTATATTTCCAGGATATATGCCGTATTTTTTATATAAATTTCTTTTAAAGTTTGAATCTTCGAACTCGCGCTAAAACGCAATTTCTGTAATGTTGGCTAACGTGACGTCACAAGCAATGTAAACATAAACAGTCCTGCCCGCTGAAAGGGATTATTATTTATTTTCATAATAAAATGATGTATGAATGGTGTGTAGTGACACAATGTACAAATACGTCAATAAAAAGTTCACACAAAGTGTTCGTCTCAGTGCCAACGAATCTTAAAAGACGAAAAAAGTGGCTACATTTAGCCCGAAGAGATATAGTGAGAGAATAGCATTATAGCTCACTCAAATATTTTTATGTATGAAGATCATTTGGATGTAAGTAATATTTGTGTTTTAAATATTATTATCTATATCTATGCCTATAAACCAAAAAAATAAGAACATTAAATTTTGGTATGAATGCGTTTTACGCGCCTGTGATGTCATCTGACTTTTAACAAATAGCGTTTGCGACGTTGATTGAATTTCAACAAATATTATGTTTTCGTTTTACTTTTTTTATAAAATATAAACTTAATCTTTCCAAAATGAAAAGCAATACGCTTATTTACATTAAAATCTAATAGGATGACCACGAATTGTGGTATATTTTCGACGTTGTCAAGTAGCTTATTTTCTTAGAAACTGCTTGACCTAGAAATTAATAAAAGATAGTACTAAGACACATCAACCATGTATTTCAGTAGCTAACAATCAAAATATTTATATTCAAAATTTTAGGGTTAGACGAAGGAGCGGGGTGAGGCAAATTGTATACTCTAAAAAAAATTTAAGTTTCATGTTTGTATAGTGTGTCAAAGAGCTAATTATAAGGTCTGAAAAATATTGTTAATTATAGGTAGTATATTCGCAGAGGTATGCTGAAAAATATGCAAAAACTATGCCCCCGAAAAAAACAAGTTGCCGAAAATACAGAACCTAAAATTATGAGGGTTTCTAAAAGCCTAGGAAAATTATATTCCTAGAGTATTAACGACAATATATAAATCCTTTTTAGTTGAATATATTAGTAGCTAGTATTAGTGATGACAATGGCTTGTTATAAATAAAGCGATTTCATTTCAAACGAGGTACTGATGTGTAAATGGAACCACACTTTGCCAGTTTTTTGTTTTAAATCTTTAAACATCTTAGAAAATTAAATATTATAATTTAATTTCCCGAAATGGTTTTAGAACATCATATTGCCAAATCATCAAAATAAAATCATTCAAATTACAACTGTGCATAACTTGAGCATATTTGAGCACACGATATATATTTTAAACCTATATTTAGATTTTACATGACTGCTAGTGACAATCAGACGGATGAATACCTGTGATTTATGTGGTTATGATTTATGTGGTATGTGTTATTATGGTGACCATAATTGTTCCGTTCTAACCTTTGGTAAGGGACACTAACAATAATCCCGAATCTGTCTAAACATCGTCGAGAATTGGGACAAATCACAAAGCCTAAAAGGTGGCCACACTATTCGCGACCGAAGAAGGCGCTTTTGAATTTCCATCGTAAGATACTGTCGTGTACCTAACCTGCCTGCTGCATGGAGTGAATATATAAACGCCTGATCACGGGAACTTCTCTCATATGTTAATTGTAGTACATTTAATATATACCATGTTAAAATAAGTTCAAAATATAAACTTTCAATATTTATAAAAACTAAAATATGAAATATATTTTATAATTATGTAATAATTGATTAATTTAATAACAATAATATTTAGATATAATATATTATTGTTAGTTTGAAATTAATAATTACATTGAAATAAGCAATTTATATAAAAGTTTTAATTAATGTCTATTATGCCCCACTCTAAGCTTCTGCAATTAATAGGGGGGGACATATAAGATAGAGAGTTCTTCTGATATCAATATCAGATGAATATTGGTTTAATTAATCGTAAAAATTAATATTGGGAATATTTTTAGATAATTACTGGCATTGAATATCGATACTGCCGTAAATATTTATAGATATGTTTTTTTTTCATTTGCCCATCCCTAGTGCAAACGCCCCATCCTTCAGAATTGACTGTCGGCTCGAAATACGTACGCACCGTGAAAATATACGCAATGATAAATTATTAACATTTTAACTATTAACCTATAAATGATAAGGGTTGTACAGAGCCAAAGGAACTTTGTTAGTTAAATATATTAACAGAGTAATTTTTAATAAGTTTACACAATAAACATCCATGTACATGATGTTTAGAAATAATACTATAGGTATATGTCGTCGCGAACTTCATATATACCTGTGGCAGCGTCTTCAGTTTTTGTGAATGAATTTAATCTTAAATTCTTTATATTTAATACTCTGCTCCTGTCAATGATATTGTAATTATATAATACACAATCTATCTTTTATTCTAGAATATATGTGATCTATGATTAAAATTTTATTCAAATCTATTCAGCCATTTAAGCGTGAAAGAAATACAAACAAATATACAAGAAGACATGGTTTCACTTTTATTATAGTAGCTTTTTCCCGCGATAGTAGTTTTACGGGAATAGTAACTTTTGCCCGCGACTGTACTCGCATGGAAATTGTGACGTCAGCATTTTAGTTATATTGCAGTGTGGTCTTCAAAAAACGTCCACGGATTCTTATTTTATAATTGTTGATAGTTAGTAATACATTAAAGTATTGATTGAAATAGAAGACTTTGTGAGAGATTTAGTTTATGTATTTCTATTAGTATAATAAAAGCGAAATGTTGTCTGTTTATTTGTTTGTCTTTCTTTCGCATTTAAACAGTCCAACGGATATCAACGAAATTTTGCATGTAGTCAATATGGATCTTAGATTGAAAGATATGCTTTTTAAAATTACATTATCATTTACGGGAATGGCTAAAAAGAATTATACTTGCGTACAAAGAACTTAATGCACTGCTATTAAGTTTATTTTTAAAAATTGTGGAACATACCAAATCCATGTGATTTACGTTCGCATAACTTGCGCAACGCGTCGCACTGCACTACAGCAAATGTTTCCTAAATGTCCGGTCTGGTATAATATATTCAAAATAATACTTACCTCATAACTACATAACTCACCTGACTGAAATCTATACTTATATCTTCAGAAACATAGTTTTTACATTTTCATAATACCGCGCAAAAGTTAGTATTCCATATTTTTTGACAATCGCACTTAAAATATTCATGAAACTATATTTAAATTTCCATATTTTATTGCTGTATTTAAAAAAAACGCTTACTTTTATTTATTTCTGACAAATTGTCAGATATATATGTGATACCGGCGTTCTATTAAGTTGTATAAGAGTTTTAGACCCCTGTTAGACATAAATTTAATATATCTCCAAATATATAAGCGACGTCAGGGAAAATAGGCCGCAATCCACCGATCTTTCTCCAAACTGTCATACCAAAGCCAAAGTGCCGTTAAAGATCATTAATCTCATAATGTAATTTAATGTTATATAAGCGAAAAGTTTTCAGCGACCTAACTAATAACTAACACCACAAAGCTCTAACTAATAACTAACACTCATTAAAATCCATCTACCAGATGTTGAATAAGAAGCGAACAGGCAGAAAAACATACAGACAGGCGCTAGGCCGTATATATGTATATAAAACGCAAAATTGAATGAGTTTTGGATTTTGATCCTGTTTTCATTGTCATAAGGAGTTTTCATTCAGGAAGGTTTTTAGATATAAATCATTAGTTTAAATGTTCGGATTACAGAGTTATGTTAAATTTGTGAGATGTATCCTTGAATGCGAAAGTACGTGTCCTTGAATGCAATAGGCACGAAGTGATTAGCAGAAGAATAGGCATGAAGACCAATTTTTAAATCCCTTCTATATATGTACGCGTCTACTATTTCCGAAAATAAAATGATTTCGGCAATAAACTATGATTTAATAGCAAATTATGGCATTTTTTGAACCTACTTTGTACTTTTGCGCTAAAATGCTGGCATGTGTCATGGCGACCGCTTGTGATGTCACGTCTAAGTAAACATTGTACTGTATCTATGTTGGATGAAGAAAGATCTGTACATGGATAAATTATCCATGGATACGTATTAATATTGCATATTTCGTACGTTAAAATGAATTCAAAAGTTTACAAGCTATATGCAGTCCCTCAGTGTAATTTCACATCAATGAAAACACCTAACAAATTATTTGTTTACGTTTCAAACAAGAAAATAATGGGAGATAAGCTATTAAAGCTCGCAGTGGCGAGACCCAGCAGTTATAGCTACGAATTCGTCAATTTATTTCTGCGAAGGCCACTTTGTTGTAAGTATTTACTATAGATTGATAGATGTACAATTCAAACTCTTTATTGGAGATGAAAGAAGTGTTTGATAATAAGTAAATTATTGTTGAAGTTATGTTTGATCCTCATACTGTCAAACAGACCCACCTTAAAGTTCTGGATTTTGATTGGACCCAGATCTCCAATCCGCCATATTCCTCAGAGCTTGCACCCATTGATTACTGTTTGATTAGATCGCTCAGCAACGCCTTACTCGAAAAAAACTTCGACGATGAAGACTATGACAGTTCATAGGCCATTTTTTTAATTTCAAGTCAACTGGATTTTACGCAGATGCTGTTCATTCCCTGCCAGTATATTGGAGACATGTAGTACAAAATGATGGTGATTATTATATCGATGATTAATTAATTTTAAATTGGAAACATAATAAAACATTATAACAGTAATAAGAGCTCGTTATTTATTAGCCAACCGCCCAATGCAAATACAAAACGTGATAACCGACAAGGTGGTTATTTATATAAAAAAGTAACAACTGACAAGGTGTTGCAAGGTAATCAACAAAAGATCCAAATTAAACCGTTTGAGAGCTGGACTCGGTACTAGGTGAAGACCTGTGTTACAGATCTCTAGGCTATCTTTCCCTTTAGTGAATATTATACTATGTTGAATTTATAGGTGTTTCGTGGATATGTAAATTCACACATTCAACCATTGCAGAAAAAGCTCACAGCTTAAAAATGGGTAGTAGTGAAAATAGCAAGGTTTTCTTCAACCGTGAACAATAGCATATTAGCTAACGCAAAAATAACTAATGACACAGTGTAAAAAGGGCTTTTGTAACTTAAATTGGTCTTGATATTAAAGATTAATAATAATGTACTTACAAAAAAGTTTTCACATTTCGAAATTCTGATGAGCAAAAATCTTTATTTGATGCAAGAACCTCTGCCATCATCAACCAATTAAGCCTAGGCATTTTAGAACTATCTGCATTAATGAATCCTTGTTCCATCGGTGATGGTTTCTAGTTTTTTTAAATTTTTATCACAAAACTGAGTCAAAGAAGTGTTTATAATCATAAATCAACTAATTAAATGAGGCAGAAAACAACCGAAGCACGTATTCACAAGAAAGTTCAAGTAACACGATAACGTTTACTAAGGCGTGACGTCATTCACTATGATTGATGTTTCAGTTAACATGGCTGACTGCACTATTTTATGTTTTTATTTTATTAAAAATCATATTAATCTCACCGTTAATATAAAAATTGAGTTGTTTTTTAGAATACTTTGATTATATTTTTTATCTATAATATTTTTTCTATGATTCTTTTGTACTGTCATCGTGCCTATTCATTTTGTCAGAGATATGTCCAAATTTAATTGTCAGTCGTGGAAGTAGCCCGAGCTGGGGGAAAGTAAGTACTAGATAATTAGAGAATCCAGATTATTATAAATTCACAAGTGATTTCTGTATATGGAAGGTATTTTAAAGAGTGATCGGTTTAGCGTATAGAATGTTAATAGAACCAGAAAACCTGTTTTGAGTTTTTGTCTGTCTGTCTGTCTGTTAATTTGTTCTCCAATCACCCGAAATCTATTAAACGAATTTTGATGAAATTTGGTATGGTAATAGTCTATACTATATAGTATAGAGTATGGTCTATACTATACTTTTTATCTAGATATTACAAATTTTAAAAAACATTACTTAGTGAATATTAAGATATTGGTACTGCCAACGCCATCTTTTAGCGTTTTTAGTAAACTTTACACTCATAGGTATTGTAAAAATAAGCAAAAAACCTTTCAAACACGAGTAGATTCGCACTACGAGGGTTCCGTACACACACACACACACACACACACACACACACACACATATATATATATATAAATATATATATATATATATATATATATATATATATATATATATATATATATATATATATATATATATATATTTATATATATATTGCCTACCATATCTTTCAGAGGCCTAAAACATAGGGCGTATTTCAAAATGTAACCACAAATTAATGAATTTCGGATTTTTTTCTTCATTTTTAGGGTTCTTCTTGATTGCGTTGACTTAGCAGTTTGATTTTTTACAGCTCCAAGGGACTACAGACTTAAGTATTTGATATTTATATCAACTTGATACTACCGCATGGTGGTATCAAGTTAGTTTCAGTTAAGTTTCGCTCCTGAGAAAAATGGTTTTGGCAGACCGATAGACGGACAATGAAGTGATCCTATATGGGTACGGTACGTTTCTATCTGAGGTACTGAACTCTATCGGAACCCTGTCGGATACTACGGATCCTTTTTAGGTTCAGTACCTAAAAAGGATCCTTGAGGTACGGAACCTTAAAACATAGAAAAATTATAATGTTCATTATTCCTTTATTAGAAATAATGAACATTATCATTTTTCTGTTCCTTTCTCATCCCGTAGCCGAGGGCACAGCTAATTTACATATATGCTTATGAAAAACCGGTCAAGCGCGTGCCGGTTAACGCATAAATTAGGGTTTCGTAGTTATTTCAGAAAATATTTATCAAATCGTACATATATATTTTATAAATGTTAATGTCTTGCTCATATGTATCAAAAAGATCTATGACAACTGAATAAGAATTCTAATACACGGACAGTTGGACCTGCTATTGGGATTGATCTTCTGTATTTTTAAAAAAAAATTAAATGTGGTAAAAAATATTTTAATAATTCAGATTAATTTACTCTTAATACAATAACGAGCTCAGTCGTTCATTAATTTATATCTTAATTATTTCCGCGTAATTAAGTTTTTTTTATTCCGAAATTAATGAAGTTTGATTACACGAATTAAATGAAATTATCATTTCAAAGTAGTCATCAAAACCTATTTCCGGGATTTTTCCAGAATTTTACATAACCTTTTTTGGAAATGGAAAAAGCGTATACATTTCCAACGAGTTTAAAGTTTAATATTTCTTAAACAGGGCTAAACAATGAAAAATATTAAATTGAATTTATTCGTTCATTTTAAAAGACATTTACAATCATGACCTACGTGAAAAACTTTTTTTTGCGAGTTTGTTTAAAAAGTGAACTTCGCCGCTATAACTTCTCATTTCATCTTCGCGTTGCTATATGATATGGTTTACAATACCACTAAATTTTTCTCTTTGCATAACTCTGTTAAAGCCATAAATATCTGTAAACTACCCACAGCTCAATGTGATAAATATAACAGTCCATAAATCTAGATGCTAATCTCTAATTTATCCATCTGCACTTTCCTAGCAAGGCTGGTCTTACAAGAGATACTTTCTACGGCTAACCTTTTAAAGTGCAACTTGTTCCGTTTAACAGAAATGTTATCAAATTATTTTTAAATTATATTATTTACAATAGCGAAAAAACATTTTATACACATAATAGGGTATTTGACTATATTTTTATTGCTCAAATAGAATAAATAATAATGTTAAAAACGCTCAAAATAAATATATCATACCTAGGACTTTACTTTACCAAGTTATAACGACTTAAAAATTGGCGCGAAAAAGCCCCATACAAAACACAACTGGCTTATGACGTCATTTGCCAGTTATTTAGCATTTGTTTTAAAGGAGTTCATGAAATATTTTCAGTACCTCGCTAACTATTGCATTTAGGTATATTATAATTTTCTAATTTTTTTTGCGTGGAAACTAAATTTATAATAATTTTCTCAATTTAATGAACAAAAAATTGACACTTTGTCCTATTTAGAAGTTTAGATTAATTGTTTGTTATATGCATTATTTTTTCCATCACAAGGTTTTTTTAAACCTACTCTACACTTTTAAAACATTTTTCCAAAAAAATATTGACATAAGTCAAATAACCTATTACAGTTCATGAGGCCTAATTACCGCTGATAGCCACGCATAAAGACGTTTAATTAAATAAAATAACTTAGTTTTGGCCATATTTATTTCTTTTCGCACAATTAATCTTGACTTGATAAATAAATAATTAAAAAAACATTCTGGAATTCCCCCAAACATTGAACTCTACTTTCATCTAGATTATTAACGGGAGGCTATTTAAAACACCAGTCGGGTTTATCGACCGCGGCGCGGCGGCTGGCTGGCGACGTGGCGCGCCACGCGATCGCCATACGGAAACGAACGCCGAACGGAAATAAATCGTTTTACGACGGCGGTATAGCGAAATATATATCTATCCCGCTTCACTCCGCTTATTTTCCATCTCGTTTCGTGACCGAATTAGGAACTCACATGGCGCTTAGGAACAACAGGCCGATATATACGGCAGACGGTCGGGGCGTCATTTTGTGGTATTTATACTTATAACAGAAGAAAATAGCTTGGAATATTCGTTCATCAATGTATAGATGTATACATTTATGAATGAATATTCGAAGCTAAGAAAGAATGATTAAGCACTGTGGCATTAATCTGAAATTCTTGACCTTCTGCATTTAACCTCAATCATGCTCAACTCTAACTTTCATTTTCTTTCAAGGAGTTAATATAAAAAACAGTGTTTGTAAATTAAACACCAATAGCGTTATTTTAAATAAATTTTTATTTTTTTATTTCAAATTTTAATATACACATAAAATTAAATAGGTACACATTTGGCGGATTTATTGCTACATGAGCAACCACAATAATAAACGTAACTATTTACTCTGGCAGAATTTATTAATTAGAATATACACTATTTGAAGAAAAAACAGAAAATATTGTGCCAACGTAATAAGTAAAAAACAATCTTGATATGTTTGAGGACCAAATAGAATTAAGGAAGAATGGGACTGAGGAATTATGAGAAAGACTTTTTACGCGGTTTTTGAAAAGAAAAACCATACATGGCGCATTCGTGGTGTCAGGTTCCAGTTGACTCGAGGGTTATGCAGCTGCACACTTATAATTTCTTACTCGTAGTTTGCACAGACGAGGGCTTTTTATAAAAGGTGGTTGTATATTTGTGAAAAAGGGAACTGAACTGATTTTCAGAGTGTAGACCTGTATATGCCTTGTCTTTTTGCGTCTTTTATATACTTGTCTTCTTCAACTCTACCTCTTTATTGTCCGTGTGCGAGCGCTACTTGAATACGCTTTTTGTTCGTTTTATAAGAAGTACAACTGGGTTGCGAACCCTCCCAGAATTCCTGGATTCTCCTCTTAATTTTGATAGTCTCTCGTATCTCGGTATTCATAAAAAATCTTCCGCTCTTAATCACTGCATTATTATTTACTTATACCAAATAATTAATCATTTTAAAGTTAATTTATTTTTAATTATAAAGGATGAATAATATCATATTTCTTTTATTGAAAATCCAATTATTTAATGTTTTACAATGATTATTTAAGGCTGCTAACAGCTCAACAGTGAGTCATCTGGATATTGTCACCCAACTAGGTGTGTTCCAAGTTTCAGTATGAACTGAATCGTGATTATATACATATATACATGTGTGTGTGTGTGTGTGTGTGTATATATATATATATATATATATATATATATATATATTATAAAATAGGTCGTGTGTGTGCCTATATTCCATTCTGCAGTCAAAACTACATATCACAGACGGTGGCATTTGTGCGTGGAAATAGCCTCAACCCTCCTATCATGCACTGTGGTGGTTGCGCGTCGATAACTATAAGGGTGTGAAAGATATGAGGGTTGAAAATAGTCGAAATGGAAAAAATGTGTGATTTCCAATACGAAAGACTTCCTGAACTTTCTCCAAAAAACTGGAACTTTATTTTGTGCATAGCATTTGAATTACGTCAAAAATTACTGTGTAGAAAGAACGTATACATAATTGTTGCTACGTCAAAAATGATTATGTAGGAAGGACATATACATAATTGTTGCTACGTCAAAAATGATTATGTAGGAAGGACATATACATAATTGTTGCTACGTCAAAAATTATTATGTAGGAAGGACATATACATAATTGTTGCTACGTCAAAAATTATTATATAGAAAGGACACAAACATTATCGTTGCTACGTCAAAAATTATTATGTAGGAAGGACATATACATAATTGTTGCTACGTCAAAAATTATTATATAGAAAGGACACAAACATTATCGTTGCTACGTCAAAAATTATTATGTAGGAAGGACATATACATAATTGTTGCTACGTCAAAAATTATTATATAGAAAGGACACAAACATTATCGTTGCTACGTCAAAAATTATTATGTAGGAAGGACATATACATAATTGTTGCTACGTCAAAAATTATTATATAGAAAGGACACAAACATTATCGTTGCTACGTCAAAAATTATTATGTAGGAAGGACATATACATTATCGTTACTACGTCAAAAATATTATGCGAGAAGAACATATACATGACATATATTGTTACTACGTCAAAAATTATTGTGCGGGAAGGACATATACATTATCGTTACTACGTCAAAAAATATTATGTGAGAAGGACATATACATTATCGTTACTACGTCAAAAATTATTATGTAGGAAGGACATATACATTATCGTTACTACGTCAAAAATATTATGCGAGAAGAACATATACATGACATATATTGTTACTACGTCAAAAATTATTGTGCGGGAAGGACATATACATTATCGTTACTACGTCAAAAAATATTATGTGAGAAGGACATATACATTATCGTTACTACGTCAAAAATTATTATGTAGGAAGAATATATACATTATCGTTACTACATCGAAAATTAATATGTAGGAAGGACCTATGCATTATCGAAGTTACACAGCCTAAAATTATAAAAAAATATTCTTTGAGACCCTTGCAACTAAACCTTCCAAACGATACCCCACGCTATATGAATAAGTAATTCATTTTTTTTTGAGTACGATCTTAATTTGAGATAAAAATCATAACTATTGAGTTATGTACGAGTTGATATGTTTTATTACTCCGTAAAATTTCAAATTTCCCCGTCATGCTGTTTCTGAGAAAAACTGCTGTGACGGACAAACCGACACATAACTGATCTTATGAGGATTCCGTTTTTTCCTTTGAGGTATTTTAGATGAGGCATCTTCAGTGATGTATTAAAAAATATGCAAGAAAATACGTACCCTTATTTCTGAGGGTATGAAATGCTTTTGTTGACATTTTCGACAATGTCTCTAGAATTATCATACATAAAAATCTAAAAAAATATTTTTAACATACAAGCTGCCCTTTTAATTACTACCCTAGATGACACAAAAAATTCCAAAAAAAGTTTATATATATATATATATATATATATATATATATATATATATATATATATTAATATTTCTCATAACTATGCCAAACAAGTTTCTACGTTTCAAAATGGGAAATACAGCCGTGATAATTGGATGAACGAACGCGTTGAGGGATCTCATAAGGGTTACATTTTTTCCATATAATAGGGCACTAAAAATGACATACAAATTGTCAAAATATTAGAACGCCACATATAAAATCTAACTTCGAGAGAAAAGGCAACATAATACAAAGAAAAAAACATCATAATATATACATAGATAAAAGGCAACATGATATATAAAGGAAATAGGTCACAATACATAGAGAAAAGTAATTATAATATATAAAGAGAAGACGACATAATGCATAAAGAAAAAGCATCATAATATATAAAGGAAATGGGACATAATACATAGAGAAAATATCGTAACATATCTATACACATATAAAAGGAGACGTGATATATAAAGAGAAGGCGACATAATACATAAAGAAAAAACATCATAATATATAAAGGAAATGGGACATAATACATAGAGAAAATATCGTAACATATCTATACACATATAAAAGGAGACGTGATATATAAAGAGAAGGCGACATAATACATAAAGAAAAAACATCATAATATATAAAGGAAATGGGACATAATACATAGAGAAAATATCGTAACATATCTATACACATATAAAAGGAGACGTGATATATAAAGAGAAGGCGACATAATACATAAAGAAAAAACATCATAATATATAAAGGAAATGGGACATAATACATAGAGAAAATATCGTAACATATCTATACACATATAAAAGGAGACGTGATATATAAAGAGAAGGCGACATAATACATAAAGAAAAAACATCATAATATATAAAGGAAATGGGACATAATACATAGAGAAAATATCGTAACATATCTATACACATATAAAAGGAGACGTGATATATAAAGAGAAGACGACATAATGCATAAAGAAAAAGCATCATAATATATAAAGGAAATGGGACATAATACATAGAGAAAATATCGTAACATATCTATACACATATAAAAAGAGACGTGATATATAAAGAGAAGACGACATAATGCATAAAGAAAAAGCATCATAATATATAAAGGAAATGGGACATAATACATAGAGAAAATATCGTAACATATCTATACACATATAAAAAGAGACGTGATATATAAAGAGAAGACGACATAATGCATAAAGAAAAAGCATCATAATATATAAAGGAAATGGGACATAATACATAGAGAAAATATCGTAACATATCTATACACATATAAAAGGAGACAAGATATATAAAGAGAAGACGATATAATGCATAGAGAAAAAGCATCATAAAATACACATAGATAAAAGGCAACATAATATGTAAAGGAAATGGGTCATAGTACATAGAGAAAAAGTATCGTAATATATCAAGAAAAGGAGACGTGATATATAAAGAGAAGACGACATAATACATAAAGAAAAAACATCATAATATATAAAGGAAATGGGACATAATACATAGAGAAAATATCGTAACATATCTATACACATATAAAAGGAGACGTGATATATAAAGAGAAGGCGACATAATACATAAAGAAAAAACATCATAATATATAAAGGAAATGGGACATAATACATAGAGAAAATATCGTAACATATCTATACACATATAAAAGGAGACGTGATATATAAAGAGAAGGCGACGTAATACATAAAGAAAAAACATCATAATATATAAAGGAAATGGGACATAATACATAGAGAAAATATCGTAACATATCTATACACATATAAAAGGAGACGTGATATATAAAGAGAAGGCGACATAATACATAAAGAAAAAACATCATAATATATAAAGGAAATGGGACATAATACATAGAGAAAATATCGTAACATATCTATACACATATAAAAGGAGACGTGATATATAAAGAGAAGGCGACATAATACATAAAGAAAAAACATCATAATATATAAAGGAAATGGGACATAATACATAGAGAAAATATCGTAACATATCTATACACATATAAAAGGAGACGTGATATATAAAGAGAAGACGACATAATGCATAAAGAAAAAGCATCATAATATATAAAGGAAATGGGACATAATACATAGAGAAAATATCGTAACATATCTATACACATATAAAAAGAGACGTGATATATAAAGAGAAGACGACATAATGCATAAAGAAAAAGCATCATAATATATAAAGGAAATGGGACATAATACATAGAGAAAATATCGTAACATATCTATACACATATAAAAGGAGACGTGATATATAAAGAGAAGACGACATAATGCATAAAGAAAAAGCATCATAATATATAAAGGAAATGGGACATAATACATAGAGAAAATATCGTAACATATCTATACACATATAAAAGGAGACAAGATATATAAAGAGAAGACGATATAATGCATAGAGAAAAAGCATCATAAAATACACATAGATAAAAGGCAACATAATATGTAAAGGAAATGGGTCATAGTACATAGAGAAAAAGTATCGTAATATATCAAGAAAAGGAGACGTGATATATAAAGAGAAGGCGACATAATACATAAAGAAAAAACATCATAATATATAAAGGAAATGGGACATAATACATAGAGAAAATATCGTAACATATCTATACACATATAAAAGGAGACGTGATATATAAAGAGAAGACGACATAATGCATAAAGAAAAAGCATCATAATATATAAAGGAAATGGGACATAATACATAGAGAAAATATCGTAACATATCTATACACATATAAAAAGAGACGTGATATATAAAGAGAAGACGACATAATGCATAAAGAAAAAGCATCATAATATATAAAGGAAATGGGACATAATACATAGAGAAAATATCGTAACATATCTATACACATATAAAAGGAGACGTGATATATAAAGAGAAGACGACATAATGCATAAAGAAAAAGCATCATAATATATAAAGGAAATGGGACATAATACATAGAGAAAATATCGTAACATATCTATACACATATAAAAAGAGACGTGATATATAAAGAGAAGACGACATAATGCATAAAGAAAAAGCATCATAATATATAAAGGAAATGGGACATAATACATAGAGAAAATATCGTAACATATCTATACACATATAAAAGGAGACAAGATATATAAAGAGAAGACGATATAATGCATAGAGAAAAAGCATCATAAAATACACATAGATAAAAGGCAACATAATATGTAAAGGAAATGGGTCATAGTACATAGAGAAAAAGTATCGTAATATATCAAGAAAAGGAGACGTGATATATAAAGAGAAGACGACATAATACATAAAGAAAAAGCATCATAATATATAAAGGATAGGAGACATGATATATAAAGAGAAGACGATATAATGCATAGAGAAAAAACATCATAATATATAAAGAAAAGGAGACATTATGTATAAAGAGAAGGTGACATAATACATAGAGAAAAAACATCATAATATATACATAGATAAAAGGCAACATAAAATGTAAAGGAAATGGGTCATAGCATATAGAGAAAAAGTATCGTAATATATAAAGAAAAGGAGACGTGATATATAAAGAGAAGACGGCATAATATATAAAGAAAAAGCATCATAATATATAAAGGATAAGAGACATGATATATAAAAAGAAGACGATATAATGCATAGAGAAAAAACATCATAATATATAAAGAAAAGGAGACAATATGTATAAAGAGAAAGTGACATAATACATAGAGAAAAAACATACTAATATATATATATAGATAAAAGGCAACATGGATAAAAGGAAATAGGTCATAATAAATAGAGAAAAAGTATCATAGTAATAGAGAAAAGCAGACATGATATATAAAGAGAAGACGACACATTACATAGAGAAAAAGCATCATAATATATAGAGAAAAAGAGACGTAATATACAAAGAGAAAGAGATATAATAAATCGAGAAAAGGCGACATAATATACGTATATTTCCGAATCATTTCCATAATTATCGTTTACCCTGGTCACGTAGGGACCGGTATGTAACAGTACATGAAATCGAACGAGGACATTGCTGTGAACAATGACACGCGTGTTTAAATCTGAATTCCCTTATCAATTCAACATAAACAGACTACGCGAGCACAACATATATCTATATATAGAATGTACCTACCCTACAATACTACACAAACATAATAAACAATAAGAAAGAGATAGAAAGCGCAAACAGATACGATCCATCTCTTTCTATTTGATAGCTGCTTCGAAAGCTCTACAGTAAGACTGTCTCAGCAATCTCCCATCTGGCCCTGTCGTGCAATAGACCGCCAATGATTGACGCCTATATCACTTAAGACTTTCTCTATAGAATTGTACAAGACATCGCCGATTTCAGCTCTCTTCGATTTTCGGAGAATGTCAGCTTTGTTATATTGGATTCAATTCATATTTCCTTTACACATGTTCAGGCCACCTGAGATTATAGGCATATTTCATCACCTGACAACCTGAGGCTTTTGAATAACTTACGTAGAAAATCCTCCAAACGCTATTTTCGATCACAACTAAAGTAAAAACATTGCAAATGAACTTTTGGGCAACATAAAAAGGACACGAGATAAAAAAAAATTATTTAAGAAAAAACAATATTAGTTATAATATATTATGTTTATATACTAGCTTTTTCTCGATACTCCGTTCTCGTTGAAATTGTGACGTTGAATTTAAGCGTCAGAATGACTTAACCTCCCGCGAACCAGCGCTGCCGCCATCTTTGTCGTTCGTAGCGCTTCCTACCTGCCCGCACCATAAAACACACCTCACATATATTAAAATAGCTCATCTCATACTTATATATTAAAATAGCTCATCTCATGCTTCACCTCATACTTACGCTAATGTTTTATGCTACACAAAAACCTACCAGAATAATATACGTACACGTAAATAAAAAACAATTCATTAAAACTCAAGTTAATAAGTAAACAGACAGAAATACAGATGCTGCATTCTATATTCGTTTGTACGTATAGATAAAACTCAATGTGTGTACGTTTGTGTGTCTGTTTTGCAAGTTCATATAATATTCATTCAATTTCCCCTAAATTTCACATTTACTTCCAGCGCCGACCAAAAAATCTTAAGGGGATCTACATAATCTCAAGGTGACTTACCTCCGAACGAAGGCGGTTTGAAAAAGATCGATAACGCCGGGCATTTACCTAGTTTATTGATTTTAATAAAAAAACAACTTATAATTCAAAGAGTCTACTTTATTTCTTTTATATATTGTCGATTAAATATGTCTTCATTGGGTTACGTTCGGTTCACTCATTGATGTGTGTTGCGTTTATATTTACGATCGTAAAAATATAAAGTACCTACATTTGTCTAAAATAATGTTTCAGACAAATATAGGTACTTTATATTAAATTTAATTTAAAGCACAGACACGATCTATTGTTCATTGAAATAAAATTATAGTTTAAAAATACTAAAAAACACTCTTTTCCAGTAATATGAACTTAAAAATCTTTAAATATAAAGATTTTGGTCCAGAGCGTGAGGATGTCTCTGACGGCAAAGAATTAACTTAACAAAAAAAGCGTGGTGTGCTCCCGACTTATACTTTCATAATGACACCACCTTTACAATAGCTAGCGATAAAAAAATTGCGACGACCGCTATTAAGCACACACACCCCCGCTCTTTTTCACATTAAAGTTTTTACTTTTTTCAAAAATATTTATGTTAAAGATTATTTTCTATTTTTTATGGTTATATGTTATTTTATGGTTCTTGATATGTGTGCAAAATTTTAAATAATTTCGTTCTCTGGAAAGCGAAGATTTAATTAAAAAATTCCGTTACATAGTTACATAGAAGTTTATTTAATGAAAGCCTGTTAAAATCAGCAATATATTTTCAGTAGCCTTCTTACTGTTTCTACTAAATACTAATGTCTAAAAGGAAACAGATATTAACTTTATTAGCTTTCTCTTTCTCTCTCTCTCACACACTTACTCTCAATTTTTATATACCTACCGTTTTTGGTAAATTCTGATAGAGGATGCAGTTTATATTTGTATGTTATTCTTTATAACATCACATCTACAAATACGGTTATGAATGCGCTTATGACAAGGAAACAGATATTAACTTTATTAACTCGCTCTGTCTCATACTCTCAATTTTTATATACCGTTTTTCTAAATTCTGATAATGATGACGCAGTCCATATTTGTATGTCATTTACAACATCACATCTACAAATACGGTCATGAATGCGTTTATGACTCAACAACAACTAATACACACGCAATAGACACACACACGCTCGATTATAATTCACAAGTACGCGCCCAAGCAAACTATGTCACCGGCCATTATAGCAACGGCGTTTTATTGAAGAATTGCCTCGGCCCACGCGAGAAAAAAATATAATTCTTATGTCATTCGCGCCATATTGACGGCGTCCTGTTGCGATATGGATGGAATTATGTGTAAGCACTGAGTAAGTTTATAGTTATGTAGACACCTTTATCATTTCTGCGGTTTTACAATTATTGAGGTGAAGGCTAGTATTCGATTTGATAAAAAATTATAGTAATGCAGGAAAATAAAATGTATGTAGTATACATATATGTAGTGTCGGATTGGCCATATAGTCGAGGTGGCGTTTGCCAGCCGGGCCCTAGCCTGTGTGGGCCCCCGATCCTACCTACCCCCTGACTGACGACTTACATGTAAAATGGTTCATACATACTTAGAGGAACGAAACGGAAATATTTGAAAAATGGTTGACCCCGACGCCATCTTTGAAATTTCCCGCTATTTTCGAGCTCAAAGCGCTCAAAAATATTTCTGGTCGTTTTATTATTGAGCTCTTCTAACTCAAGGATATGACTTTTTCGTTAATTTTGAGCTTCTTGAGCTCGAAAAATAATAATAGCGCTTTTTATGATTTTGAAAAACAATATTTACCGCGCGATTAACTGAATTGGGGCATTCGATGCGGTTTTTAAGTACTTTTTAAGAACTATATTTATCTAATAAGAAATATCACTGAAAATTAAGAATATGTATATTTCATTATTATCCGATAGTATACCATCTATCTTTATGCCAAGCTATCCGAGCGTCTGGTGAGCTATCCGAGCCCTACCGGCCCAGTCCGACCCTGCATCTATGCACCTATACCTATATTAGCGTCATGAGACGTTCCGTATTTTTAGCCATATATGAAGGTGTTGCGCGGTGGGATGAAAATCGACTTGCATAGGTTTAGGAATTTTAAATGTTAAGGGTTATTTTTCGCTGGATACAGCTTACAATTAGTTCGCGTGACAAATGTGTCACGCGAACTAATTTTGCATGGAAACGGATGACTTATAATTTTTTTACAAAAAATTTGTAAGGAGCGAGTATGAAAAACGACAAACCAGGTTTGTCAAAATGTCTTCGAAAAATAACGATTTAGGACAGCATTAAAAATGCCGTTTTAGGATAACGTAGCTAAATCAGGAATCATTAAAGTATCGCCATGTCCGCCTGCTGTCCATCTGTACGTGACATGCAGCGCATTAAACATCTGATACCTGTTACGTATGCCTGTTTATACTGGCTCAATTCCGTACTGCAATAATTTCAATAGTTCCATGTCTCTGAATGAGGAAATGGGAGACTCATTTTTTTTTATTATTATGATAAGAACTTCATACGATCTCTTTTTTAGTAAATAAATTTAAAAATTCCTATGATTGTTAAGAAAACTGCCAAATATAAGAAATTTTCAAAATGATATATTCAAAGTTAATTTTGAATACGTAAAGAACAAAGCTAATAAAAGTTTGATTTTAGTATGTGCTCGTATTATTTTTATTTCACTACAAATGGAAAGACCCTTTTTTAACATATTATTATTAAAATAAAAATAAACTTGGCAAAATTCGGGTCACGATGACTCGGCGTCATCGTCCGCGTAATTATTTTCACGTCATTTACGCCGGGTTAAGTAATTCATCAAGTCAACTACAATACAAGAGTATACTTCGCAAGCGTGGAAATTTTCAGGTAAGAAAAATGATAGTTTTCCCAATAAACTAAGACACAAATGTTTTCCATGTGATGAGTGAAAAATTAATGTTACTTAATAAAATATTTCTATGCAAGTATGGTAATCCAGGAATTAAGGAACATAATATGGAAAGAAAATGTTTAAACACGTACAATCATGAGGCTATACTTAGTTTTATGCGCTTTAAACTTTCTAGACCTATGACCTTAGATTAAAACAAAAAAGGGAAGATACGGTACGCTTCAACCGTGCGCGGTCCGCATAAACCAGGTCCAATGGACCTGGTTTTGTTTTGTTCAATTCAGTTGTACGCGGACCGACGGTTTGCATAGACGCGATATTCAGTTGTACGCGTTCTTAGAATTAAAATTGCCAATATTTTCAGTCAAATCGATCCAAAAAATGCCTTCTAGTACTTTTACCCATGCATTAATCATTCATAAAACAAAAACAGGACACACAGAGTTACTTTTCAAGCGTAATTAAATAAAACTATTGTAAATTTTCAAAAAAATATTTCCTTCTGAAGCTAGTACTAGCAGTGCGTTCTGTGCAAATTATTAATTTGTTGCGATTCCTAGATTTACTTGCGCTACAGTTATAATGCATAACTCTGTCTCTTTCAGTTAATTTTACATGTAGGCAATTTGTGATTGCCGCTACGGGAACTTGTGTGCGTGTAGTTGTACCTATGCCCGTTTTGTATTTACATAAAGTAAGAGTGTACCGTATCTTCCCTTTATTGTTTTGATTTAAGTATATACTGTACTTTTCAAACGAATAGTTTTAAAGTTATAATGGTGTTTATAAGTAAGCAGAATTACACGTGCGGGCTTTTTTGACCAGGGGCGCGTAAATTTTGAAAAAAATCTCTATAAAAATACCTCAAATTCCTTTCTAAGCTTTGAGTAAAGTAGTAACAAAAACACTTTAAATGGCTCATTCAGCATTTTTAAGTGATATCATTACAAACAGCAGAAAATATATAATATTAACGTTTATTTTTTTTTGTTTTGATGGCGTATCAAAATAATTCGTATATTATTTTACACTATCGAAAAATCTATTCATGTCTCTTGTAACAGAATAAAAACCTGTTATTTCCAAAGATACAATTGCCCTATTGCTTCAAGAAGCCATATTGTGTATCTAGTTTCTAAATTACTTTATACAATATTTATAGACACGTCACTAGCGCTCTAGAAATGGTCCCCAAAAGATAAGGTAATTTGCTTCATCTTCAATATGAGTATCTCTTTTATGTACGTGCTTTCTTAGACTGTTGGTCTCTTTCATTATGGTTCACGCGTGATGCGAATAGGGTATTTAACTATATTTTTTTTGTATTTGTATAATAGAATAAGTAATAATATTAAAAACGGTTAAAATAAATATATCGTACCTAGGACTTTCCATTACAAAGTTATAACCACTTAAAAACTGACAAACTACGATTCGTGCGAACACGCCCCGTACAAAGCCCAACTGGCTTATGACGTCACTGGCCAGTGTTTAGCATTTTGTTATATATTGAAAGAAATAAGGCCCTATGATTGCAGAGGCAGACATGGCACACCAGACTGTTACTTTAGGCTTATGTAAAGGCTCTTGATACCTTTGTATTGGGTTGTGGACATCCCAGTAACGAAAATTCTAATAAGTAATAATATTAAAAACGGTCAAAATAAATATATCGTACCTAGGACTTTCCATTACAAAGTTATAACCACTTAAAAAACGGACAAACTACGATTCGTGCGAACACGCCCCGTACAAAGCCCAACTGGGTTATGACGTCACTGGCCAGTGTTTAGCATTTTGTTATATATTGCATATTATAATTTTCTCATTTTTTGCGTAGAAACTAAATTCATAATAACCTTTTTTAATTTTATGAACAGAAAAAAATACATTTTTTCCTATTTAGAAATTTCGATTGGTTGTTTGTTATATGCATTTCTTTTTCATCACAAGGTTTTTTTTACCTACTCTAGGGTTTTAAAACATTTTTACAAAAAAATATCGACATCAGCCAATTACCTTATTCGTATTTTCTATTCAGCCTTTTAGGTGGATATAACGTGTGATAGAGTATAAATAAACTCCACATTAGATAAAAGATTTTACGATTCACAACTTTCGTTCTGAAATTATCTTTTTATTTCTATTTCGGTCTTGTTTCTCCTCTTCTGTTTTTATTATCAGGCAATGTTTTAATTTACTTTTTATGCTTGCACTTCAATTCAAGCTAAAAATAAAACTGTGGGGCAAGTGTTAACACGAGCGTTCCACGCACACTCGGGCATATAATTGTAAACATTTAGGGACACACAGTTTTTTTTTTTCTACTAAACCATTTGAAAATGTTAACGTTATTATTTATAATGTTAATATATTGCGTAGTGTTTATACATCTTTCATAAGCGCAAGAACATAGCGAAATATCTCGAAAACTATGAAACTCAGAATAGTCGGTATGGTTTTCCGATAAATTTTAGATAAAATTCAAGTGACGTTGGTTTTTTCATATCCTTAACTTTATCAGCTTCGGAGACAGAGTTAAGAACGTATTTTTTTTATATTTTGAACTATGAGTCTAGACTAGAGGTTCCCAAACTTTTTTCTCGTAGACCACTTTCAAAATGTTACTAATTTCGATGGACCTCTTACTACTACATTTCTGCCATATTCCCAAACTCAAAACTTTTTTCACGCCTGTTGAGTCCCTCATGGACACCTGGGGGTCCACCTGGACCACTTTGGGAATCATTGCTCTAGACTTATCTTGCATAAAATTCTAAAAAAAAGTAGTTTTGGAAACATAATAATTTGCTCCTAAAATTCCATTCAAAGCGTGAAATGAAAAAAAAACATTGAGTACTTCATTTAAGCCTTTAAAAATTTCCATATAATTTGTTTTGAGTATTAACTATCGAGAGAAATGCGAATTAATATAATTTATTACTAAGTTCCCAAATTATAAGTTTCTACATTGAATAGTTTATGAGGAAATACTGTGATAGACAGACAGACAAACGGATGGACATGTGAGTGACCTTGTAAGGGTTCAGTTTTTTTTTTCTTTTTGAGACACGAAACGTTAAAAAGTCTTTAACATTGATAATACCCATGTATAGTCTGAAATCATTATTTTTACGCTTTACAATTATTATACCACTTCAGCGGCAAAAAAAATTGGTCAAGTGTAAGCTATACTTGCACAATTAGTGACCCGTTCCATCAGCGCCCCACTTAAATATTAATAGTAACACACTTCTATTATATGTTGCACTGCCCTTGACTTTCGATGCTAGCAAAAGTAAAAATCAATATCCAAAGACGACGGCGTGCGTTGCATATAGTTGCAATCATAGACTTAAAATATATTAAGTCTATGGTTGGAATACGTTCTAATTAAAAAAAAATTTAAAGTCCAAAATTGTTCCTTAGGTAGTGGGAAATATTTTTTCTCGAAAAACATTTTCTTTAAAGCCATTGGTTCAATAGTTATAAGGAAACAACCGATTAAATCATTTATATCAATTTATTGCGCTAAAATTTGCCAATCCTGATAATTTTAGTTCAATCTACAACTAATTTTAAATTTCTTAATTTTTTTTTCAGACATTTCTGAGCGATCCTTTTGGTGATAATGATAGGTGACGACAATTTTTAAGCGTTTTTCCCCAATGATTTAAAAAAAAATTATAAAAATATACGTCACGTGTATCGTTGAATTTGTGTTTCAACAAGTTTTCGACTGACACTACACGACAACCTTGAAAAATTTTTTACTTTCCGATTTACCACCCCCCCCCCCCCGAAAATAACCTCAAAATCAAAATTGCACTGTTTGTACTTCACGACTATAACGCACATGTGCACCACAAACGATCAGGACCCTTAGTCGAACTTATAGCGATAAAAACGTATTTCTGTTTCTCATTGACTGTAAGTTGAGTCGGAACAAGAGTCTACTTTACCGACCGTGCCCTATTGCACAGTCCAGTTGCTAAAGTATCCATACAAAATAGGTTTTTAACTATCAGTAAATCTGGCTGAGAGTCCTGACCGTGTGTAGTGCATACGGGCGTAAATGAGCCACCATATTCTCTGTGCTAAATTTAATTTTATTTTTACGGCGAAAAAATCACATGTCTCACACCGACGGACACCGAAGTGACTCCATAAGTATTCGTTTTAGGCAATTTTGTCACGGAACATTACTAAAAACAACGTACGGTATTTTTTCTTATAAACAAAGACAACATTTAATTATCCAAACAATTTCACAAAACACTGTCAAAACAGAACCTTCAAAGCAGATAGGTACTCTACTCAAAACTATAAACGAAGTGGGTGTGAGATATGACCTTTAAGCATCGATGTAAATTTAAGTACCTACAACTACTGCCACGTATCTGCTTTTTAAATAGTTCGCCATTATATATTTATTATCCTTCGTGGAACCTATCCTTCGAAAACACAAAGACAACTTAGTTATTCTTAAAATAATAGTTTGAGCTAAACACTTTACGGGCAAGAAAAATATCTTCCTGACCTTCCCAAACAAAGGGCAATGCTTTACATCGAACATTAACAAAGAAAGCGTTGTACTCTGTCTTACTTTAATTGAAACGAAACTGTCTAAACATGAACACAACAGCACGGGTTATTCTGTATTACAAGCTCCCCTTATACTATATTAAAACCAAAAATGTAAAAGGAAAGAAACAAAAGATTCCGAACACCGGTGCACAGTCGTTACTATGCGAACTTCGGTGCGGAGAAAGTAGATTCAGCAGACACGTTATTATACTTATTTTTATCAACATTTTATATATAGATAGATCAGAAATATCAGATTAAACTATACATTCTACTAAATTATGATACTGACTCTTTCATCACAGGAGATTTCCTTTAAGTTTTCGTTTAAAAATAGACATTTAAGGTAAAATAAAAACCATATTGCAGCATAAATAAATATATAAAAACATCTGCAGTATAATACAGATGACAAGTAACGTTAACACTAGCGCTTTTTTAAGTCGCTATTTTTAAATTTAATTTGTCCATAGCAGGATTTGTGACTATTTTTTTTATTTTAACATGACTATAAGGTTCTTAAAAATTAAGGAGTTAAATTTAAGTTTTAGACAAGGTAATGATTTCATTTTTACAAATTCTCATTGTATTCTATGAGAGCGAGTGAGACAGGAAGATATCATATCTTTAAATTTATAAGTTTAAACTCATTTATTTTTTAATCAATCTGTAATTCTTTCACTACTAGTTTTTAATTAATCTTTATTCCAATAACATTTTATACCTTATTACCCTATTTCGGACTGGGTCGAATGGTTGTTGATTAGAAATATAAAAATAGGAATTTCCACTTTTAAGTATGATTTGGTACCATAAATTTTGATTCTGATACAACTCGTCTCTTAATGTTTCCGTTAATACCAATAAAGCGTGTAACAGTAACTATTTTAGTGAGTTTTGAATCTAATCGAAACGTGCATTGAAAAATGACCCAAATATCATTTAGAAATTTATTTCATCTTCATAAAAATGAAAATACTATTTTTTAAGATACTGTATTTGTTTTTAGAGCGTGAAAATTTGTGAAATACTGTGAAGTAAAAAAGGAATAATTTATGTAAAAATACTATTATAGTAATATGTATAATATTTTTATATAAATAATTTAATGACTTAATACATTAAATCGATTTTTTATTTAAATATAAAGAATAATTTTTGTCGATAAAACGAAGACTTGTTATTATAAATAGGTATTGCTAAATATTTTTCAGAATTAAATTGAAGGCATATTTTTAATGATTTTATATGTTCCTTTGACTTTTTCCCTTTTTTTCCGTATGACAGGAAACGTTATTTAAAATTTTTGTTCCATAAAGGCATATCTAGTATAATATTATCTTTGTTATAAAATAATCTTTTAAGTAAAACGAATTTATTTTAATGAAATGTTACATTAATCGATATAAAATAGCTATATAACTATTTCTTTCTATGTTTAAGTATGCTATAAGCTGTAAAATACTAAGTCGAAGTGCAGCAATATAATATCAACCTATCAAAAAATAGGATAAGAAACAAGCGAAAAAATGGCTAATTTCAAGTCATTTTATGGACTATTAGTTCAATAATTTATTAAAGAAATTAATAAAAATTCGAATACAAGATTTTCTTGTTACTTAGTTAAACAAATGTGAAATTTAATAAAATCATTTATAAATATCATTTTTGATATATCCGTTATCTAAAAATTAATTATAAATCAAATTCATGTAAATCCAAATGTGGTTTAATATTAAAAAGTATTCATCATAACAGTTTTTTTAAATAATATGTGAAAGTTATATTGACCGTTAGAGGCACCGCAATAAAAAACGCTAGTATGCGTCGTTCCTAACTTAAATCTATACGGTTGGTCGCTTCCCACGTTTTCGATTCAAGCGCACGCTCCCATCTGCAGTCACGTTCTGATTGGTTCAAATACCCGCTAGCGCCCACTCCGACCAATCAAAGGCATTCGTTGCAGGCGTCGGCAGCCACGTCACGCGTTCTATATAAGCGACCGGCGCCGTTGAGTCGCCATCACAGTCTGTTTGGTAAGCCATCTAACCGGTTCTACTGATCGACTCCGGCTTTAATAAGGCTATTTATTTAATTTTTTAAAGAAATTCCCAACCACATAAATCAAAATGGTGAGTTTAAATATATAAACTTTTTCTTATACAATTAATTCGTGACAAATTTTCCTATTTCTTTGCATTACGCATAGAATTATCAAAACTACTTTGCGCCAAATGACGTGTCTTGCCTACAGTTGGTACATACTTAACGGGTGACGCCATTTTGTCAAGTCACTTCCCGGTATTTATTTTTGTGAATTTTTCAGTTTACATTTTATTAAAATCTTTCATTTTGTTATCGTTTCATTGAATTTATATCGGGCTATGATATGTAAAGCATTCTACTTTCATTAATTGTGCAAATTGATAACCGCGTGATGTTCAAGGGCGTTTCGCCGGGTGGCCGTTATAAAACCCATTTAGGCGTACCCCGAGTGAAAATGTATTCGATATTTTTTGCTGCAGTCTATAAAATAATATTGTTGATGAGATATAATATTGGTAGTTTTAAGTAAAAAACATTTTCCCAGTGGTTTTGCTAAGTAGATAAGTATTTATTTTACCGACACGGAAGTTAATGAAAAGGAAGCTGATAGTCGTGGTTATTCTTAAAAAAAAGTATTAGTTCAATTTAAGAATTCTTTAAGTGCCTTATCCGCTCCCGTGTTCGTCTGACCTTATAACAGGTCGACTACCATTTAACATTAATTGTTTTTTTTTACATTAAATAGGTAGCGTGTGTTACAACAAAATTAATAATAGTATATTATAATTTCATATATATTATGTTATAATTTCAATCAAATGATGCGACTTGATCTTAAATTGAATCGAATACATTTTACGTTGAAATTAGGTCATATTAACAAGTCCTTTACAAATATACCGACCTCTAAATTCTGAATAGTGAATACTTAAATATATGAGTCATCTTGTCGTTGCAAGTTTTTAACTGAGGTCATCTTTATTCTGTCTTGTATATATAGGTATTTAATTATTCGTGACAAACAAGGCCGAGTCTCTAGTGGTATTTAATATTGAATACTGTATTTGGTAGTGCCTTGTAGCAATGTCCTGAATGTTTAAAAATAAAAGTTTTATTAAAGTGATTTTTTTTTGTTACAGCGTGAATGTATCTCTATCCATGTTGGTCAAGCCGGCGTACAGATCGGTAATGCCTGCTGGGAGCTCTACTGCCTGGAGCACGGAATCCAGCCTGATGGACAGATGCCCTCAGACAAGACCGTCGGAGGAGGCGATGACTCCTTCAACACCTTCTTCAGCGAGACGGGAGCTGGCAAGCACGTGCCCCGTGCCGTCTTCGTCGACTTGGAACCCACCGTCGTAGATGAAGTACGCACTGGCACATACAGGCAGCTGTTTCATCCAGAGCAGCTTATTACCGGTAAGGAAGATGCCGCCAACAACTATGCGCGCGGTCACTACACCATCGGCAAGGAAATCGTCGACCTGGTACTCGACCGCATCCGTAAGTTGGCCGACCAGTGCACCGGCCTCCAGGGCTTCCTCATCTTCCACTCGTTCGGCGGCGGTACCGGCTCCGGCTTCACCTCCCTCCTCATGGAGCGCCTCTCGGTTGACTACGGTAAGAAGTCCAAACTCGAGTTCGCCATCTATCCCGCGCCCCAAGTCTCCACCGCTGTTGTAGAACCCTACAACTCCATCCTCACGACCCACACCACACTTGAGCATTCTGACTGCGCCTTCATGGTTGATAACGAGGCCATCTACGACATCTGCCGACGCAACCTCGACATTGAGCGACCCACCTACACGAACCTCAACCGTCTCATTGGGCAGATTGTTTCCTCCATCACGGCCTCGCTCCGCTTCGATGGCGCCCTCAACGTGGACCTCACCGAGTTCCAGACTAACTTGGTGCCTTACCCGCGTATCCACTTCCCGCTCGTCACTTATGCGCCAGTCATTTCTGCCGAGAAGGCCTACCACGAGCAGCTCTCCGTCTCCGAGATCACCAACGCATGTTTCGAGCCCGCCAACCAGATGGTTAAATGTGATCCGCGTCACGGCAAATACATGGCCTGCTGCATGTTGTACCGCGGTGATGTGGTACCCAAGGACGTGAATGCTGCTATTGCGACCATCAAGACCAAGCGCACTATACAGTTTGTGGACTGGTGTCCAACAGGCTTCAAGGTGGGCATCAACTACCAGCCACCGACCGTCGTGCCCGGCGGCGATCTTGCGAAGGTACAACGCGCCGTCTGTATGCTTTCCAATACGACGGCTATCGCCGAGGCTTGGGCACGTCTCGACCACAAGTTCGACCTCATGTACGCCAAGCGCGCTTTCGTGCACTGGTACGTCGGCGAGGGTATGGAAGAAGGCGAGTTCAGTGAGGCCCGTGAGGATCTCGCCGCCCTCGAGAAGGATTACGAGGAAGTCGGCATGGACTCTGGTGAGGGCGAGGGAGAAGGCGCCGAAGAGTACTAAACAGCTTCATCGGGAGGGACGCGCAAGTCGCAGTCGCATTTTTCGCGCATAGAATCCATCGCTTATTGTATTTCGATGTTTATTTAGGTAAACATTTTTTTTGTAAGACTGATTTTTATTTAAAAAAAATGAAAACGAAAACATTCCTGGCGAGCAAAGATTACAATACAGAGAAATAAATGAAAAAAAAATTCTATGCACGAATATGGTCGTTTTATTTACTTTGTAACTAATTCTAATTTCGAATTTTCAAGTTTGAATGGATGATATTATATATAATATACATTATTGCTCTAAAAGTGGTTCTCGAGGTAAGGTGATATATAGGTGCTAGGGATTAGTTAAAATAACGTTTAGAAATTGAAATATTCATGACTTACTAAAATTTAATTATATGGAAGAAGTTAGTTTTTTAGTTATGGAAGAAGTCTGCTTTAGAAGTTTCGATAAAACTGCTTTCGTGTGTATACCACGTGATCGCAATCGTCATCACCGCGGGCTAATGTCATTTGTAGCATAATTCGACATTTTGTGTTGTAGGTCTATTTGAGCTTATTCATTTTCAGTTTTTGTACGCGCTGACCAAAAATCGGTGATTTTGTCGATAGAAGAACCAGTGACGCCCCATACTATATCGATAATAACGAAAAATATATATATTCAGTTTTGTTCTGTACGAAATAAATATTGTACACAATAATTGAGGTTATAGTTTATTTTCGAAACGTATGCAAAAGTAAAAAAAAAAACACAAATTTAATAAATAGTTCAATCGAAGATATGGTGAAGATAAAATTCTCAGTGTCACATTAATTCATAATAGATATGTATAAATTCTAATCTTGCTTTACCTAACAACCAGATGACGTGACAAACAGGTAATATTCTGTCGCACATTTGACGTTTTCAAATAATTTTTTTTCTTTTTCCGGGCAAAGTAACATTTTGAAAATTAGTATTTCGAATTGGTTTTTAAGCAAAGCATTTAATACGCAATAATTGAAAAATAATTTTAGACGAAGTTAAAGTTGATTTTGTAACATTAGACAAAATCATTACACGTATATAATAGAATCGAAAATGGGAGGAATTAATTTTTTTTCAAACCTTTGCATTAAAGGTAACTCGGGGTTGGAAAAATTCTGTAAACTGAAATGTTAAGATATCAAATCTAATAAAAATGCACTATGTCAACCTAACCGCCATCGGTCATTGAAATTTTGGAATACCACAATAAAACTACTTATTTCTAAAACTTTGTACTTATTGACAATATAATTCCCAAATGTATGAGCAGGAAGCATTACTGAATTATTAAACTAAACGATCATTGGATAAAAGTTTCCTAAAAGAGCGATGGTTAAAATATTATATGAGGGAAATTCATTTCCATTCACACATTTATTCATTTTTAAAAAATTACAATTACAGATTTACTATCATATTTTTAGAAATTGGTGATAGTGATGTCAATGCTATAATTGCATTCATGTATATTGCTATAATTTCAAATAAATTCAAATTAGAATAAATACAAGTACTAAAAGCATTTATCTTCATGTAGATAGTGGTGAGACTCGCTGTATAATAAATTAAAAACTTATCATCTGCCCTACCATTCTCAATGACTTCTAAACAAATAACGATTAACTACAAAGTAACACATTTCTTACAGGACTATACACTGTCTAAAATATAGCGTAGACTTTCATCAGTTCCTGAGAAAATGAGAAACCATATAAAATAAACGTTTAATAACCTTTAAACCGCCTAGCACCTAATTTGCTTACGTATTCGGTTCCCGGCACCAAGTCACAGGTCGGCGAATTATGTCGACAGAAGAATTAGTGGCGTTATTCATTTAAATTAACTATGAATAAACAATAAATTTATTACTTGCATAAGTTAAATATTTTTAACCTGTTACAGATGTTGAAAATTTGTTATTTCCACGCGGCCCATTCCTACATTCAAATCCCTTATAAAGTTTGCAAAAAAAAAGCATTTACGAGTCATCGATGCGACGGACATCGATATTGAAACAAATTATAAATCTCTTTATTAAATATACATAGTACAGGCAAAAAAATGTTAAACCTTAAAAACAATTATATTTTTGCACTAATTTATTTATTACAAGAGTAAATGTAAGGAAGCCAGTTAGGACAAATATTAATATATGTTATTTATTTCACAAATAATAAACAATAAAGATATAAGTACTTGTTTCGTTTACGTCAGAGAGATAAAAAGTTTTGGTGTTTACTAGTTTATAGTAAACGTTTACAACTTTTTTCATTTGTTTGCAGTTTAAATAATTAGGTCGCCATCTTTATTGCTCGTATAGTTTAGAAAAACATTGTATTCAAATATTTTGGCACCAGTCGTCTTCAGTTACAAATATAAGTTGTTGTAAACTCATAATTTTGATGTATTTAAATTGTATTTTAATGTAAAAAATTAAAATAGAATTAATTAGAAAAACCCCTGAGTTGTAAAGAATACTATTCGCATTATGTTCATCACTATGGTTAATGGCCTTTAACAGGTATTGGATACTGTAATATCCTTCACAAAACCGAGAATTCTTTACGTTTCTTGCAATAATTTTACTTGTACATGTTTTTTTATATATCTGTAAATAAAAAAGACGAGTGTGCTTTAAACCACACGACTAAAGTAAAAATTCACAAAATATGAACTTTAAAATGAATTTATAGTTGTATTATAAAATTGTTCAAGAAGGAAATGAAATTACAAGATAATAATAAAATCGCCGTTCGCGTAACGCTAGCAAACTCGCATATATATACATATATATATATATATATATATATATATATCGTGCACTGGCTATGAGAGGAAGAGAGTAAGAAAATGTGCGCGCGCACTGCTCTCTCTTGTTCCTACAGTGTGATACAGACAATAGGCTTGCACTGTGTCTTAGATATACGAAACATAACTGGCTATGAGAGAAAGAGAGAAAGAAAATGTGTGCTCACACCTCTCTCTCTTGTCCCTACAGTAATATACGAAACCTAACTCTCTCTCTTTCTGTCTTCACTAACTTATATCTCCCTCTCAACTTCTGTTCGCCTCGCCCGATTGCACTTTTCGTAACGCCCTCGTCACGCATTCACCAGCTTACTCCCCAAGTCAAGCGTGCGTAAAGAAGTTTTACTTCAAAAATAAGGCGATGTTCTTTTGTGTATCTGTAATATTTTAAACACATTATTAAGCTTTATGTCTATAGTTACTTGCTTTAAATTGAAATAATATGAAGACAATTCCTATCGTATAAATACGACTTCGGTGGGCGCTTAAAAGTTTGTCGGATTAATCCGACTGTGGCAGTTAAAAGGTTAATCTATACTCTATATAGTTTTAAACGCCATTAGGCAACTGTATAGAATAAAAAAATATACATTTACAAATCTAACCTTTTAACCTCAAAATATACTCGACAATACGTATGTTTTTTTGAAATGGTTTCTCACGTACGTACTTAATGTTTACGTCGAAGTGATTTTCATAAAATTAAATTTGTGAATTCTTTGATATCTCAGCCGAATCCTTTCTTACAATTTACAGCCACTTTCTATGCATGGTGCCGTTATTGATGTGTTGGTTCATAAAGCTATTACACGCTGGTTAGTCTCCAGAGGATATAAAATTACTTGTACACACCTAAACACTATAATAAACATACAATGTTAGACATATTTCTGTCGTATCCATAAAAATGAGATGAACTATTATTTTAAGTGAAATAATATATTAGTAATATTCAATATATAAACACACATTGAAAGGAATTTGTTACTTTTGAGAGAAAGGTGTTATTTTTCGATTGTTTACCATTTATAAAAAGGCAGTAATAAACATAAGCGGACTTAATGATTACTCGGCGTAAATTAATGCGATATACTTTTTGTGTTACAAAAGAACGTCAACATTTAGCGTTCGTAGTTTAAATTGATCTTCACTAAGATTATTGTATCAAATATGTACATTTGTCTCTCCATTCGGGACATACGGTGTTCAGGGTAATATGGCCAGTCCGATGAAATGGTTATAAATATGTTTCAGTGTCCTTTTACTAGATGGAACGGAATTGGATATATTTAGAATTAAAAACGTTATATGTTAACCGCCATCCAGCTGCCGACTTACGAGATTATGTCCGCTAACATCGGTTTTATATTGCGTTATTAAATATCAAAAAGAATTAAATAGATATAAATACAAAGTTTGATCAAAATAGAAAATTATTTTATATTTTAATAGATAGTTACTAAATACGAACAAAAGTATTCAAATATAAATATATGAAAATGTATATAAAATATATATTTTTTTATAACTTATAATACAATATTTATTGCTCTGGTACTAAAAATTGACCTAAAAAATAATTAATAAACTATAGATATTATATCCACCAAAACTTTCTATATTTAAGAGGTTTCCTTTACTCGTAGTTTAATATGTAAATAAACTTGCGGCCATCAATCACCATTGCATATGTTAGTTATATTATTTCAAAGAAAAATTCAAACAAACTAACCGATCAATCGAATTAGTGGTAAAGTATAATATTCAACATTTTATGGACACATTTTATCAAATCATCTGATTTGATAAGAATCATTTACGAAAAAATTGGTTTATGAATACTCGAAATGAAACTATTATTGGCGTCTTTCTTTTGTTTTGACACTTAAAAATAAACGGCGCCATTTAAAAATAATTTCGAATGTTTTTTTTACTTTTTCATTAGCTGTTTGTTTTTTTTATTTAGTTTTGTACATTGGCCATTAATATTATCGTGATTTTTGTTTTATAGTAAACAATTTTTTGTAAGCTATTCACTAGTCCTTATTTGATTTTTTATATTTGTTGCGTTATTTATTTTTTTGTGAATATATTTTGCGCAAAAATGTAGTAATTATTATTTACTAGCTGAAATTACAGCTCTATCCACGTGAATGCGAGTTATGTAAAATTTTTCAGATATATAAGCACGTTTGTTCGTACAGCTCTCCAAAATATTTATAAAAAGTTATACTTTTATTCTTTGCTAATATCCCACCTGACGATGTTGTAATACAATGAAACCTAGGTCGTGGTAAAGAACTTAAAGAAAGTAGAAATAATACTACATCACGTAGTTTCATTTAATTGTGAAAATTATGTAATAAAAAAGAAATTAATTTCATATAAAGTACTAATATATAAAGATTACAAAACAATTTTTTTTTTCAGCATTTTATCTAAATAATTCTAGAGATATTGTAGAAAATATCCGTAAATAACAAGTTCTTCCCCTCGCGCACTGAAAATGTTAAAATTGTAATTACGAAAAAAAATGGAATTACTAGAAGTTTGCAAGAAAATTGGAGTGATCACCTAAATCTTATAGTTTTTGAGGAATCCCCAAATATTTTTATGTCTGTGAATCATTTACTACATAATTTGAAAATTGAAAAATAATATAATTATTTGTAAATAGATCCTATGTATCCTAAATATTTATGTGCCTAAGTATATATGGAACCTTGTAATACAAGTTCTGCTTGTACTTAATAGGTTTTATTTATGCAAGTCCTTAATAGGTTTTATTTATCAATTCGATATTTACACACCATTATTAGGATAAAAATAACGAGGACTGAGATTTACATTGTGGGTTATGAACTATTGAATATGAATTTTTCAATTTGTAAATACATTTTCTAATTTTGTCATTTACTATCTATGTTATATCACTTCAGATTTAATCACATATACTTAGGAATACTAAAAAACTAAGAATTTTATTCTTAAAGGTATTATTGCAAAAACAAAAAGTATAGGCTATAATGTTATTTAATTTTGTTTTTCGTTTCTTCTGTAAATTTGCTCTATTGACGTTTGCATCTAAGTCTAGCATTCTCATGTGTTCTAGCGATGGATATTTGGCCGTATACCATATAAATACACAAATGTTCCCACTTCACCACCTCAGCAGGTAACAGAGAATAGAAAGTTAAATTAAAGCTAATTACAAGACGATTAGGACATAAAATCTACTCGCAATAAATATTAATTCTTATTTTAATTAAGACAAATTTCTTGCATTCTAAATATATTTTTATTAAAAAAAATTGACTTTTTATTTAACATAAAAGTATTTCGTTGCACATTCCACTTTTTTATAAAATAATTAATAGTTTTGAATTTCACTACTAATGTGTTAATTAAAATGATTAGTTGATAATTTACAATCTGCAAAAAATTAATATATGGACAAAAACTAAGTTACTTCGTTAAAAAAGGTCACGAGAGATTTGTCAAGAAACAAAACATTTATCCATCTTTCCGCCTGTTTTCCTCTGGGACATAATGTTCAACCGTTGGTCGCAGATTTATAGTATTAGACGTGAAGATCGAAATTGCATGAAATTTGAATATTTTAATTTTATTTGCATTTTTGTGTTTAATTTAACCTAAAAAAAATATGTCAAAAATGTTGGTAGTGAAAAATGATAAGTATGAATAAAAAGTGCTTGTTACTGCACATTGAAAACAAAGTTTCTTTCATTATTAAATTTTTTTTATTTATTTAGTCTTCGAAACAATACTCGTACATACAGTGGACTTATTGCTACAAGAGTAATCTCTTCCAGTCAACTACTACCAAGGAGAGAAATTAATTAGTCGAAGTTTACTGTTTGAACTCAAGATTCAACTGACTGTGATGAACCCAAGATTCCACTAAGATGACTTTGTTGAAATGGTACTTGACCTCATATTCACAAATTGAAAATTGACCATTGCCGGTCATTTAAAGGGACTTTTAATTTACAGTTACTAAATTAATCAAGGACTGCTGGCAGTGTTGCAAAGTGTCTGTAGTCCTTGAACTTGTTAAATTCCTAAGAAGTTTATCCAAGTAGTCCAGCAGGTAACATGCCTCATCCCTCTATTTTCCTATACCTAGAGTGTCCGGAAATTTCCTTAATGTTTGTAAATAACCCGTGTTGTTAATGGAACTAAAAATAAAGGATGCTTTAGTGTTTGTGTGTATTTATTCCTTGATATTAAGGTTTCCCAGCACTCCGGATAAAGATGAAATTTGTATTTGACTTTTGCTTTGTCTCACTTAGGCTTGTACTTGTGAATATTATTATTGAGCTAAAGTGTCTGAAGGGGGCATGTCTATCGAAGGGCAAGGCAATTTTGCCTGTAAAGTACAAATACTAATTTTTAAATTATTTCTTCTTTCTTTTCTCATTTCAAGCCCAAACTTTTAAATGGCTCAAAAGACATGATGATACCATGAGTTAATTATAACGAAAGGGTATTCAAAACTTAGTTGCAAAGGGTCTGTTTTGCCTTTTTTTTAAGAAGCAATCAACTGTTACGGCGAACATTTCTTTTCTTTAGGTAAATAGATTCCATTAATTGGAAAAGAGACAGAAATTAAATTAAAATATATAGTGAGTTTAGTGCAGGCCATTTTATTATGTTATCATCACCTATTTTTATCAAATATTTATATAAATTTTTTCAACATTTATGAAACTATGACATAAACTAACACAGGCGTTTCATTTATGATTCTCAAAGAAAAAATATTTTTAAACTCATTGAATAACTATTACTAAAATCTTCTATGAGAAAAGTCCAGTCGCTTATATAAATTTAATAAAACAATCATTCATTTTACCAGAATTAAAAGTGCAAAAATCACATACCACAATAACTATCCCCACTACGCTCAAATTTATAAACCTAATCATATTTTGAAGTGAAACGTAAGCATGGTCGTTACATTTTGCTCCAACTACGATTACTGTCGAAAATTCACAGTTTTATATTGTTTGATAACACAAATGAAATAGAAGTTTGATAAGAAAAACAGAACTACATGTGTTTGTATCAAATATCTGTAGTTTCGACAATTATTAAAATATCTCATCAAATCATGTGTGAAACAGACTAGCTTTCGTTAAAAGAAAAAATTATAAACCAAAACCATTAAAGTTTAAATTCTCAAAAAATTGTTTTAAGTCATATCTAGATACACAGTTAAATTAAGGAAAAAAGGGCATGCCCAAACTGTGCGCATATTTAATCAAACATTTTCGAGTATTATTTCTTTTTTTTCTTAGTTTTTTTCTTTCTCAAGCTAAGCCATGAAATTGATAGTTGTTACTAATACTATTGTTCCTATAGCCCTGAGAATGATTGCTTAAATCTTTACGCATTAAAAAATATAGCCTTAAAATTATTGTTTATTTTGACAATGTGCAGGATCAAAAGGCAGTAGTCAGAGCCCTGCACTTGATTGTTGCTGGATCGGAGGATTCGATCTTTACCAGACCAACGTAACTATTCACAATGTAGTCAGGAGAGAGTTTGCTGGGTCGATTAACAATGAATACTCCTCGTTGATGTGAGACAATTTATTTATTAATTAATTTACTAATTATAAACTTTATTTTAATAAAAACTATACTGCCATCTACTGTAAACTCACGAATATAAACCCGCTCAAACCTCACTTTTGCTACTGTTTTGTGTAATATTTAAATGCTGTTGGAAGCTTCAACGAGTTAACCTTTACAAATTGCCCACCTGAAGATGTTGTCATACTTTGAAACCTAGGTCGTGATTAAAAATTTGAATAAAGTAGAAATAACAGTGCTTCACGTAGTTTCATTTAGTTGTGAATAAAAATTAAGTGGTAATGAATTTTTACAAAATTAACACCAAATATATTCAATATTCAATTATAAAGTTTACTATTATTAGAACTGTAGCGAATTAGAAGTTTTAGTCAAAGTCAAATTGATGAACCGATCGATGAATATAATTTTGCAGTGTTGCGACCACTCTTATATACCGCTAACTGATTACTTTGTGTGGCCGCCGCTTGTCAGGCTAGGGGTTATGAACTCACAGCCGCAGAATCGTCATGTAGGCTAGAGCACCCGTCAGGAACAGACAATATTAGTCCAATTTATTCATGAAAAGTTTTACAGGGTATTTCTTGTTGATCTACAGTCTTAAATTTGACAAAATGGTAGAATTTATTTATAAATGAAGAGAAAATTCCGATAATTTAAATTTTTCTATCTTGCATGGTGTTATTACTTACTTAATATTGCGAATGCTTTGTCATGAAATCTTTTGTGTGTATATATATATATATATATATACATATATATATATATATATATGTCCAGTGGCAGATTTCAAAGATTGAACAAACATAGCATCTGCGCGGGGAGCGTTGTTAGAAGCACAAGCGGTGCGGATGTTTTAGTAGCCATGGAACAGCGGAGTGGAGAGCACCGCGCTTTTGCCGTCGAGGCGTACATTTCGAGTGGATTTTCGCTGTCTGTAGCACGCCGTCGATTTAATAATCGTTACAGTATTCGTCGATTACGTGATGGACCACCGATCAACCTCATTCAGTCATGGGTAGCAAGGTTCAGAGCTACAGGATCAACATTAAATAGGCCCAGGCCAGGATTTACACCATTGGTAGCCACGGATGAAAATGTCGAGCGTGTTATGGTTTCTGTCGTTGAAAATCCCTGGAAAAACATTGGAAAACATTGGAGGATCGTTGAAAAACATTGGAGGATATGTGAATAAGCAGAACTTTCGTTACTGGGATGTCCACAACCCAAGACAAATGCATCAAGAGCCTTTACATAAGCCTAAAGTAACAGTCTGATGTGCCACGTCTGCATCTGCAATCATAGGGCCTTATTTCTTTGAAAATCAACGTGGCCAAACTGTAACTGTGAATTCGGAGAAATATGCCCAAATGTTAAATGACTTTTTCAGAGTAGAATTACAGAATAGTCCATCCTTCAAAAAAAAACACATGGTTCCAGCAGGACGGGGCCACAGCTCATACTGCTAATGTGTCCATGAATGAAGTGCGGCAGTTATTTCCAGACAAAAACATATCCCGAAACGGTACCGTACCGTACTTAAAATCGGTTGTTTACAAAACAAATCCGAGCACTGTGACACAAGTTAAAGAAAATATTCGAGCCGAAGTCAGTAGGATACCCCAGTCGCTCTGCAAATGCGTTTTTGAAAACATGCGTGCTAGATTCGAAGAGTGTGTCAGACTCGATGGCCGCCATTTGGAAAACGTGGTTTTTAAAAAATGAAATCCGCATTTGTTGTTATAAAGTTAAAATAAACCTACTTTGTATTAGAGGTGTAGTTTTTTTTTTACCATTTTTCAAACATTGAAATCTGCCATTGGACATATATATACATATTGTAGGTAGCAAATGAAATCAAATTCAAGAAATGACAATCGTAGGAGGAGCATGGGTAGTGTTAACCACTGAATATTTTGTTATTGTAGCAATTAAAATAGTTATTGAGTCATTCTTCCTATACTATTGTTTTTTCCATGATTTTTAAAAATTTTCACCTAGTTTCCTAACAGCTATTAATACAATATAAAAATATACACATAACAGTAGCTTGACACTTTTCATATCCCGTGCGATATATCACCCGTTTAGGTATTACATGTCAATACGCAAGAAAATCAATCATATTTTAAATATACATCACTTCTTCAATTATTCATTATACTCAAAAAGAAAGTACATATTGCTCGTATTGGATGCTCATAACTTGTTAAACTTTGATAGTTTTCAATTATAATGAAATAATTTTAATTCTGATAAATAAGTTGCATAGTGCCCACGTATTTCAAAAGAGATACTGTGGAAAGATCGGGAATTGTGACATTTTTATTAATATTAATTTACATACAATTATAGAATTTATATACATTTTAATTAATGATTTACAACATCTTCAGGTGGGATATTAGCAAAGATATATACAACAATATGTAATACAACGAAACCTAGGTCTTGGTAAAGAACTTAAAGAAAGTAGAAATAATACTGCATCACGTAGTTTCATTTAATTGTAAATAATGAACTTCTACAAAATTAACGCCAAACATATTCAATATTCAAATTCAATGAGATTCTAATATATAACGAAGATACATTTTAACATATTTATTATAGTTTATCACAAATAAATCAGATTCCAGTGACTAGAACGAAATTATATCGCAATTCTCCACTTTCCCATTGTGGTTATTCCTAACTATAGTCACACCTATAGTTAGGAATAACCACAATGGGAAAGTGGAGAACTGCGATATAATTTCGTTCTAGTCACTTGAATTTCAAAACATTATGAATGCTCGAGTGTGAAAAGTTAAGTATGAAGTTAGTAGAAAGGCAATACCTTCCATATTTAGTCTTATCAAGGCAAGCTATGCTTCAGTTATAAAGAAGAAAAATCTGATAGTGATGTATCATTATTTACACCATCTGTGATTCGTTCGGCCGTTCATCATCATTAATATCAAATGAAGGCTTCTTCAGAAAATAGTTGTCTAATTGAACAAGTAATTATACAAGCAGTGGAGGAAAATGTTCAAAATACTATTAGGAAAATTAAGAATCAAGATACCTAGTACCATTGGGGTACCAAACAACTTTTATTATTTCATCAATATCATAAGCATGCATAGAAATATTCCAGAAAAACAAATATTATTTTGTATAAAAAAATTAGATTAGACAAAAAATATTTCAGAACTTGTAGATTATTTCAGAATGTCAGTGTCTTATGCAAGTAAGATATTTTTAAAACATATACCAATAATTTATAGAGTCATGCATCCTCTTATTGTAAATTTGGAAAAAAATATAATTAAACGTTTTTTGCCTATGGCATTCACACATACACACATATATGTCAGTAGTATTATTGCTTGGAAATTGAAATCCAAAAACTCTCATATGCTGTACATTAAGCTTCAATGTGGTTGGATTTACTTTAAAACACCTAATATCCAGTACACCAGATGGTTTGGTAAACTATATCTCACCAGGATATGGAGGAAGAATTAGTGATATGTGTGTAGCAGAGAATTATAACTTCTTAAATACTTTAGAGCAGTGGTTCTCAAAGTAGTCTGGACTGAGACCCATCTAGAAAAAAATAATAATTGGCGACCCACCGTGCCCAACTTGCGTTATATTACTGCTGTAACATTTTCTTGTTTATACATATGTTAAATTGTGAATGATTTTTTATTAAAGAAAAACAACTAATTTTAATAAAAAAATTTATTTACTCGAGATAACAAAATATCATTCAATGACAAGGTTTTCTATTTCTTGTTATGACATCTTTAGAGTCGACTTCAATTTTAATCACAATGAATTTAACACGCCCAATATATTTCTGTATTTAGTTTTAATATGAGCCATGGCTGTAAATTCCACTTCGCATAAGTATGACGTAGTAAAAGGGAGAAGCACTTTCATGGCTTCATCAGACAAACAGGGATAGGTGTCAGCAACTGAAAGCCAGAATTTTAATAGTCGCTTGTGAGCAAAAGTGTTTTCCGCTACTTGTCTTCTGATAAATCATAAGTTTTTCACATGCTTTTGTTGATAGTTCAGTTGGTATGTTGATTTGAAACTTGTTACAAATCTGGATCATCGTGTTGAATTTTTTCATGTTTTCTCTGAAATATGTCTCAAAGTTATTTTTCAATTCATTTAAATGTATGGAAATAACAGATGGTATGTTGCTATCTCGCTGCACTCCATTTTTATAACAAAAGTTTAAATTATTTCAAAACAATCATACTTGCCTTCCTCGACACATTTCTTCCACAAAACTTTGCCATAAGTTTTTTCATGAACGCCCGAATTTTGTCGTAAACTGAAAAAAATGTCGAATCCGTCTGATCCTTGCAGGTATAAATCGAATTCGCTTAACTTTGAGAAAATATCTGCCAAATATGTGAGCTGGAGAAGATATTAATTTTTTCCTTCCAGGCAAACTGTAACTTCACTGTGGAATTCCACTAATCTTATTAATACTTTCCCTTTTGCTAGTTAACATAGCTCTGTATGCAGAAGGGATTTATGAAGGCTATCCATCTGTTTGCACAACTTTTGAAATAATCATGTTTGTAAGGGTCACGTTTTAATATAATTTAGAATTTTTACAGCAGTATTTAATACTCTTTTTAAATCATCGGGCAATTTTTTTGCAACCACTGCTTCTCTATGAAGGCTACAGTGCATCCACAAAGTATAGCAGCTTCGTTCAAGAACCCTTGTGACGACACTGCCCTTTTTGTCACACGATTTTTGGTTATTCCATTGCAAACCTTTTTTTCTCATATAAGTATCAATTTGTTTGAAAATTTCTTCGTCCGTTCCACGACTAATTGGCTTGCAGAGCAACATATCTTCATGCGTGTTATTTTTTCATGTATAAAGCACGAAAACAACTTACCGAGATAAGTTTTGCACATCGGTAGACTCATCCAATTGTAGTGAAAAATATTTTCTACTTATTACTCTTCGAATCAACTCTTTCTTCATCCATTTAGACATCTCATCAATTCTTCGTGAAACAGTATTTAAAGAAAGTGGTAGACGCTCGACTTCCTTCACTTCTTTTTCTTCACACATCGCTCCAACTGCATCTTTGATCGATGGCAAAACTAAATTTTCGCCAATGCTATGAGGTTTACCTGCTCTTACGATTATTAAGCTAATAAGATAGGAGACCTAAGTAGCATTTTCATTATATTTGTTTAATGTGAAATAATATACTTTAAAGATTTAATTTCCAATAACTTTCTCAGAAGACATTTCACTGGTTTGTTTTTGGACATGTTTTGTTTCAATACGACGTGTCAACTTACCCGGACGCATACTTCCGTTCGCCCATATTTGCAGCAAGTAAGCATTGAGGACGTGGGTCCATCGTATCGTGATTCCACGTAAAGCCTAGTTTCAGGTATTCCTCGTCATATTTTCTTATAATTTTTCGACGTTTTATTTTATGTGTACTCGTCTAGGGAGCAAGTAGGTCAGGCTCAATATCACTATTTTCATTCGAAATATGATCTTGCATTTTTCCATCGCTCTGTACACAATTTTGTGGTATATTTTCTATTCGTTTGAACCACTGTCCATTATTTTGTTTTAAACTCACGAAAGACTACAGTACACTACAGTGTCGACTGACGAGTGACGCTCGGACTCGTGAGTCGCCTTCAGCTGCTCCGTCTCCGCCCCGCACTCTCAACGAGCGATCACTTAAAGGTCATGAAGCTATAAACGCCTGCCGCGCCGCCTGAATGGAGTATGCATAACGCGGCAATACAAATTTGTTTCTCACGGCAAACATTTACAGCTTTTATTCAAGGCATTCATGTCCCGGCCAACGCAACGAACGCTTGTTTTAAGCGAATTTGTAATCGGTTTTTAACTATTAAATGCGGTTAATTGTTATATGAAACTATGCATAAAATTATCCTGCAAGAAAGAGATAAAACTTCTCGTAGCTTCTCCTTTTTCAAGCAATTAATAGATACCCAGTTAATAAATAAGCGAGATTATTGTTAACCTCCATATTGTCACTATGCGAAGTATGCCATGATTGGAAGTGCTGTCTAAATGATGTCTCAAAATGAATCGAATAACGAATAATTCATCATTCAAATTCAACATGTGAGCAGCTTTACACTCCACATCACGTCGCGACCTAATTTAAGTTGAACGACAGCGTGTTTCGACTGTCGTCCTGATAGGAGGTTTCAGGGCCCACCTGAAATTTGCTTGCGACCCACCAGTTATTCAGTTAAATCTTTGAGCTTATAAATACTTATGATTACTATTGTGTATTCATTATTGGTTGCAGAAATAACTTCTCATTTTTGGTTGCAGAAATAACTTCTCATTTCTAACTTCAAGAGAATAGAAGTTAATGTTTGTTGCGAAGAAATTGGCCACCGTAAAACAATAAATTCTCGGCAAATTCGAACTATTTGCCTTAATAAATCCACTTTCTATAATGGGAAAACTTCTTAGAATCGTTTTTAAAGCGAGTAGTAAGCAATTTTCGAAGAAATTGCACAAACATAAAACAAATAATGTTAACCAAACAATGTACCCTTTGACACCAATGATGTTTGCTAACAAGTAATGTCATGCACTTTGTTATTTATTTATATTTTCAGTATTAAATTCCTTAAAAATAAAGAAAAACATTGTGTTTTTTAGGATTTCTTTTATGGGAAATACCGTTTCATGGTAAAATAATATTTTTATTTGAATACAGTCAACATCCCTATTAAAATAAATATAAGCAACATGTGGCTTAACCTTTTTATTTATTTTTTAAATAAAAATAACGCCATACTAAATGCTAATATTTAATTTTTAGAGTTGTTTTTAATATGTTTCAGTTTTTTTTGACTATCAATTATAAAGTACATTGTTTTAAGTTCATATAAAAATAACTACTCTTTTTCATAATAATGTTAAAATGAATTTATTGAACTAAATTAAAACAAAATTCTATTTACAAGAACAATATTCACAATGCAAACTGTTAAAAGATAATATCTCCATAGAAATGAAACACACGATAGCAGTCCTGTTGTGAACACATAATTTTCACTATTTAATAGGAGAATAAAATTCTAAATAACTAATAATAATTTCAAGTTCATTTCATTTTATTATCATAAAATGCGACAAGTGTTAAGAAATAAAAACATAATTTTTTTAATTCATTAGAGGGAGGCAGCAGTTATTAACGAACGATGATACCAATGGTGGACATTCTCTTTTTCTCTAACTCTATTTCATATTGCAGCTACAAATGTATACCTATCAATTAATACCTTTCAGTTGTTTTAAAATAATCCCACAAACTTAAGGCTTTTTTCAGATGATTGGTTTCCAAATATTCTTTTACATCGCCATCGTTGCGGGATAGTACAAAATGAGAAATAGTTTGCACGTAATCTCTCCTGCATCGCATCGTCTGCCGGGGCGTTGCATTCATTTGTCATTGGAGGACAATCTGATCGTTAGGTAGGATTACAAGCTTCTTTGTGTGTCTCGTTTGAGTGTCTCCCTTGGTATGCATATCAGTTGTTCTAACATTTCTGTTTCCATCTGGATAGGTGGCTGTCACAATGCTCTTTGACTAGGTGTTCTAAGGTCTGCTATCGACGATGAGCATAGCACACTAGCATGGTTTATTGTTACATTATCTGCCCGCTGTTGCCCGGTTTATTGTTATACTATTTACCATTCATAATTAACGTCTCGTCTTTGCCCGTATAGTTTATTGTATTACTTTTTTCATATTGTCCATTGTAATTCAAGTTGGACCTTCAATTTTGCTTATGCGAAATACACAGGAGCCACAAGCAAAGGGCCTGCACCGTGCAGACTAGTGTGCCAGGTTGCATTAGATTTCATGCAAAGAATATTAAAATTTATTTAGCACGGTGTTTCCAGTGCTCACGACTCTCACTAGTATGTAAGATTACATTAGATTTCATATAATATTAAAATTTGTCACATATGGTGCATACAGTATGCACGGTGCTGACAAGTGCGTGTGGTTGATCAAATTGTTATGATGTAATGCAGAGAACATCTTATTCGGCTTTGAATATTGACCAATATGTGTATTATTTCACAAAACATTTATATTCCGAGATGAATGGAAAAAAAATCATGCTGCAATATTTAATCAACAGCTCTTTTCATCTCGTACTGTTTCATTACATACATCTTTTCCACACATATTGAAATTTCATTGCGTATCTCACTCTTTGCTGGTATGAATCTCATTCTTTGCTACTACAATTATTTTCATACCCATCTGTATATAGAATATGGTAATTTTAATTTCTTAATTAAATTTATTGTCTCCTAGCAAAGTTTCGTAAACGTCACTGTTTTTTAAACTATTTTAAAAGCCAAAAAAGCAAATATCTCGACGATATTACTCAATGCTTAACTTGAGTCATTTCTACTGCTTTCCTTTGCTTTTATGTATTTTTATTGCTGAATATCATGTTTCAGATAAAATTTTTTCTGTCTGAAAAATTAAGTGAAGGTTTAAATAATTTTTTTGAATTAAATTGATTTTCCTGTAAACTTTTGTGTAAAAAAAACTTTGCTGCGGTGTCTTTTTAGGTTCATCTTGATAAGACATCGAGACGAACCTAAAAATTGTTAGTAAGTAAAAACAAATGATTGATTCTTAAGATATTTCAATATAAATTATGGGGACTGCGAGTCTAACATGAGTAACAAAACACAAATGAGAACAACTCATAAGCTTATTTTTCCCAGAAACTTCAATTTAAAATAAGAAAGAAAGAAAGAACAGGTGAGTATTAGTGATACCAATTCATAATAAAATATTTTATAACATTTGTACATTATGAAAAGTTATACTGTTAAAGTTATATATATAGTTGTGATAAGTTTTGTTCGATAGGTGACTCGCTTTCCGAAGTCTGATAAAGGTAATAGGACTTTTCTCAAGTTATTTGACTTTTGGTGGATTGGACGATTCAGCGTTTTCCACATCTACGTCACTGTTGACTATAAAGTCGGATAAGAGCTTGCTGGGTCAATTACCAATGAATACTCCTCATCAGTGTGAGACAATTTCTTTATTAGTCATTTTAGTACTTATAAAGTTTACGATTACTTAAATACAGATTGCTTGAATCAGTAGTTGAACTCAAAGTTGAACCGATGAATTGATTGACGACTATAAAATCATGATTTTTTTGCAGTGGAGTGACCTTTCTTATATGCACTTTTGTGCGGTCGCTGGTTGTCACATAAGGGGTTATGAATCCACAGGGGCCCGACCATCGCATTGGTTACTGCAGTCATCTGGAACATCTATCCCACTGTTGCATCTATTTCTCAGTAGAGGGCCTTATCAGTAGTTAGGATCACTAGCTTCTTTGCGGTCTTCTTAGAGTGCCTCCTTTGGTATGCAAGTAAGCTGTTGTAACAATTCCATCTGCGCCTGGATAGGTGGCTGTCTCAATGACCTTTGGCCAGGTGTTCGGTGATAGTGTGCTCTCGATGATAGGTATCACATCGCCGATCTTCCGGGTGGGCTGCGATTTTGGGGCTTCCACCGGTGTTGTAATTCAGGAATACTGCTTTTTAGTCAAAGTGTTGTCTTAGTTTCATTTATATAGTCAGATTTCTCCTTTCTGGTATCTTTCGTCTTCGTGAGTTTTTTTGTAGGCTTGGTAGTGGGATCTTGACTTAGAAAGTTGGGCCCTGGAAACCATCTATGGTTCTCATCGAACCTATGGGTAAGTATCTGGTTACATCATCGACTACATTGAGCGTGGTTGGTGTCCACTCACTTACTGTTCTGTTTTCTTCTATCGCTGTGATGCGCTGCGTGATAAACTGTCGGTAAAACTTTGACCCTGTCTTCAACCAGGTATTAACTAGTAACTGTTTTACTAATTAAAAAGTAACTGTTTTACTAACTGTCCAGAAGGTCTTTGATTCTGGTTTAAGTGGTGACTTCCATAACTGTGGCCTGTAATTCCAGCCCCGGTATGGAAGTAAATTTTAGTGGAGCTATTCTTGCTTTTGCAAGTATGAATGAAACATCATTGTGGCCTTTGGAAGTAAGAGCACGACAGCAGAGTGTGTGGCATACGCAGTCTCGCTAGCATGAAGGGCAAAGCTGAAGTGACAAATGGGTGGAGTAGCTCAGGTAAAATCTCGGGATGATGACATTGTGCAGATTTTCAAAATGCCTCATCCAGTCTTTCCATTGTGCTGCAAGTTTGTGCTGCAAAATTATTTTTAACACTTTTTACCCCATTGCCATATCTTCCGTAGTATTTTATTATCTCAGATTGTGACAGGTTAAGCTGGTTTGAACAAATTGAAGTAGTACTGCAGGCGGTACTTGTGCCAAATCTAGGTTGAACCCGAGTTTGCCTGTAGTGGGTTTCCAAATGAAGCTGAGCACTTCTTCTGTCTTTATTCTGTCGCTTAGGTTGACTGTTGGCTTTAGCTACTTGTTCTGGCTTAACTCTCGTAGCACTTGTTGGAACTTTGATGTTCATTGTCTCAGTTCAAAGGTGCTGCACAGGTGTATGCTAAGAATATCTTTTTCAGTCTTAATAGCTTCTTCTACAGTTCTGTTGCTTAGTCAGCTATTACCGACTTAGTGGTTGTTTATTATGATGGAAATGGCTTCAAGGTGTCTCTTGTTAAATTTCAATGCTTTGAGATTCTTCACGAATATTGCTGTCGAAAGTGAACACATTGCACAGAATATGAGAGAGGTCATTTTGTAGTCGGGGGGTTGGCTCCTATTGGGTTGACTGCCCTATCACAAATACCTGATCGCATTCCTGTCTTGCGGTTGTATCTAGATTTGCATGTACATTTCGGCTATGTTGGCAGAGACAGCAATGGGATGCTGCCTGAAGCGCATCACATACCTCTGGCAGAGACTGCAGAAGGTCCGGTCCAGTTAGAAGGTGGTTGTTGAGCTAGATCCCTTTTGTTTTTGCTGCAGTATTTTTCTTCTTTTTTTTTTTTTTTCTATTTACAATCAGCCAGATAGCTATAATTAAATTTTTTGACATCTTGTGAACGATTTCAGAAATTGAGCACATCCAATGACGTGACATTTCCTATATTAGTATAGCTTCAGAATCAGATCAGAGCTAGTCTTGACCTTCTCAATTGGAATATACTTTGATCAGCATCCATAAGTGCTCTAGCTAATTGGTTTGTGTGTTGTTCCAGTCTTTGTTTGTAGCCTTTGCAGGATAAGTTAACCTGTTCTTTTACAGTGGGCATCTCAGTATATTCGTGTATTTCTCTATTTTTAGTAAACCATGGGGCATTTATCAAGGTTTTTAGTGCTTTATTTTGAAAACGCTGCAGTATCTCAACATTGGAGTGGCTTGCCGTTCCCCACAGCTCAATTCCATATGTCCAGACTGGTTTTATTACACTCTTGTATATAAGTAGTTTATTTTCCAAGCTTAGAGAGGATTGGCTGTCTATTGGCCAGTACATTTCTCTAAATTTTTTATTTGCTTGTTCTCTCTTGACCTTGGCATGTTCTCTCTAAGTAAGTTTCCTATCTAGGTGCATACCTAGGTATTTAACTGTTGCTTTCTGTGGTAAAACGGTTCCGTCAAGTCTCACTGGGGGACAGTCTCCTCGCTTCAGTGTGAATGTTATATGTACAGATTTTGTAGCGCTTGCGTTCATTCTCCACTTTTTAAGCCATGTTTCTATGTTCTTAAGGTGTTTCTGGAGTTTCATAGATGCTACGTTGAGATCTTTATTACTTGAGAGAATAGCTGTATCGTCAGCATAAGTGGCAATCATTACCTCATCTGAATAGGGTAAGTCAGCAGTGTAGACTGTGTATAGTACTGGGCCCAGCACTGACCCCTGGAGAACTCCAGCCTCTATTTTGTAGATAGAAGAGTAAGAATTACCGGTCTTGACTTGGAACATACGATCTTGCAAGTAAGATTCCAAGATTTTGTAGGCACAGTTTGGTAAATGCAGTTTCAATTTATATAGGAGGCCTTTATGCAACGCACGGTCAAAGGCCTGCTGTACATCCAAGAATACAGCAGAACAGTATTCCTTTTTTTCTAACGTTTGGCAGATTGTATGGGCCACACGATGAATCTGCTCTACAGTACCATGTTGTGTGCGGAATCCAAATTGATGATTCGGTATCACCTTACGTTCTTCAAATATCGGGTGAAGTCTTTTTAGTGTTAGCTTTTCGAAGAGCTTGGATAGTACAGGGAGTAGGCTTATTGGTCTGTATGATGCCACTTCTGTTAATGGCTTCCCAGGTTTAGCAACCATATTTATGATGGAAATTTTCCATAATAGTGGGAAGTACTGCAGTCTTAGTACTGCATTAAACAGAATGGTAACGAGAACTATTCCTTTTCTTGGCAGCTGTCTGAGAATCTCTCCTGTTATGAGATCAAATCCCGGTGGCTTTTTTGATTTAAGTTGAAAGATGGATTTTCTAACTTCTGCTGGCGTTACTAGTTTTAACGGAAGTGACATTTGTTGGTCACTGTTTAGGAAATCATAAGGGTGACCGGCGAATCGTAATAAATGTCTTTGAATGGTAGTCTTGATGTGCACATTGAAGGCAGGTAGTTCCATGTTGCACAGAGCATGCAACTGTTGCTAGCCTTGATCGTCAAGGTGATCGCAAACGCCAGTTCGGAGAATCCTACTTGTGGTTGTCGTGTAGCTATAGCGTCAGTTTCCCCTGTTGCAGGTTACGATTGCGTCACTATAGCGTGTTCTTCATTCTGCCACTACGGATTAATTTGTATTGGCCCTTGCTATAGCAAAACAATGATTTTTTCTATGATTTTATAGTCTTATTCCTTCTGTGATTTGATGAGATTTTGTCAAGGCCAATCTTTTCTGTTGTAGGTGACTTAACAATTTTTGTAGACAGCACTGTTCTGTTGTTAACGTCTGTGCTTGTCCCTCCTTCTTCTGATGAGTCTATATGTGTATTCAATTTGGTAATCGACACAGACAACAGTGTCGTTTCCTCTGTTGCAGCTCTCTTACTAGTACATCTGGTGACGAAAATGATACTGTTTGCTCTAGATCTTGTTCCAAGGATCTCGATGTGCGGGATGACAGACGGTAGTTAGAGCCTAGCACTTGACTGTCGCTGGATTGTAGGATTCGACGTTCACCAGATCTACATCACTGTTGACTATCAATTCATGAGGGAGCTTGCTGGGTCAATTTACCAATGAATACTTCTTGTTGGTCTGAGACAATTTCTTTATTAATTGAGTTAGTGCTTATAAAGCTTATTATTACTTAACTAGTAGTTAAACTTTAATTCGAATCGATGAACTGAGTGATGACAATAAATTCCTGATTCTGCAGTGTTGTGACCTTTCTTATATGTCACCAAGTAATCCCTCTGTGCGGCCTCTGGTTCTCATGCAAGGGATTATGAACCCAAAGCCATCTGATTGTCGCATTGGTTATTGCAATTATCCAGAATAGCTGGATTCATTCACATTAAAAGGTGAAAAATTTAAAAGAAAATTGTTCAAGACGCTTTTGTAAAATAATTTTGTCATATCATTTTATGCCATATCACTAAAATTTTGAAGTTAGAAAAAAATCTGGAGATATTTATGAAATATTTTCTAAATACCAAATTTGGTTTAGTACAGTTCAGCAGTTTAGGCGGCAAATTGTGCAATGGGAATATGCAGACACACGCCCGCTCACCAATACTAATTTTTGTTTATTAGTGCTTTAGAACAAATTAACCATTAACTTCGACTTCAATTGTTGATACACATAATTTTGCCAAGAAATTTGATTTGTATACCTCGTAACATGACATTTTATTAAAATGTGATCCACTGTTTATTAAGAACGGAAATGGAAAATGTGTCGTCCCTAATTTTTCAGGTGCAGGGTGGCTGTTGCGCAAGACTTGAATTTCCTGTTGTGACTGCATTTGCTTGAATATTAACATCTTTTGCGTTATTTATATGTTCTTAAAATCCTAAGAATCCAATCTTTGTGCTTTCTGATATCGGTAAAAGCAGTGTATGTGGTTGTACTGCAGGTCACAGTGCCAGATCTCGGACTTGTGGAGACGATACCGTGCAGGTAGTACAGCTGGTGGAGGCCTTTCTGTTGCAGTAAAACTAGTCCGCCTCCACTGTCTCCGTCACAAAGACTCGTTCAATGTATTAAGAACTTACAGGTGAATAACTCCGTTATATGCATTATATAACTAATATTAAACTTTCATAAAGTGAAATGCGTCCTGTTCTATTGTCACTCAGTATATGATGCTGATATTTTTAGGACAACATAAATACGAGAATGCATTTCATTACGTTGAATCCATCATCGAATTCGCATTCACACCTCGGTCTATATATAGCATGCATCTGCACGTGTACATATATATGCATCTTATGTGTTATGAGGTTGGATTAACGTTATTCTTTTTTGTTCTCTTTGTCAATTTTTTCAAACATTTAGACCTTATTAAGGTAGAACTAAATTTATTATCTACATATATTATACTGACAATATTTATTACCAACAATATTTTCAGTACAATTGACATGTCAGTTGTCTGCATATTCATATATATATATATATATATATATATATATATATATATATATATATATAGTATATGTATATATATATGTGCACACACATACACACACATATATATATATATATATATGTATATATATATATCTATATATAAATGTATATATTTATATATATATAAACTCTTGTAAAAAAAACGGGCACTTACAGGAATGATGAGAATATTGTTATTTATTACTGAAATATTGTTTTTACCTACTTCAAGTAAAGTCCACAGACGAGCATTTTCATACTGGTACATTCAAAATGCCAAAAGTTTATTTTTGAATATTTTTTATTAATTTAACATAAAATTTAAAAATTTAGTAACGAGTATGGCCTCCTCTGGCTAAAATCAATGCGCTTAATCTACTAGGCATGCTTTCGACGACGTTTTTTATCATTTCCTGAGGAATACGTTCTCATTTAGCGACGATCACTTTGTTAAGGGCCTGAATGTTTTCAGGAGCTGGTTTTACGGCTCTGACACGTCGTTTGAGATTATCCCATATGTGTTCCATCGGATTGAGGTTGGGACTTCTAGCTGGCAAGTCTAACCGACGAATTCTGGCCTCCTGCATATACGCATCAATGTCTCTAGAGCGGTGGGCGCGAGCGTTATCGTCCATAAAAATGGACTCGCCTCCAACTGCTGTTAATGCAGGTTGGGCATGAGGAATAAAAACCTCTGTTATGGACCTTTGCGCATTAAATGTGCCATTTTCAATAAAAACTAACTCGGTACGGTCATCTGAGTTAATTTCAGCCCAAAACATTACGGAGGGGTGATTTCCTCAAAACACACTTCTGCGAAGCATTCTCCAGGTCTTCGTAAGACTCGCCGATATCGTTGCTAGGTCCTTTGGATGTGGAACGGCTCACATTATACTGCTGAGACACATAACATTGGCTACAGCCTTCTTCAAGCAGCGCAATAATTTTACAAGCTCTTCTTATCGTTTTTTAACCATACTGAGAACAGCAAACAGAAGTGAACTAATGCAGCAAACAACAGAAATTTAATTAAAATTTATTCGTTAAAATAAAAAACGTAACAAATGAAAAAGAACTTAAGAAGAGTTGGATTTCATTTACCGCCAAAAAATATGTTTTTGTCAGTGAAAGAGAATTTTCATTCAAAAAGAATAAATTTCAAATTTAGAACGTTCGTTTTTATGTGCCAGAATACACTATACCTGCCAGTAACAATTGCAATTAATACAACCTCTAAATAAATAATATTTTGTTAATAATATGACAAAATTAAAATCGCCCGTTTTTTATGCAAAAGAGTGTATAAGTTAAGTTGGCTATTAGCAGTAATTATTCAAAAATCTCCAACAAGGTCTTTAGAAAGCAAAGGAAATTTTGATCTTTCCAGTAATCTTTGCATGGGGCGACCTCCTCCATTAAATTTGTAAGAATTGAAGAGCATTATTGAAACAGACCCCAAGTTAAGTTCATATTACCTGGTAGAGCCACTCTCATGTCTCAATTTTGCAATAGAAAAGCAATTCCATGTAGATGGGAAAAATGGATATATTTTGTTTGAAAACCCCTTCAATTTCAGAAGAGGGCTGATGTGTGCGTGGAGCACTGGGAGCGGGCTTACACGGGCGGCACTTTTAAGGGGACGGCAAATTCAATGATTATTGACATAATTTGCATCCGTGGTTTTTGTTGTGTTATCTATATTATCACAACGACGTCTATTGATCTTTATTGACAACAAATGCAAACATCTGCAAGTTCGAATCACAGATAATCTTGGAGAGGATTCTCTGATATCTTTCTAGAACAATTTGGCACGAATGGGCATTCCCCGCTGTTCGATACCGGATTATAGTTTTATGTAAATGCATCTTGAAATTTCAAACCACTCATTCTTCAGTCACTTGTTTTCACGTAACGCACTGTGCACATACTCATGTTCGAATCTTGCTTACCGATGTTGGTGACTAGTTATTTAATTGGACTATACCTGCTATTATATTTCAATGTGAACTATTACAGTCAGAAAAAGCATTGGTGTGATATATTAGAAAGTATTGATGTTATTAAGTTTTATCACGTTAATGCCTGGTTTTCCAAGGTTCATCAAAAAAAATATTTGAGCGTGATAACGGCAGTTTTCTAAAAGCAACAGAAATGATAGCTTCCTTTCATTCAGTTATGCGGGAACATATTCGCACAACTGAATTGAAATCTAATTGTAGTCGAATGGGTATGGCTCCCTATTTAGGAGATCGAATTCCAATTGAAATTATTGAATTACTCGGTAGAGCGATACAAAATTATATATTTTGAACAACGTTAGAGGATCGAAATATTTCTCCGTTATATTAAACTGTACACTGGATGCAAGCCATGCGGAACAAATAACTGTAATAGTTGGACATGTTTATCTAAACAATATAAGTAAAAAATAGAAGTTTCCGAACAATATATTGTTTTTGTCCAATGGGCAATTTAACTGGTGAGGGTTTATAAAATATTTTTTTTAAAATTAAACCTTGAAATTTAAAATTTGCGAGGATAAGAATATGATAATGATTTTAACATGCAGGGCAAACAAAAAACGAGCTGCAGAAACAAAATTTTTTAAATTAATAAATGTGCATTTTTCGTTACATGGTCAGATCATAGTTTAAATTTGGTAGTCAATGATGCATAAAATATTACATACGAAACTATAAATTTTTTCGACATAGTTAAAGAAATCTGTTTTTTTCTTCATCGTCTACAAAAAGGTGGTCGATCATTTGCAAACATTTATCAGATTTAAAATTAAAAGCTTTGAGTGCTACACCACGGTCTGGTAGAATTGACCCAATCAAACTGTTACAATTTCACGTAGAAAAAAATATTTGATGATCTTTTGGAAATATCTGAAAATACTTACGACTGAGTGGGACTGTGCCACTACTCACAAAGCAGATTCTCTTGAGTCGTCTCAGATTTTATTAATATATAATTAAGAAAATCAAATAAAAAATTAAATAACTTTGTAAATTAAGATGGCGGCTTTATTAGTGGCCAACCATACATATAAATATAAACGTGTGATAACACGTGCGTGAGTGTGTGGGTGAAAGCATGCGTGCGTGCATGCGTCTGTGCTTGCACGCTTGCCTGCCTGCATCCGGGCTTGCGTGCGAGCGTCAAATATGGAAATGTTGTAATGTACTTACTCAATTTTACAATGCAAGTGAAAATAGTTTAATGCAATTTTAAAAATTCATGAGAAAAGTCTATACTTCTAAGCTAGCTACACAAGCTAGAAAATAATTGAATTAAATCCAGAGAGAATATTTTTGTGGAACATCATCGTTTTTATTAACTCAAGTCACTTACTCAGTTGCTTGTAATTGTCTTGTTTCATTAATAAAACAAATATCAAGATTTTAAAGTTGACAAAATGTGATATGTTTCACAATTATATACCGTTCATTAAATTAAGATTTGTAGTTGAGTATTCACATTTAATAACAATGACTTAACTTAATTTTATCTAATTCAAAATGATGATACTGAGTTAAAAGCGCAAAAGTGAACTCAAAATAGATCATCACTTTGTGCAAGATCGCTTCTAACAATGGACACTTCTAAAAAAGGGAACAAAGTGCTTACCGTTAGCGTACCCGCCACATATCTTATCATCTGTGAGGAACGACTGGAATTGTGGAGGTGCCTTGCTAGCACGCGTTATAACTAATAAATAGCAATTGCAAAGTCTTCAGAATTCCCGAAAACTTCCCACCCGGCTCTATCATGCCCCAACCCGCTACCTATAAATTATATTATTGCAAAATTAACCTGCTTATTCCACATTCATGAAACAATATGAAGTGTACTGTCATGGCTTAATACGAAACACCGATGTAATATACATCATAATAAAATTTAAATATAAATATAAAAATTATATTAGTTAAAAAATAAAAGTGATAAGCTTCTGTTTTAATTAATTTTTATCTATTGAATATATTTGGTGTTAATTTTGTAGAAATTCATTATTCACAATCAAATGAAACTGCGTGATATAGTATTATTTCTATTTTCTTTAAGTTCTTTACCACGACGTAGGTTTCGTTGTATCTTCAGGTGGGCTATTAGCAAAGATGCTAATAGCCCACCCG